>VWZX01004666.1:5848452-6448452 GCA_013399015.1 Galbula dea
TGGGGGGCGGCTCGCCGGGGCGGAGGAGGGCGCGGCCGCCGGCCGGGGCGGGCTTTCGTGCGGCGCCGCCGGAAGGAGCTGGGCTGGCAACCGAGGGGCCCGCGCCGAGCTGCCGGCTCGGGGGTGGCCGCCCGAGGGAGCGCGGGAGAGAGTCTGAGCCTCCCGATGCCTCTGAGTGGCGTCCCTTACCCCTGCCTGGTTCCTCCGCTCTCAGCTATGGGTCGCTGTTCTGGCTGGGTGTAGGTCAGATCGGAACTGGCCCGGAGGCCTCCGGTGAGAGGTGGAACCGCTAGGTGCAAGGATCGCCCGTCGGGAGGGAAACCGAAGCCCTCCTCACCCACCGGCGGGGTCTTGCTGTCCGTGGCAGCGGCGGGTGAGCGCCACGCTGAGACCTGTTGCGAGCGATGGTCGGTTTGACTGTTGAGTCGTCTGCAGGGAGTTGCTCCAGCCCGTCCGGTCAGCGAGCACACTGCTGCCCTAGCTCCTTAATTACTCCGATCCTTTCTTCTTCTTCTCCAGGGTCCCGGACTGAAAAACAGCAAATCTGTGGGATTTTCTGCGGTCTTTTTAGATGGTGGAAGGGTTAAGTTAGTCAGCTGCACCGATTGTGTTGGTGCTCTTTGGCTCTTTGCCCAACCCTTCCTAGGAGCTGGGGTTGCGTCAGCGCGGGCAACACGACGGTGCTCGGTGGTTTCGCCCTGCTGCCGTTCTCCTTTGCACGCTGTGATGGGGTCTCTCTGGCAGTTCCCACGGCACGTTAATTTCTTTCCCCTTTGTGGTCTTCAGGATTTCTCCTCGTGCGTGGTAACTGTTTTCCTCTGAGGATCTTTTGCCTTTGTCCTCTCATCTTTGTTCAGCGAGGGTGGTGGTAAGAGCCAAATACTTTACAGAGTTTCTTTATCTGCCCTAGTGTGGTTGCCTCTTGAGGAGCTGTGGCCCTTGCACTCCTGAATGTGATGCTCTGTCCCTCACACATCACTCACCTCTGCCCCAGACGGAGCATCTGAAGCCTGTCTCCCACCCCTGCAATATGGTGGGAAGCTCTGGCAGGGAAAGCCTTTGGTTCTGGGGACATTTTCCCAAATGTTGCTGCAGAACAGCCCTTCTGTGCATTACACAGCAAGGCCACGGAGCTTAGCATAAGTGGTGCTGGCCGAGTGCCACACAGCACTGCCACAGTGCCCATGGGCTCCACTCTCCATGTTAAAATCTGGATCTGCTTCAGGCTGCTCTGGAGCACAAGACCAGAGGGAAGCTGGGAGATCTTTACTCCAGAGCTGGGATTTACAGAGCCACTATGTTCCCTGCCATATTGACAAGTTTAAGGTGGGTCATGTCAACCTGGCCCCTGTTCATTTTATGTGACAGTAACAGGTTTTTGAGATTGGCTTGAAACTGGAAGATCTGTAGCTTAGTGCTGCTTTGCTAATCTTGTCAGATGCTTAAAAACTTCTGAGAAACTACAATGGGCCAATTGTGGGAAAGATTTTTATTATATTTTTAGACACCTAAAGGTGGGGGTTCCTAAACACCTTCACATATGTGGATTCATGTGACTGACACAGAGCTGCCTCATAAACTTCTGGTGCCCTGCAGCTTCTAGCCAAGGTAAATGATTGTCCCATGGGCATAAGCTGTTAATCATCTGAATCACGAAACAAAGAGTTTTCACATATAGCTACCACCCAAAACTGTGTATTTCCCTGTGGATGCCTTACCTTCATGATGTGAACACTTGGAAAGCTATGAATAGTGTGAGCCCAGTAGGCACTGGTGCTTTGTGCTCCACTGAATGTGGGGCAGTTTGTCACCTCTTTACTTATGTGAAGACTTCGCAGTTGTGGGGCGCTGTTCCTCAAATCAAAGACATCCACTTGAACAGTTAGCTTCTCACAGAATACACTGGCACGTTGTCACCACAGCTGTGTTCTAGAAAGAGGTGTAAAAGTGTCTTAAAGCCCTGAGGTTCATCACCAGTTTATATAGAACACCTGGTTGTGTCATCTTGGTAGCTCTCGTAGCTCCATCTCACCCAGCTGTTTCAATAGTTAAGATTTTTGGAAAGGGAAGTCTCAGTGTGCATTTGCAGCACCTGGCTTGGAGATTACTGCTCGTGGTAGCTCCTCCTTCCCTTTGATCGTGCTCTTCATAGCAAATGCATACACCCATTGTCTTGTCATATCTGCCACTTGATAGCCAGCTAGTGTACAGATACAGTGGAATCAGGTTTGGTTGCCTTTAATGTAATAAACTGGTATAAAATCAAAAGACTGTGATTCTGAACTTTTTTGAGGCTTGTCAGAACAGCTTCCCTTCTCATTTCAGATGTTGCTAAACTTGCTAAATGCTCTGGATTGGATCTGTAAAGCTGCAGAGCCTGTCGGAAGCTCATCCTTTCTCCATTTTGGGGGTTTTTTTGAGGGAGTCATCTTGCTGATGACCTTCTCGTTTGATTTTGTAGTAATTGTCAGTTGCATTGTCAGGTCTCCTCTTCTGATTCCCAAGTACTTAGTGCAATGCTCAACTTGGTGCTCATGTAAGATAGTATATCTCCATCTGTAGATCTGCTTGACAGCACAGCTTGAGGGCCATATGGCCATGACTCTGACTGCCCACCCTTTTTCAATATTACCCCCAAGACTTTTTCGTTTCCTTTGTAAGACAGGTTTATTAGAATACTCTGTTTTGCTCCATATAATAAGGAAAAAAACCGATCTCTGTGTTGCCCATTTCTGTTCTTTTCCAACTGAAGGATCTGCAGCCTTGGAGAGACAGCTCTGATGCTTCCTCATACATATCACCAAGTTGTCTGGACTGAGGAGATCTTTAAGCTGAGATTAACAACTTGTACTTAATTTTGGTTTACTACAGCTTGTACTTGATTGAAGAAATAAAAGTCAGTGTTGTAATAAAAGTGCAATCACCTTTCTGGAAAGTAGGTACAAGTGTCTTTCCCTTTCTGTATTGTTCATCTCAGCTGCCTGACCAGATATGGTCAGGATATGTGCTCTCTTACTGTGGCTTCACAGAGTGCTTAGCACAGTGAGGTTCCTCGTTTTATTGATGCCTTAGACATCCTACAATGTACATAAACATAAGTAGTAATTCTCATAGTTCATTTACCTACTTCTCATACTAAACAAGAAAGGTAAGTTCATTGGGGAGAAAAAACAACAAACAAACACACAAAAGCAACACATGACAATTTCCTCCTGATGTGTAAATATGTTTTGGGCATTATCAAATGAGAAAAGTTTCTGCTCTTGACTGAATAAATTGTGATAGAGGAAGACCTTGGGAGTGCTAATCTGCTTCTGCTAAGGGCCAAAATCGAGTGCTGAGGCAGTTGACTCGTGGAAGACTCTTCCTGAAACAGTCACTTGTTTAGAAAAGCAGCCTCACAGATGAGTAATTATGCTTTGCAGCATGGTCTCCATGTGTTCAAGTCCCAGAAATATCAGCTCACTGTCCTTTTCTAACCCTAAATGAATGGAAAAACGCAAATACATCGTGTACCTGTGCGTTAAAGCAAACTATACAAAACACAGTGAGCTTGCCTTTGGAGTGGTCTCTGCTCCCCTCCATGTTTCCTGCCAGAGTTTGCTTCTCCCGTGCTTGTTTTTGTTTTTGTCAGATCTCTGAGAAATCATATTTTTCTGGCTATCATTGCGATGACATCTGCACTCGGGCAGTCCAAGAGTTGCTCTGGTGGTCTTCAGCTCTGATCTTTTATGGTTTGGCAGGCTGCAGGCTTCTAGGCTGCAAAATAAGGCTGTCAAAGAGATGGAGAGGAGCACTAATCACGCTAGTATTTGAGCCCTTCCTAAGCTAATATATTTATCCTCACACGATTACTGTGAGGTAGGAAATTACTACTGTCCCCCTTTTAGAGATGGAAAACAGATGCACGCAAAAGCTAATTGACTTAGCTAATGTCACACAGGAGCCGGTGGCAGAGCAGTGAAATGAGATCAGCCTCTGGCCCTAGTGCCGTGTGCCGGAGGACAGGTCGGCTCAAAGCCTGGTCGGTGCCTATGGGCTTTTATAGCCCTGTGGAAATGCAAAGCATGAGCTTTCAGAGCTCAGCAACCCAGGGCAGAAAAATCAAAGCTTTCAGATCATGGCAACCCAGGAAAGAAGGGATGGATTGGCACTCAGGTCCAAGTCAGGTAGCAGCAGCATTGCCAGCCCGGCCTAGGTTTGCAGAATGACTGGGCTTTTGGACTTGCTCTGGGGAAGAAGCTTTTTTTTTTCCCCTGACAACTGTTGAGAAGTGATTCCTGGTATTGGATCAAAGCTCTCAGTTGATTTCAGCCTTGTCAGAAAATCCGTCTGGGGGCTGAGAGCTCCCCTCCTCACTTTCACACCACTCAACGCAGGAGCTTCTGGAAACAAATTTCAAACCAATCTTTTTTTTTCCATATTAATTTTTAGTCCTCCCAACTTACATGTTCAGTTGTCAGAACATGTTGAAAGCATTTTAAAAGAAGCCGTGAAGAAGTTAAGAAAATACTGGAGAGTATATTCAGAGACTTTAAAAACTATTCTGTTTTGAAACTTTAGGTTGTGTTGTAAGTACAAAATAAAGAATGGCACTAGCACAGCTCATATGTACAGGTGTGGGTTTTAATTTAAGACTTGTCCTTATAAGCATTGAGCCAGGAAAGGGAGTGGCATTGCCTTATCCATGCAGCAAATTTATGGGCCTTGTTAGTGAGGTTAAACTTTTGTGCTGACTAAACTTTTCCACACCCTCTTCTGCAATAAAAATCCACCTCAAATTTTCAGCTCACAACCAAGTAGCAGATTAAGTAATGCCAAATGTTCATATTAAAGCAAGGCGAATATCCTGAAATACTCTTCCCTGGCACCAAAAATGATCCTGCCCAAACAGCTGCTCCTCCCTCAGAGAATTTCACCTCTTACCAGCTTTTAATATTTTGTAGGGATTGCAAAGCTTCTGCTTTTCTTCGATGGTATCATCAACTTCAGCTCTGGTTGCAGAATGGATTCTGCCCTTGGTTCTGTGCTCAGCAGCACCCTCTGACAAACAGCCACCGATGATAAAAAGGTAATCCAGAGAGCACAGACAGCAAGGGTAACTGAGAGAAGGATCACTCTGACCACAGCTATGCTGCAATAGATGGCAGGCAAACAGGACAAGTATATTTGGTTGCTGTTTATGTCCCCAAAAGAGATGACACAGTTGCTCTTTACCAAATTATCTTTTTAATGTAGAAAATCAGATCTGAATTTTTCAAGGTGCAATAAACCGGGAGTCCCATATTCTTACCTCAGTGTTTGAGAGCTGCAGTCCTGAAGAGATAATGGGAATAAAGTAATGCCCCCCCATCAGATAATCTCAGCCTTTTGTGTGTGAACAGCATGAGTGGCCTCAGAAGGGTCTTGGGAGCCCTCGGAGGTAGCATGGTTTCTATAGCTCCACTGCACAGCTGAGGTCTGCAAAGAAATAAAGCAGAAGCATTTGAATACAATCGTCTTCTACAGTAAGGGCACAGAGGAGGTGTTTGGGGCTTGCCCAGCTATGTGTGTGAAAGCTGGGATCTCCTGCTTGATGTATTACAGGTGCCAAAGCTGGCCTGGAGTGCAACAGGCAGCTGTGAACTTGGCAGAAGTGGAATTTCACAGCTGAATTGTAGTTGTTCCTCTTACTGCCAACAGTGAATTTTCTCAATGTGAAGCTCAGCATCTGAGCTCTGCACAAAGACCAGAGCGGTGACTGCTCCATGTGAACAGCATAGGAATGCCATGGTCCTGGGGAAGGTGGCAGCCATGTAAAGTGAGATTGTGGTGGGATAAACACTTGCAGTGGTGGTGGGTACCAGCATGGAGCAGTGGTCCTCCTCCAGTCCATGGGACTAATTCTCACAGTGCTCACACGACACAGTTCTCAACCAGGAAGAGGCCTGAATGAGGAATATATGATACTTAATCTCTTAATCTTGAACAAGATTTAAATGCTTCCAAAAATTTTGCTAACCCATTGTGGGACATGCATGTAATAGAGAAGTAAACTAACCCCTTAAAAAAAAAAAAAAAAGAACCTAGCAGGGACCAGCTGTCTTGACAGGTCATTTAAAACTGCTTTTATAAAAGCAGATTTGTATTTTATAGCCTAATATTTTAGAGGCTGGTGTCTGGTTAAACTTCTTTCAGCCCCAGCACCTCTTGCTTTGAGCTCCAGCCTCAAATAAGTCACTGGTTGTCATGATTTACCGTGTATACTATGGGACAAGTGCAAGATTTTGACAAGAAAAGATATTTGTGTGTTATTTGAGGAGACATGGGGAAAGTCACTTAACTCAGTGTTTACATAGAATGGCTTTCTTGTTTCAGAGGTCACCTCTGTTGGAATAACAGGTGCAGGTTTCAGACATCAGCTGCAAGGGCTGTTTCGTTCTCTGAGGAGGTTATAGCTTTTCCTATTAGAGGTGGTTGGAATTTCAGGGAGTAAGTTTGTTTGCATTTAACTAACCTTTCCAATATGGTTCTACCAGAAAGGTGCAGCCCATCAGCACAACAATTGCTTTTGTGGTGATAATACCAGGGTCTTTCCTAAGCACTGTTCCCACCAAGGTGTTCAGAGCAACAGAAGTGGAAATCTGTTCCTGAAAAATGTGTCCCAACTTTGAGGGTGGCTGTCTGCAATTTTAACAAAGAGCAATAAAGTGAGTGAGGAACAGGCTATAGAGACATTTTTTAAATTTGGGAGTAAAGGGTTTCTGCAGTGCTGTTCAATGTGTGGGAGTGTTGGCTCCAATAGTCTGCAAATATTACAGATAGTATTTGAGTTTGGTTTTTTAAAGCACCTTGAGACAGCATTTCTCCAAAACTGAAGGGTTAGGTGTATTCAGCAATGAAATGGGCTGGCTGGGCATTCCTGACTTTCTTTGAACTGAACCCTGTCCCCTGTGGAAAACTGCAAGGCTTCCTCCTCAGTTGTCCTTTAAACAAAGCCTTGCTCAGACTGCCTCCAAGTCAGACTTCAAAACAGAGGTATTGAGTTCACCCATGGTTTTATTTTTCTACCCTACATTCTCCCACCTACAAGTCTTTTTAACAGTTTAAGCACATCACTTGCCAAATTTCCTTTATATAGGTTCTTGGCCAGTTCTCATGGCTGTAGTATCTGAGCACCTTTCAGTCATGCATAAAGTGATGTGACTCATGTCAGGCTCAAGTAATTTATTCTCTCTCCTCATTCTCTCCCAAGAAGGAGGTCTGTGCAAGCTGTGCTGGAGTCTTTGTTTTGTTTGGGTAAAGTTTCAGTTTACGAGATTTTCCTGCAACTCAGAGGCTGGAGGTGTCACCCACAATCTTCATTCTTTCATCCCTTCAACGTGCTCTGGTGATATGTTGAAGATTTTTCATAATTTTTATGTTATCTCTGGGCTACATTCCTCTGATACCAGGAATATTTGTTGTTTTCATAGTTGTTAATGAACAAAACCACCCAGCAGTATTCTGTCTTCTGGTTTTGGATGTAAGTCAGCCTTTAACTATTAGATTAGAGGTCAAGCTGAGAACACACTGAGAACAGAGCAGTGCATGTGTCCCATCATTTTTTACACCTTCTTCTGCATTAACCACTGCTGGTCTTTGCAGGACATGGGGCTACATGGCTGGCTGGGCTGGGCTGAAGAGTTCTGTGTTCCTTTTTCTCCAAAATCTTTGTGCATGCTGCTCAATGTACCCCAAAAACATTCCCAAACCCAGGAAAATTCTAGTTATTTTTTTTGTCTTCTACTTTTCATTCCATGGGATACTAGCAGGAAGCTAATGGTGGGGGGGGTTTCTCTCATTTCTACTTTGTGTTTTTAATTACAGCAAGAGATCCACTTCAGAAAAGACACTGAAGGAAAACAGTGTAATCATCAGATTTGTATTTAGTTTAAATGATGGACTCAGTTTCTGTTCTTTCTATCCTCCATCTGGTTCTGAGTGGAAAAGAAACAACTGAGTTCTGGAGGACAGGTATAATCACACAGGTAATTTTTTAAAAGCAAGTAAAGAACCCTAAGTTCTCAAACAATTCTTCTTGGTGATCAAGAAATAAAACTGCCACTCAAAATCGCAGTCTCATAAGATGCAAAATGATCTGTGAAAAGGTCATACAAATAAATTCCCTTAGGCGTTCCTGTGGCACATCATAGCATCATATACTGTCTTAGGAATTGATTCAGAGCAATCAAAACTGATAAAAATGAAACTGCAAAGAAGGGGAGACAAGGCAGCTTCAGCTGCTGCAGTCATGTGTGGATTTGCTGCAGGCAGCTGAAGGAGGATGAACCTCTTCTTTTCAATGTCTTCCTCCCATCCACTGCTGCCTTTCCCAGCATCTGGGGCAGATCAGGCTGAGACAAGCCTTTCCCCATTTTCCTGATGAAGGTGATCTCCATGCATCACCAGGCACACTCAGTATTTTAAGACCTGACCTTCACGTACAGTTGAATCCAGGAAAAGCTGGTGCTGCCACCAAAAGAAGCATCTACTTCATCTTACTCCTACCTGATACTACATTTTCCATTGTGTTAACAGAAACAGCTGAGTGTGCATCAATCAGGGGACAACTCTGGATTAAAATCAATCTGGCAAAAAAAAAAAAGGCAAATTTTAATCTGAATGCATTTTGCCTTGCAGCCTTGCCTATGATGGCACCAGCACAAGGTGAAGGTGTACAAGGGCATGGCTGAAGAGCCATGGCAGTGCAAAGGCAGGGCTTCTTTCCATGGCGAGGCTTCTTTACACTTTTACTGTTGGACAGCTGACATTTCTGCAGCAGTGGTAGTTTATGCTGGCCTAAATTATATGTAAAATTACAACCTAATGTAAAGGGCATTGCTTTGTGCCTACTTTGAATTTAAAAGGTTTCCCTAGGTTAAAACATATATCAATACTTCCAGCTGTAGGACCAAAAGTGCTGCATGCTTTGGTTGCTACGTTCTGTGCTGGCTGGGTAGAGCAGCTGTAAATTCAGGTAGCTGCTTTGCATTACCGTTGGGGCACAGCACAGCCAGCACTGGGGTGAATTGGGTATATACTTCATCTTTTTACACATTGCATCAGAGAGACAAAAGGAGAATGAACCTCAGTGCCAGAGAGCGATTCATCTCCGCCCTCCAGTTTTCCCATCTATGAGCAGAGAGATAGCCCCTCACAGTAGCAACAACAACAATTCCCCCATCCCAACCCTGGCAACAAACACTGTCTTCTGCTTCTGTTTCCTAGCTGAGTCTTTATCCCAATTCCCTAGCAGGACGGAGACCCAAGCCTTCCCTTCCACAGCAGACTGGAGGCACTAACAGGCAACAGGAGAAACAAGGGCGCTGCCTGAAGGCAGGCACAGAGGCTATAGTGGAAAGGGGACTACTACAGCACTAGGGAGAGCCTGAGCTGTAAGAAGATCCCTTACCCAAACAACATGAACTGAAGATGGAGAAACCCCAGAAAAGTCCCTCTAGGTGGTTGCATTGTATCTCCATCTTGCTGCTCATAGCACCCCCCATGCCACTACCCTCTCCTCCAGCCTTGTACTACAGCACGGAGCTTCTCTAAACCAATCTACTCTCTCCCAGCCATCCTCTATCCCACCTTCAAGCCTCCTCCAGCTTCTGGCAACACTGCCATGCCTTTGGCAGGCTCTGGCTTCAAGCAATCTATCACATCCCTTTAGAAACTGCTTAACTCTACTGCTGTTAAAAATGTGCATCTTAATTTCTAGTCTGAATTTGTCCATTTTCATCTCTATTAGCTTTTATTATGCTGCTCTAATCTGCTAGAGAACCCTTCACTATTGAAAGACTGGAGACAGGCAGAATCCTTGCAAGATGTGAGTTCTTGTTCCAGGAGCTGCCACATATGCTCCTTGCAGGAAACCTTTCATTTTTTAAAGTGCTCCTTCTATAAAAACATCCAAATGCAAGTTTATGCCTGAATAGCTCTTTCTTTCTGAGGGGCAGTCATGTTTCTGAAACTTGAATGTCTGGATAGAACTTTCTTCAACTGCAAGGATTTTAGGAGAAGCTTCCATGTTGTCCAACCTAGGTAAATAGGGTTGGAACTCAAACCTCACCTCTGAAGCCAGGAGGTAGGTGTCCAGGCTGGTAGGGGATGTCTAGAAATATTGGTTCATTAGTAAGGAGTATAGTTGATGCCACAGAGCACATGGGCACCACTGTGGCATGTCCTCACTCTGCCCCTTCCCACATGTCCTTGCAGGACCCTGCCAAGCAATGAAGGTTTTGAGGAAAGATTTGTCATGGAGGTAAAGTCCCTCAGAATCTTCTTGGGGTGCCTCCTCAACCATCTCATCACTTGTATCTTATTTATGTTTCCGTCATGCGTGACCAGACGTGCTGTGAGACTCTGTATGAAAATGCTATAGAGTTTTTACTACATCATTTTAAAGACTGCATCAGTCTTTCAAATGCTGTTTAGTATTGCCACTTTGACTCTATAGATACAGCTTTGTCATGCTGCCACCATAAACTTCAACTTAACATCTTTGACCACGAGGCTGTGCTTGGCAGTGACAGCCCAGCCAAAGAGGGAGGAATCCTTTCCCAAGCTGAAGATACATAACCCCTTGAAAAATAATTTATATGTGGAAAAAAACCACATTAATGGGATTTGTTGTTTGTATAACCCGAGAACAGTTTTAATTAAACAATAAATCTAAGAAGCAATTAGGCAAAAAGGAGTTGAGGCAAAATTGGTATTTTGAGAGAAAGCTGAGATATTGCAGTTTAAAAATCAGCCGGGCTGCATATTCAGCAAGTATCTGCTACAGCACCTGTGGAAAACCCACAGTGTGGTATTGCATAAATAGATGCCTATCAGGCGAGAAGCTCCATGGGTAGATATGTAATTATACAACTTAAAAAAAAAAGCATAATATTTATACTGCAGCCTGGATTGGCTTCAATCATGTGCATAATACATTTATTTGAAAACATCCTAATTATGTGTTTACCTGACAGAAGGAGCCATTACAATCACCCTGGCACATAAACCCATTTTATAAATCTGCCTGCTTTTGCCTTTACCCAAGAGACCTACACCAACTGCACGTTTATGACTACTTATATAAATCTGTGAAATATACAAATAATTGTATTCTTAAAGGACACCATCAAAATATTTTGGACTTATTTTTCTCTTCATTTGAGTTTGTTAGCCTTTTTTCTTAGAGCCCAAGAAAGGATGTTGCATTTTATATGCATTCTTAACACTCTGGAAATAATAACAAACTCCTTGAAAGATTTAAATTAGTTCGTTCCCTGAATTAATTGTCCCATCTGCTTCCCTTCCCTCCCCAAGCCTTTTCTCACCACCCCCTGGTGCGCATGCACATGAGTTTGGGGTTTGGGGTTTTTTTGGAGTTGCTTCTGGATTCCAGCAAATGCTCCTCTATTTCAGCCTTTTGGGGTTGTTCCTTGAAAATGTGTTCTAGGGTTTGTGCTGGGCATTGAGCATGGGCATCATCCCTCCTAGCCAGGGGCAGAGCAGGGCTGACCCCACTGCTTTAGCACACACACGTGCTACTAGGGGTTTACTTGGCTCTGAGGCCAGTGGTGCTGGGAGGGACAGGGTCACCTGTGGCTGCTGGGCTTAGAGAAACACTAAGTGGGGGGTTATGTGTTTGATTTAAACTAAGAGCACTGGAGCATTTGGGAGGAAGGCAAACACAAATTAAGAATCCTAACAAGCAAGGGGCAAGGGAAATGAGTCTGAGGCTCAGTGACCTTGACAACGTCTTTCTAAATAATGCCAATTATTTAGATAATGTACTCACAAAGCTAAAGGAACTTCTGATTTAAGGCTGACTCCACCCTATACTCACAGGGCTTGCTCTCAGTCTCTGTCCCCAAACTCTCTCTCTCTTGAATTTCCCTCTTTTTAGAGAGAATATGCCAGTCATAACAGAGAATGGCCTGGCAGCCTTAACTGCACATCATCTTTTCCCTCATTAGAGATGAAATAGAACATGTAAATATTTTCAAATACAATGTTTTGTTGAATCTTTTTCTGTAACTCAACCTAATCATTAGCTTGAATTTTGGACATTTATAATGAAAATGTATTCATTTAAATTTACCCTTCCTTTTGGGAAATATTTTTAAATTAAAAATAAACAGGGGAGACATGGTTCTTCTTGCTGGTTGCATGTCCTGCCAGCCTGATTACACAATCTGTTATAATTACACTGAGCTCTGCAGACCTTCAGGGAGACAAGTTATACAGTAGAATGACTGCTAACTGCTAGGGGTAAAACCTTTGGCCTACTGAAGTCAACAGCAAAATTTCTACTAATTTCAAAGAGGATATTTCTGAGACCATCTTCAGAATGATAAACATCAATATTATTTCATATACTAACTTAATTGAAAGGAGAAGCAAATCTATCATTAATATACAGAGACTAATAAATTCAATATCTTGAACACTTAATTTACCTGAAGTTTTAAAATCTTCAGGTCATCACTATTAAGGAAAACTGAACTTTTTAATGTAAACTGTCTGAACTTCCTTCCTTCTAATACAATTTTTTATGCCTCTGCAAAATTTATGATGGGAAGCTGTATGTCTGTAGTATTTTTTATGGCCAGGCAAAATGCAAAATGGCGGGATGGATTTGCTGAGAGCTGTAAAAATGTCATTTGAGCTAGGATTCAAGATCCAGCAGAATTTGGGTAAGGCAATTACAAACAGCTTAAAGGGACAGACTGAGATATAAGATGTATTTCGGTCATAACAGCTGTCTTCCTTTGCTGTAGCATGAAGGGTGGCACCACATGTTGGGGATGGGTGGCTGGTGCCTGGCTCCCACTTCCTCTGAGAGCCACAGTCCACCTCCTCCAGCATCTCCTAGCTGTGGCCATCTGCCTCCATCCTGTTGCTTAGCTCCTGTGTGGATGCATTTTGATGTGTTCCGTATCTCTTCTGCATGGCCCCCTGATAACTAAATTCAGCCTTACCCAAACTGATTTCCAGAACTAACTGGATGAATTTACTGAACTATACATACACATTTTTTTTAATAAGGTTGGGGGAATTTGAGAGAGGAAGTGAAAATCAGAGCCATAGTCGGAAGTGGGAGAAAGCTCTTGCCTGTACTGACTCATTTGCATGCTTGCTTCCATTTCATGTTTATTTCAAATTATCATTTCAGTTTGAGTTGAGCAGTATTTTTTGTTGCCAGAAGATAACCACAAGCCAAATAGCACAGAAGAACCCGAAATCCTGACTAATCTTCATAATTTTTTTAAAAGGAGAGTCAGTCAGGATGGCATGGATAAGCTATGCCTAGCAGAATTAATTTTTAAAACCTTTCTTTTATTTTGGTAAGTGTATTTGGAACAAAAACAATCCTAACAGTAATATTGGTCTATTACTAGAAATTATGAAATTGTAAAAGCACAGTTTTTTATAAATCATTATCCTCTGTCTTCGGAGAAAAAGATAGATGACATTGTCATGTTAAATGGTAGTGAGACAATTAACTCTCGCTGATCATGGAAGCCAAATGTATAGCACCATTTTAAAATCAGTAGCTTAGATAACTTGCATTTGACATTTTGTAGGAGCCAGCCAGCAAGCTGTCCAGATGATTATGATTGGTTTTGGAACTAAGAAAAGTTCAGGGATCTGGTAAAAAACTAATATTGTTCAAGTAGTTAAGAATGCACACTGTTGTAGGCTCTTCATCTTGACAACTAGCCACAGCGAAACAAAGAAATGACTGATACAGCAGGTTGGTGAAGAATTAAAACTGGTAAATATAATTCATTCCCATTGCATTTATGGAAAATACCAAGCTAATATGATATATTTTTCAATAGCTGACAAGTTCAACATTTAAAAGTCTATTAATACCATATACAGCTAGGCTTCTAATTGCCTAACACTAAACTTTCTCCTTCATAAATTAGAAACATGCAAGCAAACATGCTAAAGATGAAATGAATCGGAGAGAGGCTCCTCGACAGTTTTGACGCAGGTTTGGCAGTGTAATGGTAAATGAGGAATGCTCGCAGGAAAAGATGTGACTAAAGAGCCTGAAGCAATCAGATCCTGGCCATGTACATTTTGAAAGTTTTAGCAGTGAAGAAAAAAGAAAATGTAAATTGCTAGTCATTAGTTTGTCAATGGCACAAAATTGTGGAGATACTGGAATGCAGAAAGCCCTGATGCTAGATGAAAGAAGACAGTCTGAACCAAAGGCTTGTCTTGGCAATGTGCCAAGTTCTTCATAGTGTGCCCTAAAATAGCATTTGCATTCTCCATCAAAGGCTAAGAATATACCAGAAACCATAAACTTATGCTTAATACTTTTTATAATATATATGCAGAATGTTATACAGTGTATAGAAAGCTAAGAAAGTGTATTCAGCCACTTGGGCCAGGGAGGAATTAGCTAGCACTGTAACACAGGCACTTTTTGACTTCTAAAAGAAAATTTGCAGCCACAGGACTGTTTCATAGCCACAGACGTGCCTATCCTTCATGAATTTATCTAATCCCATTCTAAACCCACTTATACTCAGGAGAATCTTGTAGCAATGAATTCCACAATGTTTTATATATATATATAGTGTAGAAAAGTAATTCCTTTTGTTGGTTTTACACCATTGACCCAAAGTCCATGGAGACCAGGCAGAGAACAACTGCAGGAGCCTTCCTGGTGTGTTCTTCCTCATCCCACCAGTCACAACTCAGACTTCTCTCAAACCAGAAAATATGAGCATTTTCTTCTGTTTATAGACTATGACAATTTTTTTTTAATTAATCTGCTCAGACTCCCTCTTGAATGCTCTGATCCTTCATCATGCTCTGACAGCAAAGTTCCTCAGGTCATTTGCTTCTCCTCTGAAGGGGTATCTCCTCTGCTTGGTGTTGAACTTCCATCTGGTTGCTTTGCTCTCACCCCCACCTCTTGTATTGAAAGAGGCATTGGATAATAAATCCCATTTCATCTTTTCTGGACTGTTCAGGACCTTATAAACATCCAGCACAGTTGTGTCAGCTCAGGTGAGGACTCCTCATCTGTTCAGCCATTCCTATGTCCCTGTGTACTTTGGGTTTTGAACTGCCCTTGGTACTCTGCTCTCCTTTTCCAGTTCTACTCCCTGCTTTTCTGGACAGGAATCAGAGCTGTGCCTAGCACCCACAGTGCACCACACCTGATGGTGTTTAGTGGTTTGGTCTGTATTTCTTCCTCAATTGTTCTATTTAGTTTTCTGTTCTCTGCTGAACACTGGGATGATACTTCCAGGCATTTCTCTGTGATAACCTCGAAATCTGTGTGGTAACAGTCAGCTTACAAACCAACACATGTACTTGGAATTAGATTTATGTATTCTCATTACAGCACTTTGCAGGTATCTACATAGATTTTAATGACATTTTATTGTCCAGTCATTCTGAATTCTAAGATCCTTCTAATCACTTTATGGTAATTTCTTGTCATTTAACCTTGAATGTCTACTGCCAACAAATTTTGTCATTTCACCGTTCAACCTTTCTTTTCCAAATGTCTGGTGACTATACTGATAGCATATGCTTTCATACCTCTCCCAGTACCTGGGCATGATGTTAAAGCAGGGAGAGAAGGAAAGTGACCAAGAAAGGAAACAGTACCGAGTGTGGTATTCAAGACATGGCTGCAATGTGCATTAAGAGAGTGATGGTGATTTCATCTGTTTTGCCCTCCACTCTTTTCTGAATAATTCCTAATCTTAGATTTAGGTTTCAGACTGGTGCTGTGTGGTGAGGAATTGTTTTCAGGGAGCCTTCTACAGTGACTCCACAACCTCTTTCACAGTACTAACAGCTCATTTAGGGCCCATGATTTTATATAAAGAGTTAAAGATACTTTTTTCCCCTGTGTATTATGTTGCAGCTACAGACACTGAATTTCATTTTAAACCTCACTGACTCAATATTATGAGATCACCTTCCACTCTTTGCAATCAGCTTTAGTTGTGTTTAGCTTCATTTCAGTAACCTGAATAATCTTGTATCATTGTCAGACTGTGTCATCTCACTACTCACTCTCTGCTTCCAAACTTCTTCAAAGATGTCTTGAGAAACCTGTGCGCCTGTGATGGAGAACCAGCAAATGGTGTTTGCCAGCTTACGAGGGTAAGTGGGTGGTGAAGAAGGAAAGCAAGTGCTCGTGCTGCCAGTTTCCTGCTTTGAGGAAGAAGGTCCTAAAACTGGCATGAACCATTGCACTGCCTGCCAGAAGCTGTGGCTGTTGCCCCACAACTGCCTTTCCAGGCACCACAGGTGACAAACAGCAAAGAGTCATTTACCAAGCAATCCAGACTGCAGTGTGTAACACAGGAGCAGGCAGAAAGAGAGACTTGTGGATTGGAAATGAAAACTAAAATTACTTTAATGACAATAATAATGATAAATGAAATATGTACAAATATATACAAAACCTAATACTGAATCCAAACCCAAACCAGGACATTTCACGCCTTATTCCATACTATTTACGTCATATTCATCATTGATTTATAGTTCTCTTTCTAAAGGAAAATTCGTTAAGTTCATTCAGTTCATGATTACAGATCTTCATCTCTTATAGCAGTCTCTCAGAGCAGGAAAGCTATCATGAGTTCATAGTGGTTCTCATCCAGAGCTTGTAGGTTCACTTCAGGGTGTTACTGGGCATCATTTGACCAAGCAAATTCCTGTAAACACCACTGTGTTATTCTGAAAGACACTTACTGAACACTGTTAGTATTAGCAGATAACATTAGGTCTTACTACTGCTAGGAGCAGGCAGCATATATAAAGAAAGTGCAGTTACTTAGAGGACCTTTAGCTGTTTCAGTGTGAGCAATAGTAAACTCATTTATATAAAACCAAAGAATGGTGGCTACAAATAGGGAGTGAGGACCTTGGAAACGTGGACTCTGGGAAGAACTCACATATCCTGGTGGGGAATAACTTGCAGATGAGCTGCCAGCATGATTTGGGGCCAAAAGAGCTGGGAAAACTCTGGGGTGTAGAAATAGAGTGCCCAAGTGCTGGCCAGGAGATACCATTGCCTCAGTGCTTGGCTGTGGTATGACCTCTTTATTATTAGATATAATAATATCTATATAGTGATATTATATAAAGATTAATTTATTAATACATTTTATATAAAATTTTATTCATTCCCTTTATATAATTATTCCATTTGATCCAATTTCGTAGCCACTGGTTAATGGTCTCACCTAAATCTCATCTATTGTTGTACCTCAGAAGTTAATTGAAATTGGTGAAATGGGGGATGTGAGATGCCAGTGGGGTGAACAATGAGCAACAGTAAACTACAGCCTGCTGATTGTATGGAGTTTCCAGCAGGTTGCCACAGGCCTAGTACTTAAGAAGAGTATTAATTAACTTCTGTAGTAATGATCTGCAATGGAGTATTAGCAGCACACTGTGTGCATAAAGATCATCCCAAAGCTGGGGGAGTTGTACTCACCAATAAGGAAAGATAAAAACACGAAAGGATTGTGAACCTCAGCAATATGGGCAGGAGCTAGAACAGTAAGTGAGCTACACCTTGGAAAGACACAAGTATTTTGTGGGGTGTCATTCAGACCATGGGGAAATATAGTCCTGTGTTTCATTCATCTCTGTTCATCATTTTGAAGATTAATGTACTCTGCCAGGTCAAGAGATCACATTTTTAAGGTAAATCTCTGAAGGGTCAGGTTTCTCGCTGAAGGGCTCTGAGCCTTGCAAGGAGATATGGGTTGGGCACCTGGGTATGCATCTTGGGAGTCCCCCTTGGTACTTTTCTGTGTATTTGAGCACCAACAATTAAAAACCTACTGTACGAACCTGTTGTGTTGTTACAATGTGACTTTTCAGGGTCATGGCCAAAGAAGGACAAACTGCTGAGCTGTGAGTCTGTGAAGTCTATGAAACCTAACATGAGAGCCTGTTTGGTTTGGATTATATGAGAGAATATAAACAGGAATTCTGGGCTGAAATTAAATCGAAGAAACTTGAATTAATAATAACAAGATGTTCCCCACAGTGATATTGCTACAATGAGGGACATGTCCCCAACACCAATGGTGGAAAGGAAAGCATTTCTTTGGGAGCACCTTACAGTGAATTGTGTCCACTGGGAAAGACTCGGGTTGGTCACTAAAGAGCTTTAAATTGGGCCTCTGTCTGCAAGCTTTTGTCAGACCCTGCCCAGATGTCCCCTGAGGTCAATCTGTGGTTGTCTCAGGCTCCAACCAAAAATCCTCCTGAGGTGGTTTTGCAGATATTACCTTATGAAATGCCTCTTCACCACTGTGTGGCAGCACTGGATACTGGATTTGTCCTCATTTACATCCTAGCCAGAATATGCCCTGATTTATGGAAGTGGTAGTAGGACCCAACCCTCCAACGAGCTGCCCTAACACAGCCATGGGGACAGGTGGCAATGCCTGGCAGTGTCTTTGCTGGAGTCTCCCCCTGCCTTCTTCCCTAGTGGAGTGAGGAGGTAACCTGTGTGCCCTGCACTCACATTGGCACCTTCCTGATGAAAGGCTGCTCTGCAAATGAGACACTAACCCAACTTGCATGTCCCAGTAGGAGTGTAGATCTCTGTGCCACTGCTGCCTTAGAATGCAACAGGAGATAGTCCCTGCTCCAGGGCAACCAGCAGAGCTCCTCACCACAGCAAACACACAACCTCCCCAGCTCACGTTGCTGCTACCTAGGTGTTATTTTGTTGGCTAGCCAGAGATTCAAACTTCTTTCTGACTTTATCTGCCAGCAGTTAGCAACATAGGAGAAGCAGGCTTGTGGGCTGCTCCTTATGGCTGTCCCACCTGCTGCATCACTCCAGCCTTGTGAGCCACGGGAAGGCGAGTGCCCTGTTCCTCAATGCTCACTGCTTGGGACTGTCTTACATCCAACCTCAGCTTTTCCTCCTAAACTTCAGGCTCCATGTCCTGCCATCTTCTGAGACTGTGAATTAATTCCCTTCCTTCATTTATATTGTTACCTTGAAGGTATATAAGGAGCAAGACTGCATCCCCTCTGACTCTTCACACAGTTAATTGATAAAACCTTGGTTCCTTCAGACTTCCATAACCATGTACGTTAGTCTTGGCATAATTCCTGTTACTTACCTACTACCTACATTTCTCAAAATGGAGAGGCATTTTTCACATTTTAAACACGGAACAGCTTGTATTCAGGCAAGCAGACACGTGCTACAACATGCTGCCCACACCTCTGCCGCTCAGGAGCTCCCCATGGAGAGAGGAGCCTGGTGCAAGAGGGGTCCATCCCCAGCTGTGGTGTACAGATAGCAGGTGCCCAGATGCAACTGGGACAAAAGAATGGGTGAGGGACCACACTGGGCAGCGTTGCCATCATTGCCAGAGTGCAACACCAGAGCAGGCACTCACATGGCAGCTGCTGCCCAGCATTCTTCCTGGCCCTCATGCTGCCTGGTGTCAGCTCCGTTCAGGGCTGTTAAACTGCAAGATTATACAGCATTAACTTGGCTCTCACCCATTAGCCTTGATCTCACTACTCTCCAGCTACCTGAGCTATTCCTCTTTGTCTCCTAGGTTCCAGACTGTTTTTTATCAGCGCTGGGTCTTACCTTGTTGCATTCAGCCCATGGCTGTGAAGTTCCCAGGCAGACTGGGCTGTGCTCAGTGCCCGCCAGTGCCATGGATATGAAAGGACTTACCTTATTCACCATTTAACACAACTTTAAAATACAAGTGCCGGTCCTGTCTCCTGTGATAACATCACTAAAATAGTTCCCAATTTTGAATCTTCATTTTTGTGGTTACTATCTGAGTCTGTGATTCATCAACCAATTTCTAGCCCACACCAAATTCTTTAAATCTACAGAGTTTTTTGTTGAGTTTTTAAGAAAACTTAGTTATAGCACTACAAAAATGATTCTGAAATGACCAACCACACAGGAGATGGAGAAGCGAGCTGCACAATGAGGGTGGGCTGTTCAAACAGGGAGGAAATTTACTTGTAGCACATAGGGAAAGAGTGGGTTAGAAGCAGCGTCGCCCTACCTCCACACCTGCTGGATGTCCCTCTGGGCTTAGGATAACCTGCGGTTAAGTGCCTTAAAGCAACCAATCACAAAGAAGCTCTGCTTACTGCAGAGTCCAAACACAGAAGCTGCTTGGAAGGCCTAAGGTGCAACCCACATCAACTTCCTCATTACCATATTTTCATGCACTCGACTTGCAAGCTCTCTGTGATTCCTCCCTGGCATGAGCTGTGTACTGGGAGGGCCTGGGCAAAGGGGAGTTTCCCCATCCTCAGGAAACTTCATACTACTGATTCCCCAGCTTCTGCCTCCCAAATCGTGTCTGCTTTCTCATGTCTTAGTCCTTTCCCAAACCAAGAAATAGCTGGGAGGAGGGCATCACATCTGCTTCCCCAAGAGAAAGAAAGATGTGTGGCTGCTCAGCAGGTTTACTGAGAATGGATGTTATTGAAATTCTTATTTTCCAGGGACTGCACTTGAAAAGGCTGTGGGTTATAAGTTATATGAGGTGCTGTTTGAAAGGAAGACTTAGAGTTAGCTTTCCCTCCCCACTGACATACAGGTCCCTTCAGATTTAGGGGAAAAAAAAGGATCCACGTGCAAAAGCAAAGGTGGAGTGCAAACAAACCTGCTCCTGACTTATGGCAAGGACTGAAACAGGGCTCTGTACACAGGAAAGCAACGAGCACTGCAGGCAGGCAGGCTGCCTGTCTTCCAGCTCCTGTGAGCTTTGTGGAGCCCTGGGCAGAGTCTGTAGGCTCAGTAGGGCAGTAACAAGGAGAAGAAGAAAAGGAGGAGACAGAAGGGTGAGGGGGGAAAAAAACCCAACAGTTTGAAACTCTTCTGACAGAGAGCGCCAGGCAAGTGGGTGGCAGATTCCTGCCCCATCTTCTCAATCTTTTTTTGTAATGGGATGAACATTTGGCCTCTCCCAGGGCCCAAATAACTCCTGTGATGAGAGGAAGATTATTTTTCAGATTGTCTTCAGAGATTTCTTTTAAAATTCTCAGGCACACTCTGTCTGGACCTGCAGATTTACAGTACATAGGTTGAATTTTGTCAGATACTTTTTTACCATCTCTGTGTTTATCCTTTGCTCTTGGCCTCTTCAGCTGCTCTCTCATAAATCCACCGCTTCCTGCAGAAGAATCCCCAATTTCTTCATTATCGTTACTGAAGGTAGGTGAAAGCAGTTCTCTCCAACCCAAACCACCCTGAAGTCAGCTCAACTTAGCCTTCAGTTGCTGAAGGACTCAGATTTACTCACTAATTCTTCTGCCCTTATGTTCTTGTTTTTAAATAAAAATACTAATACTCAAACACTGCAGTATGAGAAGTAGAGTGAAGCTGTCCACGTGGAGCATGATTAAAATACACACTTCAAGCATATAATGTTAAAGGTATACCCTGTTTTGGCACTTGCTCACCTTCACATGGATCTGGTGTATTTGTATTTTTGATAGATTAAATGAGTAGGTCATGGCTCTGCCCATGTATATGGGCTGTTTTCATACTTCTAGTTTCCTAACTCTTTTATGTAATTTCGATGCTGGTTTTTACGCTTTCCTAGCTATGCATATTTCGTCTGCCATTTTATAGATGTGGATTATATTTGAATTGTTACACTTGCCACCTAACAACTCATCCTGCAATTCTCTCTGCGTGATACACTCCTGGTCTTCACTGCCCATGGGTGACAGAACTTTCTGTCAGCCACTTACAACTAAATGGGGATGGGACAAAACACCTGGCACCAGCCCCCTGGCTCTGTCTAGCAAGGGGATTGATGAAGGTGCACCAGCATCATCAAGAAGTGCCTGGAAAACAGCTAAGTCTTTACCAAGCACCCATGATGTCACCCCGCCTTTGGAAGGTGTGGGACTTGCCACCTCCATTTGTTACCACTCAACGCTAAAGTGGCGGTGAAAATTCTGGACTGCTCCACTCTTCTACAGGAGCACTTATATGTCACTAGGAAAGGATGTTGAACCTGGAGCTTGGGGTTATTAGCTATGTCTTGATGATCACCATGCGCATGATTCCGCAAGATGCTGAGCAGTGAAATGTAAACATAGCAGAGTACCAGACACATTCACACATCCAATATTTCTATGTCAGAACCTTGAAGCTGTTTATGTGTTACGTGGATATGTGTTTCGCTGTGCAAAAGACTTGGTGCTTTGCACCTCCTGAAGATGGGCTTTTGAAGTGAACCTCTGTGTATGGTATGCTTACTTATGGTGCTTGGTAGCCCAAATTTAGGTGCTGACAGCAGCAATTGTATATTATTGTGGTTATAGAGACCAAAAGAAACAGACCAGGCTGGATATCCCACACTCCCACAGAAGTAGAGCAGGGCTCTTCCCTCAGGATGCTCGCAGTGCTATCTCTTTAGACATAAGCAATTGCAGGGTTTCCTAAGGAAGGAGCGGTCTGCAATCTATTTTAATCCTTTTTGCTGGGGGAGAACTGGCAAGACAGGGCTTGTGCAAGACAGGCTCTGCAAAGCCTCCTCCTTCTGTGCCAGACCGCCGTTGGGTTTGCATTTAACCATGCTTAGCACTGCTAGTGCAGGCTGACGTGCAGGTTAGCAAGGGGTTTTGGGGGGCTAGTAGCCTGCCACAGAGCACACTGCCCCACTTTCATCCAGATGTGTAGGGAAGCACAGTGCACAGCACACCTGTCCCTCAGGCACAACAGAAAGACCCCGCAAAGGCTCAGATGATAATTCACTCCAGCACCAAATGCCTGTCTGGGTTTCACAAGACAAGGCCACAAATGACTCATGTGGGGTTCACTGCCCACTGCCTGCAGGCAGGGCCTGCAAAGAACA
This sequence comes from Galbula dea, assembly GCA_013399015.1. NCBI lineage: Eukaryota > Metazoa > Chordata > Aves > Piciformes > Galbulidae > Galbula > Galbula dea. The sequence goes on from VWZX01004666.1 coordinate 5,871,348, forward strand.
GGCAAGCATCGGGCAGCAATCCCAGGCTGTGCTTGAAGGGTCTCCGTCACCATGGCTTTATCCTTTCCAGTGCTTGCTTCTCTGCCTGCCTAACGCCAGGCAATCTCAGACTGCAGCACTTCTCTCCTGAGGAAATACTGGCCATAGATTTAGGAATAGATATTGCCAAATAGTATATTGTTTTCATAAATCACCGTAGAGCTGCTTTATATCCTAGAGGCTAGACATTCTAATTATTGCTTCTATTTTATCTAAATTGGCAACAAAGCCATCATAGCTCAGCTCAGAGCCAGTACAGGTAATTCTGCCAGACCAAATTTTGACCTTTTAAAGTTCATTCTGAAGTGTCTTCACCATTCTCTGCAGTTCTTGCCTGGCTCTTCAGTTCTGTTTTTTTAGAGCCATCGCCCAATTTAAAATAACAATCACCATAGCTCCAATACATTGTACCCTAAAGATGTATGCAATTACTGTGTGAAATATCTCAGAAGCAGGACTAATATCAAAGGGCATTCTCATACCCTTACAACATCCAAATAGCATATTAAAGATCTTGTTGAAGTTAGATTTAAGCTTGTCTCTTCACAGTTTATTTGCTGAAGCAAATGCCCTTCATTTCACAGTGATTTTTTCCCCTTTTGCTGGGAACCAGCCTGTCACACAGCAGTTTCACAGAATAGTGTTCATGTGTTGCAGCTGCATTTAAATAATGTAAACCAAAGCACCTTCCTCCTTAAGATGGCTTTTCAATGACACATACAGAATTAGCTCTATCTGAAATTTCTTACCATTTCAATAACTTCCAGATATCCTGTATTATGTTACATTTTTGCCTTACCCCTTAAAAGTCTGGGGTTTTTTTCTTGTTTTGGAGAGATCATTGAAGCAACCAATCTTTCGAGTTTAATGTGGTATTCCCTTTCCAGGCAGCCTCAGCCCAATCAGACATCTGAGAATCCTCTTGGGTTAAGGCTATTATAGCAAATGTTTCTCCTACTTGCAGATGAATTACTATTTCTTTTTAATGTAAATGACATTCTGTGCACCAACCTTTAAACTAAAGTGAGACTCAACTGTCACAAAGAAGTGTGGAGAGGCACGGGGTGAAGATCTCCCTATGTATCATCCTGTGACATTTTCAGCAAAAATATTTCTAATTTCAGAACTATGAGAGGTTTTCAAGTGCTGCTTCTGGATAAAATTGTTGGAAAAGTATTACCTGGTGCTGTTTAAAGACAAACATGGTTGTGTGTTATTATTCTTTTTTATATCCTAAATGTGAAGTAGTCTTTCTTATAGGCTCCTGTTTAATTCTCTTAACTATAGTACCCTGTATTGCTTTCAAATGACAGTTCCTGAAGTGGTTTACGCTTTTCCCCAGTCCCGGTCGAGGTACCTGTTGCCTTCCCTTTAGGAGTCTCCCACTCTGCAGCCCCTCACCCCAACGCTCATCACCCTGTGCCCATTGCTCCATGTCCATCACCTTGTGCCCATTGCCCCATGCCCATCACCCTGCACCCGTTGCTCTATGCCCACCTTCTCATGCCTATCATCCTGTGCCCATTACCTCATTCCCATTGCTCCCAAGCCCATTGTCCCATGACCATCACCCTGTGCCTGTTGCCCTGTGTCCATCACCCCACGACTGAACCCTATGGATCAGGGGAGGGCTGGCTCAACAAAGCACTGCCAGGGCTCCAGTTCCAAAGACAAGTCCATCTTTTCAGACATATTCACCAGTTCTGGCCAATGCTCTGCTGACATTCACTGCACGTGCAGTCTTGTTTCTGCCCTCTCTGCTAGACGGCACCCTGCTACCACCCTGCCACTACCAGAGAGAATTATTTTCTGCTTCATTTGTGGCATATTTGACTAAATATGAAATTATTTTCACCTTGCGTTTCCAACAAAACATAGCAAATAGAGACTCCCACTTGTCAGAAAATGTCCTATACCTCCTTTCTTTGCTTCATTCTTAGCTTTTTGTTTTGGAAATGATGCAGCGTAAATAGCTGCTTATTCTGCACAGAAGGATTTAGAGCCGTGATGGTGTCTGCCAGCCTTTTCATCCACCCATCTTTAGGGGAGAGCTGCATACAGCCTGGCAGCCAACCCCTAAAACCTCTTGCTGTGGTTTGGGTTATAGCAGCATCTCACAGCTCTCTGTAACTCATTTACTTAATGATCTTCTCCGTACAAGCCTGTCTGTTATTAATGAGTCACTAAGTTTTCAACAATCCTATGTTTGAGCTTTAAGGTTTAAGCTTGTCAGATGTGCATCCGCTGATCTGCATTGCAGTTAATTATGAATAAAAATGAGCTTTTCTTCTAAACAATGGTAGACCCTTCCGTGTGCCTTGTGGTCAGCACCAAGGTTCTATCCTGATGTAAAAGATCTCCACAGCTGCAATGGTGGTGGCTGCTTTTTCTGTTATCTCCAGGGTATTGCTAATGCACCTTCTCCAGAGTACCTGCTCCGGGGGCTTGCAGCCGGGCCCTCCTCCCTATGGTTCCCCTGAGCTAGTGCCTCTGCCTGGTTCCCCACTGGCATTTCAGTCACATACCCTCCCACTAGGCCTTTGCAATGCCAGCTAAATCACAACTGTCTTCATGCATGAGAACCTCTAATTTCTCCTGCCTATTCCCTTGGTTTCTGGCCTCAATGCAGAGACAGCTCTGACATATTTTGCTTATTCCCTCACTAATTTCCCCTCTAAGTTGCCTATTCTCATCACAGACTCATTTTCCTGCCTATGCAGACTCAGAAACCCTCACATAGAGCCCCAATGTGGTGATACAGCTCCTCCAGAACCCTTGGACCTCTTCTTGCTGAAGACTGCCTGGTACACAGGCTCTACAGCAGATTTGTCTAGCAAAGGAGATGAGCTCGTTTCCCAAAGCAATGCTGTGTGCCCTCCTCTAGGGCTCTAGCTGTCCGCATAGAGACAAATGGAAAAGCAGCTTCATGAAAAAACCTCGATCTTGTTTCTGTTTTGCTTGGTTCCAATGAAATAATTTCCTGATTTTGTTTCAGTTTCCAAAATCTGAGCCTCTCTGTGCACTTTCCCTCATTTTTGTTCATCCACATTCTCTCCACTTGCTTGTGTATTTTCCTTTCGCTCTCATTTGCTTCTTTAAAAACACCCCAGAAAAACAACAGAAACAACAAAACAAAAACCAAAACACCACAAAAAAGCCCAAAACAAAACAAAAACCCCCAAAACACTGTTGTTTTTTTTATTCTGCCATTTCAGATCACCAGAATTAGTACTGATTTTTTTTTGTCCTGTCATTTTTCCAAAGCTGAGGAAGTTTGGCCTCGATCCAGCTAGAAAGGGAAAAGTCAGAAGGCAGTCCCCACCCACCATCCTTCTGCTCCACTCTGGAGTAGGAACAACTAATAGGAAGAGATGGATGAAGAGGCAGGAGAAATAACACACCAAACTTCTAAACTTTTTCATTACAACCAAGTAGATAAATTTTTTCTTAATTAAAAAAAAAAAAAACTAAGGAAAAAACATTGCTTTTGAACTGCAGAGTTTTAACACAGAATGAGACAGTTCCATCTTCCAGAGAGGAGCAGGGTGCTTGGAGAGGTGCATGGGTAGGGGTATGCACAAGGTGTGCTCCTGTGGGTTTAAAGATTGGCTTAGCACAAGACAGGTACCTGACATTGGGTGACACTATGGGGACAGAGGCCCTGTGGATGTAGAGCCCTTGCCAGTGGCTATGTCTTCCTCCAGAGCAAGAGCTCTGCATTACAGAACACCTACACAAGGCATCCAACCCCAATGTCCTGTGCAGCTGCATGTTCTTGCTGACCTGGACTCCACATCCTGGCAACAGAGGGAGAGAGGGAAACAAAATCAGTGCTGAACCACCTCCTGTCCCCTGTGGCATGCAGGTCACAAACATCTTGAAGGCAGCTTGGGCAGTCCCCAGGACAACTGAAGCACCCCTGGGTGCAGAAGAGGTGGTACACAAACAGAGCTATGGAGCATCCCCAGAGTAGGATTTACCTATCTCACATACAGGAATTTGTTGTGAAATTGGTAACTCCACTGCACTCCAATCAGCTCTTACACAATCTCCTGCCCTCCTGCTAGAAGTTTGTATCTTCTTTCCGGGTTGAATTTTTCTGACTTCTGCTTCAGCCTTCAAATCTTGTTGCTCCTTTTCGAAATGGAGACTGCTGAACTGTCAGGAACTCTTCTTGATGAGGTCAGGGCATCTCTAAATCTTCTCTCTAGCAAGCTGAGCAGCTTGAATGACTCCAGTCTCGTACCAGAGTTTGTTTTCTGATGCCTGGATGTTACATACGGCTTTCCTTTGCAAAACTCTGGTGTCTTTTTTAATTCTGGACACCCAAGTTGGCAATAACATCTATAATAATCATTTCAACATTAATGTGAACAGAGGCGAGATTGCTCCCCTACTTTTGTTTGATATTCTCCCATTATATATTCAAGGAAGGTGTTAGCTGCTTTCAGCATGCTGTTGAAATGAGAGCTCATGTAGCAGCAGTTCGCTACCTGCAATCATTCCTGAGCCTTCTTCTGAGCCACAGTTTCCCAAACTCTGTACTGGAGACAAAGGCTGCAGCCTTTGTTCCCAAATGCATGTGGCTGTTTTAAAACGTGTTTAATTAGATTATAGCCTTTTTATCAGGCAATTTAGAAGATACTAGAGCAGCAAGCTGGCCTGCTTCTTATTAACATCCCTACAAGTCACTGCATCAGCTGCAGACCTCAGCGTCACAACTTTTTTATGATCAGATTGATCATTGGATAAAAATGTACATACTGTTGCAATAGGAATAGATTCCCCAAAGGACCTTCCTAAGGACAACTACATCCTCTGAAGTCTTTCCAGTAACCACCACACCATGAGATCTGCCTGAGACATATTCCAGTCCTCCTAGTTGTGTGCCCTTCTATAGCATGGGGGTTTTAATTTAAATGTCATGTAATTGAGGAAACCAAGGTTTGGTACACTTGCCTTTATCAAACAGACTTACAAGTCTGTCCAACAAAAGACTGCTTGATATGCAAATCTCTGGGCTATGCCTTTAAATTTTTCTAAACATTGAAACTACAGTGACATTTCTCCAATCTTTTGGAATTTGCCCATTTTTCTAAGATCTGTTAAACTGTAGCACTGGCTTGAGCTGGTTCGTTCTAGACTCTTGAGCATTAGCTGTCCGGACGATCTGCAAATGCTGCATTCGAAGAGATCATGCCTCACATCCCCCATTGTTACAGATGGCAGGATTTATATTCCATCCACAGTATCATCTGGAGATGAATATATCCTCCTGCTTCATTCCAAATACAGAACAGAAATATCTACTAAACATTTCTGCCTTTCTGCACCAGTCACCATCTGGCAAGAGCAGGAAAGAAGCAGTGTTGAGTGCCAAGCTCCAGCAGTCCCACAGGGAGGCTCTTGGAGTCCGTGCACCCCACACACAGGTGTGCTGAGTGGCCTTGGGGTACTCCACACCACTTTGTCCAGGATTCTCCCCATGTCTTCACCCAAACCAACCAGCAGGTTTCCTGCTCCCTTGTCTCGGACAGGGGGCTGGGGCAGACCCCTGGGCTGTGCCCTTCTCCCCAAGGGCAAGCCGGCAGCCAGGCACCGGTGCAAATTCCACATTTAACCCTGGGCTAAAGGGGCCATTACCGTGTAAATCACTGCGTGAAGGCGGCTGCAAGGAAGAGAATGGGAAGCAGCCTTGATGGAGGAGGCTGAGATAAGGATGCTCTTATTGAAATTCAGAAATCTTTTTTTCTTTTTCCCCCAGCCACTCAAACGGCAGCTGAAAGACAAACTGGGACTTGCATGAGACCTGTTAGGGGAAAATACTGCAAAACACCCAACAGTGATTTGAATGTATTTCTTGGAGTCAGAGTCACCTCATATGCCTGTTCGAGTCACTCCTATTCTCTAGTCACCATCATGTCCTTGAGTTGCATCCCCAGCTGAGCTTGATGGTGCTTTCCTGGCTGTCTCTGGTCCCTCTCAGCTCAGCGTTAAGGGTGCAGAGCAAGCATCTCCGTAGCCCTGAAAACCACACATGCAGAGAGCCCCAGAGCCCTGGGGCTGGTGTGAGTGAGATCCCAGGGAAAGGACTCACAGTCTTCCCCTTAATCCATTTTTTTTTTATATCAGTGTTCTTTATTTACTCCTTATTGCATATGGCAAAGCCAGGAGGAGAGGAGATGAGAAAAAAGGCATAAAGTCTGCAGGGGAGAAAAGAGAGGCGTTATTGTGAACGTGTGTTGTCCCTGACTGGTGGCACAGCTCCTTCGTGGGATGCGGGATTCCCTGCTCAGAGGGCTGCCTTGCTGTTGTGCCGCAGGCACTGGGGGTTGCTGTGCTAGAGGCCATGCTCTAGTAGGAGATTCACTGCTGGCAGCAGTAACTGCACAGTTGACAGTGCCAGATTAGCCTGGCTTTGTTCCCCTCGGCAGCAACAAGGACCCCGTTAATAATTAACCAGGTGTGGAGACAGGCATCACAAGTGTAACGGCATCGCAGACATCTGACACTTCTAATGGCCTCCTCTCTTGGCCTGCTCTAGCAGAGCTGGCAGCTGATACTGCTGCCGCTCCTGAAGGTCATCTCTGTGGCCCTGTCCCCTCCCGCGGGCTGTGCCGGAGCCCCGCTGCCTGCATGCCTCAGCCTGCACCCTGCCTCTAGGCAGAGGCCTCTGCAGAGGGTTACGGCTTTGCCCCTGCAATGGCTCTTGGGGCAAGCTACCTTTTCTGAAGCTTCCCCAGTGCTTGCAGGAGTGCAGGGTGGGTCTGGGGAAAACCTAGGTGGGGTCCATCAACCAAGTTCTCTGCTGGGGTTGCTGACAAAGAGTTGACTTACCTTTCATCCAAATTCATTTTGCCTCCTAGGAGAAGCCCTCCAACACAGACCAGTGGTCCCTGTGATGGGGCTGTCTTGTGCTTCATCAGCACTGGCTGCACATGTTGGCTTTGCAGCCCCATGCCTGGAGGATGTGTCTGCAGCTCCTCTACTGCTCCCACACTATTAAAACATGTTGAAGGTTGGGAGTAACATTGGGCACAGCAGGTCACGGTGAGGCAGGAAACAAGTTCACAGGAAGGGAAAATCCTTGGCAGTGTTATGAACCCCAGAGCATCACAGAGCAGCAGCTTGAGGATTGCTGCAAAGGCTAGGGCTCAGGCACACAGCCCCATCCTCAAAGGCCAGAGAAAAACCTCTGCAGTGGTGTCAGCACTGGCTCTGTCCTTTAGTAAAGGGAGCGCTGGAGGTACCAAACTTCAGCGAGTCCCTCTGAAGGGACCACCCTGCAGTGATGAGACACCAAAGTCCCTGGAACATGAAGGGAAAGGTTTAGGTAGGGGATTAGCAGATGGGATTAAAGGCTCAGCCAGCAGCTCTTGAGATGGATCTGACCATTCTCTAAAGTGGCCCACCACAGCTCTGTGCAGTGAGGAATTGCTTCTTTTCTGGTTTGATTAAACCTTACAGCAATTCCTTGCTTGCTGTCTGTGCTCACCTTTCCCCAGGGTCCCAGGGTGCCCCATGTGTTCCAGAGGGAAGCCTGGCTATTGCCATGCCTGGGGTCAGCACCCAGGGTGAGGATGCCAGCAGCAGACCTGCCACGAAAAATTTGTTTGGAAATGCAGAGAAATGCCACTCATCCATCAAACTTCAGTCATCAGTGAAGAGATTAAATTTTAAGCACTGACTGATTTTAAAGAGCTGGAGTCTGCCACCACCAGTGACAATCAGGTGACTGCAAGCACACCTTTTCCAAAAGCAACCCTGAGAGCTGGCAGTGTCACTGGGCTGTTCCCCTGTGCCGGCACCTCCCCATGTCTCCAGTATTGGTGTTGGCAGCCAGTGAACCAATGCCCAGTGTGCCCAGTGGTAGTTTCCACCAATTTCTTCTACACGCTGTGAAAGGTGGTGGTGGGTGCTGTGTGGAGGCTTGTGCCTCCACCAAACCCGTGAGCACTAGCAATGCAGGATGGGGGGTGCTTTTCACTGTGCTGTGACTTTTCATAGTCAGCAAAACTCACATTTCCAAAAACAAGTGAGGGGCGGGGTGGTGAAGGGGGCTTTGCTCAACGGTGCCCATCTCCTGAAAAACACAGGTAGCCCTGGGAAAGAGGGTGCTCTGAAGCTGACTCCACAGGCGGATACATGGAAGACGAGATGGGGAAGAAGCTGAACTGGGATGGGTGAAGCTGGTGGGTGCTGCCAGGGTTGTTTGCACTTGCATACCCCACAGATACACAGAAAAAGGGTAAAAAAAGATTAGGTGGGGACTGATTCCCTCTGCAGCCACCAGACTCAACATCCATGAGCTTTGCAGTTTGACTGTATGTGGTAAGAAAATATTTCCTTGGTTTTAAGCCTGGCATACCATCTAATTTGAGTGCTTTCCTTCTTTTGAGAGAGACAGTGAATAGTGGTGAAGACTCCCAGGCTATTGAATTTCTTCTCAACTTAAAACTTGGCTACAGCTCTTCACCCTACCTCGATGGTGCATGGTACCTCACTGAGCCAGGGTGAGCTCCCGCCTAGTTGCACCGCTCAGGCTGTGGCTCTGCCACACTGGCACTAGCTCCTGGGGTGATTTCTGTTTTCTTTCCACCATCTATCCATCCTTTTCCTTGTTGCCTTTTTGAGCATTGCTAGCACTGCAGAGAGGAGCCCGCAGGGACGTCGAGGTCTCTTATCCAAATGGCAACTGAAAGCCCTGCATTGTGTGTGAACGCTGGGGTGATTTTTCTGCTGCATGTGGCATTTTGCTTCATCTGACTGCATCTTACTACCACCCCCATACACAGTTTCCTTGCCCTGCCGTGACCTCCAGGGACCATGCTGGCTGGGGAAGCTGCAGAGGCTCGGGGGGATGCCGGGTGTGAAGGGGGTGCTGGATGCAGAGAGGACATAGAGAGGACACAGAGGCGAGCAGGGCAGGACCGCCCTCACGCAGAGTTGCCTTGTCAACAGGTTCTTTGGTGAAGTCCCTAGCTGCAGATACAGCATTTTTGGATGATATAATGTGAGCCCTCCTGGCTCGCACCTAGCCCCTCAGGCTGTCATGGTCCCACATCCCACATAGGGGCAGAGGAGAAGGCAAACACACATGTGGGGTGAGTGAAAATGGAGGGCTGCAGGACAGACAAGGGCGGCCACAGATCCCTGCTGATCTGGGCAGGAGGGGCCCCACAGTTGATGTGGGAGACAGAGGGAGGAATTTGCTCTGGAGGCACTTGCTACTTCAGATAGCTGGGATGCCAGAGCCGGGAGGGTGTTTACATTCCCGCCCTTATCTGTGCACAGGCACCCTTGGGGCCCCTTTCTCACTGAACAGGTTCTTGGGGGTGGGAGTCATAGTACCGGCCCTGCACCCTCCTGGGTGGCTGTAGTTGCTTGTGGGGACAGGGTCACGGGATGGGGCATCCATGGGCTAAAGCCCAGCTGACCTTGTGTCTGCATGGGATGGGCGAGCTGAGGGTTCCCCAGAGCACACCCCATCTCTCCACCTGCATCCGCACCTTTCTGTTTAGGATCCAGGGACACGAGTGACGCTGGGACACAAGTGACGCTAGGGTCACCCATTATGGTTTTGCTCAGTGGGGTTTGCCTGGCAGGGTGTAAATCTCCCTTTGCTTCCTGCACCTACAAGACACCTGTGCAAAAGGATCCCATGGAGAAGTGGAGGGTTGTAGCATCCCCAGATATGTCCCCCTTGCTGTTGTGCAGTGGGCAGATGGAGCTGTGCCCTAAGCCTGAGGACCTATGGCTCTGCTACAGAGGTGAGCACAGGCTGCACCTCTGGGTGTTGAGTCTCTCCCACCTTGAGCACTGGCAGGGCAGAGGGTAACTCCAGTGGTGGGACAGCAGTGCATGGTAGTGCAGCATTGCCGGCCTGTTGGCTCGTTAAGCTTGTGAGCCTTGACCCAGGAATTTACTACCCTTGGCGTTGTGTCCTATTTGCAGCCCAGGAACCGGAAGAAGTCAACTGCTGCTGCCTGTGATTGGGGCATCCCCCAAGTACCAGCAGGGCTGGGCTAGGAAGGCAGCACATGCTGGACTCACACAGGAACCACATGAGCTCATCGCTCAGCTCCCCAGGGCCTATGCAGTGCTGCATCTCACAGCCCTGCAGCCCCATGGGTCTCCAAGCCCCACAGAAGAAGCAGCCATGGGGATTGCAGCTGTGTGCGGGGTGCCTGGGACAGGGCTGGGTCTGCTGCCCATGGCTGGGCTCGGTGCTAGGGGAAGCAGCCAGCCGTGCAGTAATTATGGCCATCTCTCGCCTCCGTTGGTAATTGCCTGTTAGCAGGAGGGAGGGAGGGAGCTGTGGCTGTGCTGGCAGGGCTCTTGCCAGAGCTAATGACAGTAAAGAGGCAAAGTGAGTTGGGCAGAGCTGCCAGATGAAGGAGGGAACTTCCTCAGTATATGGATTCAGAGGCGGCTGCAGGAGAGGCGGAAACTCCCAGAGCTCATATGAGAACAAAAGCTCACTGGGACTGTGCAGTGCAGCACCACATGCCATAAGCCCTGGGAAACACGTGGGCATAGCGCTTGCCCCACATGCTCCTGCCTGTGCCTGTCCATGGACTTCCCACAAGCTCCCTGCACCCACACTGCCTGCAGCAGACCCCCCAAGAGTGCTCCTGCTGGAAGAGCTCTGCCCTGCATGCACTGCTTTGCCTGTCGGCGGCCCTGTACAAGAGCCATGCACCAAGGCACCATGTGAGGACACGATGAACCGTGGACAGTATAGGACAGCCCATCTGCACCCCAAAGGCACTGGCCATTGCACTGGGTCTTTGCCATGACCTGCCTGCAAGTGCAGCAGGGGCTTGTCATGCCCACAACACTCCTCTTAGCACTGCTGCTGTAGAAGCAGGGATGCTGCTGACCTAGTAGGCCGATAACACGCACAGGACCCCCGGGGAGGACTCTGCCCCAAACCATATTCCTGCTGGGATAACAACAGCAGCATGATGTTGACTGAGAAGCATCTGCCCCGCTGCCCGGTAGCCCTGTGCCTGCTCCACACCTCTGCAGCCCCCACTGCTTTCCTCACCACTCCACCTGTGGGCTGTATCCCCCCCAGGCTTGCAGCTTTTTAGCCAAGAAACACTGTGGTGGTCTGCAGAGGTCCAAAGCTGCATTTTCCCATGAGTAGCTCCCAAGGGATGCTTCCTGCAGCAGGGCCACACAGCTCTGCCATGACCTACACACCAGCAGCTGAAGGCAACAACCTCTCAGATCCTGATATACCTCCAACATCGTGTTGCTCAAAAAGCTATTCCTTCTCCCCAGATGTCCCATGAATATGTTAAGCAACATGGGGCCACGGCAGAGCATGCAAGCCCCTGCAGCTGCCCTGCACTGCGATGACAACTGCCCGTTTATTCCTCCTCTGCTTTCTCTCTCGGTGTGCCTTTGATCCGTGGCAACACTTTGCCTCTCACTCCACGACAACTTAATTTCTATAGTAACCTCCTGTGCTGGATCTTGTCAAAAGGCCTTTTGAAAATCTGAATAAACTATGTCGAGAGGTTTTTCTTCAATCACTCTTTACTGAAGTATTAGAACTCTAATATAACAAATGAGGCTGGATGCTCCTGTGCAGAAGCTGTGCTGGCTCAAGCTGAGCACATTGCAATCTTCCAGCCACTCAGGTTTTGATAATTGGCTCCAACAATTTGCCAGACACAAAGGATTTTTTCTTGCAGTGCTCACATGGCACCGACGGGGCCACCCTTGCCGAAGCAGTCCCTGGGGACATCCTGGGGACTTATTTCAGGAAAGCCTGACCCTGTCCCAGGCCAGCAACAAGGAGAACGGTTGCAAACTGCTCTAGCTCATTACAAAATTTTAATTAATCTATGAAAATTTCCTATCTGAAAATAATTCAGACCTTATGAAATTCCAATAAAACCATTTATCACAGCTGGCAATTTGATGTTGCCAGCAGAGCTCTTGGACGCTTGGGGAGTAATTGATAGCCTAATATAATTTTAAATTAGGGGTTTTGTTATTAATTTCAGTCCTCTGAAAACACCTCTTTGTTTGGACTAAACCCCACTTCTCCTGCTACCCCACAGGCAGTGGGTGTGTGCCCAGGGGGTTGCCCATAAGGACCAGCCCTATCTGCTCCTGCTGCTTTGTTGGCAGTGGGCTGTGTGCCCCAAGCATCCCCCGTGCAGGGCTGTGACACCAGGAGCAAGGCTGACTGGTGACATGGCTGCACGTTGCTCAGGAGCAGAGGTGGCTCCTAAACCAGGAGGGCTGCAGAGCAGCTGCAGAGCACAGAGCAGCTTGCATCCACGGGGGAGCTGAGAACGACCCCCACAGCTCAGCCCACTGCTTTGGCTGTTAAACACTCAATCCAAATAATTTACACTTACACATCCTTCACCTTTCAGGGATGTAGGATCCTTCCCTCCTGCTGAGTAACATCCCTGTGTGTCGCTAAACACCTCTTTCAATCATGCTGCGGGGTGACTGTATATTGGAGGTGGGAGAAGGAAAATGATCCCTGTACTTACTACTTACGTGGTCTTAACTCTGTAACAAGCCCAAAAGCTTGCAAAAGATACTGAGTAATGAATGCATAATCACAGCCAAAAGGTAACTGTTCTCATCCCTCTGCCACAGCGCTCACCAGTAATCACAGTGACAACAGGGCCAGAGAGGGGCACAGCACCAGTGGGCAGTCATAGGGAGCCTGTGGGTGCCCTGGAGCTGCCTGCCCAGTCCAGGGCTGCCCCCAGAGAGGTTCAAGCTGTGAAGGTGGTGGTGGTGAAATGCCAGAGGTCCTGGGAAGAGTTTGGGCCACGGGGGACAGTGAGTTAGGAGAGACTGGTACAGACAGAGAGGCCGGTGAGATGTAAGGCAAGAGCAGGTTTGATGTGGTTCATTAGTTAATGGGCAATCTGGCCTTTGAAAGTTCATAGCACTGAAGAGGTGCAAAAGATTTCATGTTTTAAATTATTTATCCAGAGGGTTTTTTTTCTATTTTTCTAACTAGATGCCATGAGAAGCAGCTGTGTGTGACCAACCGGGAGCAGCACAGCCGTGCTCAAGCCTGGTGGGGGCCGAGTGCCCCTGCGCGGCGGGAGGGAAACAAATGCAGGGCTGGGTTTCGTCTGCTGCTGCAGTACCATCCCTGGGATTAGTGTGGAGAACCAGACCCACGAGGTAGGGGGCCGTGTGTGGGACAGCATGGCTGTCACACACTCATCCCAAGCCAGGCATCACAGGGGACCTTGTGGGGCCCCTGCCACAGAAGGGCAGCTCTGGAGGCCCTGGGACATCATAATGGAGTTCCTATAAGCAACCCCTGTCCCCTCACCTCTGCCCTTACCCCAGGAGCACAGCAGAGTGCAGCTGCCTAAGCCCTTTCTTGGGAACCATCAAGAGACTTAGCCAAAGGCATAATTGAGCTGGGGAGCTATTACAAAGTTAAAAATCTGAACACAACCCTGTAACTAGATTTTCAATTTGTCCCAGGCAGGCAGGCAAGCTGCTGTGTACTTTCCCCATTAGGGGCCGTGTGCTTTTAGCAATCATATTAGTGGGGCCAGTATTTAGCAACAGAAAATCAAAGTGGTCCCTGCAGACCTCAGCACATCTCTGAGCAAGTTGGGCAGCCAAGCCTGCTTGCCCCCACATGCTCCCTGCTCACAGCTGGACCAGGTTGTGTTGGAGACCTCCTTGCTCCTGCCAGCACTGGGAGTCACAGGGTCCTTCCATTTGGTCACCTGGTGCCTAAGCCTTCTTGGATGTCTCCTGAACATGGTTTAGTCTTCTCCCAGCTATGCTGAAGTCCTGGCAGAGTCCCAGTCCTTGTGGCTACACTGCCCTCATTCACTATTTTATTCTTGGGATCTATTGGTTAAACAGATTTTAATCTACACAGTCTGGAGCTATGGATACCATGCCGTGCTAATTTGTTAGCTGGCTGTCAAGTAGACTAAGTGAAATGTCAAATATTAATTGAAATGTATTGTGTGAAATGGGCTGGTGCGGAGGTCCCCATTTCCCACACAGCATCCTGCTCCCACTTGGGTTTCACGGACCTGGGCCCTGGATGACTGGTGCTCTTGGGGTGGGCATTGGCCTGTGGGACACCTGCGGGACTCCCCTGACTCCCTTGATGTGGGGGGCTGGGGTTACCCTACTCTGCACAAGAACATCTGCCTACACTTAGTCCACGATCTCATTCCTCTGTCCCTAGTGGGAAGACTGCATGGCTGCACCCTGGCACCCACGACTCCCCACCCCTCTGCCCCACAGTGCGTGGCCCAAGGGATAATGCCAGCCCCGGGGGGGATGGCAGAGGATGCTCTGTGCTGGGGTGGCTGTGGGAGTGTGTGGGGGGAGGCACACGCTCCCTGAGCGCCATGCGTAGGAGATTATTTATTTGGTGAGTTATGACTTTGTTTTCCCCCGTGTAAATAGCTGGGAAGCATAGCTAATGTTCTGTGCACAGCCGAGGCAATTACAGCCCTCAGCGCAGCCCCGCTCCCCCCCGGACACCTCATGCAAATCAGCTCCGTGCCCTCCCCGTCCCCCATGCCCCGTGTAAAGCGAGAAACTCGCATTAAACCACCACCACCGTGAAACAGGTCCAGCACGACCCGCAGCCTTCGGCCACCACGCGGGGCTGGAGGTGCTGGTGGGGCTGGCCCTGGGCAGCTCCACATGGGACAGCTGTGCTAGGGTCACCGTTCCAGCCGTTCCAGGGTTCTCATTCCAGCTGTACCCCGGGTGGCCCTTCCATCTGTGCAAAGGGCTGCACATGTATGGAGGTGATTTTTCAGCTGCGCCTGTGGGTGCCTTTCCAGTTGCGCAGGGCTGGCTCTTCTAGCTGTGCTCACTTGGGGCTCTCCAGCTGTGCACGGGGAGCTCGAGCTGCTACCAAAAACATAGAAGAGCCCCACGGCCCTGCATAGCAAAGGCACAGCCCCCGAGCACTCTCCTGCAGACGGGAGAGAGGCTACTGGTCCTGTCCCGAGGGATGCTCGTTGGTACTAACGAGGGTGGGTGCCGGGGCCGCTGAGCCTGCTTGGCGGCAGTGTCTCCCGGGCCCCAGTCCCTCGACAACAGACAGCCCCGAATCAGCTTCATTAAGAGCCATTGATCTGTTTCCTGCTTAATATATTTTTTATTTCCAAATGTTTTTTTTCCAGGCTCCACGGCGTTTGCAGCTTGTACCAATTAAGGCAGCAGCACAGAATGAGCGCTGCAGCCCATTAATTAAACTTATAGGGGGAGATTAAGTGCCCACTCCATTCTCCCTGGCAGCTCTCTCTGAGCAACAGGCATGCTGAGGACGGGAGCAAAGCTGAGCATTCATGTGCTGGTCGCATGACATTCCTCCTTCCCTCTCTGCCATGTCTCCAGCCAGGCAGTCCCTGGGAGTGAAGAGTGCAGGGCTCCTCCTACCTCTGCTTGGAGCAGGGATGATGTGCTTGATATCTGCATGTTGGTGCACCTATTTTGGGGAAGGGTACAGGACACAGGGGGAGCTGCCTTGCCCTGTGCCTACCAGGGATGGCGGCTCGTGCTGCAGAGAAGCTGCAGGACCTGCTGCATTGCCATGTTCCCAAGTGGCTTCTGACCTCGGTGCAGGGCAAGGGTATAGAAACATAATCACAGTTGGAAAGGACCTTCAAGATCATCAAGTCCAACCAAAAGCCCTATACCACCGTTATCCTGGCAAGGAGGACCCCAGCTCCCTGCACTGCCTCCAGTGAGGGGGCAATGGGCACAGCTCTTCGCCACTCTTGCAGAGCAGTGGTTGGGGATGGGCTCTGGGTTTGCTCGGGTGGAGCTCAGGCTCATGGCAGACCCTTGTGTCCTGCTATCAGCTGTAGGTACCCATGCTGTGCTGGTTCCCTCCAGGAGAAACAGACCCACCAGCAACCCTAGCTCTGGGCACTGGCACCAAGACGGTGGAGTAGTGAGTGCTTGTGCTGTCACACACCGTTGCCATGGAAACAATCACATTGTCACACACTGACATCTTTCCACCCAAGGCACCTGGGTACCAGGAAGCCCCATTGGCACCTGCTTTGGGGCTGGCAATGCTGACAGGCAGGAGACCCACAGCCCTGCAGCAGCTTTGTGGGTGTAGTTGGGGCAGGTCCCTGTGTGCAGATAAACCACCCCATTGCCCAGGGGTCTTGCTGACAAGTCCTCTAGCTGCTGGTTTGGACAAGTAATGGGAAAAAGGAACTATGCCCAAGCCTGGAGCCTGACCCAAACTGCGTGCTGGAGGTAGACCTACTTTTCCCTGAATTGGAGTGGCAAAGGAAAAGGCGCAAAAAGCAAAGATGAAGTGGGGAGATGCGGAGTTCAGCAAAACAGTGTAGGGTTCATTTGGGGTCATGTCAAAGAGCTGGGAGGGAAACCACTGTATATCCCACATCAGCCCTGTACAACAGACCTGTTGCCTCTCTGGGCAGCAGAACCAGCAGTGCATGACTGATTTCTCTCCAGTGTTTCACTCATTGCCACAAGACATTTTGATTAAAACCTTGTTTTATGAGGAATTAAGAGGGCACAGTAGATGGATCAAAAACCCACTCATAGACAGATTCCCTAAACAGACTTGTTAATGGATAGGGATCATGCCAAGAAGAGGCCCTGGGGACAAAAGCTGTTTACTGTTTGCACCAACAGGCAAGGATGGCATGATGAAGACTTGTGAAATAATAACAAGGAAGAGGACAGTTTGTTGCAGCATCACAGCATGATATGCCAGAGCAGGCGCAGCCAGGGGTGATACCAGGGAGGTGTTAAGGTCAAGGTTTAAGGAGAAATGGGTGTCTTCTCTCCTGAAACACAATTTAACTTAGCTCTGTTGGCAGGACATGTTAATCCCTGTGTTTTCTATTTGTTTGGGGTTTTTGCTTTCCTGGGAGCAGTCGCTCTCAGAGGAAGGAGATGATAGTCCTAGGGACAGATAGTTTACATCCTACTTTGGGATGCCCAGTCTGACCATGGGCTGGACATTGCCTTCTGCTTGCCCAACACCACCACAAATGCATGGTAAAGGCAAGTTGGTCTGGCCCAGCAGAGGTTAACCAGAGCGTAAGGAGACCTGCAGCATGTGGTGGTCCCAAATTGGGCAGAGAAAAGAAGAAAATATGGCCAGGGGCTGAGCCCATCCTGCTCAGGGGTTGCAGGGAGCTGTGCTGGGGGCCAGGGTGAATCAGGGGGAAGGCAGAGTGCTGCACCCACTTGCTGGATCCTCAGCATCGAGGCTGGAAATGCCACATGTGGATTTGTGGCCAGGCTGAGGAGTGCCAGAGCAAGACCTGCCTCCCCTGCCTACACAGGCACTGGCATGGTGGCACCTGCTGCATGACTCGGTATTTCCCTGCCTCATTGCCTTTGATTTAGCAGTTGCTAGAGAAACTAAAAGTTGCAGTTTGGGGAGCATCTGCATTTTAATTGGTAATTACCAGTAGTGCTGCTCTGGCCCAGCTGTTGCCTGAAGGGTCCCTGCTGCCACTCAGGGATGTCCGTGCTGGGGCAGGGTCAGAGTCATAGCACTGCACCTGCCTCATGTTGGGTGTCCCTGGCAAGTGCCAAGGTGGCCATGGTGTGGATGCTACTGTAGTGCACTAGTGGGATGTGTCTCCATGCCCTCTGAGCCCCTGTTCCCAGCAGACAGAGATGCCCTCACCCTGCCCAGCCTGCCCACCTCCCCACACCAGCAGGCAAGCAGAGGATTTAGCACTGATGGCCCCTCAGGTGAGGGTGACTTGCTGAGCAGGGCTCCAAACAGGTGCACGAGGGTCCCAGTGTCCTGGCCGCAGCCCAGAGAAGAGCAGTATCACTGTGCCATCTGCATCCACAGCTGGTTCGGTTTGTGTTGCAGCAGCTCCCTCCCTTTCACCCACTCTGGTAGCTCAGAGGGAGCTAATGCCTGTGTTCGTTACTGCTCCTCCACCTGGCTGATTCCTCATGTGGCTTTGTGAATGTTGCTGTGATGCCTGGATCGGGAGACTCGTGTCTCCTGTGCCTGGGGAAGCAGCTATCTTGGGAGAGAGCCTAAGGGACAATCTCTAGGTGTTGCTGTGACCTTCCTTTGCTCCCCTCTGGGGCCATGCCTACCATCCACCTGACCATCTTCCACCCTATGCTGGGTCTCCTGCAATTCCCACCATGTCCTGCCCCACAGCTCCCAGACATGTATGGTGGGTGCCGGGACAAGGGCAGGACTCTCCTGCAGAACCCTGCTCCCAGGTACTGCCCTGCTATCTCCCCCTCACTGTGCTGGTGGTTCATTTTAACAAGGCTTTTAGGCTTAAGAGCTGCTTGACGTGACTGGGAGAAATTGATATTTTGAGAATGAGCTTGCGAGGAGTCATGAATAATTCACACAGGGGCGGTTCTGTTCCTATAAACAGGCTGCTAAAAAAAAACCAAACCCAGCTCTTAACAAGGAAACCAATTCCCATTCTGCAAAGCCCCAGGCCCTAGCTCAGCCTTCACTCTCACATGGCAGTGGCAGTGTAGGGAGATGGCCCCTGTGCCCTTTCCGGATCATCCCAGGGTGGTACCCACTCCTTGCACCAGGGCAGGCAGCACAGCTCCAGGGAGACCTGCTGGGGTTGTTGGTGGCAGTGACACCGAGGCCATATGAACCAGGGGGTCAGCAGCATGTCACTAGCCCCATTAGGCCTGATTTGACCTCTCTATTTCATTAGGCCCTTTGTTTAGGGGCAGCTTTACTGTAGGGTAAAAGAAAGAAAGTGCCCATTGCCATGGCAATGAGTACAAGTGGGTGAAGCATCCACCCTGGGGTGGATCTGGGGACAGGAAAGAGACACCTCCAATCCCATGGCAGACAGCAGAAGACGCAATCTGGATGGGGGTGCCGGGCAAGTGGCTGGGGAGGAAGATAGGCTCAGCCCCTCTTACACAAATCCTCCTGTCCATCAGAAGAAGTCCCCATGAAGACCCACATCCCCCAGGAGTTGGAGGGGATGGTCTTGCTCTCTCCAAACATGCTGTGAGGATGAACACCCTGGAGGGCACAGCATGAACTGGCCATGAATAAATGTATTCTGGAGATTAGAAGCAGAGTCCTCACCGCCAGAGCAGCCAATCCCAGTGTCCCCCCAAGACAGGACTGCCCAGAGCACAAGCTCAAGCTGGGATGGAGATGTAGCCAAGGGATGGTTGTGTTCCAGAGGGATCCCAGAAGATGGGCACAGGATCATTCTCAGCTCCATTTGCCCTTCCTTCCTGACCTTAGTCACCCCATGTCAGCATGGCTTTGGCATTCAGCTACCAAGACCTTTGTCCCCTGCATCATGTCTGGGGGACCTCTGTGCAATCCGGGAGTATTCCCTGCTGACCCTGGTGCTGCTGCAGGGAGGCTGGGACTTCCTTCCCCACTCATGGGGGGCAAGATGGGGTCACCTGCTGCTCCCATCTCTTGCACAGGGCTGTCAGGAAGCACGCCCACTCCCAGTGCCGATCTGGCAGCCCGCATGTGCCAGAGCTGCCGCGCAGCAACAGCAACGTCTGTTTGCTGCCACTGAGGATCTCTCTTTCTCTGGCTGCTCATTACTGGACACCTTCCAAGCAACAAGGCTGGATGACACTAATTCGGCTGGTTTACAGCAAGAGCCCACACTGGCAAAGGGCTCAGTGGCTGGCCCACCATAGCTCCGCCAGGGAACAGAGCCATCAGAGCTGGAGGCTGCCCAGGTTTGCACAGGGATCCCAGAGCATCCCAGGGAGGAGGAACCCAGGAAGGTGAATATGAGGTCAGAGCCAAGCCTGCATTACCATGACCATCAGCACCAAGACCCAGCTGGAACAAACTTAGACAGCTCTACAGGAGAGGCAGACACTGTGTAGCCGAACTCCTCTCTGTCTCTGGGCTAGAATGTCAGCTGTACAGAGTCACTCTGACAGTGCAGCTGTCCCACAGGTGCAGGTGCTGTCTCCTGTCCATCAGAGACCCACAGGGACCAGGATGCTCGTGGCCTAAGTGGAGCAATGGTGGGAGACGGGGGCTAGAGCCAGTTCAGGGGCATAGGGATGTCCAGTGAAGTGTGAGGCAGACAGTATGGCCATCCAGCCCCTCTACAGGCACCTGCAGCTATGGCTGCAAGCAGAGGTTTGCAGCCACTCCACCAGCACTGCCAGGCTGGAGCCTGACAGGGACACAACCTCCCCTAGACTGGACACATGGTGAGGGAACAGAGAAAATCCTCAGCTCTCTATCAATGCCCTGCACCCTGGATTCAAGACCCACAGGTCAAGTCAGGAGCACAGGGAGTGATGCAGCATCCTATCCCTGGGGAATGGGGCGGGATCCTCGTGTTGCCATCTCGGCACAGAGCCACATGCCGATTAGCAAGGAAGAGCCCTGCAGCCCTGCTGCTGTGCAGGGAGAATTAGCAGTAATAAGTCATGATCATCCCCTGATGACGAGCACTTAATGTGTGCCGGTTCTGCTATCAAAGTGCCTCTTAAACCCCAATCGCCCTGTCGATAGTGATGGCAGTGGCTGATGGATCCCTGGCTGCCTGGCCAGGTTGCTCCCAGCATGCCACAGGCAGAAGCATTGATTTCCCACAACTGTGAAGAGGCAAATATTTGAAAAGTGATAAATAAGGGGAGCTGCCGGCTCGGCAGCACACATCAGTGCCCAGGATTAAGGCAACGAGGTGAGACTGCCCAATTAAATCCCAATGAAAATGGCCACAAATTCAATTTTTTCCCTTGCCCATATCCATCCTGAGGGCTGGGGGGGGGGGCTGGTAACACGGGGTTCATCGATTGGCAATGCCAGAAAATAATTTTTTCTGAATTCAATTAGTTGAGAAAACACAGGGGGTGGTGCAGGAAGTGGGACCGGGGCTGTGTGCCTTCGTCATACCCAGGGGGATGGAACACCCAGCACCTGCTGCGTGTCACCACAGGGCTCCTGAATACAGTGGTGATGACATCCATGGGTGCCCACACCACCTTGGAGAGGCGGGGAGAAACATCATGCATCGGTGTTTCTCATGGTTTGTAACCCTTGGGGGTCACCTTGGGTCTGGCACCCCACTGGCTTCTGCAGGACACAGTGGCAGCTGTGCAAGGGAATTGAATGTCCTGCTATATCCCCACACTGATGGCAAGTGACAGTGAACAGCTTGTGAGAAACTCCATGTCCCCGAGTGGTGCCCGGCCTGCACCAATCTGCATTAAGCAAGGTTGGCCATGGAAGGGATGAGGCTGAAGGTGTTCAGCAGGTCCCGATGCAGCGGGAAGCTGGGATACCAGGTATGGGGTCTGCAACTGTTTCCCAGCCCTTTCTTCTGGGGCTCCAGCACAGAAGGATGACCCTGCTGGGATGAACAGCCATTACATCTCATTGCCTTGGAAACCGAGCAGCAGCTCTGAGAAGCCTTTCCATTTTCTCCTCCTCTTTCTCCTCCTCCTCTTAGCTGAGCTCCATGGGAAAAGGCTAGGGGGATTTGGGGCTGGGAAAAAGCTGGAGGGGCTGTCCAGGCTATTCGGTGCGGGCATGGGGCTGTCTACCTGTGCCAGCCACTGAGCACCACACTGCTTGCTGTCTTGCTTGGTTCCTCCCCCCTGGGTGCAAGAAGAAGTCCCCTGTTAAAGTGCACGATGCTCAAATTAGCATGAGCGAATGGGAGAGTCTAACTCTGTCCCAGCATCAGGGACACAGGGCAGGAGATGTGGATTCCAGCCAGTCCATGCTACCATAAGAAGAGGGTCATGGTGCTAGATGAAGAAAAGCCTCTCCAGCCCCAGAGAAGGTCATTGGCATTGCCAGGCATCTGGGGCTGTGGGGAGCAAGTGCCAGGGTCCTCAGGGAGTGGACAGAGTAGGGCCATGAAGATGATTAGAGGGCTGAAGCACCTCCCGATGAGTATAGGCTGAAAGAATTGGGATTGTTCAGCCTCAAAAAGAGAAGGCTTTGGGGGGACCTTATAGTGGCCTTCCAATATCTAAAGGGGACCTACAAAAACGGAGGAGAGAGACTCCTTACCCAAGTAGAAAGCAAAAGAACAAGGGGGAAATGGTTTCAAACTGAAGGAGGGAAGATTTATGTTGGATGTTAGGAAGAAATTCTTTACCCAGAGGGTAATGAGGCCATGGAACAGGTTGCCCAGAGAAGTTGTGGCTGCCCCATCCCTGGCTGTGTTCAATGCCAGGTTCGATGTGGCTCTGGGCAACTTGGTCTAGTGGGTGGCATCCCTGCCCACGACAGCAGGGTTGGACCTGGATGATCTTTAAGTCCCCTTCCAACCCGGGCCAATCTATGAATCTATGAGTGTATGACAGTGTCCTTATAGTCCCCTCACCCTCCACACTTCTCCTTGGGTGGCAGCCTGGGTTCCCCCTACCAGTGGGGACAGAAGCTCTAAAGCTGGGAGTGGGAGGCTGGGAGTGCAGGATGGAGGCTGTTGGGACAGAGGGAGCCAAGGCAAGAGCGTTTCCCTGGACCATCAGCACAACTCTTCCGCTCCTCTGAGGCACAACGAAGACCTGCAGGGGACACCTCAGCCAGCAGCGTGCACCCTGGGCCAGGCAGGGACACCAGCTCAGCTTTCCGGGGGTACGGTGGGTAATTGTTTAGGCTGGAAAGGGGCTGTGGCCCCGGCAGGGAAGGCAACATAGGGCTGGGGAGCGCTGAGGCAGATGCGATCTGCTCTGGCCCCGGGGAAGGTGCTCTTGCCAGCTGCGGGCACAGCTGGAACCAGCTGCTGTGCTTGCCTTGTGCACAGCCGCAGCTGCCACCAGGCCGAGCAGGGGCTGCGCACCGGAGCGTGAGGGCCGAGCGCAGTGGTGCGGGAGAAAGAGCATCCTCCTGCCGGGCAGCCTTGCCGGCTCCGGGGCTGGCACCGGGAGGGTCGTGACCTGCTGCCGGCCTTTCCTTGGTGACATCTGCGCGCTTTGGGGTGCAGGAGCACAGCCTGCTGGCTGCTGGCTGCCGGCTGCGCAGCCCAGTCCCGGCCTGCAGCCTGCCTGCCAGAGCATGGTCCCACGCAGAGCATCCCCATGGCCCTACTCAGTGTCCGAATGGAGTATCCCTATAACCCCAGAGTATCCTCCTGGCCTCGCACATAGCCCCAAACAGAGAATCCCCATGGTCCCACGCAGGGCAGACCCATAGCCCAACCTGCCTGCTGCAGGATCACACTGCACTGGGGACTGGTCCCTGCCCAACAGCCTGTGCTTCCAGTCCCCCTCTAGCCACTCCATGACCCCAGGAAGTGGAGAATGCTGAATCCCCACAAAAGAGAGTAGATGAAGGGCTGGGGGGCCCAGTTGGCTCAGAGAACAGGACCCCCTTGCAGTGAGGGTGGCAGTAGCTCCATGCAGAGACTGCAGTGGGGCTGGTTACACACAGCTAGAGTTTGCTAACAGTAGTGGCACCGTGCAGGCAGCATTTGCAGGCACAGGGCCACCGTCACCTGGGCCAGGAGGGACCAGGGTCAGGGCAGGTCTCTGCCTCCTGCTGCAGTTTACCTCCTTGTCCTTCAGTGCTGCAGCACCGAGTTGCCTGGTAACACTCCTCCTCCTTTCTCCTCTTCCCTGCATCCCAGGGTTGTCTTATAAGG
This sequence comes from Galbula dea, assembly GCA_013399015.1. Lineage (NCBI taxonomy): Eukaryota > Metazoa > Chordata > Aves > Piciformes > Galbulidae > Galbula > Galbula dea. The sequence continues at coordinate 5,894,975 of VWZX01004666.1, forward strand.
CTGAACTGGGCTAGAGATGGGTGGACCCACCAGCTCTTCAGCCCCAGCCCTGGTGCAGGCTTACCTGGCACAGGAGTTTAGGGATTGTGGTGCAGTGGGGAGCCTGCTTTAGAGCACTGTGGGTGGGTAGAGGTGTCCCATGCAGGACCCATGGCACAGGCAGGTGGTGGCTGAGGTGTGTCCCTGTCATCTGCCCCCACCCCCATTCCTGCTGAACAACATGAACAGGTAGAGCCCCCCAAGATGATCATTCCTCTCCTGGCTCCCCCCTCTTGTCTGCACCATCCCAGAGCTACTCTGCACCCCAAAGCTCCTGGGGCCTGGGCTGAGAGTTGATATTCTGCCTGCTCCCCTACACACAGTGGCAATTAGATCATAATTGTAATATTTGCATATTCATAACAGCTGAAATTAATCGCATTTGCATAATGGTAATGAAAGGGACTTCATTAATTACTGCTTTTTTCTGGGGATTTTGCATGTAAATGGATTCCATTAGGCAGGTTGAGCTGTGGTGGGTGCAGGGGTGGGATGGGAGCCATGTTGCCAGACTGGGATAGAGCTGCGAGGACCTGTGGCACCGCTGTCACCCTGCCTGCCTCAAACTGCTGTGCCCAACAGCCAGGCTCAGTCATGGCATGTGGGCTCAGCCAGTGGCTTCCTGCTTGTGCCTAGACCCAGTGGCTTCCCCTAGTCATGCTGACCCACACTTGTCCCAGCCATCCTGCCACAGACGTGGGGGTGCAGGTGGGAGCAAGCACAGGTACTGGGGCTGCAGCACTGAGTTTCTCTTGCTCAGGTTGTCAGCAAGGGTGTGGGTGCACAGATAATCCCTCCTGCAGGCACTGCAGTGATGGCATCCTGCTCCATGCATTTAGCAAGAGTGACTACTGCCATCAGCACCCGTGCTTGGGGGTGCCTGTGTATGAGGGGAGCTGAACCGGCTGATCATGGCAGCAGGGGGCCCCCCTCCTGCCTCGGGGTGATGTTAAAGGCAGCAGTGCCCAGGGAGGGCTGGGCAGCAGGGCCTGCCAGAGTGAGCAGACAACACTGTGCCATCTGTCACTACTGGGATCTTCCCAGGGGATGCACCAGCTCTGAGCCCCACAACATGGCCTCAGCCTGCCCGGCACCTGGCTCAGCTTCCTGCTGGCTTGATAGGACGGGTGAGCAGGGGAGAGCAGGGCTTTGCTGGCACAGCCACAGCCTCTCAGATGCCAGAGCCAGGCAGGAGCCCCAGCCCCGGGAGCTGTGGCAACTGCTTGTAGCAGCCCCTGTGAGACTTTGGCCATGGTGTAAGCCTGCTTGGGACTGGCAGTTTCCTGGCATTTTCCCATCGTTCACTTGCCATAACTGTGCCTCTCCTTTGGAGCAATTTAAGGTGCCTGGGAAGCTCACTCCAGCCACTGTCACTGCTCCTGAGGCTGATACCTAACTGCTGTCTGGAAAAGCCCCAGACGTCCTGGTTGCAAGGGGAGCTGAAAAAGGAGGCAAGAGCTGCACAGAGCCCAGGAAACTGAGAAAGCTGGGAGCAGAAAATGTGGTTTGGCAGTCAGCAAATGCAGGTGAGAAAATTCTCAATGAAGCTCTTGGTGGCTGGCAGAATCACTGGAGTTATTGACTTCAGCAAATGGAGAGAAAACCAATTCCAAACAACAGCCTGGTCTGGAGATGGGAGAAAGACAAGGAAGCTGTGGCTTCAGCATCCCACTGTCCATCCCTGGAGAGTGAACAACCTCTTCTTCCTAGCTTACTTGCTTGCATGGCTGTTTCAGTCCCATGCGTGCTGGTGCCAACAGCAGCTGAAATAATAAACACAAATTAGGTTTTGGAGTTCCTGGCTCCAAACCAGTGGCTGGGAGGTGACAGGTTTTGGGTTGGCCCTGGCTATACGCTACCACGGGAACAACCCTGCTCTCACTGGAAGAGTGATCTGGGCACGGTGCACCTCTCCTCCGCTCCACCTGGGGAAAGGCTTTCCTGGGAGGCAGTGCTCATTGCCTCCTTATTGATGGCTCTTTCTCTCCTGCACTGCTGGGGAAGAAGCCCGCAGAATAAATCAGTGCAAGAGACAGATTATGGCAGCTAAAGACTCCAAATGAGATGATAATTGCCGTGGTAATGACAGCAAAGACCTGATGCTGCCGACAAGGCACCATCTCTGCTGCTCTTGGCTGGTGCCAGGCCAGCAGACTGTCACGGGTGCACGAGTGGGGCGGTCCACAAGGACACCATGGACAGGCGGCACTGCCCCCCCTGTGCCCAGGGCGGGGATTGCCGGTGCTGGTCCCACAGCGGCAGGGACGTGGATGCTGGGGGCTGGGTAAGGGGTGCGAGGCAGGCAGCCCTAGTGGGGCCGTTTGTCTGGTTCTCCCGCCGGCTGCGTGTCAGCTCTAATTAGGCAAACTTCTGTATTCATTGCGAGCCCAGCCAGCGGAGAATTCCACAATTGAATTTTAATGCCCTAAAAACACATTACAATCAGCCTGATTAATTAAGAGATGGCTTAACACTATGACCGGGTTGCAGAGGGCCCTGCTGGGGAGAGGTGCCACACAGGCCAGTTGCTGCACCCCACGGCATGGGGCACGGGGCTGGAGTGTGCGGGGGTCAGCAGAGCTGGGGCTGGTACCTGAGCCTCCTAGGGCCGTGGGGTGGGAGCCAGGGCCAGGCTGTGCCCTGGAGATGCTGGACTGCATGGAAACCTTGACCTCCCCATTGCCAGGGGAGGGCTGAGTCCAGAACCCAGGCACCTCAGCAGCCCCCGAGCAGCTGGGCAGGTGGCAGTGGGAGCATCCCCTTCCCCCCACAGGCCCTTTTCTCCTTCAACAGGGTGGCCATTAGGGTGCTGCTGTTTGCCTGTCCCCTGTCTTCTCCATTCTGGGCATGGGGACCGACACTGTGCCATGATGCCACCCTGAGCAGGGCACTCCTGGAAGACTCCACTTGCATTTGTTTGCCAGTGAGGATGTGCTAGAGGCTCCTCATAACTTGTTTCTGCAGTGATTCGCAGGGGTGGCAATGCTGGCTAATGGGCTGCCACCTCTCTCAAGCCAGCTCTGTCTGTGCTCCATGAGCCGCTGCTTGCTGTCACTGTGTCCAGCCCAGATCAGACAGGGTCCCCATGTGTCAGCAATGGGGGATGAAGCAAGTAGCAGTCTGGGGTAAAGCATCTCATGAAGCTGAGGGGACCCTTTGCCTGCATCCCACCACAGGCACTGGTTGGTAGGAGCTATCCCTGCAGACACTTCTGGGCTGAGTTCACTGGATGCCCCAGGTCAGGAAGATGGTTCGGCCAAAGGCCATCCTACTGCAACATAATGAATAGAAAAGGAGGGAATCCATAACCGAGGTGTAAAGGAGAGTTTGCAACCGGCAGGACATAAATCAGAGGGAAAATGATAAAAGGAGCCTGTTGCCAGGAGGGGCTGGCAGTGGAAGGAGGGATGGCAATGGCATCATGAGGCCAAAAGAATTTCTGGCAAGGTGATAAATCCTGCAGCCATCGGAGCTGCTCGAGCACTAATAATCAGGTGGAAACATCAGCCACATTTAACAAATATTTCTGCTTTGTATTTGGAGAGAAGAGGGACGACATGCTTGAATCATACAAGAGTGATGAAGCCATCTATTAATTACTGCTGGGAATATTAAACAACATCTGCCAGCTCAGCGGGCCCAGGCACCGCCTGCCCCGACCTCCTCCAAGAGCTGGAGGAGAATTTGGCCTCCTCATTAATTTCCTGTGAAATCTTGTAAAAGTGAGAATCTCCTGTCTGGCCAATTGGGAGCCCACCTGTGCTGGGAGCTGCAGGGACACAGGGGTGCTTGGTCCCCACCTCCTCCTCTTGGCTCTGCCACCATTTACATCATGTTCCCACCCTGTTCAATCCTCTCTGTGAAGAATAGCCATAAACTGGCCAAGGCTGGGCATTTTTTCCCCTTAATATGATGTCAAGATTTTCTTTTACCTTAGTGTTTTTGGAGGCTGTAAGAAAGTGAGGCCTGAGAAGGGTAATGTGCTCCTAAAGGCATTCCACAGAAATCTTTGTCACAGCTTCGGGAGGGACTGGTGTCTTTCCTTGCATCTCCCACAGGCTGCCTGGTGCCTGGGACTGAAGGGATAGGGGGGACAGCGGGAGAGAGGGGATGTAGGGATTGTGAAGATGAAGGAGTGAAGGGGATGTGGTAAAGGGAGATTGGAGGGGATGAAGGATAGAGGGGAGGGAGGGTGTGAGAGATGGAGAGGAGGGAAGGCATGAAGGATGGAGGGGAGGGAGGGAGAGGAGCAGGAAGAAAAGGGAGGAAGAAGAAGAACTAGAAGAAGAAGAAGAAGAAGGAAGATGAGAAGGAGGAGGAGGAGAAGGGGGCTCCCATCAGGAGGGGAGGACCCCACAGGACAAGAGGAAGCCCTGCCTATGGCCTGCTGCACCCCATCATTAGCCATTTTCAAGCCAGGCAGGTCCTTTGTTTTGGGAGGGGGAAACAGGCCAAGTAGCAGAGATGGCTGCAAAGGACACAGCAGACTTTGATGGCAACGAAGCAGGTGGCTCAACAGCAGCAAGATGCTAATTAACTCTGCCCAGTATCCACAGACTGTGGCAACCAACCAAGCCAAGTCACACTGCTCAGCAAAGCCTGCCCCAACACAGGGGGGCTGGCAGAGACATCCTGGCAGGGGCTGGGTGTGGTGGGGCTGGGGGCATAGCTATGACAGGGACCAAAAAACCCCACACCTAGAATAACAGAATGGTTTAGGTTGGAAGAGACCTTAAAGATCATCTAGTTCCAACCCCTCTACAATGGGTAGGGACACCTTCCACAACCACATGGTTGCAAAATATTGCAAGAAAAGAAAGGAAGAAAGAGGAGAGAAGAAAACCCAGGGGGGAAGGGATGCCCAGGGTGCCCCCTCTCATGCCCAGTCCTGGATCGCCTCGTACAGCCATGGGGCACAGGGGGAGCAGGACTGGTCTCTGGGTGCCCAGAAGGGACAAGGGGGACAGGCCCCAGTGGATGGTGCCACCCAGCCACCCCAGCCTGCAGCGTCTGCCATTCCAGCTCTTGGGGTGCCAGCCAGAATGCCTGGGAGCCCAGAGGCAGGTAGTTAAAATATAGAAATGTCAATTTAAATTAAAATGTGTTTCATAAAAAAGGAGAGATATAAAACCTTCCCCACAGCGCAACAAACTGGGGGATTTGCAGGATACTGGGAGTACTGGTGCTCCCTCTACAGTGGAGTCTGGGAGGGACTGGCTCAGCTGCTGCTCTGGATGCTTGACAAGGCACCGTGCTGGGTGCAGGGACAACCTGTCACCACCCCACCCCAGTTGTCACAGTGGCCAGAGCCGAGTCTGTGCTGAAATGTCAACTCACTAATAAGATGTGCAGGAGCTATGTTTTCTTTGGGCCAATAAAACTCGCGGGCAGTGGCAGGGATGCTCACCACCAAGCTATCCTCCTGCACCAGTGCTCCGCTCTGCCCCTCCCAATCTCCCTGGGGAAACACAGGTGCTGGTCTGACCCCGTGTTCATGCCAGTTACCCTGAACAGTGGGTGCTGAGAGGTAGAATGGCACATGGCTCCAGAGCCGCAAGTGTCACAGCAGGGACTAAATCTACTGTGCCCTGCCAAGGTAAAGTGACAAAACACCAACCTGCAATGCAGGAACCTCAGTTATAACAAGAGAAAATCAATGCAATATATTACCAGAGATATAAAGACACCATTAATGCTTCAGCACAGAGCCCAGTAGCTTCACTTGCTGTCAGCAGGGAAGGTTTGCTGTGAGGGCTCCCTGCAGCCTCACTGCTCAGGTCACCCGAGTGCTGGGGTTCAGCTGTGTGTTTATTTTCTGCAACCTCCTTCCCCAGCAAGGCTCTCCTATGCCCACACTCTTTGTCTCTGCCTGGTGCTCAGCCCCTAGCTGGGGATGCCCCCAGGACTGCTGGGGCTGCAGCAGTGCATGGCCTTGGGAGGCACCTTTTCAGTGCCAAGGTGCAAGGACCCAGTGAGCCTGTACAACTGGGTGCTGCTCCTCGTTCTGGGGTTCCCTGTGCCTGTGCAGCTCTGCCAGTCACCCACCAGCCAGTGCTGAGCTCAGTGCACAGAGGCACCTCCTGGGTGTGATTGAAGAGGATGGCGACCTCCATGCACCATAGAGTGAGGCTGCAGAAGGATGCATGGAAGGCACAGTGGCATGGCAGCTCTGGACAGGGAAGAGACTGTGTGCTGGGGACATGTGCATTGGGGATGCATGTGTTGGGGTCAAGGTTGCTACCCCCCCCCCCCCCCCGTCTATCACTGGAGTCTGTTTGGATTATTACTAAGTAGTTGAATCAAGCTTCTTCTAATTGATTAATCAATAGCTTTAATTGAGTTGAGACTCTTTAATGGATAGCTTTGCCACTGTTCTGTCCTTTGCTGGCACCGCCCTGACCTCCCACCAAAAACATCCTGCTGTGACTGCACTGGGCTCTCCCAAATTTCCGAGAATTGCTGGGGCTTGCAGTGGACCACGGTAGTGAGAGCTGTGGAGGGCTTCTGCCACGGTTACAGAGGAGCTGGAGCACACAAGGCTGCCGAGGCACTGGCAGGCAGGTGAGAGCTACCAGCAACAGGCTCCGCACAAGGGGCTGCAAAATGCCCATGGCTCATGGTGCCACCTCTGCCAGCCACAGCACGGCCCCTGGGCAGCCGTGGGCTGGACAAGAGCTGTGCCTGGAGGTGCAGAGAGCACGAGGGACCCAAACTGAGGACACAGGGCTGGTCACAGCCACCACAGAGGTCAGACTCCTGCACAGCAGAGCCACAGCGTTGCAGTAGTAGAGATGAACATTTTATGCTAAAATATGCAGAGCGTGGGACAAAAGAGAACGCGTTTCTTGCATAATGAGACACTGTTAGAGACACGCTCCCCAGGAAACCAATTAACGGGGTGCTTCACGTGTGTCAGGCCAACACCTGGCAGAAACACCTTTTCCAGGGAGGATGCCAGTCCCCAGCACGCTCCTGTCCCGCAGCTCCTCTAACGATCACAGCAACCCTGTCGGTGCCGCAGGCAACATACGGTCGGCTCTGCCTGCCGGGGTGCGGCGTGGGGCCGCACGGTGACCCACCGGCATGGCCGGGGGCACGCGATGGAGTCCTCACGGCGTAACACGCTCTCAGGGAACAGCACTACAGGCCTCGGAGCCGCGAGTTGCCCGAGAGAGCCCGCGCTGAAGCACTGCCTAGCCGACCACAGCCCGCCGTCCCCGAGATCCCTCCCGGCAGCCCCAGGGCTGGGTCAGTGCTGCCCACGTGGGACGAACCAGCTAGGCCGAGCGAGCCACGGCCCCGCCGCCCGGCTCACGTGGTCCCGCCCCCACCGCGGAGCCCAGCCTCGCCGCCCGCCATGTCGTTCCTGTTCTCCGCTAACATCTCGTGGCTGTTCTTGGAGCTGCCGTCGCTGCCGGCCCGGCTGGAGGCAGCGGCGGCCGCAGGGTTCCGGGCGGCGGAGGCGGCCTGGCCGGCGGGTTGCCCGGCCCAGGCGCTGCGGGCCGCGGCGGAGCGAGCGGGGGTGCGGATCGTCCTCCTCAACACCCCTCCCGGTACCGCCGCGTCTTTCCAGGGTGCGTGGATGGGGGACGCGGGGCCGCACCGGTGCCGCTGACCCCTGCGCTCTCTCCTAGGGGACCAGGAGGCAGGCGAAATGGGGCTGGCGGCTGTTCCCGGGCGGCAGGCTGCCTTCCGCCAGGACCTGGCCACGGCGGTGCAGTATGCCAAGGCAGTGGGCTGCCCCAGGTAGGTGCGAGGCAGGACACTCGCCCTGAGGCGCCTCGGCCCCCTCCGACACCGCGTTCTTGGCCGCGGTGGCAGTACAGCGCTGCTGCGCAGCCCTCCACCAGCTCTTCTCCCGAGTGGGTCTCGCCCTTTGCACCACCGTGCTCCAGCCAGCCGGGTCACGAAGTCTCTTCCTGTCAGCATCTACCCGTTTGGCTTCGTCGGGCAGGAGCCAGCGCGTTGCGGGGCCACAGCCTTCAAAGTGCTAGCTGGGAGCTGACCCAAAGCTGCTGGGCACTCCGACCCAGCCCTTGGCTGTAGAGGTTTTTGTCTGCACCTCTGCACAACAGTCCCCATGATAATCTTCCCTTCTTCCTCCCCAATTATACCAGTGGTTCTCTGCAGGACACCACAACAGTAGCTTTATTGAAGGCTATACTGATTACAGCACAGCATACACTGTAAGAGATGCAATTAGCCTGGCACAACCCCCTTCTGAAAACCAGTGTGGCCCTTTTATTCCATTTGCTTTGCATCATTCTCTCCCTTAAGAGATGCAGTCCAAAGCCCTGCACAGGGCATAGGCCAGGCAGGCCGAGGGCTGCCCAGACCCATTTGCACTCTGGTAACTGGCAGATTGAAAAGGTTTTTGTTTCCACTGTTATGCCTTGCTGACGGGCCTTGCTTGTTTGGCCATCAAGCTCTGCACACAGCCCAGCACTGGCAACTGTCCCCTCCCTGCTCTAAGCCAGCAAGCAGCAAGACTAGGTGTCTGAGCTGCTCCTGGCAGAGGCAGCACACCTGCTGCCCATTGTGCTAGCCTGCGAGCAGCTCCAGGGGTGAGTCCCCAAGAAAGCTACAGCCTCAGGGTGGTAAGAGCTGGAGGTAGCTGGCAAAAGAGGGAAGAATCAAGGTCTGCACTTTGTCAGGGAAAAGGTTCAAAGACATCCCTCTGTACTGAGGTGGGATGGTACATGTTTGTGTCCCTGCATCTTACCCCATTCAGTATCTGTTTCTTCAGCCTGGCCCTGGTTTCCATCAGCAGAGGAAGGTGTATTATATCCAAACAGCAGCTTGGACACTGGAGCTGCTGAGTGTGGCTGATCTGTGTCTGTAAGGATTCACCTCCTGGCTGGACGGGTTCCCCTGGGTGCAGATCGGGCAGCAGTGGCAGGTGAGATGGAAACCACCTTCACTGAGAATCTCAGATATGCTGCTGACCTCCTGGCCCAGGTAAGGGAAATGGGTCCTGCTCTCTGGATGTGGCTCCTAGGGTTCTGAGGATGGAGAATCCCCCACCAGCCTGGCATGGGAAAGGAGCACTCCTTGTTGCAGAGGTGATGGGATGCTCCACAGGGTGTCATTACTGTGTTGCAGGAAGACATGGTTGGACTGGTGGAGCCTATTAACAGTCGTATCACAGACCCTCGCTACTATCTGAACACGCCACACCAAGGTAAGGTAGACATCTCTCCTAAAAGTCTCCTTCAGAGACGGAGAAGGATCCCCAAAGGTGGAAAGGCAGGAGATTGTCTCACATGCAGGGAGATGCTGAGGGTGCAGTGTTTGTCGAAGGGTCTCAGGGCTTCACCATGAAGCTTCTAGCCTGGGGGTAATGGTCTCTCATTTCTTACACCCTTAGCTGCTGCCATCCTGGAGAAGGTTGGACGACCCAACCTGAAGCTGCAGCTGGTGAGTCAGCATTGAAGATCTTCAGGGTCTACCTTTCACCAGGGAACCTTGCACAGGCTCACAGGGAAGTATCAGGGGCTTTGGGCTTGTTGTCCCCTACTGGGCTGAACAGCTGCACTATCCCTTTCCTCTCTCTCTCCCCCAGGACCTCTTTCACTGCCAGATCATGGATGGCAATTTGTCACGCAACCTGGAGACATACTTCCCACTGATTGGTAACACCTTGCACCCAACCAGGCTCCTCTGTGGCCATGGAGCAGGAGTAACTTGGCAATGGGGCCCTCCTGTCCCACAGTCTGCCATGGCTGGCTGGGCATGTGGAGCTGTTGTTGGGTCACCTTGTCTCATGCTTAGAGAAGGTGGCAGGCAAGGCTGCCTTGGACAGGGCATCTCTTATTCCCTCCCAAGGTCATATCCAGATTGCACAGGTGCCAGGGCGGCATGAGCCCGACAGCCCTGGGGAGTTGAATTTCCCATACATCTTCAAGCTCCTGGAGTCCCTTGGCTACACTGGTTATGTGGGGTGCGAGTATGCTCCAAAAGGTGAGGGGCTTGGAGGTCGTCTGAGCCTTACTGGCAGGTCCAAGCATGGACCAGCTGGCTGGGCACTGTGGAAAGACAAGAAGTCCTGGGGGCTGATGGGTGGTGGGCATCAGAGTCCCTACCTGGGGATAAGAGCCCTGCCCAGAGCAGAAGCTGTTACAACTTGTCTGGGAGTGCCAGCAGGAGACCTTGTCTGTCACGGCAGGAGAGACCCTGGAAGGTCTGGGCTGGCTGCACTCATACTGGGAGAGCCGAGGGCTGCAGCATGGTGGGACCAGCAAGGCAGCAGACTAAAATAAGGAAACCACTGGAATAAAAGTCAAAGCAATGACTTAACAAAGGAGCACGTCTGCCTTCTCTATCACTAGGTGGTGGTGAGGAGTGGGAGGATTCCTAGAGTGAGGTTGGGAGCATCCATGTCGTATTTCCCTTCCCCAGGCCTTACTGGGCCAGCCCAAACAGTTGGACCCTCTTCTACTCAAGCTGGACTTTCTTCTACTCAAGTATCATGTGCAGCATATCATACTTGAGCATGGGTTGGGTACCACTGTAGGTGACTTTTGTGTACAGAGAACCTTCACTTCCAGTCTGCAGGGGTGTACAGGGAGAGGCTTCCAGTCTCCTGCTGAGGGGAGCATTCACTCCTTTGAAAAGGTGCAAGTTTTCCCAGTCCAGCTCCAGCTGCTGCCTGGAGTTGTGGGAAGAGGGCTCTGGGCTTCCAAGTCCTGCACTTCTCGAGGCTGCTGCCAGAGCCCAGCACTGACCCTGCAGCAAGTGAGGAAAGTTAAGTGAGCAGACCCCTTGCAGGCTGCCTGAACCAAAGTTAACAGACTGTACACTGCCTGCTTGTGGACACTGTGGGCTGTCTGCCCTGCTGCTCCTGTTGTGGAGCAAGTATGAGACTCTCATGCAAACCCAGCCAGCCCTGCAGCCAGGGTTGCCTCTTCATCCCTGTGGGAGGCTTCCATGTCCTAGCCTATGGCACCTGAGCAAGGATATAGTTCAGTTTATTTCACAGATGTATCAATGGCTTTAATGTACATCTCCATAATACCTTCCCTGGTCCAGTTCACCTTTTCTGTCCCATTTAGTGCTCTCCTGCTGAAAGCAAAGGGCCAGATGTGGGCAGCCTCACTGCCCAGAGCCTTCGAGTCGAGAAGTCTCCAGCTAAAGCCAGAGTGCTGTGCAGTGCTGCTCTGTGCAGAAGACTGTGCTGTGTAGGCTCCTCTATGCCTTTCTGGCAGACAGAACTTGCCTGCAGATGTCGGAGCCATGTCCCTGAGAGTCAGTCTGCTTCAGCCAAGCCACAGCGTTGAAGCTCCTGCCCTTGTTGAAGGTCATTCAGTATCAAACCCACTGAAAACAGCACAGCGAGGGCCCCACCAGCCAGCCAGCAAACGATGGATGCCGATGCGTATCCCCAGGCTCCTTCCATGCCTGCCGCTAGCAGTGCTAGCGGTGCCTGCAGTGCCAGAGCACAGGTCCTTCCCTCAGGCCTGTTCTTCCCTATCGTCACCCATGGCACAGCCATGCAGGGAGGTCTGTGTGTACACATGTTGCTCCAAGACTCGGGTGCCAGTGTTAGAGCAGGCCTGTCCAGAGGTTGAAGCAGGCAGTGTTGATAACTGACTCCAGGTGGTGGTACGTGGACACAAGCTGTGGCAGAGGGCTCTCACTGTTCTGGGGCTGCACTGGGAACGGCTCCCTGAAGACCACGGTGAGGCTCTGCTGAGAAGGAGGAGTAGGTCAGGGGACAGGATTCAAACAAGCACTGTGCAGTCTCTGGCTTGGGTGTGTGGGCATTTTTTTGGTGGTGTCAGGCAGATGCTGGAAGAAGTCCCAAAATGCCAACGGCACTACCCTAGTGCCTCCTCCCAATTTTCCTGGTGGAAATGAGGTGCAAGGACTCACCTACTCACTCTGTCCCAGCCCCCATGTACCTGCAGTTATACCAATCCCAGCAGCAGTCTCAGGAGAGGAGGGGATCCTACTGCCTCCACAGTAACAGGGACTTCCAGGGAAATTAGAGGGAAATTTCTTCTTCTAAGGCAAAGAGTAGGAGCGCAACAAATGGGGAAGGAGAGATTAAATGTAATAACTGCAATCCTAAAAATAAATGCTGGCTGCTCCACTCTTGTTAGTGACTGTACTGACAAGGCAGGGCAAAGGCAGAGGGGTGCAGAGAACAGGGTTCAGAAGGTTGCAGGAACTGAAGCACAAGGAAAGTGTGAGTGATTCAATGCACTCAGATCACCATCATAGAGGCAAGACACAGGGACTCCCATGTTCTCCAGAGCTGAAACACAGCACATCTTGTAGCCAGGGTCCCCATATGAACTCCTGAGAACGAACTCCTGAGAACAGCTATGTAAGTGCAAAACAGCAAATGCACTCCCATCATTTAAGGAGGAAGAGAAAGTAATTTGTGAGCCTAACACCAGCAGCATGCAAGGCTTTAGAGCAGGCTGAGAGAGAAAGAACCACGAGGAAAATACAGCTTGGTGTTACAAAAGTGATGTGCTAATGCTAGAGTTCTCTTTGATAAGGTAATATTTGTAGACAAAAAAATCATGGTGTATCTTATCTGAGTGTCAGGAACAATATGATACAGTGCCACATGGGAAATTTAGGTAAGCTGAAAAGATAGGAATTAACATAAAAACTGTATGATGAAGATGGTAGTGCTGAAAGGGGAGGTAGCAGGCTGAAGAGAGGTTACAAATGGAGTCCCTTTAGGACAGGTTTTGGGAATCACATTGCCTAGTACTTTAATGAGCCTGGCACAAAGATGAGGAGCATGCTGATAAAATTTGAGGCACAAATACAAAAGAGGATTAGGATAATGCAAAAAAAGCCCTAGAGACTTTTGAGAGGCCACGAGAACAGGATGAATGTTAAGAGGAAAATACAAGGGTGAGGAACATAAAGAATTTCTGTTTTAAGACAGTACTCATTGGGTGGTGATAGAGGGTCTGGGTGTAATATATCAATGACCACAAGGTGACACTATGACCAGTGAGACATGACCATGAAAAGGCAAATAGGACCCTAGGCTGTACTAGAAGCATGGAGTGAAAAGCCCTAGTGCAATTGCAGAAGGCTCTACTGAGACTGCTCAGGAATACTGCATGCAGTCTAGGACACTAGTATTTACAAAGGCTGACCTGAGCCCTGAAGGGCTCTGAATGACAATGAAGCCATCAGCAAGGGAGGCTTAAAAGCTGAGCTAGCTTAACGAGTTAGCAAAAATGCTACCTTCAGATGTGGTGGTCATTTTAGGGGACCAGGAAGGAAGCAGGTACAGGCACAGTGAGCATGTGGAGCATGCACAGTGAGGAGCAGTTTCAGCTATACACCATCACTGCATGATGAGGATAGACCTGGAGATAGCAAAAGCTCCACCACAAAATGGGAAGGGCTCTTCACCATCAGGTGGGAGGAGGCACTAAGCAGCGTTCCAGCAGGCACCAACCCTTCTGTCTCTACTTGCTTTTAAGAAGTAGTGCTATTTATTTACAAAGGGATCAGTTACATTGCAGTCTCTCTGCAAAACCCTCAGTGTGGACTGAAGTGTCTTGTAGACCCTCTGCTCTCACATGGAGCTGCATTCCCTGTGACCCATGCTGCACTCTGCCTGGGAGCACAGCTGAAAGCAGAGTATTTTTGCCCTCCAGCCCAAGTCCCATGTAAGTTTGCTGGGACCCTCACAGTGCAGGTCCCCTTCCTTTCTGCTCAGGTAGGAGCAACCTGCAGCACTGGTGACCCCACCCAGACAGACTCAGTGGGTTCTGGCTTTGGACTTAATACAGAAGGACTCCATAGCCTGGACAGAGAGACATCTGAGACCATGATCCAAAAGTAACCCTATGAAGGAAAACAGGATCAACTGCTCACTGTTTTCCAAAACAAAAACAAAGGAACATCACATGAAAAAAGCAGAAGGAGATTCAAAAACAAGCCAAGTAAGGTAGCTCTTCATCTAGATTGTAACTGCCTCATGAAATTGCAAGTCAGGGGAAATCACAGGTGTTAAAAATTAACCAAAAGAAATCTAGCTGTTGCTATTAAATAAATGCAAAGACCACTTCTGTCTCAGGATGGGCCTGAACCACAAATTGTTAGATGTCGGAACAGTATTTAGGAAAGGTGTTACAAGTTTCTTGACTCGCTCTTATTCACCCCATGCATACCTACCCTTCTGGATAAATCTAGACAGATCCCTGGTCTGAGCCAATATAGCTGCTCTTATGTTCCTAAGCTCTTACCGTCTTTCCTGAATGTGAATCGAGAAACACAAGAACGAAGCAATCTGTGAACTTCTGGTTGAGCACAACCTGTCAAAGAGAGAAAGCCACAGCACGTGTTGGGAAGGAGACAGTACAAACCCCAGGACAGGGACACAAACAACACCCACCCAGGGACATGCTGAACTGAAGGACAAATGCCATGATATAAGAGTGAAGGTGGAAGTCTGGTTGGCTCACAGGTGACACTGTCAAACCATAGGGCTCTATGTGGCATGAGGCTCTGGGGGTGACCCAGGTCCCACAGGAGCACATGCCTCACACTGTACCAGCAGCAGAATGGAGAGCAATATCATGATGGCACCCATATTGTCCTGACAGCACATGCCACGCTCACACTGTGAGAAGCCGTAGCAGGCAGGGGCCCTGAAGAGGGGAGAGAGGCTTCAGGTGGACGATAGTCTGTGTCTTACCAGATACTGGGTACCAGTTTCAGCATTGTGGAAGTGCCGACAGCTCTGAGGAAAGCGGCTCAACAGCACTTTGATGAGACTCTGGTACCAGGAGACTGTCATGGTGAGGAAGCATCCCTGCCGGCATTGAAAAGGACTGACTCAGCCTCCCTCTAGCCATGGCACCAGCAGCCATAATGCTATAGTGGCCTTCAGACCCCAAATCAGATGCATCTCTCACAGCCCACTGAGGCATGCTGACCTAGGGCTATTCACTCTCCACAGGCATGGCCATGCAGCATCTCCATACCAGCTAGAAGCTATGATCCCGCCTCCATCTTCCCACCAAGCAGGAAGAGATGTACTCTGCAGGCCCTTCACCCAGCATCCCACTCCACCCCCTGAGCGGAACAGCAGCTGCTGTGCACCATGCTAACCAGCTGGGGGTCGACGTCAGCGATGGATTTCCCATGCACGGCATCAAGCAGCTCCTCCAGCTCCACCAGCGAGAGCTTGCCCAACTTCAGCTTGTCGGAAGCCAGTGGCTCCAGAAGGAAGAGGCGCTTCCAGAGGTTGTCTCTGCGGCAGTGGCACTTGGCCAGCTGCACCATGCTGCTGAGCTGCTTCTGAGCTGAGGCCACCTCAGAGGCCAGTAAGGGGAAGAGAGGTGAAGTGTAGAAGAGCCCTGGCCCCAGTTTGACTTGCGTGCCCCCTGCGTAGAACTCGCTGCTGTCCTCCAAGTCCTGCCACAGCTCCCGCTCTGCTGGCTGCTGCTGTCCCATGCTCGTCTCTGGCTCTGCTGCTTCCCAGGCTGCCCGGCCCACCACAGGCTCCAGCACCTCCCTCTGCAAGCGTGGCAACTTCTTGAAGCGTCGCATGTCGGCTGTGAGCCGAGGAAACAGCTCCCGCTGGCTAGTCATGATGACGTAGAAACGCAAGCTGAGAGCAAGGAAACACTTGTGACCTGGGGAAGGGCTGCTCTCTTCTCAGCTAGGCTGCAAATGAATCCTGAGCGCCTCTGTCCTTGCCAGTAAGGGTGTGTCTCTGCCCAGACATGGACAGATACCACATTGCCAATTCCCTGTGAGGATCCTCCCCAGACAGCACCAAAGCTGCCTGTGATGTCCCTTCCAGAGCCCTCCTTGCCAGACAGAAACCTTTGGTGTCACATCTCTAGGCCCCCAGCACTCACCGGAGCATGCGTCTCTCTGCCTCACTCTGCTCCTCAAACGGTGCTGCACTGTGACATACCAGGAGGGACACATCAAAGTCATCATGATGTCGCAGACCTTCAGAGTCCTTGTAGGAGCCCGAGCTGGGAGTAAAAGCACATCAGTACAAAGGGGACCTCACTTTGTTTCTCCAGAGCTCTTGGTCACAGTGGAACTATCGGGCATAGGGAATTCAACACAGCAGGACTCTTCAGAAGTGCTACAGGAAATGTCAAATGCATGTGCACACACGCACACCATCTCTGTTGGTCATTTTAGAGAAGCTGGGCAGAACTGCTGCCTGGCACTATGTATAACACTAGTCAGCTTTGCTGGCACCTTGGGGCAGTGTCCCCAGGCCTAGGGGTACCCATCAATCTCTGGCAACTCCAGGAACGTGCAGCAGATGCACTTACCTGTTCCAAATAGAGACCAGTGCATATTCGTTCTGCTCTGTGCCTGGTGTCCCCTTCTTGTCACCGCCTATGGCTGCCCGGGCCATGCGTAAGGGTTTCATATGGTAGGTGTTGGCATGGTCAGCAATGTAGTTGTACAGCTGGTGTGCAGTGATCATGTTAGTGGGCAGGGCCAGCATGCCTAGTGGAGAAGGACACATTGCTATCACAGGAGATGCTCAGTCCCTCTTACTTGGGTAGAGCAGTGTCTTACAAACTCCTCCAGGGGACAGAGCTCTAGAGCAACCCGCCTCCCTTCCACAATGGGACAGCAAGAACTTCGCCTGGAGCTAGGCCTGTTACGTAACGCCCTCTTGTCATCATCTGGCACACTCCAAAGGTCAAGTTTATTTGCAAAGCACTTGGGAACATTCTGCTAAACTATGGGCTGGCAATCAACCCCAGACTGATCACTTGTGAACTACACACCTTGAAAAACATGGTTGCGGCCAAATTTGGGGATGTCAGTGTGGTGGGCGATGAAATCCTCCAGGAAGCTGGTGAGATGGTAGCCCTGGCGGAGAGTCATGTGGGAACCCAGAAGATACTGGTGGACTATACGCAAGTGGAAGTCGTAGCTGAATGAATGCACGTGCATGAGGTCCCGCACCTTGTCACACTCTTCCGTGAAGAGCATAGAGAGCTGTAGAGGGACAGGGAGTCAAGGCAAATATGTCATCAGGCACCTCACACCCTCCTGCAAAGCCCTGCTGACAGTAAGGCTTGGCACAAACAGTGGAGCCACCCCTTCGCCAACACTGGAGCAGGATGCAGCTGAGAAGCTGTGTGCACAGTGCAAATAGCAGACCTGTCCCCAAGGTGCTTGGTGGGTCCTTCCACACTTGACCCCACTCTTGGTCTCCAGTAGCAGCACAGACTGATTAGTGCTGCCTCCCTTTTAGCATGAAGTTCATCTCCACTGGGAGCTCAAAGCCACATGGCTGTGAAGGAGAACATAGCTTCCTTTCAGGAGAGTGCTGATCTGCACTGCTTCCTGAGCAGGTACAGAACACACAGCAAGTTCTGGATCTACAGGCAAAGACTGACTCCTTGAATGTCCCTTGAGAGCAGGAGGCAGTACAGGGGCCTCTGGGGAGTGGCTGGACCCAGAAATGGGGAACAGCAGAGTTGCTAATGCCTTGTGCTCAGTAACTAACAGGGACACGGTCTGGCTGCCGAGAAGCCAGATCCAGTGGTAGCTGTGCTCAGAGAGAATCCCCCTGGCACACAGCCATTACAGTGTGCTGGTTCTTCACCAGGCCAGTACCAGCCTTCATACACTCACCCCTGGCCATGTTCCCAGCACAACCGCAACTACTGCGCCAGGGCACAGAGTTGGTGATGTTCTCAGCCTTGCCTTCATGCCAGGAGCTCAGTTTTAATGTCTTTTGGCTCTCTGACACCTTTGTGCAATTGGTTTAAAGAATGGGCAAGCAAGGAAAACTAGCAGGCAAGAGGCATTGGCAGGATAACAGGCTGCCCTCACTCCCTGCACCACCTGCACTACTGCTGCCAGGAGACAGAGGGCAAGCTGCATGGCAAGAATGAGCCCAGAGAGAAGCCTATAGCTCTGTCCTAGGAAAGACAGGGCAAAAAGCAATAAATACTAAGTGATGCCCCCATGCCACCACCTGGAGCTCACCCCATCTTCCTCCCAAGCTGTGCTGCCCACTGTGTTATGTACTGCTACAGAAGGTGCTGGCACAGGAGGCAAGAGGCACCTCCCACAGCATGGAACCACAGCCACTGGGAGGTTCAGCCCTGCACTGGCAGGTCCTGCTGTGCTGAGCATGGCAGTGGGAGAAGAGGACCTACCACACACTCAGAGGTGGAGCTGGGTCCCATGCAGCTCTTGCTGCGAGCTCTGGCTGTAAGAGTGCCCTGATGAAGAGAGATTCACAGCCAGTGGGAAGAGAGATAAGGCTCTGCCCATCCCTGTTTCTACATCCAGCCTGTCCTGCACAGGCCCAGGGTGGGACAAGGAGAGAGAAGGAGCAGAGAGGCTCAACTGCCTCACCTGGGGGAACTTTGGGCTAGTTCCAGCCTGTGGGAAGGCTGTCCAGGCCCTTGCAGCAAGCCTCATGCCTCTTCCCTGCTGATCCCAGGACCATCCCCTCCCACTGCAAAACCAGGCAAAGTCTTTTCCCAAGTCAGCTAAAGAGAGCCTGGATGTTCCCTGCAACGCAAGCTGCAGCATGGCAACTCCGCCATGTGCACGTGCAGGCCATTACCTGAGAGTTCACAGACTGGCCCATGGGGATACGTGAGCACTCCAGTGCATACTGCTTCACACAGAAGTAATAGCCCTGGAGGAGAAAGCAAATGAGTATAGCACAGGTCCTGGGCCTTTTCAGGGAAGGAGAGCAACCCTCATCTTCACCCTCTGGGCTGGGTCCCAGATACTCTTGCTCCATGTTTTATCTTCCCTTCTATCTGAACCAAGCCAGCCCAGCCAACATGTGGCTAACCAGAGAGCACCCTACCTCTTGCTGAGTCCTTGCATCTTTCATTACAGCCCTTCCTGGCAATTTTTACTGCTCCGAGCCCTGCAGAACCATCTTTAACTGATCCACAGTCCTGCAGGACCATGGAAGAGGCAGGACAAGAAATGAAGAACCACATGTCCCTGATGAACTCCTTATCACTCCACCACCTCTGAAGACTGTCCCTGAACACCCAGACATCATACTTTATTTCTTGTTCTTTCTTACCTGGAAGGCCAACTCCATCAGCACAATCCCACCCGGAAGAGCTCTCTGTAGATGATAGGTGGCAACAGCAGGGCTTGTGCTCTGGGAAGAGAAGGACAAAGATGAAGAGGCTCTCTGTAGCACATGAGAGCAGCCTGCATACCAGAGTGCAAGGCTGCCACAAGACCCTGTGGCAGAGGTGGAAATATAGGAGCCCCATCAACTGAACACTCTCACTGGAGGGAGGAGAGCAGACTTGCCAGAGCTGATTGTGAAAAGAATTCTAACAAACCTAGAAAACAGCCTTCAAGAGAGCACACCAGGGACACTGCTCCCTTCATCTCCTACTTACTCAGGACAGGCTGTCTCTAGAGTTCAAGGACACTGTGAGTTGAGGGATGATGCTGCCCACAAAATCTCACTTCCACCTCTCCCTGCTGAGCTCTCCCCAGACTATCACTTCTTCCTGACACAGAAGCATCCAGTTTGGACTCAGAGCTCAGCTGCCAGCAAATTCATTTTCCCCCTGTTAAGTTGTTCCAGTGGATTGCTCTCTTCTCATTTTAACTGCAAGGCTTGGTCTTACCCACTCTGTACCAACATCAACCAAAGGCAGGTGCCAGGAAAGTGTCACTCATCATCCCTGGGTGATTTCAAGAGCCACAGGTAGCTTCCGCCTATTTAGCAACTCAGATGGATTCCTCTTCCAGGTACTCACCTATTGTCTCTCATGTTCACAAAATTCATTTAAACTCTTAGTGTTCACAAAAGCTTTTGATAATGACCACTGTTACCTGCTGCACAAAGAAACATTTCCTTCCGCTTTGAAGCTGGCTCCCAACACTTTCATTTGATGGTGTGTACATGTTGCACCAAATAATACAGCAAGGAGTCAATCCCTCTCCAGGTTAGCTGCGATTTGGTGGAACTCTGGTCCTGCTCCTCCCTAGTTGCCACTTCTTTAGAAATGGAGTACCTCAGCCTGATCTCACAGTAGAGCCATTCCTAGTTTATCTTCTCTGACCTCTTCAACTGCAGCACTTAACTCACTCTAGCTAAAGATCCTTTTGCCCCAGGCTGCCTTTAACCATAGATGCTGAGGCTTCTCTGACATGTAAACCTCCAGAATCACAGTCAAGGGCAGCTGTCTAGGCCCCAAGTCATCCCGATCCTCTCCTGAGCCCCCTCCAAGATGTTGCTGTCCTTTTAAGATTTTCTCTGGTTCCACCTAGTCCCAGGAAGTGGCTCTGAGGGCTGCAGGAGGAGACACAGGAGGGAAAGGAGATCTCAACTGACCCAACATCACAAAGACAGTGCTGGTTTAGAGAGACTTTTTTGGCTTTGGTACCTTCTCTGTCCTCTCACATCCCTTCTGCCTAAAACTGATTCAAAAGCCAGCCAGGACAACTGCCCCACTCCACAGCCTGACTTCCATCCCAGTTCCACCCCTTTATGAGAGACGCACTCACCTTTGGACTACCCTCTGTTTTTGGCTTTGTGTAGGAAAAAGATCCTCTCCCCTCCACACCCATGGCTGCCAGAGCTCGGATCCGGCTTGTGCTACTGAAAATGACAGCAGAGACAGCCTTGAGCAGGGTAGCCAGTATCTCCTGTTGAGTCAAACCAAGGCATAACTCACTGTGTCAGCCCTTCTCCAACAACAGGGTTCCCAGAAAGTCACTGACCTGCGAGTGGTGGGTGAGGGTGGCCGCACCTGGACCAGAATGAAGCCCATGCTTTGCAGGTACTGGATGTACTGCTGCAAGAAGGCATTGCACATCTCCTGCAGCCAGGGCTCCTCTTTCACCTTGCAGGGCAGTGCTTCCGCTGAGTCACAGCTGTGGCTGCGGTCTCTCCCTGAGGCTGTAGAGTCATTGGAGCGGTGGCGCTTCTAGAAGAGAAAGTAATTTACTAAGGAGACCTGCTGTGACTGGCCCCAGCAGGTGACATTCTGGGACACCACTAGGTGCCCTGGTTGAGCAGAGGTCAGACCTCCCTCTGCCAGAGAGCACTAACAGCTAGTTCCCTAAACACTGTCCTAGTGCATGTGGTGAAACACAGCATCCAAGATTTACCCAGCCATGGACTGACCTAATAGCACTGCAACAGACTGCAGGAAAAGGTGTCCTGGCAGGAGGGGAAAATTCACAGGGGAAAAGCCACAGAATGGCTTTCACAAAGTGTTAGTGACTCACAACTGGTTCACACAAGGCTCAGCGGAGCTGAAGCTCCTACTGCCATGGTAACAGTCCAATCCCCTTATGAATCCTGCTGACTTCTCAGGATTTACTAGTAGTTCAGTAGCACTGAATAGGAATAGTGTTTCCTTGTCTTTGTGCTAGAGAGAGGTTTCACTCTACTTCAAGTCTATGCCTCTTTTACTTATTTCTATCTGCCCTTTCTTTCCCTGACGCCAGGAGCAGTGTCTTTACCTGGGGTCTCTCTGGCTACTCTCTAGTGCACTGCCTTTGCCACAGAACACTTACTGTCCAGATGAGGACATCAATACACTATTATTTTAGAAAGGTATTGGAATATTACCCATAATACTAACAACCCTTTCTGATGTACTCTAATGGTTTGCCTTTTGTATCCAACTGTTCATGAACTGAAGAAATCCACTGAGTTGTCTGCTCTGTACAGGTTCTGCAGTTAGTGTACAATACACGAGTAGTTCAAATTTCTCTTCACATTGTGCTTTGTTTTACTGGGAAGCAGGTCCCACCTCCCACAATACCTCTCATATCACAGGCTACGCAGGTCCCTCTTAAGTTCCTTGCAGTCTTTTCCTGTTCTGACCAATCTGAACAGTCACACAGCATACCAAAGCTTGGTATCTCATATGTACTGCAATAAACGATTTGAAGACACAGAACCCAACACACAACCTGGAAACCCCTGCTGCCAGGTTCTGCAAATTGACAAACCAATTTTCATTTTGTTCTGATCCCAAAACAAAGTGAAGTTTTTATTCTATGATACTTTTCCTTTCACTTGTGAGTGCTCAATTTCTGTAGCAACCTCTGTTTAAAGACTCTGTCAGAATCCTTTTGACATTTAGATAAATTGCAACAGCCTGTTCTTCTCTTCTGACACACATACAGACTGTGAACAGCCGGTACGGGATCTGCACTGGTTAGAGTCTGGCAGGTTGCAACCTGCTCAGGATTCAGCTGGTTTGCTTTCAATTGTTCCAGCTATTTGCTGGGTCCAGGCAAGGTTTACCAGGTCTGGCTGCTGAATGCAAAAAGGGAAGTTTTGATTCCTCAACAGATCAGTACCAGACAGCACTCTCTGATGGCTTCAGTAGACTCAACCCTGAATTCCCAGGTAGAAAAAGGAAGTCAGTTATTCCCAGGGACAGTGTGGCTGCAGGAGAAAGGGTTTGAGAAGGCAAGGATTTTCTCAGTCTCCACCTTACAGGGTGCAAATTCATCGTATAATGCAGGGGTGGGGTGAGCTCAAAGCAGCTGTGCCTTGGGGAAAGATCGCAAAGCCATCCTTTGCCCTAGTGCACAAAGCCCAATGCCACTGTGTGCTGGGAGCTCTTAGAGTGGGAGATGTACGAGCAAGGTTCCCCTCCTTGCTGGGACAGACTGCTTGTGCCCACAGATGGGCAATGCTGACACTCACCTTCCCTTCTACCTTGCCCTGCTGGTCAGTCTGGATCTGCTGCCTGAAGGCTGGGTCAAAGAGCAAGGGGGTAGCACAGTAGTGAACTAGGCGTGAGGACTGCTTCAGGGTCTCCAGGTCTGCCAGCTGCAGAGCACAAGAGAAAAATGATTACATCACGCATCCCTCATCAAGCCTGGGAACAAGCTGTCCACAACACAGCACTGCTGCTCAGATAGAGAGCAAATTGCAGAGGCAATCCTCTGCTTTACAGCCTATCCGGTGCTGGGCAGCGAGGTCTCATGATCAAGTGTGGTGCTAGAGCCCAGCAATCCCAAAAGTTCAAGCAGAGAGCACTGCTCCACTGCCAAACACCATCCTGACATACATCCCACTTTGAGCTCCAGTGCCCTACTTTGCCATAAGGAAGCTGCAGCTACCAGTGCACTGCAAGAAGGCCCAACTTGCTGCCCGCCCACATGGGCTGCACTCACACTGATAGGCATGTTGGATTGCGCCGATCTCTGCTGCCAGGTAACAAAGAGATTTTCAATCTTCATCTGCTTCTCCAGTTCTGAAGGAAAGACAGCAGTCACAAGAGTATCAAGCCACAGCTCCAAGTACTGCCACTCCTCTCCCACCCTACATAGGCCATAACCCACTTCTTCATAGGGGAGCCAAGAACTGTCCCCTCTGCTAGAACTCTTGTTGTGTTCTTTCTGAGCTCCTTTTCCATGAGCAAGATGATTAGGCAGGCTCTTATGACATCAAGCCCCTTGCTTTACCTTTTCTCTCCATGCTCTTGATTTCCAGGAACTGAGCCCCATGTCGAGACACAGGGTCAAAAGGTCCCAAGTCAGGCCCAAAGGGTATGTGCTTGACAGTGGTAACATCCCGCAGAGCTTCGTCAAATGGCACCACATCAGGATGGAAGTGGAGAGATGGCAGGCTGCGAGCAGAGCTGCTTAGCCGGCCTTGTTCTTTGCTAGGTGGGGGGCTGGAGCTCCGGATCAGTGCATCCACCTCCAAAGTGGAGTTCAGGAAAGGATTTGGCTCCTAAGCAAGAAGACACAGCCATGAAAGCCTCCTTACTGCAAGGAGCAGCTCCTTGTGGGAGCAAGGATCCACAAGAACAGAGTAAATTCAATTTTGGCCACCTGCAAATATATCTGTTGGCCTTTTCCATCATAGGTCCTGAGGAGAACAGGCACTGGCCCAGCATGGCCCCAATGTGCAGTGGGAAGCCCATTCCCCAACCTCCTCCATCCTAACTAATCCAGTCACAGGTAAGCGCTGCCAACAGCAGAATCTGCTTCCCTTTCTATTTCTGATTGTCTTCAAGAGCCGACAGCAACATCCTGGCTGGACTTGGCCGCAGTCAAGACACATGAGCACCTCGGGATCCCGCCTTGCCAACCGGCACACCAAAGCATAGAATTGTCTGCAACCTTCCTCAGACCGCCAAGCTGCCAAGGTCCTTCTAGAAGTGGAAAGGACTGACCTGCCTGGGAGGGTGCCCTACCTGCTTGCTGTCCTCATGCCATGGTGTGTCCATGAAGCAGTAGTGGTGGAAAAGTCCCAGCTTCTGGGTGAGCAGGCAGTGCACAATATGGGACCTTGCATTCTGCCACTGCAGTAGGCGAGTAAGCGAGCAGTTCAGGTTGGCCCCCAGGTCTGGGGACCAGTTGTACGTGTACAGTGTCAGCTGCAGAGAGAGGAGGGGAGAGCAGGCTGAAGGACCTGCTCAAAGAGGGCTTGCACCGTGATACAGGCTGCCCTAGGTGTTCTGAGTGGTACTTGCTCCAGCTAGTTTCTGACAAGGCTGGGATGGTGAGAGTGGCTCATTCAGAAGCACCCCTGTTAACAGCGATAGCAGCAGTATTTGTACTTGCACTGGAAGCACAAGTGCCCAGTCTGATGTGGCCCTTCTTGCGGGGAAGGAAAGGACAATTACAGTCCACAGTGGGGCTGCTGAAGACAGAAACAACAAGGGCTGCTGCTCCCAAGCACTTCCCATAGTGCTGCAGGTCACAAGCAGAGACTGCACTGCTGCTTCATAGGGCTCCTGTCAAGG
The DNA here is from genome assembly GCA_013399015.1 of Galbula dea. Lineage (NCBI taxonomy): Eukaryota > Metazoa > Chordata > Aves > Piciformes > Galbulidae > Galbula > Galbula dea. The sequence continues at coordinate 5,919,712 of VWZX01004666.1, forward strand.
GAAGGCTGGTTGCCTGCAGAGGCCACTTTTCCTCTCCCCTTTCCAGCCCTGGGCCAGTTGGGAACAGCCTGGTTTTCAAAAGAACTTCACTCAGGCACGATTGCTACCTTTTTGTCGATGATCTCCATGAAGAGGAACCTTTGCCGGGGTGCCAGGTCTCGTCCAACAAGGCTAGGATCAGAGCCTCTCTCTGCCGAGTTGAATTCCATGGCCTCAAAGCGCTGGAGCCCTTTGTGAACTGGAAGACGACAGAGTTATGACCCTAAGTTCATCCTACTTATACATCCTACATGCCATTCAAGGCATCATGACAGGATGTTGTGCCACAGTACTGCTCAGCTCGTCTTCAAATAAGTAGTTATAAGCAAATTGGAGAGTAAGGTCTAAGGAGCTGAAAATGGACAACCCATTGCCCATCTCTGGGCACAAAGCAGACTGTCCTAGCAAGAAGGGGAACTCCATTCATACACCTCTCACCCCCAGAGCTCCCAGGACACAGTCTCGCAGACCCTGGCCGCGCACTCACCCTGTTCTGTGCTGCAACGCCACTGCTGGAAGTTGCGTCCCAGCAGGATGAAGTGCCTGACAGCTGCAGGGCGAGGGCTGGCACTCTGGCCAGGCTTATAGGGCAGGAAGGCAGTGCCCTGATGGTGGCTGCAAAGAGAACCAAAGGTGACTGACAAGCAAAGCCATGGGAGTGGAGGCTGGAAAAGCTGATTGGCTGGCACCAAACAGCACCATAGGAACCACGTAACTCACCAGATCCGCTCAAACACCTTGACAGTGGTGTCACTCGCCAGAGCAGTAACCAGGCTCACCACTTCCACCAGGATGGAGGACAGGAGGAAACGGGACACAATCTCTGCTGAACACTGCTGTACTGATGGGCACCCTGTGTGAAGGAAGTACTGTAGGACAAGGTGCCAAGCTGCCCCAGAGTCAAACCCTGCCTGGCTGGGCAGCAGAGAGGACTAAGGGAGTCCTGTTGCAGGCCTGCTGCCCAGAGCAAACAAAGTTCCTGCCGTGTCAGGGACTGAGCCAGGCATAGCTGGAGAACAAGGACCTTATATGGAGAAGATGAAGGCAGAAGTAAGCCCTGGTTTCAGGCTCTGGCCTGAAGTGAGACCTGGACAAATTTCCTGCATGCCCTGAGCAAAGTGTTTTAATCTCCCACTTATTAGTTGTTTCCTGGCTTACTCCTCATTAAAAGAGGAGGAAGACAGCTCTACCTTGCCAGCCAGAGGTGTGAGAGAATGCACAAACACTGATAGGTATCCAGAAAGCAGCAACATCACAGACACGCAGACCCAGCTCCTACTTTATGAAGAGCTCCCCTATTCCTCTCCCTCCCTGAAAGAGTGGGGGTCTCCCATGCAACATCATAGCCCCAGAACATGTTGCAGAGACTCAGATCCTCCTTCTCTGCCACATCTGGGAGCTAAACAACTACTGCATCTGTTGTTGAAGTCCAGATATCTCTAAAGCAGCTGCAGCCAAGTCCAGCAAGCCCTGGACTCTGAGCACGTCAGATGCAACCACAGGCCTTAGCAGGTTTGTTCAGATGCACAGATGCATGCCAGGACTCTTGCCACAGCTTTGTAATACTGATGCTGGCCCTGAGATCAGTGAGACTTTGGTGAGGTTTGGGAAGAGATAGGGTGCATAACTAGGCAGAGATCAGAAAAGAACGAAGACTGACAGCTTAGTGCCATGTGAGGACTTGTCCTCGGACCTCTGGGTAGAAAGGCCTACTCCCAGCCCATCTGGAGGAGCTTGGATCTAAGACATACCCAAATGGTTCATGAATGCCATCCACTGCTGGCAGGTTTGATTGAAGAGTGGATGCATGGTACCTACATCCCCTTCTTCCAACTGGCAGGCTCGGCGCCTGGGAAGAAGGAAGGGAAGCACAATTATACCAGATCAGTCAACCACAATGGCCCTCTCACAGCTCCAGAGCAGAGCCCAAGGAGCCTCCTTTTTGGGTTGTTACAGCCCTTGAGCTTGGTCCCTCTGGGTCAGTAGCCACAGGGGTTTCAGGTGTTGCACAAGGACCAACAACTCAGGGAAAGGATCCCTGGCAGGGAGAACCAGCAGTGCCCACAGCAGCAATCCTACAACAAGGACTGAGGCTTTGTGTGGAACGTAGTTCCCCTAACTGGCTGTGTAAAGGAGAAACTAACAGGAAATGTGATGTGGTCCAGAGGGTTGAGACACATACAAGGCCAGTATGGTGTCAAGCTATGAAGTAATGTACAGCAGATAGAGGGGAACAACACCCCAGATGCCCAGTCTGAATGCTGTGCTTGCCTTTGTGCCTGTTCCAGTTCAGCTGTGCCTCGATCCTGGCTCCCATGTTGCTTGACACTCTCAGTCTTGTGCCGCCGTCTCGCACGAGCCTCTTCTGGCCTCTCCAACACAATGTCATCAGTAGTCTTGGGACTGCCCAGCTCCGAGGACTCTGCCTTGCTCTAGGGAGAAAGAGGTAAGTCAGTGCTGTGCACATGGACAGGTTAGCTAGTAGCCTGATCTAAAAGCCTCTGCAACTAGCCTGGCCTCCTAACCCCAATCACATCCCTCCTCTCTGTTTCTCCTGTCCTGACACAACATGAGGACTTAGTGGCCCTGCTCCCCTTTGGTCCCTCAGCAACATTACCAGCATGTCCCAGAAGCTGCGGCGTCCCAGCTTGTTTGTGGGTGTCACTGGCTCACCAGAGCTGGGTGAAGGGGTAGAAGTGAAGTGCAAGGGTGGAGGACAGCTCCTGCCAGCCCCACCAGTGGCCAAAGCCAGGCCCTTCGTCTCTGACATGGTCCTCCTTAGGCCTCCTGTGGAGACAAGAGCAAATCAGACTCCCCAGAGCCTCCCACTGCAACACTGCTGGTGTCCCTGTATGTCTCATTGTGGCTGGCCAAAGCCTGGCTGGAGAGAGGGAAAGACCCCTCGGTAACATCCAGCTAAGTGGATTGAGTCTTGGAGAGCGGATAGATCTTTAAATATATCTTCCAACCAAATTTCTATGACGCTTCTTCCCTGAGACGTCACACAGCACAGCTTGCAGAGGGGAGCACCTTCCTCCCTCCCAATCCCCCCACAACTTGAGTCCTCCCAGCACAGCCAAGCTCCTGTAGACCAGGCAGGAAGAGTGAGGCTGGCTGGAGGTTCAGGGTCAGGCTCTTACCTGCAGAGCTCAGCTCCTCCAGGTCCACAGCACCTAGGGGGCAGGTGGCATCCACACAGAGCGGGGCTGGCAGCACGAGGAACTCCATGACAGCATCGCAGAGAGCATGGCGCAGGGCCCCACGCAGCTTCTCCGACAGCTGCAGCAGGCTGATGTTTCCCTTCTCCCAGATATCCAGGCGCACCAGCACGCAGGGCTCTGTGGAGAAAGGACAGTCCTGTATGGCTCTGCACTCCCACCTTCTCCAGCCCTCCTAGCTGCCCCAGGGGATGCAGAGGCGGCAGGGACTCAGCAGCTTGTGGACTATTTGACCTCCTACCTGAATGCAGGGTGCCAGCCTCCGGTTGGTGCCTTCTAACCGCAGTGAGGCTTTCAAAGTCTGTGTCCTGCAGCAGGCCTATAGCAGGCAAGGAGGAAGGCAGCTTCAGAGGGTCAGGCCTCTCCCCATGAGGCAGTGAGGTGGGGCTGCCATGCTCATCCATGAACGTCAGTGCAATGCACGCAATTCCTGTGGGGGAGAGCCCAAGACAGCCTCTGTCAGCCCAACACTAAGCATAGCCCTAAAAGCCCTGCCTACAGCCTGTGATCCCGCCCCTGGGGCCATCATGTCACCACCTGGGTTGCACAGTGCCACATGGCAGGCAGGGTCCACAGGATGTGATGCAGCCAGGGCAGCAGAGGCTAGTTGTGCCTATAGGGAGCCAGGGTAAGAAGCATGGTGTTTGGCACAGGTTGTCCCTGTAATACTGAGAATCCTTCTCCTGCAGAGTCAGAGCAGCTTTCATCTTGCCTTGCAGGAGCTTCCTGGGTTGTCCAGCCCCATACGCAAGAGGAAAGTATCTCCATTTGCCCTAGGAGGGCCTTTATGCAGAGAGATCTAGGATGGAGCTCACCATCCCTATCCTCTTAACGTACAGAGCACAGAATCCAAGTACTATCCAGCAGCCCTCTCCAGGCCATGAAGGACCTTGAGTCCTTGCAGAGGAAGACTGTATACATGACACCTCATTGCAGATTATACCCACAACTTCCTCCTCATTGTACACCTGTAAAAGATCAGGTGCCCTCCCCATTCACTCCAACCAACAGGACTGGGGACAAAGCAGGTCAACATCTAGTATTAGCCTGGAGCTGCTGCAGAGTAAAATTCAGGCCCTTCCTGTAGCCTCCCTATGCCGAGCCCTATGCTCACACAACAGGACAGTTCAGAGATGCAGAGCAGCAGTGTGATGCTTCTCTTATAGCCCACACACTGCATACCCAGGGCAATGCAGAAGATGAAGCCCTGCTATAGACCAGAGTGGAAATAGGAACTCACTTCCCATGGCCCAGCTTGACAGCCAGGGCACCAGGGAAGCAGTAGCACAGATGCAGCTCTGAGGTCCAGTCCCAGCACTGTAACCCTAAATGTCTCCACCCCCTTTCAAAGCCTGACTAAGCCAGCATCGAGGTGACAGGATGGCATAGATACCCCAATGCTGCCAAAGGGTAATGTGTCCAGATGCAAACAACCTCAGCTGCACAGTGTTGCTGAGCCCATACTCTGTCCCTCTGCAGAGATGGGAATGACACCAGACTCTGTTGCCAGGGAGCAATCAAACTGCACCCAATGAGATCGACAGCACCACATGGAGGATGGGTGCCCTCCTAGTGCTGAGACAAGTACAGCCCCAGTAGAATGTACCCAGGTCTAACCAGAAGGACAACTACTTGATCTCCATCACTTCTAATGAACTGTAAGCTCTGCAGCAACCTTTCCTCCAAGATGTGCCAGATGCAAGGGAAAGGTCACTGGGATGGGGAAAGCTGCTTCCAAAGGAGAGAGATAGGCACATAAGTCAGAGGGCAGCTCACTTGCACTCACACTGAGGAACAGAAACTCTAAAGCTACAAGCACCCCTCCACTTGAAGAAGTGTACAAGAGCTGCCTTGTCTCAGAGGTGCTCTGCAACAGCCTCCAACATGTCCCCCTCCAAGATATTTACAGGAACAACTCCTTATCCAGCAGACAGTGGAGAATTTCATAACTTCCTATCAAAGGTAGAGGGGACCAGAACTATACCCAGCCTCATCCCACTTCAGAGCAGGGCAGAGAGCATCACACAAGGGCTCTGGCACCTCACACAGCCTCTTGCTGTGGCAGGGCAGCTCTCCAGGATATGGGTGTAAATACAGCAGTATTGAGTGGCAAATCTGCCCTGTATGTCAGTGAGCTCTACCAAGCAGACTTTCTTGCTTTAAACAATACAGGGCATAAAAGCCTCATCTGTCTGGCTTGACAGTCAGGCCAAGACCCACCAAAATTACAGTGGATTCTCATTGGGTAATTGTAGGACGCAATGTTGGCCACCTGCCTCCTTCTCCTCCTGGATAAATTACCACACTGAGTCCTTTCAGCCTCCCCCTTTCTGGCACATTTTCTTGTCACAACTATTTCTATACCTCTGCTTCAGTCTATCAGAGGTGAGGACATGAGAACAAGCAAGCACAATGTCCCACATCCTCCTCATGTTAGGACATGTTCCAGAGAGGGAGCACCTACAGCAGTGCTTTCAAGCAGGCCAGGTGAGCAGCCACAGCAGCAGACCCCTTATTTGCAGGTGCCCCTCAAGACAGAGCTGATTTGCCAAGCAAGCACCAAGCACTCAGCACCCTGCAGCCAGCTCTGTCTCTCCAGGCAGAAATGGTGGCTGCCCCTGACCCACTAGAACAGCTCACCTCCCTGCTGCAGGGGACAAGGCTTCCAGTCTTGTTATAAGTCCTGTTACACTAAACCACAGGTAAGAAATAGGTAAGAAACTCAAGACCTGAGCCCTGGGGCTACAGGAAGAAGTAGTTAGCAAGAGCTGCCAAGGACCTTACTGCCCTGTGCACTGGAGTTTGGCTACATAGTCCTCCATCATACTCTGTGGAGAGGTGGAGTGCAAGGGAACTGTTACTTCCCATCTGTGTGGGACTCTAAGCCCCCTCTGACACAGGCTCACTGAAATACAAAGTACACATCCAGTGGTGCCCAGACACTCTAGCCCCTTCGTATGCAAGGGAAACCCCCACCCCAGGACAAAGCCACTGGGAGAGTGACGCTGCTGCACCCTCGAGTGTGAAACCAAGCTGTAACATCATGACTCCTGTCTTCCTCAGGGAGCAGATGCCTATTTGGACCTGTGGGAAAAAAAGGTACAGGATTTTGGAGTTCACTGATTGCAAGCTAACAGAGCAGCACATGGACCCTCAGCAGCTGGGGACTGCACAGCCACCATCCCAGGGCATCAACTTCCGTTTGTTCATTTATCCAGCCAGCAAGAAAGGAAACTCAGCTAAATGGACATACACAAACACACAGAGTCAGAGCTGAAGCCACAACACAAGGAAAACAAGAACAGCAGGGACCAGAGGGGCCAGAAAGCTGCACAGAAAATGGGCTGGAGTAGTACTTGGAGCCACACAGGTGCTACCTTGAAAGTGGGAGAGTGGAAAGAGGTGCTGCACAAGGTCCGACATGGTACCTACATAACAGAAGAATATTCAGACAGTGCAAGAGGAGCACAAGACACACGATGGCCAGGTGACAGACCAAATGGCCTGGAAAAAAGACTACATGACAGCCTGCTGTAGGATGCACCTTATCCAATCCCTCCTCCAGCATTCCAGAGGAAAGAGCAATAACATTACCCCCACAGACCGTGCTCAGTAACACGCAGCATCCAGCCACCCCTTTGCAGCAACGCTCCTACAACAGCTGTCCCTGCTGCACCTCCAGTCCCACCGAGTCTATGTGCCTCACACTAACTGACATCTCACTGTCTTGTTCCACAGTTACTGCAATGTAGAGCTGCTTCCTACAGCAACAGACTAAGCACAGCAAGTTGCTCTGTGGAAGGCCTTACCACGCTCCACCACATGTGCAGAAGTGTGCAGTCCCTTAAGCACACATTCTGCCCACCTCCCAGCCATCAGAGGACCACACTACCCCAGCACTGGCCCTCCAGTCACTTACGAGTTCTCCAACATGGGAAACTACTCCGCAACATGCAGCGCCATATCCTGTTTCAGAAGAGTTGAGCATCATACCTTTTCCACCAGTGCCTTGGCCCCCTGGCTTGTTGTACAGATAGAGATCCTGGTCAGGGATGCTCCCACTATGGCTGAAGTAGTGCTAAGGAGAGCAAATAAGAATAGTTGTGGAGATTAGAGCTTGCTCTAGCTGGAAGCAGAGGCCCATGTGTGTGTGGAGCTCAACTCCAGACCTACTTAAAACACTTGCCAGCACCGCCTTCACCACTGTTGGGCTGAAAGAACTCCCTGCGACCTCTATGCAGACTTATACAGCACTACACACCTAGCCTCACCCTCTATCCTTTCTATGGCCATGCTGAGGGGGTGGGAGCTGCTCCCAAACTTTTATTAATCCTAACATTTCTGTCCTTACATCTGAGGGAGCCATGTAAGCACCCAAGTTCAGCTTTGCAAGGGCATTTTTTCCATGTTGCTGGGATATGACTGTGGGCATGAGCTTTGTAGTTGCTGCTTTTTGCACAGCAAGCAATTGCTTGTGTAAAATCAAGGCTTGTCCAGGCCAAACGGGAACTGCTCACAGTCCAGCGAAACTCCTCCAAGCTTCAGTATTCAGTGTCGGTTCCTTCCTAACACTACATGGCAAAGCTGGGAACACAGTGACTGAGCTACCCCCAGCAGCAGGTAGAAGCTGTGCAGACTGCCATACTAGCTCACAGCCCTCCTCACCTTGAAGTGGTGCTCCACATTGCTGTCTGTGTACTTTGGGGTGTGCAGGAAGATGAGCAGGTTCTGACGCAGGTAGTAGGCCACTGCATGCAGCCAAGGCAGGGCAGAGGGTGGAAGTGCAAACTGCAGGACTTCTGTGGGTGGCACTCCAGGGGGCTGGATAAACTGCAGAGGGAAGACTAAAACTCAGCTGAGACTAGCAGGATGTCCTGGGGCTCTGATACTGATCCAAATTATGCCAGCTGGCTATGCAAGGAGTGTGATGGGCAGAACCCAGGCCCATAGACAGCACCATGAGACAGATGTGGGCAAATATTCCGGGGCTATTCACAGCAAGCCCCTGCCCTGCTGCAAACCCCAGCAAAGGAGATCTCCCAACCTACCCCATCACCTGCACAGTATACACCTCAGTGAACACTAGCCTAAGCAGGAGGCTTAGGAGCAGGGAATGGGATGCAGTAAACTGCCCTGGACTGCTTGGGCAGGAGAGGCTGAGACAGGTCAAAAAACAGGAAAGTGTTTTGGGCTCTGGGATGAGCATAGCAGATATCCAGTGAGGTACCTCCACATCTGCTGGGGTCAGCTTGCAGTTCCGCACCAGCATCACAGTGATGATATCCAGAGTGGCCTCATCCAGGCGTCTGCGCAGCACTTTCACCAGCTCATCTGTGATCTCAGGCCCTGACAAGTAAGCAGAGGTACAAGCAGCTTTCTCACCCCATCCAGTTAACAATGACCAGAGAGAGCCACCCCTACCTGCCTCTTCAGGATGTACCACCCCCACATGCACTTCCCACAGGGAACATTATCTCCCCACCATCAATTTCTTAGGGTATCTTTTTTGACCCATTCACAATCACAAAAGACTGCTGGTACAGCAAGCAAATGCACTCCTGCACAGGGAAAGTTGCCATAAGCCACCTGGTCTGCCGGAGGTTTCATTGTGGGCCATAGATCCTTACCTCACATTCCCATCCAGACAGAACAGAGAGCAGCTCTGGGCTAAGAGCAGTTTGCTCAGGAGGGTGACACCTCTCCTGCTTTTCACACCAAAAATGCAGGGAGCAGAGCTCTATTCCTCTGCTTTACATCAGCACAACACAGTTCACCTGCTGCCAGGTGCTATAACACCTACCTGCTGGGGCAACACCATGGACCATGAGCTGGATGTGCCTGTCTACTTGTCCCACAGGGCGGGCAGAGTCGACGCTACGGCACGAGGCTGCGTCCAGAGAGGAACGAGAACCCTGGAGAAGCAAAAACAGCCATAGGGAAGCAGCTTCCATGTGAATTCTAAATCCACCATAAATCCCAGGCTGTCACCAAGGTCAAATAGAATCCACCCACTGCTGCCCCACTGGACACATCTACAACATAAAATTTATCCTATATAAACTCCAGGTTGATGTAGCTACTGGGTTTCCACCACCTCTGTGACCATGAGCACCTACATCCACTCCCAGGGAATAGCAGACTCACCGTAAGATCTTCTGTGTAAATGGGCTCCTGGCTGCGCGTCAGTGCCAGCGAACGAGATGCTGGACTAGGGATACTCTCTGCTTCCCACACCTTCCCACTGTAGGTGGTTTCAGTCAGTCTGAATACAGGAGAAAGGCATGTCAGCCTCCATTCTCAAGGACGACAACATCCTACCTCCACAGAAGATCAACAGCTTCCTTGCTCTGCCCTGTGCACTTTTTAGGGATTAGTCCTTGTAACATGGAACTTGTGAAAAAATTGCTCTTTGGTCCTCTCAAAAAAAATCCTTTTTCCTCCCTGCTTAGTGCAGAGAGAGCAGGAGGGGCCTGGCTTGATGTGCCTCTCACTCATCAGAAATCACATATTTACTGTTTGGGTCACAGCAGGGTCCCTGGGGCTGGGCAAACACTTCCTGCCTCAACTTGCTCTGTTTCATGCAATGTATGTAGAAGGGCAGGGTCAGGCCAACAAGTCACACTGGCTTCTTACCGGAGGTAGAAAACAGACTTAGTGGCACGTTCCTGGTAGACAAACATATTCTTCCTGTTCACCACAGAGAAGGCGTTGAGCACCGAGCGAAGCGCCTGGATAGCTGTGGGCAACATGGGACGTTAGCTATCCCACATATCCTTTCCTGGTGTGCCAATCCAGCCAGAAGCCAGACTCTTGACATGCAAAATGAGAGGGAAACTGGATTGTACACACCTCGTGAGACCCCCATGTTGGGGCCCATCTTGAGGCGTGAATGCACATGGATGAGCGTGCTCCATACAACATCACAAGCAAAGTGCCCTGGCATGAACTGCATGGTGGCAGCCAGGTAGTCCCGGGGCTGGTAGCTCTCCTCTACAGAGTAATCTACAAAGAACAGAGGGCATAGCTAGGGCCATAGCACAAAAATCACCATCTTTTCAGTCACTCATGGGCAGGCAGTAGCACTGCTGCTGAGGCACGGCCAAGGGAGTATTCATACCATCTGTGGCCATGATGCGCTGCCTGTATGAAGTATATGGTGTTTCACTCTTCCAGATGTCCTCCTCACTTTCTGCTACCAGTAATGAGTTGCATATGTGGCTATCATGTAGGTCCTGCAGCAGCAAGCGCTACAGAAGATGAGAAAAGATTGGTTCTTTTGCTTGCATACCCTACAGAAGACAGCAGGAAGGGCTTGGGGCCACATTGAGTCCCTTTTCCTTTGAACCCCAAGCTGGGCCTCCACCACCTAATCTGGCTCCCCAGTCCCTCCTCTGAGCTAATCCCAGATCAGACAACCTCCAGAGGTCCCTTCTTATCTAAGGTCCCTTCTATCATCTCACAACTGGCAGCTCTGTCCCTGGCCTCTGCAGATTTGTTACCTGATTGACAACCCTGCAGATTTCACTGATCTTCTTCACCACCACCTGGTTGAGACTCTGACACTCCCCTGGCTGCTCCTCTTCTGTCTCTTCTGATGCTGTCTTCTCCACACTCAGGCTGCTTTACAGAGAAGGAGAGAGAGGGGTCAGCAGAGCAACTGGAACGTGCTTGCCCCTGTGTGCTGGGAGCAGGAATACAGTGGGGATAGATGGCAGCTTCTGCCTTATGGGAAGCACCAGTCTAGTCCTGCAGCTCCCTGCTCACAGTGGGCAGGAAGGAGACCCTGTCCAGAGATGAGTAACTGGCAATAAGTTCCTGGTACAGAGAAGCAGTGGCCAGACAGTGGCAGAGAAAAAAATGTATGAAATTCAACACGGGCAAGTATAGGGTAATGCACATGGGGAGGAATAACTCCATGTACCAGTACAGGTTAGGGACTGAGCTGCTGGAAAGCAGCTCTGTAGAAAGAGACCTGGGAGTCCTCCTGGTGGACAACAGGATGACCATGAGCCAGCATTGTCCCCTTGTGGCCAAGAAGGCCAGTGGCATCCTGGGGTGCATATTAAGAATAATGTGGCCAGTAGGCCGAGGGAGGTTACCCTCCCCCTCTACTTTGCCCTGGTGAGGTTGCATCTGGAGTATTGTGTCCAGTTCTGGTCTCCCCTGTTCAAGATAGACAAGGAACTTCTGGACAGGGTATAGAAAAGGGCTGCAAAAATTATTAGGGGACTAGAACACCTCTCTTATGGTGAGAGGCTGAAAGAAAGGAGGCTGTTTAGCCTGAAGAGGAGAAGACTATGGGGGGATCTTATCAATGCTTATAAATACTTAATGGATGGGAGTCATGATGATGGGGCAGGCTTTTTTCAGTGGTGCCTAGTGACAGGACAAGAAGCAATAGACACAAACTGGAACATAAGAAGTTCCATTTAAGGAGGAACTTCTTTACTTTGAGAGTGATGGAGCACTAGAACAGGCTGCCCAGGGAGGTGTTGGAGTCTCCATCTCTGGAGACATTCAAAACCCGCCTGGACGCCATTCTGTGCAACAGGCTCTAGGAGAACCTGCTCTGACAGAGGGGTTGGACTAGATGATCTCCAGAGGTCCCTTCCAACCCCTAAGATTCTGTGATTCTGTGACAGGGGATCCTCCTTACCGTGTATGGTAATAGACCTCCACTCGGTCCTGCTGGATTTTTATGATGAGCCAGAAATCTGGCATGAGGGGACACCTGGGTTCCTGGTCACTCATCAGTGCCTCCTCATACTCCGAGTCACTGCTTCCCCCGTCGTAACCTGCAATGTATCCTCACTTCAGTCCCAGGCCTAGCAAGCCAGCCTCCTCCTCATGCACAGCAAGCTCTGGGAGATCAGAACCACTCAAAAGCTTTGTCCTCAAGGGTTATCCCAGCCCAGGCACACAGTCTCCCCACATCCCTGCACTATTATGTCACTGCAAGTGTCTGGCTGCAAGCTGTCAGTCAGCCACACCTGACCCAGCAGACTCACCCAGGTGGTCAGAGTCCATGCTGCCCTGGCTCGACACTAGGCTCTGCACGCGGCTGGGGCGCTGCTTGCTGGACCCTGCAAAGACAAAGGTGGTTGGATAATGAAAGCACTTGCTAAACCCCTTCACACACCCTCCGTGCTGAAGAAACATTACAGCACAGAACAACAAGGTAGTGCTGGCCATGTGGACAGTGCTGGAGAACGGGGCTCTTGCAGTCATTGCTGGAGTCACCAGGAACTTCGTGTCATTAGGGATATAAACACAGCAGCACAGCCTACTACCCTAGGTATTGTGAAGCAGTGAATTCCCAGCACCCTGGCAAGAAAGAGACCAACAGTCTGGGGTACCATTTCTGGTGTTTAGGGACAGGAACAGGAATAGCAGTCCTATTTTGTATGCCATAGCCCAAACTGGGCTCTTCTTTTAAAAGTTCCCGAGGCTGAGGTACATCTTGCCCACATTTACAGCTCCTACCTTCCCTGCCCTGTGTTATGGAGTCAGCCAGGCTTGCTGCAGATGGTGTCACCAATGGTGATTTCTCACTGTTGCCCTTTTCAGAGGATGAAGATGGCAGTGACTGTATGGTTGTCTCTGGAGCTGCCTCTTCCAGGGAGTCATGGCCAGGTGCTCTGCACTGCTCAAGCCTCAGTGCTTCTTCTGGGACCTGCACACAAGCCAAGGGTAAAAAACCGACCAGAAACATAGGCATCAAAAAAAGTCCCATCACCCTCCTGCATTCTTTTACCTTATGTTACCAGAGTGTCCCACCCCTTCCCACCAAGAGACCACCTAAGCGTCTCTCACCTCATCCTGTATGTGGCTGCTCCCACCTATGGGGTTTCCTGTGTCTGGCGTGATGCGTGTCTCACTTTCCGGCCACCCCCAGAGACCCTGGGTTTCTTCTGGGGGGACACAGTTTGCATGGTGTAGCTCAGAGCTCTCTGCCTCTGCTTCACTGCTCCCCTCTTGACCTGCTTGGCCCAGAGCTGTCCTGGACCCTCCTCCAGCTGACTGCTGCAAGCAGGGTGTCCCCGAAGGGTTTGAAGCTGCCTGCCTGGACTGTAGGCGACTGATGGAGATGTAGTGGTAGTCACTGCCTTCTGCATTAAGCATGTATCCTGGCAGAGACATTCTTCTGAACTCCTGCAATATAGAGAAAAAAGAATAAGCATCCCCACCAGATAACTGTATGACACTGCCTCAGGTCTTCTCCTTACCTCCTTGAACTTCTCCAGAGAGAGCTCAGGTCCAAAGACAAACTGGAGTAGCACAACCTCGCTGTGGCAGCTGGGCCGCCCCTTGGAGTTATAGATGTGTGTGGCCACTCGGTGCAGGATGGAGGTGCTGATGACTTGTGAGTGGCGCAGTGCAGATACAATCTCATCATCCAGCAGCCAGCGAATCTGAGCAGAGCAAGGATACAGCACAAAACCTAGCTGATCTGATCCAAGTCCCAACAGGATGAGGACAGCCCCTCTCACCACCTACATCCCTCATCTCCTTCTGAATGAATTCTTTGGAAGACAGCTCGGCCTGTCCCACAAGAATTGCAGGAAGAATTTTGCAAGGGTAATCCCACACTTTTGGGGAGCACAAGGCCAATGGCCTATCTGATACAACCAAACCTGATAGACAGTTCAGCTGATAGATGCTGCAGCTTGGAGCAGGCTAGGAAGTGTGGAACAGGAGTTAGAAACATCATCATGGTTGGAAAGGACCTTCAAGATCACCAAGTCCAACAACCAATAGCCCTACACTGTTATCCCTAAACCATCCCCCTAAGTGCCACTTCTACTTGTTTTTTTAAAACCTCCAGGGATGGTGACTCCACCACTTCCCTGGGCAGCCTATTCCAATATCTCACCACTCTTTTGGTGAAGAAATTTTTTCCTAACATCCAATCTAAACCTTCACTGGCACAACGGGAACCCATTCCCTCTAGTCCTATTGCTAGTCACAAGGGAGAAGAGGCCAACACTTGCCTCTCTACAACCTTGTTTAAGGTAACTGAAGAGAGCAATAAGGTCTCCCCTTAGCCTCCTCTTCTCCAGGCTAAACAGCCTCAGCTCCCTGAGCCTGTCCTCATAAGGCTTGTTCTCCAGACCCCTTATCAGTCTAGTTACCCGTCTCTGCACCCTCTCCAGCACCTCAGTGTCCTTCCTATATTGCGGTGCCCAAAACTGCACACAATACTCAAGGTGTGGCCTCACCAGCACCAAGTACAGGGGGCAAGATCACCTCCCTGCTCCTGCTGGCCACACTATTCCTGATACAAGCCAGGATACCGTTGGCTTTCTTGGCCACCTGGGCACACTGACGGCTCATGTTCAGCCGGCTGTCAATCAACACCCCCAGGTCCTTCTCTGCTGGGCAGCTCTCCAGCCACTCCTCCCCAGGCTTGTAGCGCAGCCAGGGATAGTTGTGACCAACAGGCAGGACCCGACATTTGGCCTTATTAAGACTCATACAATTGGCCTTTGCCCATTGACCCAACCTGTCTAGGTCCCTCTGCAGAGCCTCCTTACCCTCAAGCAGATCGACACTTCCACCCAGCTTAGTGTCGTCTGCAAACTTATTAAGGGTGCACTCTATCCCCTCATCCAAGTCATCAATACAGATGTTGGACAGAAACAGTCACAGCACTGAGCCATGGGGGAGACCACTTGTGACCAGCCACCAACTGGATCTGACTCCATTGAGTACAAGTCTTTGGACTCGGCCATCCAACCAATTTTTTACCCAGCAAAGCATCTGCAAATCCAAGTTATGTGCTGTGGCCACATTGTTCCAGCTGAAAGCAAGAAGAAGTAGGCAAGGCTGGCTTACCTCATTCATAGTGGCTTCAATAGCCTGCCTGTGCACTCCAGGGAGGTTGGAAAGTGCAGGGTGCCTAGGAAGGGGGAGAAGAATCAACCAGTCATTCTCATACATGCAGCTACCACAGTGCAGCTGCTAGGCAGCAAAAGGGACCCACGAGGAGCTTGCTACACCTGCAGTGCCATACCTCTCATCTCCTGTGGATGGGAGCCGTTCCAAGTTGTGCATGATATCCTCATCTGAACGGAAAGAGGATGGCTGCCCTGGAGAGCGTGTGAAGGACACACTGCTCTCTGAGGTGCATCTGCCACAGGAGAGAGAGAGAGCAAGCTTTTGAGCCAGATAGAATAAACAGACACAGGCTCCAGAGAGAGGAAAAGGGGTCTCTAGAGAAGGTGAGCCTATCTTGGAAAAAAGTTTTAAATTTTCTTAGAGATGTGGCAGGCTCTGTGAGAATGAGAAACCTGAGTCTCAGCACATGGAGAGGAGCCAAGACTGGCTGGCTGGGAAGGGCAGGCAGAGGGTGACTGACTGACCCTCTTTCTATGTACCTGTTGTGGAGAATGTCTGCATTCACAACTTCTATCTCCAGGGGCAGTGTAAGCACAAAGATGTCCAGGGTCACACAGAGGTCGCCCAAGTCAATGGTGTTCAAGCCCTGGCAGCTTTCCAGGCAGCCCAGAACTTCCCCTGAGGAGAGATCACAGATGAAGGGAATCAACGAACAGGTTTGCTTACACACATGCACAGTCTAGTGCAAATACAAAGACTGCAAGAGGTGGCTGTCCCACACACTTGGACAGGCCCAAGAAGGCCACTATCCTCCATGATCCTTTCAACCTTCCATGATCAATCTCACAGCAAGTGGGAGACCTGGGATCTCCAAATAGGGAGGGTTGGTCCAGAGGGACTGCTGTTTAGGACAGCATGTTTGTTTCAGGGGCTGTTCATCCAGCAGAGACCTGACAGAAGCCCTACTACCTTTAATGTCACAGAAAGTCTTAGCCTTACCTAGACAAGTTGGCAGGGACTGCACAGGCATGGAGCTGTGCTGGCTACGCAGCTTGACTGAGCAGGTAAGGTGCACAAACAGCGGGGGCATCTCCTGCTCCAGGAACTCCTGCTCATTGAGTGAGGCCCCTCCCAGCACACTGAAGGAGTCATCATCCTGATTCACCGTGTTGGAGTCTGAGAGGGAATCTGTATCCAGGAACTCATGCTCCAGCTTCTCACGGTACTCCACCTCCAGCTCTGGGTCACTCTCTGTGGCAATGCAGCAACCAGACACAGTTCCTGTTGATGCAAGCTCCCTATTAGCAAACCAGGCCAATGTCCCCAGAGACACCACCAGACACAGCCAAGTTTTGAAAAGCATCACCACAGTGAAACTACAGACATTTTCTTCTCCTGGACAGAGTAAGCAAATTTTACCTTCTTCAGCTGCCAGTTCTGCCTCTGATCCCTCCATGTCTTCACTGCCTTTCCGGTCTGCCTGATCCCGAGATACCTCTTCCTGAGAGATGGAGGGAGGAAGGACAAATACTAGAACCATGCCAGGCAGTGAACCAGGCTGCTGATGGGCTCCCCAGGGATTCAGTCTACCCAAATCCTTATCTGACATCAAGCAAAGCTACTTCCCTCCACAAGGACTAGGCACCCGCCAGAGCAGCACCATCCCTACCTCTTTCTTGGCTGATGGTGGGCAATAGAAGAAATAGTGAGGATTTGATGGTACTGGCTTGAAATGTAAACTTCCAATTTCCAGGAATTTTTCCTAAAAGAGAAATCCCAAGCATGAAGCAAACATTCCACTCTACTTTCCTGTGGGAGCCAAGCTGAACTTCCACATTCCTCACCTGGATAATTTTATGCAAGTCAGGGTGTGCCTGGCAGGGCTGTCCAATTTCCAGCAGTGACAGGGGAAACTCTGAACAGCAGCTGATACCCACACTGCTCTTTGGCTCCTCTGTGGGGCTAGCGATGTTATGGGAGTCCTGCTCGCTGTAGTCCTCCATTTCCGCACTGACAGGATTGTGGACAGGCCAGGCAGGCAAGTTGAGAAACCAGAGTAGTTTATATGTATTATCTACCCCACAAGCATTCCATCTCACAGTTCCCTACACCTCATCCATGTAAACACAATGTAACTCACAGAGCACCCTACTCCTACAGCCCCAGAAACCCATTAAGGCACAGTACTTTTTCACCTCCTTAGGTTTCCAGAAGTAATACAAACCTCATAAATACCCCAAGGAATAGGAGGACAGAAGTTTAGCATCAAGCATATTCCAATTCTGCCTTGATATTTCTCTTGCAAATTTTTCCCCTAGTTTTAGATTTTAAAAAATGACTTTTTCATTACAAAAAGGTAACAAACCTGTCATTTTCAACAGCAAACTCAAATGAGTCAAGCAGCAGGAGATAAGTAGTTTCTCCAGAAACAACAAGTTTGAGAGTTACTTGCAAACAAACTGCCCTCCAGCTCAGGACAGATGGGACAGTAATGAGCTAAGACTACAAGAGAAAGTGAAAGGATAGATGTCACACCAGAGCTTATAAAAAAGAGAAGGTACTGGTGGACACCATGCCAGGTGGCTACCCCACTGGAAATATCTGTTCTTACATGTGGCCCTGTTAGACCCTGCCCTACAACATTCCTTCTAGCAGGCAGTAGAAGATTCTTGAAGAAAGATCTATTCTGCTCCAATACTAAGAGAAGGAAGACCGAGGAGGGCTCCTACCTTGATTCAGAGACCAATATGCCCCGTTCCCTAGAGCTCTGCTCCTCTTCTTGCTCTATGCTGCCAACTTGGAAACTGGTTGTCTTGGAGTGCATACGGAAATGTTGGTGGCTCTCTCGGAATGAGCGAACGTGGCTACACACCGTGAGCAGGAAGTTGGTGATATCAATCTCCTGGAGCAACTCCTCACAGTAGTCCATGGCTGTAAGGAGGTCCTGGGAGCTGATGCTCTGTGAGTGCTGAAGGCTCTTGAACAGCCCTGCAGATGAAACACAGTTCTTGAGCATCCCACTGCAAGGAATGCAAGGCCATGTACAGATTTTCACCAAGTCCCAACACAGAGTTGCAGTCAGGGCAGGTAGTGGGAGACAAGACTCAGGTAGAATGCCTTAATGCTACATGGTACCCTGGGCTTATGGCATGCCAGAGTGCCCTAGGGATCTGCCACCCAGAAGGTGAGAGAAAATGGACAAAGAAGGGACCCTCCTCCACAAGTCTATGCAAGGCCTGTAGGGAATGCAGAGAGGCATCTTTAAATCCCTCCTGGTTTTAGATCAGTACCACAGCTCCTCCCTTTGCTCATTGTTAAAAGCAAAAAAAAATAAAGAGACATTGCTTTCTTAAAAGAAGATCAAGGGTCCAACCCCAATGCCAACCCTGCCTCAGCTCCCATCATGCTGCTCCTCACCTTTCACATAGCACTGGTGAGAGTGCTCCTGCAGCAGTGTGCAGTAACTCACCAACTCCTTATGTTTGTGGTCCAGCCAAGCAGCAGCAGGAGGACGTTCCAGAGATTGGGACCTGGAGAAGAGAAGCCACAGCCTTCAGCACCAATGAAGCACATTTTAGACTATAAATGGCTCTAGCACCAGTAAAGCAGGGCCCTATGGCACGCACAGGCAGCAGCTGGTATAAGGCAGAGGGGCCAAGTCAAAAGAATAAGGCAGGGCTAAAGACAGCCTCTTGTAAAAGAAGCTCCTCTGTTTCCTGTCTAAGAATCAAGTATAGTTGGTATTACCTGAAAAAGATGTCCCGAGGAGGACGGTGTGCCCGTGGGCTGACAAGCTGCTCTCGTAAGAGCTCCAAAGAGCAGCTGTAGATGTAAATGGGGCAGCGAAATCGGCGGCACTCGCCTAGCTCAGACTGTGAGTTCTGGCGACAGAAGGAGATATGCACATCCCTCCGTGAGGGGCCACCCTGTTCTCCAGACTCATGGCTCACTTCTGTAAAAGAAACAATCTTGAGATAAAGGCCTTCAATGGGCTACTTGTTTTGGGTCTGAGAGGTCATAGCACTCACAGCAGCACGCACAGGTAGATATCAAAACTTCTCACAGTTCAAACCTCAGGGGCCATTCTCCTCACCTAGCAC
The DNA here is from genome assembly GCA_013399015.1 of Galbula dea. Lineage (NCBI taxonomy): Eukaryota > Metazoa > Chordata > Aves > Piciformes > Galbulidae > Galbula > Galbula dea. Next base: position 5,938,907 of record VWZX01004666.1, read on the forward strand.
CCAACCACTCAGCCCAGTGCTTTGGCCACACTGACTCTCTTCTTGGGCAGCCATGACCATTCACCATCACCACCACCACCACCTTCTGCAGCAGCACAAGCCTCCATCCTCATTGCAGGTCTGGCTGACTGCACCAGGGGCTGTGCAATTAAATCCCATATACCTCAAGACTCGTGCCCTGCCTTTCTAAGACAATGTGCTGCTGGTAGTGTCAGTCTAAACCACAAGAGTCACTGACTTTCCAGTGCAGCCCAGTACTGCCATTCCTAGTAGCTTATATATCTACCTGCAACCTCCTTGCCCCCTGGGAGGTAGTCTTGAGCCATGGGCACTCAGCTCACACTACACTCCCTCAGCCCACCATGAACACCATGAAAGCTGGCTGAAGTTTCACTGTGTCTCTTCCAATCCTGATTCTACTGACTGCCAGGCAGGAGCTGACAAGACGCAGCTCTTATTCCTCCTAACTCAATCTGCACAACGATGTGCTTGGGAATAGCAAGGATACTAATACTTCAGCAAGGTGCTGTCCTGAGGGCCATACCGTGGGCTGGTGTTATGCTGAGCGTAGGTAATGGCACTGCAGCATCCCCTTCTTCAGACTCAGCCTTGACCCGCTCTGCACAGACAGTTCCCAGGGTATCCTCTCCTGATCGATTCTCATCTTTTGGAGGTTTGTCTAACCCACAAGCCATCAGCTTCTGTACATCTGGAAGAAAACAAAATAAAACCATCCTCTGTCCAACAAGAACAGTTTAACCCTTCCATCTACGTTCCCAACAGGGCAGATGTCCCTGCTACCTCTTTGTGTGTGGGAGCAGCTCCACAGAGTACTTCCAGCTGAGTCTAGCAGCCTTTACTTAGTTCAGTGGAAGCTAAACCAGTGCTAACGTGCAGAAGCAGGGACTTTCCCACATAATCCCATTAGCAGTCTCCTTACTCTGTGCATTAATAATCCTACTAGGAAAACAGTCCAGTGGCAGCAGCCAGCAAACCACTTGAAGCCACATCCCCTGCCTGAAAACACTATGTGGGAAGCATCATGCCTAAGAAGAGAAAAGCAAGACATTCAGCACTTTGCACTACTCTGTTCTTGGCCATACGGTGCAAAAAGACTGGGTCTAGACTCCACTGATCAATTTTCTCTACATTCTACCAAAGCTGATGCTGCCTTTGCTGTTTCCTGAGGAGAAGCCTGGGACTGCTGCCTCCTCTCCCTCCCCATAGGTAGCCTCACCTGAGAAAGTGGCTGGCAGGAAGGTCAGGAAGACATGCTGCGGGTTGACAAGCTTGGCGTAGCATCGCCATTGTGGGGGAAAGGGCCCCATGGTGTCATTCACGGTCACATCATCCTCAGGCAGCTCTGTGTTGCCAAGGCTCTGATGAAAGAGAAGTTGGATATGTTCAGAGCACGTGGCACAGGCCTACCTTGAGGGAGGTAGCAACCACACAGAGAAAGTTCCTCAACCACTGCTGGCTAGTACAGCTCTGAAATCACGCTGGACACCCCCTACACCATACTCAGAGGAGGCTGGCTTCAGGAAACACAGCACACACAGTCAGGAGATACTTAGCCAGCTTTGCCAGGGCCAGTTCTTATCTCCAGGCAGTGAATGCCCATGGTTTCTGAGCAATCTATTGCACATCACCAGGCCAGGCCCATGGTGAGTACAACTGTGCAAACCCCTACTGGATTCCTACTTGACTACAGCCACAGGCTACAGCTTAAATGGCTGCCAAGCATGGAGAAACACCAGCCTTTCTATCTGTTCTCAACTCTTCTAATTCTCCTGCTCTTCAACAGCTGCTGCCTTGCCTTTAGAGAGGGCTTGGGAGAAGGACAACTGCGTAGCAGTACCTGTAGAGTACTTGTGGAGCCAGTCATATCCCTGGTGCCATTGCTGCCAACAAGATGATAGGATGCAGAAGCATCCTGCTGCTCCAGGGTCCCAGAGGCTTTCAGGGTTTCTTCTGAAATGGAGAGCACAGAATCCAACCTGAGAAACACCAGCTGAGGAAAAGACCTGAAAGCAAAGCTTCTGAAACGCACCAGGTCCCAGTGTCACTGCCCTCACACTCCTGGCCCTTACCTCTGATTACGGGGAGTGTGAAGGGGGGTTGATGGCCATCACGATCCCGTTGCAGAACCTGCTCCATGAAAGCCAGATGATCAGCATCAGCCATGGGAATCTCCCGGTCACTGAGGTCATGCTGCAGGCAGCCATGGAAGAGGTTTAGTAGCATTTCATTGGGCACAAATGAAGAGTCCTTGGTCACCTCGTCATTCTCTGCTCCAAAACAGAACCATGGCAGTTTCATAGACAGCATATCCACAGCCGCTACCTGCCCAGGCCCCCAGGAGACAGCACATTGCAAAGTGACACTTCCATACAACCAGGAGTTTCCCCCAGCACCTCTATGAGGCCGACCTGAAGGGTGCTGAGGAAGCCCTAGAGTTCCAGCATCATTAGCTACCCTGCACTGACTCATGCTGCTACTGTAACTGTTCTGGAGAAGTTTGGGGCTAAAGACAAGAAACCACCACCACTGAGCACCACTCTAGGTTTAATGTTTTCAAAAGCAACTCTTAAAAAATTACCATCCTAAAAGACAGCAATATACCTGGACAGCCCTAGGACTGCAGAAATGAACAACAGTACTGAGCTACTAAAAGAGGCATGGCAGCTCTCACACTCCTGCTGCCCAGGGAGACAAGCACACAGAGCAGGACGCCCATAGTCACAGAAGAAGGACAAAAGGAGGCAGGTAGTGAAGAGGCGTTTACCTTTTGTCAGCATTAGGAAGAACATTTCAACCTGCTGGCATCTGGGCAACAACTTCATGAGGTTGAACTGGAATGGGATCTCATGCACTCGAAAACCAGCCCCCATGTCTGGATCTGCAGCAAGAACTGGGAATGTAACATGCTGGGGGGCATCACATAGCCCTGCCTCCCAGGCCACCTCTGTATGCATGGTGTCAGCCTTAAACAGGTGCTTGAGCTAAACAGGTAGCACAAGTAAAGTTACACAACAACATTGCCCCAACTCCCTCTGCTTAGGAGGGTGGAGAGATACAAAGAATAAATGTGGGGAAAGAGCAAAGCCTGATGGAGGCTGCAGCAGATTGTGTGCTACCTATAGAGAGGCACCTCACTGTAAGAGTCCCCTGGGTTTACTACCACCTTCATACAAGGAGGGACAGGGAGTCATCATGAGGCCTTACACAGCTTGGGCCTAGAGCTGCCAGGGAACAAAAGCTGTACATCAGTGTTGCAGGTAACACTGCTGGAGAGCAATGAACATGCTGGCAGCCTCAATTACCAGCATAGTCAGGGACAAGGACCCCTCTGCTCTTGGGAGAGATCTCCCATCTGGCAGGTTTTGCACATTCCTGCAAGCATTTTCTGCCCTCTTTCTCAGGAAGGAGCTTCTGCCCTGCAGGCCCTGAGCTCTCCTGGCCTTCTCCCCCTTGAACAGTGATATGATCCAGTAGGGTTCCCTCAGGTCCTGCACTCAGCATTTAGGATGACCTTGGCTCCCACAAACCCACCCAGTACCTGCTGTGTTATCTGTCCTGGCATGCCCTACCCATCACTGTATAGGTAAGCTCATCTTCCATTTGCTCCACAAGCCAGCCCCTCCCACAGAATTATAGAATATGCTGAGGTTGGAAAGGACCTCTGCAGGTCATCCGGTCCCACCCCACAGCTAAAGCATCATCATCTAGTCCTGTCTCCAGCCTCAGTGGAAAGCCTTCCCAGGATTAAGTCATTTCTCTGGTAGCTTAGCACAAGTGCAAAGTGATCCACAGCCATCAAAGTCTACAAAGTTGTCCAAATACCTGTTGTACCTGCCAGAAACCTGTAATGGTCTCAGAGACATTCAGGACCTAGCTGCGTCTTGATCCATTAAACCTGCTAGGACATATATGCTGGGCTTACCTTCAGTAGCTTTGCCATCTGAAGGAGGGCAGGCCCACTCCTTGTTCTGGCACAACTGACTGATGTACTCAAAGGTCAGCATGGTGGCAATGCAGGCGAGGTCCCGTGGATAGAGCTGCAATAAGCAGTCAAGGCTCAGCTGTACGAAGCAGAATTACTATTCCCAAATTCATGAAAAAACAGCATAAGCAAGGAGAGGAAACACACATAATCCTGTTCTCTGACTTGCCTTATTCTTACTCATTGCTCCCTCCTTCTCCACCCGCCTTTTAGCCTCTTTTTGCTTTGTTCAGGAGGTGCATTGGCAGTACTACCTGCAATCCCTGCTCTGGTCCAACTTGCTCCCCTCCAATGAAATGGCCCTCAAAGTCATTTGTATTTTCCCACATATCCCAAAGCAGCATTGCATCCACTGACTTGCAATCCAGAAACCTTTTCTGTCCAGTATCCCAGTTTCTCTTTTAGAAATCTCAGGCTCTTTTTTTAACAGCATTCCCATCTCTTCTGGTTCTCAATAGTTCACCTGCAGTGTTACGGTACACTTGCCATAAACCCTTCTACCTGTCCACGCCCCTACTCCTTGACTCACCGCTTTAGGTATTTTCTGGTAGGGTAAGCCATGGAGATGCTTCCAATTCTCAGCAGTACTGTAGACGTGGCCACTCTGTGGCTCCACCCAGCACTCAGTGACCAGGTTCAGTTCTGTGTCCACCTCAATGGCCTCTACCTCTGTATCATTGTCATCATCTGTGGAAAAGCTGTAGGAAAGAAATAAGACAAGTCCTACATGATGGCACAGAGCCAGCAGCCCACTGCCACTCCTCTCAGAGCTGAGAAAGCAGCCACACAAACCCAAGGTTTGCAGACAAAGCCCTATCTAACCAGTGAGCCATCCATGCCAGCTAGTTGGCTGTAGTAGATGATGAGGTACTCCCTCTTTCCAACTCTGCCCACAAAGGGCAAGTCTGGAACTGTGACTCTGCTGCCAGCCCTTCTTGGGAGCAGGGCAACAGCCTCACCTGTCCTTGGTAGAGGTGGAGTGGGGTGGGAAGAGGATGTACTGGACGACACAGGTGTGCTTCTCCCTGCTACTGCTGCTCTCACTTGAGCCGTCAATCTGGAGGGGAGATGTTGCATGAGCCTGGCCAGCAGTAATAGCCCACACCTACCCAGTGTCCCCCCTAAACAACACAGCACCATTGCCCAGCTTCACTAGCAGTGGTGGAGCGAGGGAACATGTCCCAGCACAAGAACTCCCCCAGCATAGCATGTCCCTACTGGCATAAAGCAGATGAAGACAGGAAAATGCCCAACCCATGAGCTGCTTTCCTTCAGGGATGGAGGCAGTTCTCCCTGTACACGTCAAGCATGTGAGCTAGAAGTGGATGTGAAATCCCATGACAGGAAGGTGAATCCACCTCAGAAGTAATGAAGGATTGTGTTTACACCACAGCACCTAGGCTCACCTCTATGGGCAGCTCCAGTACCATGTTGATAATTCCATCCCCACTAGATGCAAAGTGGAAACCCTCCGACAGGCGGACCCTGGCAACAGAGAGGCAATCAGACATGGAGGACTTCTCTACCCATACTGCAAGCCTTAAATACAAGGACGTCTGTACCCTTCCCATAACACCTTCCTTCCCAAGACAGGAAGATATACAAGGAGAACAAGGAGATTTGACTCTTTGCACAGGACAGCCTGTGTGAAGACCAGCATACTCCAGGCACAGCAACACCTCTTGACCCTTGTATGTTTTCCAGGACTCCCCTTTTGCCCAACCACAGCTACGGAACTAGGTAAAGCACTAGCACAAGGAGCTCTAGAAGCTGTGTACAGGATCAAAACCCTCTGCAGAGCAGCAGCTTCAATTGTTACCTATAATAAGACCTCAGATCCACCCTTCATCCCTAGGACTAGCTGGAGAAATCATCCCCATTCATGTGTGCAACTTACTCTGTGAGTGTGGAAAGCAACTGAGCTACAGCAGTGATAGGCATAGCTGGTGCCAGCCCCGACTGGACACTCCAGATCCAACGCTGATGATAGAAGTAGCGGGACAGGGATGCCAGGGTGGAAGAGGCAGTACGATTGGCCACCATAGTGAGTGGGCCAGACACTGGGGGATGCTCCAGGTTGAGAATGAAGGGGGCTCGATAGTCAGAAGGCAGCTTCTCATACCTAGGAGAGGGCAGAAGTGTGGCTCACTGACGTGTAAAGAACGCTATGCTAGAGCTGTCTGGATTCACAGTCCTCTTGCTGGATCCAGGACACAGACCTCCAGCAGCAGAACATGGCTGGCCCAGCACAGGATCTTGCCCAGATAGCAGTAACTAAATTTACTTCTGTACCATGCTAGTTAGGAGTAATAAATCTGCCTGCCCAGCAAGGCCTCCTGCTGCAAGTCACAGCCCTCCCAGACTATGGCTGCCATTTCCATGGCATGACTCAAACCCATCCCAACAAGCTTCACCTTCACAGTACTGTCATCCTCCAAATGTTAGCACCACCCACAGACCCTCTTCTCTCACACTTCCCAGGGCATGGAGGCTGTGCTGACGGCCTGCATCTCCATCACTACCTGATAAGTAGCTTCTCCAAAGGTTTGTGAAGCACAACGAGGCAGGGTCTGTCTGAAAGGGCTGACTGAGCCCCAGCCACAGGTGGAGACTTGGAGGGAGAACTACTGCCAAACATTTTCCTCTTTGCTTTTGGAGTTGCCTCCTTGCTCTGGACCCTGTGTGGAAAGCGCAGCTGCAAGATTCGGTCCCGTAACTCCTCCACTATCTGTCATGACAAAAGCAAAAGGTAAACATGACCACCTGCAGACATAAGCTACTCAAAATAAAAAAAACCAAGAGCCTGAATAAAAGGAATAGAACACTCATTAAATACACAGATGAGCAGGAGTCAAAGGTCATTTTACTTCTGAAGCACTAGCAAGACCAAGATGAAAATGACACAAGACTCAGGTTCACATTTTAACAACAAATATTTTTAAAAGCAAAAAAGGGTCCAAAACCCCCGAAGACGATTTCAAGATGAAGAAAACCAAATTAATTGCATGCCAGCAACTCCACAGAAGAAGTCTAAGTATCCCCCCTCATTCCTCCCCTCCTCCTCTCCTCAAAGCCTACAGTAAATGTAAACTAGTAAACATCAGACAGAGCCAGATTGTTCCCACAGCTGATGTGTTCCCTCCCAATCACATTCATGTATAAAACCTCTATGGCAAAAGGTTTCAAGAGCTTAGGCTATTTTTTAGGTTATTTTTTTCCAAGACACTTTCAAAACAACTTCCTACCCACACCAGCATCTGACCTCCACAATGCCTTATTGTCTTTGAAATTTCCATGGTTAGGTTTCTTTTCACGACCAACTCCTTTTAATTTCCACTACCACTGCAGGCAAAAAGGAGAACAGCAGCTCTCTGTCCCTCTCCTCAATGCTAATTATTTCAGCAACTTTTCTCATTATTATTATATTCCTTTAAAAGAAATCAGTATCCTGAAATGTTAAGCAAAGCTCTTTTCTGCACCACAATGTCACTTGATCCCCCTTCATGGTTTCAAAGTGATAATAAAGAACTGCTGATGGTGTTTAAGCTCCCAGATCCAAGGTGCACTCTTTTGCAGTTATCAGTACTGGCTTCCAACCACCATCATGCTGCTTAGGTGACCACAAGGCATGTAGGTTAAAAGGCCAAATACTTCTGTGCCACCTGCAGATTTTCCCAGTTCACTACCTGCTACCACCCTGCAAATGAGTTTCCTACCCTTTGACTAGTAAAAAGACTGGAAAAAACACAAAAAGCTTCTGCTTTGATGAGAACAGAGCATTTTTTCAATTTCTTTGCCTTGTTCCCTAAGAAAATTTAATTTCTGTTTTATGACACCCCATTCCCACTCCAGTTCTACAGTTGTGTCCTGTATGGAGTCTGACCAAAAGCTTTCTTAAAGTCAGACTGTAGCAGGTGCTCTCCTTCCCTTAAACACTGGAAATTTAACAGCTCAACACAAAAAACCTTTCCCCCTGAACAAGGCAGGTTAAGGTCTGCTGCCATCCTCCACACTGGGTAGCTAATCAGCCCTTCGTCAAGCAAAACAACCAGAAAAAAAAAATCCCAAACCACCCAAGCCAAAAATATAAACAAAAAGATTGTGCATAATACAATTTATGATCTACATGTAGCTCTTGGTGCAACCATCTGGAGCTTGCACAGAGCTGGAGGCTGTGGTGCCTGTCTCACACCTTATTCGTGAGACAGGTACTAACTTACACCTGCCAGAGGGAGCTCCTTCATAAAACCTGCCACTTGGCATTACCTGCCCACATGTTGGCCCAGCAATCAGTGCCCAAAGTGTGGATTCCCGAAAGACATGAAAGGGCAGATGCTCCAGAGTGCCAGAGCATTTAGTGTTACCTGGGTTCATTATCTCAGAAGGAGATGGTCCTTCCCACGTTTGTCAGCTTCCCCTCAGACTAATCTAACACTACAGCTCAGTAAGACAAACCAAAGATTTCTTTCATGAAGACAGAAGATCAAGCTTTCATGACAAACCTCGTTTATAACAAAAGGTTCACAGAGATTAACAGCAAGACATCTTTCTCATACTGTTTCACTTAGTCTTGTCCCAGATATTAGAGCTGGAGAAACAGCCCATAGTAACCCCATCTTCTGCATCTGACTCAGACAGTCCATTTCTTTTGATATAAAAAGGTTATTAAAAGTCTATCTAGCAGACTTAACATGCCTCTAAAACATTTTCTGGGTATTACATTTTTTTCTCTGCCTATACTGCTCATGCATGGCATTGCTCACATCTTAACTCTTAATTCCTCCTTGCCCAAATGGTACACTATACACACAATTCATGACCTACTGAAGAAGATAGCCTAGGGAACAGGTAGTACATCCATCAGAGAGATCCTTACAGATGAGTCAGACAAGTATCTGCTGTTCCTGACAGAGAGTATTGCTTGTGCTTTGGTCACAAGGCTAGACCTTTGAGTCATTTCAAGTCCCAGTGTTGAGTAAAGCAGTGGAAAAAATATTCACGTGACCAGCTGTTCTATTGATCTTCAAGTCTTTGGGTTTAGATCTTTCACAAACTTAATACAGAAAGCTTTGTCCAAACTGATCCTTTCTGCTACAGTAAATTCACACTCATCTAAGCTTTAACACAGTTAACTACTTATTAGAAGATACCTGCCCACACAATCACCTGTGATCTACCCTACTCCCACATTCAGAACTTTCTGCTCTTCTCCTACCCCAGGAAGCAGCCAGCCAGGTCTCACCTTGTTCCTGGCCTGTGCAGGTGTGCCAATGGGAAATCCCAGCCGTAGAACCATGCAGGGAGCTTTGGAGATGATCCGCACAACATAAAACGAGGAAGGTGTGGGATCCTCAGAGCTAGGGAGGAGGGATTAAGACAGGGCTGAAATAGCATGGACCTTGCTGCTCTATTGTGTTAGACTAAGTGGAGGTTCAACAGCCCACACAGCCTGGCAGCAACATGTCAGTTCTAGCATGCAGAAACCCCTCAGCCAGTTTCCCTCTCCCTCTGGGATGCACCTGGAACACAGTGGCAGCAGTTCAGAATACGCAGGGCTTCATCCCCACTCCTCCTCTTCTTATCCTCTCCTCCAGATTATCTACTTCTGGCATTTCACAGAGTACTGGTCTAACTGGATCTTTGGTCTCGCCTTATGCCAAATTCGCCACACAGGACTGCTTCAGAGCCACTCACCTGTGTATCAGTTTGACGTAGGAGTAGCCCTCCACCAGCACAAAGCTGCTCCAGTCCCGCAGCAAGGAGGTGAGTGCTGAGTGTGAGATGCGGCACTGGATGGTGCTGTAGCGGCCATTGTTGCCCGGCGTGTGCAGGTGCTTGGGCACAGGCCTGCAGAGTGTGGCAGAAAGTAATTTAAAAACCAGTTTTTCTTCTTCCCAGACTTTGCTACCTCCATTTCAACTCATCATCCTCTGATAGGTACATCAGCCTTCTTCCTTCACAGTAGCCAATACTCAAGCACCTCGCCTGCCTGTGCCTGTTGATGACAGCCACACTCCCTGAGCGCACAGAGATCCTGCTCTGCACCTTCCATCATTTCTATCTCACTCCATGCAGTATATGTCTATTATTTACATAACTCTGTAACTAGGACCAGCCCCAGGAAAGCAATGCTTTTAGGGAAAATGTTTTCTAGCAACAAACAACTCCAGCTCCAACTGGATGGTCCACACCTCATGCAGTCAGCAAATCCAAACCCAAGAGGTACTGAAGAAACAATTTATGCTCCTGAGAGCAGCCCCACTCTTGACAAAGATGATTTCCCAATCCACGGTCCCTCTCAGATGAGTGAGCCTTCACTATCCTACAAGCGAGGCCCTTCCCTTGGCTCCTGCAAAACAGCTGCAACCACAACTGAGCTGAACTGGATGCCCTACTTTCCCAGGCTGATCCACAATGTGCACATGATCTCAGCCCTGCCAATTACGTACGTGTCATGCTCCAAAAGGAGGACTATACGATGCATGTGTAGCCACCTCTGCCAGAAGTTGGCATCCATGGAAAGGATAGGCTTCCAGTAGGACGCAAACTGAGAATGGCTTGAGTCAGACCCACTGTGCTGCAGGGATAGCACCTGAGAAAATGACAGAATATTCAGCAAGAAACTGTCTGGTTCCACTCAGAGAGAGCAGGAATTTCTCTAGTGGCTGAGCTAAAGTGTATGCCTAGAAGACTACCCAAATCTCTGGCTCTGGGTAACTGCATCTAAGCGCATTCTGCAGTAAGTGTGTTCACATTGAAACAGGCAGTACAATGTATGCAAAAATAAATCAGGTTCCTGAAATGTCAAGTTAATTAGGAATTTAACTACTTAGCATCAAGTAAATCAACCATGGCAAAGATGGCATATGCAATAGTGTGCTTTCTGATTGAGAGGGGGATATATGGCTTGTGTCAGCAGAGCAATTTGACACTGACATAACTCATTTAAAAGTACTCATGTAAACAGGGTACAAGCAATGGGTGGCATTGGGCAACTCTAACATGTTTATACGGTAACACTGTGAATCCACCAACTAGCGCAACTCTGCTGACTCAGAAATAAAGTGCTGGTTAACCAAAAGATTGGATGCTCCAGATATACTATGGGATACGTAATCCTCCATAGTGAAAATTTGCTAGGCAAAGCTAAAGAAGTAAAGGTCTTAAGCAGTAAAATTAAAGGGATAGTTCTCCTAAATTAAAGCTCCCCTAGCTTTTCTATCTGCTAGTCATCTTCTACCAATGCCAAAGGCACTGCTAGCAGGGAACAGATTAGTATGCCAGTGAGCTTCAATGGATTTGGATTTTGTAGTGGAAACTATTAGCTCATATTTTGTTTAGTTTCTGCTGTGGAGATGGCAAGTATCTCTCTTGCACCTTCCACATGAGTGCTCAGAGCAATGAGCCTATTAAATGACTTTTCAGTATATCCTGTATCTTCACCTGACAGTGCTGAGCTACCGCACCAGGGCACAAGACTGTCAGCAACTCCACACATATGAGGTAACCACTGAAAAAGCATGACAAAAAACATGTTAGCCTCCCCCTTGGTCTCACACATCACATCACTACAGGAGAAGGCTTCACAGCACACTCACGGGCTTAGAGGCATAGTTGCAGCTATAGAGACAGAGGGTGACGTCTCAGAGGGGAAAAAGCATGCAATGTGATATTCACAGGCACAGCATTGCACCTGAACTCCATTACTGAGCAGGACAAAGAGCAACAAATAAAGCCTGATAGTTACAAAAGACTCAGCATCCCCCAGTGCAAGATAAGATAGTTAGGGACAACCTATGCCCACATTAAATGGGAGATAGAGGCAACATACCGGAGTAGTAGAGCCTGGGGGGATATAGAAGAGGGGCACCCCGTTCTTGGTGCTCTCAGGAATGGTGAAGTGTTCTGGGACTGTGTCAAAAGACTGCAGATGAACCAACATTTGATCTGTCTGGTTGATGCTGGAAAATAAGAGGCAGTTATTCACAAAGTCCATACTTCCCCTCTTGCTGTCCCAGTCAGCACAGTGCCTGTGCACACAGCCAATCTACACCAACATAGCTTTCTAGGGCACTGCTGGGATTCAATACCTGATTGCAAACAGCATGTTAAGGGAATTCAAGTGTAACAGCCTAATACATAAGAAGAATGATCAGGGTTGGAAATTAAGTGCTAGAAAAGGAATCTGCTGAAGAGCAGGGAGTAACAGTCACCCTGTCCAGGAAATGGTTATAACCCACAGGCCCTTCAGGCACAGAGACATGAGGTGTTGCTCCTAGTGTGACCATGCAGTGCTGCTGCAATGCTGTGCTGTAAGAACCTCCACCTCCATGGGATGGCAGTCAAAGTTAAGGTTTGCATCACAGGATCAGGACTCAGGCCAGCAATACTTTCACCATGAAGCATCTTACAGACTAGGTCACAGGCCAGTTCAAGGCTTTTCTATGGCTAGATGATAAACTTGTCACCAGTCATGCTTCTTCCTCAAATCATATTCCTTTTGGAACCCTGAGTTAGGATGGCCACCTGCATAACCCGTGCCCCAGGGTGCTACGGAAGGAATTTCTTGGTTACATCAGACAGTAGGTACTGCTCAGGTTGGTCTGGCTCACCTCTGCAAAGTGTTCCAGAAGCGCCGGATGACTGTAGTACGGTAGAGACTCGTGATAGGCTTCCTCATGGTGCAACTGATGTCATGCAAGATGTCATAGCTTCCCTCCATCGTCACCTCCACCCATGTGCTGCGCTTTGATGGGTCCAAGGGCCACGGTGTCACAGCTAGGTATTCTATCCTCATGTTATGCTTCCAAAGCAGCACTAGTTTCACCTCCAGCTGAGACCCACCTGCATGGGAGCAGTGGAATAAGTTCAAGTGCTTGTTTGATACACATATGAGCTTTATCTCTGACCAAGGACTCCCGAGTACTGTGAGATTGACTGCTACAAGGAGACACAGTAATCTAACAACTGTTTGCTCTGGCTGAAGTCATTCTCTCTCCTCCCAAACAGAGACGCTTTGCTTACACAACAGCATTTGGTGAACACTTCTTTATATGTAGTATCTACACTAGAGAAGGCAACTCAAACTCAGAGGAGGTGGTGACATTTGTGATGGGCTCTCTCCTTTAGTCACATCTTTGTTTCCAACAAAACTGTTGATTTGCACAGATGAGCAAGGCCTTTAAGCTATGAAGTTTTCTCATCCGCACTGTAGAGAGTTAATCTATCCTGTTGTAGAAACATGGACATTTGGACATGATGACCATAAATAACCTGGAAGGCAAGGTCCAATTCTTGAATTAAATTCCATATTCTTTCTGCACAGACAGTATTTCATGCTATCTAGAACTTCAAGCACCAAAAGCTTCTCACTATGTTTACTCTCTTCTCCTCCCAAAGTTAAGAAGTTAAGAATGAATATTCACCCATTCTTCAAACTGTACATTTTAATCTTTTTCTTTAAGAGGGCCACTGCATCTCTAGCAAGACTAACACAAACACCTGACAACAAGCCTCACTGAGCCAGAAGAGCTGTCACACTCCTGCTGACGCTGCATGTATATTTGTACTGAAACAACCCATGGAAACACATGACTTTCCATCACACTGTCACACTGCTGTTTCAACTGCTCAATCATCTATTCTGATGTCCAGCCTGCTCTATAGTTTGCTGGACTTGCAGCATCAGTGAGACAAGTGATTGGATGTGCTGGAAACCATTCAAACAGTTCATCAGTCTGGATCCTGTGTTTCCGCAGAGTTGCATTTGCTGCTGTCACAGGCACATCATGCCATTCTCTTCACAGGCTGATTGCACTCCACTTTAAAGCCATCTTGCTTTTTGCTCCATGGTCCCTGCTGGGAGACTCTCTCAGAGTACTCTTCGCCCATCAATGTTTAGAAAAAAACCTTCCAGTGTACATGCCAAATTCATTCTTGGTTGTTCTATTGGAGTAAACTATTTTTATTCTGAGCAGCTTTATTTCCATAACATTGACAAGAAGTGTCCACTAGGGGAAGAAATTTTTACCCAATTTCAGCTGTTACTCTGCATATTAAACCAATCCCTGGTCATCAGCCTATGACAGAATATCCATTACCCTTAACAGTTCCAGACCTTTCTGCATCTCACTAATTCCTCTCTCCTGAACAGAGACAATAAAAGGTGTATACTATATTTCACCTGTATTTCATCTGAGACATGACTAGGATTTTATTTAAGGTCACTAATATTTTCAACAATGGGTGCTTTGTGTTACTATAAATGCATTTGCCAGGGTCATACCATCTGTTGTTTCCATATGAAGATTGTCTAGCTTATCAGAGAGGCTAACCGAGAATTTATAAATTTGTCTCTATTTCTTACTGTCAACCTCATTCTGATTGGTTTAGTGCTCACTCACTGCCTTCTGCACAACATTTTTGGTTCTCATCAGAAAGCCCTTCTACTTCATCAACAACAAACATAAGAAAATTCCTACACTTTTTGCCTAGATCATTAATGAAAATATTTCTGACTTTCACCTGTGTTTCTGTTAGTCATCCTGGCTTCACTCCTACAATCCAACACAAGCAAAACTAAAAATACATGCAAAATATCTGCATAGTTTGAAGTCCTACCTTGGTGAATCTTGAGCTAGTTCTTACTAAAAGCAACCTATTTCTTGTTCTTGACTTCGTAACTGAGAAAAGGTTTTGCTGCTTTGATTTCTTTCATGAAGTCAGCTCTGATTTTTAAGAAAACATAGTTTGTCTTCCCAGTTCCTGACACTGAGAACAAACATTCTCACTGGGCAGCTCATGCCCAGCCATTTTTGGTGCTGGACTGATTCACAGGGGAAGATGAGGTTTTGAAAGATGTCCTCCAGGTTCTCCTCAGCACACCGCAACACAAAATGGCCAGTGAGGTTTATTTTTTCTCCTTGTTACAGATGGCAATCCTCTGACAGTGTCCCAGAAAGAAAGAGGAGAGGAGCTGAGCTCCATTACACACTATGGCACCACAGCTTTTCAGACACAGTTTCTCTCCTTTCCACACCTTCCAATCCTACCCCTTTCACAAGTGCTTCTGCATTCCTAACCATAGTAGCTTTCTAAATGCCTAAATATCTAAATTCAAATAGTGAGGGTAACCGGAGCACTTATAAAATCAGGAACAACCTCTCCAGGCAACTCTCAGCACAAAGCTAGCTATTTATTCTATTTTGCCTTTGGCAAAGCAAAGCAGAAAAGCAGCAGTGTCAAAGTCCAGGACTGCACTCTTTACTCTTGCTTCACAGTTGGCTGGCTTAACAACCTTTAGTTTGCAAGTTTTGGCAAAAGCTTTGGACAATCCAGGTTAATTAACTGTTTTTTGTTATACACTTCTCTACAGAATGGTCAAGAGAGCCCTGATTAGCCAAACTTTGCCTCCTTACCAGAGGTAGTGCTGTACAGTTGAAATGACTGCATCTTTTGTAAATTCTACTTTAAAACGTTAGTACAACAATTTTTCTGATCACAGACAGCAACTCCCCAGAGCATTTAGCCTTTCCAAAGTGTAAGTCAAATTATCTGCTACTATTCTGAACACTGACACAGCAGTATATACTGTATTTTTGATAGGTCAAACATTTCCTTTTTAAATTTCTCCTATATAAACTTCATCAGAACACACAGAAAGTATTTATGGCTTAGGGAGTCTCTGAGCTGCAAAGAGCTAGAAGGTGCTCAAAGGGAAGAAAAAGGAAAGGAAAAATGTGATATCATGTACATTTACCCTATTCTTACTCCTTCCTGTGCACCTGCCCTTAGCTATTCACCACAGAAGGTAACTGATCCAGGACTACTGCTCTTCTGCTCTTGTAAAACTGGAAGACCAATCCATTTAGCATTCCAAGGGTTAAAAGACAGCAAGAAGACACCTAGAGGAAAGTGTAGGGAGCATGGTGATATTTCTCATACATTCCTCTAGAGTCCAGGAATTTGCTGCTTTATGATATCCTGACCCAGAGCTGCACCTACACCCTTGTGCAAAAAGGTATACTACAAACTTGTCCAATTGCTTTATGAACGATTCACACCTGCTACCTCTACAGTATTTCTATATAGGACTTCAGTCAGCAAGAGCACTTCACCCCTGCTGCCAGAAAAGAAAGGCTCTCTCTCCTGTGCTGTCAAACCTCTAAATGAACTGATGCACAGAGGGACAAAAGACAAAATACTGAGCACAGCTTGGACAGGAACTGGCTTATCAGACTGTTTCATAGACAATCCCAGTCAAGGAGAGTGCAGCGGACCTAATTTGTCTGCATTTAAGAAAAGTACCTCATACCACATCTACAGATTAGTGAAAGCAATCTGCAGACATCACTAGAAGAGCTGTCACAATGGGAAATCTTAGCAGATTCTTACTTTAAATAGAAAACTCCTGAAACAAGAAATTAGGGATATTTCTGGAAGACCAACTTAAGAAACTACCCCACCTAATATGATTGTTAGCAACTTTCCCAAAAAAGTTGGTTTAGATCCATCCAGCTTGTAAGAAGCATCACACCAGAAGAACTGCAATTCCTGGTCATCACACAACAGTGAGCTGAACCGAGATGAACTTTTAAGTGTACTATTTTGTGAAGAATAGAACATTTAGAGACTATTAAACTAACAAAAAAACCCCAATAAAACACCTCTGAGGCCTCATCATCTGGAAGCAAAGGTGCATGAAGCAGGCAGGAATTACTGCACTAACAATGCAATGCAATCATGGAGAAGGCTCATGTGATTCCTGGTCCATCAGATAGGGTATTTTACTTCATAAGCAGGGAAGTATTAGCATTACTGAACAAGGCATCGATAAAACCACATTTACAATGCTCCTATCAACTGTTTCAAGAAATATGAGACCAAACTGCGAAAAGTGAACAACTGAGGGGAAAAAAACCCAAAAGCTATTAAGGTAAACATAAGAGAATGCCTGCCCTTACAAAATAAGGCTGGAACATTGGCTTGCTTAACCTGCCAAAAGGGAGTTCACAAGGATAAAGGCATTGTTCTTAATACGTTTATGCAAGAAAATTTACCCAGAAAAGGATAAATTTATTTAAGGATCAGAAAGTCCCACAGGTCTAGTTTGGTCTGAGTGAATTTAGAAAGGAAGCTAGACAAAAAACAACGAAGCTCTGGGACAATCTTTCAAGCAGGGCAATGGCATAAGATATTTATGTGGTTTTAAGGCAGACCACAGCAAATTCATAGGAAACATCATATGGCAAGTTTGGAGTTATTTTGGAGTTATATCACAGACTCTGATTTTCTGATGTAAAACATATTCTGTGTACTAATATCCAAAAAAGAATTGTGAAGACATTGGATCACCATGTGTTGTACACATTTACACTGTGTTTTAAGAATCCCATCGCCCAGACTTTCTGCTGCTCATTGTGACAGTCAAGAATAATTCCTTCTCTTGCTTGAAATTCATAACTTGCATTTGGATTTTTTCATCTCCCCTTCAGCTGAAGCACTACCACTAGTCACAGCTGGAGATGGAAAGCTAGGTAGAGTTTACTGGCACTCCTTGGGATACTCAAACTCATCAAGGTCCCTAGTCAGCAGCTAGTTCTCACACTCCAGGTGCCATAATCTCCAGCAAATCAGATGAGAGAACAGGACCACTGGATGGTTTTATGTTCTTCCAGTATGGGTCATGATCCTGACCGATCTGGCATTTTCATCTAACAATATCCTTGTTTCCCCCAGTTTCTTCCTTTGGAAGACTGCAGTTTGGAGACATTAAATCTGTTGTACCAAAGGGCTCAACTTTGTGTTAGTAATTTGGAATGCATCTAGCAGAAGATTAAAAAGGGATGACAAAAGGAGAAATATAGAGCAAATCCCAGAAAACTCTGCAAAATCCCAAGTCCTACCACTAGCTTCTCTGAAATTGTGGGGACTAATTTAAAAGATAGAGGGTCACAGACTGTCTGTCCGTCCCCAGGCACTTAGAACCATAAAGTGCACAACACTGGACAGTCCTGTGTCAGGCAATTATTCACAAAAACAAAAGAACTTGGAGAAAATGTCTCCTTTCTCCAAATACCAGTTACTCCGTTCAGAGGAAAGTGCAGGGTCTGCCATCTCAGCAGTTGAGAACAGAGCCCTGTCTGAGCCTCCAGCCCCCAACACCCTGTCAGTCACCTTTTGTGATGTTGACCTCACGGATGCTGTAGCCCTCGCGCAGCCGGACTGAGACAATGCTCACGAGGTCAGCATGCACCTCCTTCTCAGTGTGCTTCTTCCTTCTCATTGCTAGAGCAGGATTGCTGCTTGCAGACACCAGGTGCTCATTGAACAGTCTGTGCTGGGACACTGCAAACAGCAGAGATAGGCTTTGTGAGGAAGCAGCTCTCCTACTTCTCCTCCTACAGCAACTGCCCTCCCAAAATGCTTTACAAAAGGTGCCAGGAACACATGCTGGCCTGAAGAAACAGTACATCCTTCAGGCACCACTTACACCCACTTCTGAGCCTGCAAAGCAGTCAACAGGTCCATTGGTGTGGCCAAGAGGTCTGGGAGAGGGGCAGGGTGGGGTTGCCAAGCACTGCATCCTCTGGGACAGTCTTTGTGACAAGGCAAACACTGGAGTCACACATTTAGCCTAGATAAGCAGAAACTGCACAGCTGTTGCAATAAGTTGCACAGCAAGCTTCTGGGCTTTATCCCTTTCCGTGGAAAACCTTGAACTCCCAGGTGCTTTCTAAAAGATATCAGAATGTGGAATCCTTGAGTTTAAACCACTAACCCCTGATCTTTTGATGATTCAACATTTCCAAGAGACAGCCAGCTCTCTTCAAACTTGACACTGTATGTAGCTTCTGCTGCCCAGTTACAAAGTGCAAATGGCACCGGTATATCGCCAGGGCATGAAAAGATGTTTCTATGTTTTACTGGTAACTAATCTCTTCTGGTATAGGCTCAGTCACTAACGTTCTCAAAATAAGAACCACCAAGAGAGGCATTTGGGGTTATCAGGGGTCTAGTTTTTCAATTCAAACTGCCATCTGCAAGCCCAATTAGGACAAGCTCTCCAGAATGTCCTCATCTGTGAGCTAGCCAGTGTGCAGGAAAGGTTGGACAAGAGCCTCTCACCCCGTCCAAGCTCCCACACAGGAGGCCTAACTGCAGTTTGACTAGTGAAGTCCACAGAAAGGGGAACGGTGCAAGATGGGTCATTAGTTTTGCCCAATCTCCTCAATTCCTGAAACCAAAAGGGGTATCATAGATGAAGCTGAATGGCCCAGTAGTGCCCAGAGCCTACAGGAAGTATGACCCAGAAGCGACAAGGGAGAGTATCAGTGTAACCAAGCCTGGGAGAGTCATCCCAAAGTAAGGTACTGTAAAATATCCATTTGCTGGAAGGAGGACATGCACATTTCTCACCACAGTAGTATTCTGGATTGAGGGACTCCCCAGTACGCAGAAAAGAGTACAGCAGAAATGCCTTGTGATACACATTCAGATCAAGGCTCAGGGGATCCAGCTCAGGGCATGTGGAGAGGTAAGCACCAAAGGTGGCCATGGCAATGAATTTCATCAGTTCCACATTGGGAACGTGGCCAAAGCTGCAATCGTACGAGTAGACACCGCCCACCTACAAGATGGATAAAGAAGATACCTAAGAGAGTACAGCAGTGCTGAGGACAAGGCAGAGGACCAGTAAAGGCCTAAAACAGGTAGAGAAGTCCCCTTTTTCCTCTCTGCAGCTAAACGCCACTGACAGCAGCCCACCCTCCTCTCTCAAGCAGGCAGCAGCCCCAACTCTACCCACTAACTGCGTATATACCTGTACAAAGGAGCAGGCCACTGTGCCACTGCGGAGCTGATTGAGTAAAGTCTCGCACACAGCCACATCAGGGACGCTAGTCACACCATCCGTAATTATTATTATACCTGTAAACAAGGCATTATCTTAGTGTACCTTCCATCTCAATCAGCTACCACTCTCCCAGTATATTCACCAGATAAAAATTAGGCAGGGCAAAAGCAGAAAGAAAAATCCTGACATTTGTTTAGAGCTTGAAAAGCATTCTGGAGCTGGCGAACTTTCTGACTAGGCAAAGCACATGGCATGCAGCACTTTTTGTTCTCCCCATTCCCACCACCACAAGCTACCCAAAGAGTGCAGAACAAAAGCTGCTGTTGAAATTTTATCCCTTTAAGGGGTCTACAACCCACTCCTTAAAAAATTAATCTCAGCCTAAGGCAGAAAGAATAGAACTGTTCACAAACAGCTGGGCAAACCTTAACCCAGAGGGTGAAGCCAACCTGCACTGGAGTTGGAAGGCAGAAGCTGCAGTGCTAGGATCCCCTGCCGGACCATGCTGACAAGGCCAACATCAGCAGTGACAACAGACACGCTGGGCTTCCTCCCAGACAACTCCTGGACATCACCAGGGCTCTCTTGGCTCAGGGGTGACAAATCCACCTGGAAAAGTAAAATAAAACCACAAGGCCCCATGGGGCAGACTTCAGCCTAGCTCTACTTCTTACTCTCCCAAACAGCCTTCAGTCTAGCAGTCCCATGGTACCACAGCCCTGGAGCACTTCAGCAGACTCCACTTCTGGCTTTAACTTCCAGGTGCTTTCCAAGTTCTGATCACTTGGGCCCCTTAGAACAGCTGGGCAAGGCTGCTTGAAGGTGGAGGAAGGGAACAATCTGCTCAGAGCTTTACTATAAGTTAATTTCTCACAGAAGGGGAAAGATGATACACTTTGGGGTCACTAAAGCTCCTCTGCAGAGCAAAGCAGTTCCCAGTTAAAGAGATGCTGAATACCCCTATTTTTCTTTGTCATTTAGTAGAAACTGCACCTATTCAGGTTCTACTCAAGTAAAACCCAAAAGCATTGGAGACAGAGACAGCTATGTGTCATTTATGAAGTACTACAGCAGATGGAGTAAGAAGCCTCATAAGGACAAAGTCTAGTGCCTATGCATTTAAACAGCACTTGTTATGGAGAGCTCATATAAGCAAATGCAGGTAGGCTTCTTCTGCATCTTTCATGAAAAACAGTCCCGAGGCAAAGTCTGATATTTGTATAATTACACTAGAGAGGAACCTACTGTGTTCACAGTCCCCTCATCTCTGGAAGGCTCTGGCAGTTAAACCCTGTAATAAACTATTGCTTCACTTTAACTGATAATATAGAGAATGGCTGAGACCCTCCCCTGCAAAGCTAGAGATGATTGGAGCTGTCAAAAGTAAATTGGAACCAACTAAATTTTTGTTCTGCACAAATGGGAGCAGCCTGTGGCTATGAGCCAAAAAGCTGACTATCCACCACTTTAATTTGCAAGATGCCTTAAATTCAGACACTTGTTAACAACGACACAGCCAATGCAACTTCAAAAGTAAAAGAAGTTTCAGTTCCTGCCTTCCCCTGGGGCCTCCCACCTCCACCCCACAGCCTGTGGCAGGACTCGCCAGTCCCTCTGACCTCCAAGCGCGTCTCTTCCTCCCATTTGCATGGAAGAAGTTATAGGGTAGTTTACTATGAAAGAAATACTGAAGCAAGCAGGAATGCATACAAACCACTGCAAAAACACCAGCTGGACACACCAGTTGGTCACACTGGTAAAAGTATTTACTTCCTGCAATCTTCCTTCTATTCCAGGACTGACAGTCATAACATTCAAAGATAAAAATTTCAGCTAGAACATAAGATTTGAAGGAATGCAACTGCAACAGACCACCAGCAGTCTCTTGCTCATCTGATTTTGAGACTTATTTTCATTTTGCCCAAGCTCTAATAACTAATGCTAAACAAGGACTAAATAACCTCTGCAAGGCCAGTAACATGTTTGGCTGCAAGAAGGGTGACCACAGATGGGATTGTGACTGCCATGTGAACATGACAGTGTAACAGTGTAACTTTCACATTCTTAATTTCCAAGATCAGGAGAGATGATCTTGATGAGAAATCTACAGACACAGAGACTCTCACTTTTAATTTCATCCTAAGCTATCATTAACATGCTGATACCTATATCCACGGTTACTAAACTGCACTTGCCACAGATTTCCAGAAGTATCAGAAACTGCACTGGCTGTTTATTTGGTTTTACAGACTGTTTTCATGGTAACAAAGAAGTATTTTCATTCAAGAAATGTAACAAGGAAATAGCCACAACTATTTATAGATTAATAATATGGGCATAATCACTTCTCCCACAACCTTCTTCAGACAGAAAGCACGTCTTAAAGTTAGCACTATGAAGTACAAGAAGTCAGGCTGCTTTATTGCGGAATAATCTTGGGGAAGGTAACAATTCCGCTCAGTCCTTCCAAAAACTTACTGGTTCTGCTTTCCTCACTGTTCATGTCTCATTACTGGATCCCATAAAATTATCTTAAAAACTCTTTAGCTGTTCCTTCTCCAAACCTATGCTGCTGTTCCTCTTGCCAACCACCCCCCAGAGTGGCCTCAGAGCGCAAATCTCCAGGCAGCCAAGAGACTCGCCCACCTCTGCCCTCCTTACCAGTGGTTTAGGTTCAGACTGTTGCTGAAGCATCTCTGCCACTTTGTTCTCAAAGGCACATAGCTGTGTGTAAACTTGGTGCAGAAAGGCCTCTCTCTTTGTCTCATCCAGCTGACAGCCCTGGAACAGTACCTGGCCCAAGGACATACATGTTACTTATCAAGTCAAAGTTTTATAGTACCAGCCTCCAAAATGGTACACAGGAACAGAGCTCTGCATGGTGAAGTTCAGACACATCCCTGACAAAGTACAGGCACAACACAGGTCTCTTCTTTCTATTCCTGCTCATGGCTAGCTGCCTGTGAGCAGCAGCGTCTCATGGCATCTGCAATGCACGCTGCAGCAAATGCTTAACACTAATCTTTGGGAAATCTTCTTGGACAAGAAGTTTCTATTTTATTTGCCTTCTTCCAGCTGTTGTCAAGAGAAAGCAAAGTGGGTTCCTTGCTAGAAGCCACTGGACTGATGTTTCTATGGAAGGTCTGTTCGCTCTAATCTAACCCACCTATCAGCTGATCCAACTATCTTCCAGTAAGTGGCTGAATGAAGGAACAGCAAATTGAAATAAAGAAAAAATTACACTGGACGTTACAAAAGAGGCTGACTGATGTGACAGAACGAGCCTGCTACCATAGAAACTTCTTAGGTTGATAGGCATGACACTAGTGCTTACAGATGCCACCACTGGGCAGTCAATCTCTGTCCACAACCAGGAGGGAAAGAAGACATAATGTGTAGACAAAGAACTCAACAGATAGGTAGGAGGCTGCATGTTATCTGCATTGTCTCAACCTTAGATGGGCAAGAACTCATAGTGACATAGGAAAAGTAAATGATTACAACACAGACCTTCCTGGATGAGTGATACACATATATGCCTTTTCCTCCATAAAAGGAACATAAAGCTTATCCAGGTGTACTCAGAAATTACAGTTCCTGGTCTCATATAGTAACTGGATCTTTAGAGCAATTGAAAGAAGAAAAATGTATAAACTTCAGACTGCTCAATTTAGTGTAAATAGGGGCAATAGAGAGGCAAAGAATGATAGTGTCTGCAGAACAGCCGGAAAAGATGACAGACAAAACATCACTGGTAAGTGGAGAAATTCCTGTTATGCTTACTTTGGTAGGACAAGAGAACATACCAAAGTGAGGGCACTCTTCAAGCACTACACAGACTATTAAAGCCTGTAGCCTTGCAGAAAGCTTGGGAAGAAGAAGGCTGGGGAGAGAAAGGGAGGGAACAAGGTTTCTCCTGTAACCACCCATTTTCCCTGGTATTAGCAAAGGAATGAAATACACCATCAAAACCGTGAAACTAATGTGAGGTGGAAGGGATCAACAATAAACTTCAAAAACCACACTGGCACCATAAACTAGACTTCAATTTACTAAACAGACCTGCCCTGACTCAAGTAAAATCTCACTGATAATCTCAATACTTGGGCTGGCTGCTTCCTCCAGCAAGGAGAAACATATTCATAAGAGTGCAAAAAGAGAGCAAGGTTTGTAGGAAGAAATTATCTTTTAATACACCACTACAACACAGCTGCAGCAGACAGACAAGCTTTTCAGCACACCAGCTTCAAGCTAGTTATCACAGGCCAAGAAGAATGAGTCAACAGAAATTAAAACAACAACAAAACAAAACAAACAAAAACCCCCAACAAACAAACAACACACCCTGCCCTCTAAAAAACCCCACAAAAACCAAACAAGCATACATTCAACATACTGCAAATACGCCCTGTGGCCCAACTCTGAGACACTCCCTGTGGACAGCATTCTCTGTCCCCACAGGAGAAACCTCTGCTTCCGCCCAGAAAGCAGAAGTTGCTGATGTACACTTTCACACTGCACAAGGCTGCACATTTTAATGAGACACATCTGCAGCATCACAGATAACAGAGCCCAGCTACTACATGCCCTCGCCTTCCTCTGTGTTCACAGGAAGCCCAAACAGCAGGCTGCTCATGTGCTGAGCTATACCAAGGGAGAGGCTGAATTTTACCTGATGGGACTGGAGACCAATGATGGAGGAATATGCCTGGATGGTGACAAAGATCTCTGGCTGGTAGATAATGTCTGAACCAGGGATACGGAACGGTCTTAACAATCCCACCAAGCACCGGGAAAGGGCATGAAAAACTTCATCAAAAATTATCTCCCCTGTTGAGTCATCCTACAAAAAAAGAGAAAGGAAAGAGCTTATTCACCTTCTAGGACTTTCGATCTCATTGCTGGCTGCCCCACGACGCAGAACCAACAGCAAACATCCTTCTTGCAACGGCAGCTGGATTAGAATGACAACTCCCCACAAACATAAGTCACACATTGAGCGTTCAGCAGAGAAAAAAGGATCTGCCATTAAGCTGCCTAGCTAGGAGTACTGCGTGCCTCCCATCTGGGAAAAGAAAGACTTCTGCAAAAGACTAACACAGAGAGGAATAACCCTTTTCCACATATATAGATGGTCCATCCAACACCCCAAAAAGTCAGTTTCTGCACTCACCACAATCCCTGTGGAAGGGCTCAGATCTAGTTCAATCACAAATCGGTACTGGCGGGCCAGGAAGGTGACCCGGGTAGAGGGCACGAGGAGATAAGGCTTGGGCTGGACAGGCTCGTCTGGCTGCCACCCATTAGGCAGGATGCTGAGAACATCAAGTTCATTCTCTGATTTTACCTACAAAGCAAGAAAATGGTATGTGAAAAAATGTCAAGGCAAGCCAAAGGAAGAATCAGAGAAAGGAAATTGGTTAAAATCATCTGCATGGTCCAACTACTCATGGGTGGCACAGGGTCAGCCTGCGAGACCAGGCCGTGGTGACACCATCTAGTCCTGACCACCAACTCACCAGCTCCGGCTCGGGCACAGCCCAGATGACCTGATGAAGTCGGCTGAGGACCCAAGCGAGGCGCACGTTGCGAGAGATGCGATAGTCTTTCTTCATCAGGAGGAAGACATGCCCTGCCTCCTCCACCTGCGGCAGAAACACAGAGGCCCAGATCACCCCAAGGCTCGGCGGGCACCCAGGCCAGCACCCGGCCCTGCCGCTCACCCCCAGGCTGCTGCGGTCCTGCACCCGCACCCCCCGCCTTCCCTCTAAGGCCGGGCCAGGCCAGCTCCACTGCTCCCCAACAGCAGCCTTGTCCCCAACGCCACGGCTACACTTCACCTCGCTCCTACCCCTGACTTCCCGATTCCGCCCTCCCCAGCTCAGCTCAGCCCAGCCCAGCCCAACCCCCAGCCCAGTCCCAGCTCCCCCTACCCAGATCCCACCTCCGAGTCTGGCCTCTCGGTGGCCGCCATGTCCAGCGTGGCACCGCCCCACACCCTCTGACCTCTGCACCCGCAGCGCCAGGCTGACCCGGAAGTGCTGCTCCCCTGGCAGCGGGGCGTCGCCGCCATGCAGGTGAGGGGCGCTGGGTCTGAGCCTGAACCTGGCTGTGGCCCGTGCGGGGGTAGCCGGCCGTGGCCTGGCTCGGTGGCGCTGTGAGCCGGGCCGGTGCTGCAAGTCCGCCCGGGCCGCTGCTGGAGCCTTGCTGCGGGCAGGAGGCCGTCGCGGCCTGCGGGGTTCTTCCGCGGCGGGGCACGGCCCCGAGTTTCAGTGCTTCCTGCCACGGCCGCCCCGAGCTCCGCGGGGCTCGGCTTTAGGAGGTGGTCAGCGCTGCTGCCGCCTGTAGCGAGGGTTGTGGTAGCCAAGCGGCGATTCCCTCGCCGCCAGCTGCGGCAGTGATTCTTGCCTGTCTTCGGCCTGTACGCCCCAGGGGTCAAACCCACGCCGGGCTGAAGCAGCGTGCGTGGGAGACAGAGCTTGCCCTCGAGCAGATGATGCAGTGCTTTCCTGCCTGATATTGCGACTAGCCAAGAAGCCCTTACCCAAAAGGCGTATGAGAACAAAATAAGCTACTGATGTAATTTTATATAAACTATTGCTTGCACATCTCTTGTGTTTAATAGCTTTGAATGAATTCTCATTGATGAAAGAAGGGTCTAGTTACTTTTTGAAGGGCTGTGAATTTTTAGCATCCATAATGTCCAATTGAAAATAGTTGTGGACGTTAATGGCAGGTTAATAGGCTGTAAAAAGATCCACCTCCTTTGGTTTGTTTGAAGCTGTTACCTGCTGGCTTCATGCAAGTCTCCTGGTTGTCCAGCCAGAAAAGAAAGTGAAAATGGATTACCCTGCAGTTCCCCATCTATGAGGTTTGTTATACTACCTCTCCTTGTTTCAGCCACTCGTACATACAGGTGTCTTTTCTGTTTTTCACTGCTGCATCTATGGAACTGATGAATATTCTTGTTCATCCTTGTTAACTTTATTTGTACATATTCCTATTATATCCCTATTCAGTTGGAGGGACAAGAGTGATATGTAATATTCCAGATGCAGTTTCTGTTGCTTTCCTAATAAATGCTATTGTCGCATTTACTTCCTTCGCTGCTTCTTGAGCCTTGGGCAGATGTTTCATGGGTTACCCTCAGATAATCTTGTTTCTGAGTAATAATATCATCAGCCCAGAGAATGTCATTGTGTACAGAGGCAGGATTGGGGGTTTTTTCCCCTTAATCTGCAATGTGCATTGCTTTACATTTACCTACTCTGAATTTCACCTTTACATCATGGGTGCTCTGTATCAGTTGGTCCTTCAGCAACCCTTCTTATAAGCCCTATGTTTCCTACCTTGGGGCAATTTAGTATTGCTAACAAACTCCTTAAAGCACTGCTTGAATGTAGTAGATGACTGAGAGGCATGGCAATTCTTGGAAATGCTGTTTGGTCTTATTGCACACATGCTTTGCAGTGCTTACTTCTGCTTCCAGCTCTTAATAGCTTTGGAGAGAGCCTGCGAAAGAAAGAGGCTTGGAATATACTGCTGCCGCAGGAGCGATGTATGTGCAATAGGATTTCATTCGTTCTCTTGAGGGCTTGTTGGATATAAGCTCAGGCAACAGGCCAGGTGAATCGTTGTGGGTGCATATGCCTGGCACCCCACAGTAAAACACTGGCTACCAGCCCAACTTGTAATACAGGCATTTGTTATTCTTCTTGCACAAACACAGTGCATGCAAACAGTTGTAGACTCATTTGTTAATTGCACAGGAACTGGCTATTTCCATCACAAGATGGAGGAGAGTGCCTTTATCTCAAGGTGGAACACCCAGATATCCGCTCTGTGAATCCACTCCATGGACTGGGGATCAAATTCTAACAAAGTTAACACAGCCATTTCTTCTAAGGTTGTTAAGTTAAGTCTGTTCAGTGATTACTGAAAAAAGCCTTTATAGTCTTGTCAGACTATAAATACAGTAGAATAATTCTGTGTTCTCGTGAACATGTAAGATTCCTGCTAATCTTTCCAGTGACGCTCAGACTGGTCCAGTGTATTTAAACAGAGCAACAAACCCAATAGCAAGCATGCCAACAGCCTGAGTCACTCTATCTGCTTTCCCAATCAGCATTCCCTTTCTTTTATTTGATTGTTTTGTTCCACCCTCCTCATGGATTGTTAATTGTAAAGTTCTTGACTTTCATGAGCAGTTCATTAGGGCCGTGGCTTTAATTATGTTTTGTGCAATACTGTATTATGAATAAATTAGAATAGATAAGCTTCTAGAGGGTTTTTGAAAGAGTCGAGGATGTGCCTTGGCGTCTTTGACAACAGATCTCATCCTGACACTTTGTCACCATCCTCCCTCACCCGGGGATACCAGTGGAAAAGATTATTTGAACAACGTAATCTAGAGCAAAAGACAGGAGGTGATGTGTGTGTTTGTTGGCTTGGGCAGTCTCTGTCACAGCAGGGCCTCCTGCGGCTGCTAAGGCACAAGTAGAATAGGAGCTGCTGGTTTCTTTAGGAGCTGGAAGTGGCACTTGGGCAGGAACAAAGTAAAGAATGAGATGAAGGGCAGAAACTGGAGTCTTAAGGTCAAGGTCCTGGTACTCATTTTGCAAAGGGCTGATTTGGATGAAGACATCACTGTGCTTGCATCTGTTGCCAGAAAAGGTTGAGGGAATTGTAATCTACTTTGAGCTGGGTTACATTAAATGGCTCACAAAGGTGGCATGAGCTAACTTTGATGACTTCCAGATGTGGTAAAAAGCAAACATAAGTGATGTCTTCACTATGCTCATCTAGATCTTAAAGAGGACAGCTAGCCAAGGGTTTGTCTAAGGGACAAACCTCTTGCCTAAGTGTTCCAGCCCAAGGGGAAAGAGCGTGAAACCACAGGATTTTCATCTCCAGAATCTCTGTTTGTTTACCCTGAGAAGGAGGAGAGACAGAACTATGGATGCATGTGTGTGGATCCACATCATCTTACGAAGGTGTTAAGCTTTGTCCTCATCCCTTGTCTTTCTTGTCTTATTTTAGAGAGAGGAGAAGCAGTTGGAGCTGACCCTGGAGGCACTCATCAGTCAGGTGGCTGACCTGAAGAACTCCTTAGTCAGTTTTATCTACAAGTTGGAGAACGAGTATGACCGACTCACATGGTAAGGTGTCTCACAGAGCTGGGGGTACTGTCAAATCACTGATGAAGCTATTCCAGACAGCTCAAAGGACCACAAAGTATAATTAAAACCCATTAGCCTGTTGTCAGTAGCTTTAAATTTGCTTTTCACATTTCTGCTAAAGCAATCACATCTTCCACCAGAAAAACATCTGAAATCCATTGGTTTCATGCTGTATAGTAATAGAGTCATACTAATGCCTTTTAATGTAGACACTTTATGAGAGCTGGACTTCCATCTGCAGTGACTGGAAGCTTCTTAGACAAAATATATTAGAGACCCACATACACTACAAAATGAGCAACAGTTCGTTCTGCATTTCTTGACCTTTATGGCTCTTTCTGGCTCTGGTATAAACTGACCTCTTGCATTTTGCTATTTCTATGTGTTTTATCAGACAGTTTGAGAGACTTGCAAGGTGGCATTCTCTTCCTGATGGAGCAAAAATATGTAGTAGCTAAAGCTTAATAAGCTGCACACTATCTTGGACAGTGTCTGCCACTGGAGCAGTACTACAGCAAAGCTTCACAGGCAGTTAGTATTTATAGTTAATGTTACAGAAGGCAGAAGAAGTGGCAAATCTTCCAGAGAGGGCAAGATGAAGGGGACCTCCCTGACAAGATTACCAGTTGTTTGCTCCATTATTGCTTAGTCTGGATAGCCAAGCTATAAATACTGTCTCTCCTGGCTGTACTGCTTAGGAGTGAAATTGTTTCTCAGACCTTGCTCTAGAATTGCACTGGGAGAGTTAGTGATAAGGAAAACTTTGCTTCTGTGTATATTACTGAAATCTCAAACAACTGCCACTTCCAGTGTTTGTAACATTCCTGAGCTATTTGCAGTAGGGACTGGGATTTGTCCACTCCTGCGCATTTAGCCCTGGGTTTTACTGCTTACTGTCTGGAGCAGACCAATTTGAGGAGTAGTGTTATTTCCTCACTTCTCAGTCATTTGAGTGAAGAAGAAAGAAAAGCCATCTGTGATATCCCTTTCCATGTTCTCTTCGCTTTATTTGCTTTCCCAGGCCTTCAGTTCTGGACAGCTTTGCATTGCTCTCAGGGCAGCTGAACACCTTGAATAAAGTGCTAAAGCATGAGAAGACTCCACTGTTGCGAAACCAGGTTATCATACCCCTAGTGCTGTCTCCAGACCGTGATGAGGAGATCATGGTAAGAAACTTCCCTTGGGTGTTGCTCTTGGAGCCTCAGAAAGTTCTTGTGTATATGCTCCAGCTTGCCATTCCTTGTGCTTCGTATTCCTCATCTCTGAGTATAGAGAAAGAAAAGGTGATGAGTAGTTCTGCCTGGGAGCTGCTGGGGAGCTTCCACCTACAAACACTTGTAATGGATGCACTGGATACTCTTTACAGGAGATGTTCCTATTTGTAAATATGTTGTTTTCATGATGTTGGGCCTGAAAGAGGTTGTCTTGTTCTGTAACTGGGAGGTCTCCTTGCAAGCTCCTGGTTTTCTCTGCCACAGCTGTGCTATTTCTGTCAGACATCTTCATCTAGATGCACACTCTTTGTCACCTGACCAACATGGGATTTGTTACAGAACCTCCAGTATGTGCTGGAAATGCTTATTCTCTGTGTGAGTTAGAAAACATTTCAACTGATTGTGGCCATGCTGGTGGGATTGCACTGCAGACCTTGATGGGTTGCTCTGAATAAACAGGCACAGACAAATTGTTGAAACTTCCTAATGCTCCCCAGATCAAAGTTTCCCCACAGCATGCTGCAAGCCTTATTCCAGCACCATGGCCTCCGCTCTGATCTTCAACTTCCTGAGTGCTATGCTGGCAGAGGAGGCTCTGAGTGTGGCTTGTCCAACTATTTCAGCGGCAGACAGAGGGACGTGTGCCAGTGTTCAGCCATGAGGTCGTGCCTGACCATCTTCGAACTAAGCCTGATCCTGAGGTGGAGGAGCAGGAGAAGCAGCTGATCACAGATGCAGCTCGAATTAGCCCTGATGTGGCACAGGTAAGTGAAGAAGAGTTTGATACTTCTGCCTCCTAGTCCTAGGGCACAGGATGCCCTCTAACTCTGCTTCCTTCACCTTTCTATCTGACAGTTTTCTTTTTCACTGTGTCCTTTTCTGTTTGAGATTTCTCTGGTTGTCTCTAGCTGAGGTTTGGTTTCCTCCACAGTTTCACAAACCAAGGGTGTTCAGTCTGCTGTTCACAGGAGGTGCCATCAGACCAGTGAGAGAAAAGTGAAGGCTATTGCATCCCTATAGTGCCCTTCTGCATGCAATAGCACTGGGCTCTTTAGGCTCTGCTGCCAAAATGCTTATGTTTGGTTACAGAAACCCTGGGAAAGGAAAGGTTATTCAGTTACCTTGCTGACTTGTACTGAGTTGGAGTTATTGTGGTGGTTTCTGATGGTTTTCATTTTGCAGAAACAGATCCAAAGTCTGAACAAAATGTGCTCGAATCTTCTGGAGAAAATCAGTAAAGAGGAGCGTGAATCTGAAAGTGGAGGTATGTACCTGAGGTGTAAGTGGGGTACAGGGTCTACCTCTCACTTCTTCAGAGAGCAGTGGCAAAATAGGTAAAGAAAAGGGCCTGAAGCGTGGGAAATACAGATGAGCAGCATAGATGAAAGCATTCCAGAAGATGCAAGACTGGCTATCTTAGACCCTCCCCCCTGCAATTTGAAAAGGGCTCCTATGAGTGCAATGAGTCTTGCTGTGTGACCTATGCATGGCAGAAAGGTCATTCCAACCCTTGCCATATCTGCTTTTGAGAAGGTGGTAAGTATTTACCAAGAAAACATCCCAGCCAACTTGGACTAATAAAAATAGCTGTGAAAAAGCAGTGGCAGTGAACGGGAAACCCATTAGCTGTGTTCTGAATGAGTCCACAACGTGTTTGTTGGCAGGCTTTTGTGTGATGTCCTCTAGATGATGGGTGTTTCAGATTCATACTTCAGCCTTTTCTAGTTCTGACTTCGACGCTTATCCTTGGTCTTTACCATCAGCTGTTCACTGTTCCTGGGAGTGCTATGCACAGCTCTGGAAGGTAGCGGGATTTTTTTTTGGTCATCTTTGACACACATACAGTAAGCAAGGAGCCAAGCACAGGTTCTGTCTGGTTTCTGGGGTTAATAGTATAACTGGGCAGGTGTGTGGTAGAAAAACTTGCAGACGCTGTGCTGGTCGTGAGCATCCGAAAGGGAACATTGCTATTGTTTATCTAAAAGACAGTGCTTGTTACCTGCCATAGAATTCACCATAGAAGATCCTTTATTTGGATCATTCTCATAGGTGTGGAGGAGTTGGCGCCCTGTATCGTCCTTCCTTGACCAGCATATACCCTACTCTGAGTGGACAAGCTCTTGGATCACCACTGTCCCTGGATTTTGCATCTTCTTTGAGCCTGCTGAGACTGTTGTAGGACAGCTTGTTAGAAGCTGATCTCTATTACATGCGCCAAAAAAGCAGCAACTCAGGATCAGCTGTGCTACTTTTTAGACTTCACTGCTAAAAACATTTTAGACTTGGCTGCTAAAATGCTCCAAAATCACTTCTTTTTCTACAGGTTTACGACAGAACAAGCAAACTTTCAATCCTGCAGACACCAATGCGCTGGTCGCAGCTGTGGCCTTTGGGAAAGGACTGTCAAACCGGAGACCTCCCGGCTCTGGAGGATCTGTCCAGTCAGGTCAACCAGGAGCTGGTGCCATCATTGCAGGTGCTTCAGGCATGCAGCAGGTCCCAATGTCAGGTGCACCAGCTCAGCAGCAGCCGATGCTGGCAGGAGTGCAGATGGCACAAGCAGGACAGCCAGGTAAGTAAGTTGCATATGTGAGAGCAATTGAAATGCAGAGAGCGAGAAGGACAAATGCAGATGCAAAGATTCTTCCCCAGTCACTTTTTAGATATAATCAAGTAAGAGGTTCCTTTCTGGCCTTAATAACATGAGTCAGGTTATAACAGTGGAGTAATACCTGCTTAAAATTGCCTCAGAGGTTGAAATGGATCCTAGTCAACCAGCTTCAGCTTCTTAACTCACACTGAAATACCATTTTAATGATGGACTTTGTGAACATAGGAATCAATATGTAGGGAGGTCACAGTGCAAGGATCTATGTGGGGGTTTTGCTGCCAAATTTAAGTTGTTGATAGGCAATAAAGTGGAAAAGTTTGATGATAATGTTTATTTAAGGTAAATAAAGAACAAAAGCTGTCTGTAAAGTGTCACAGAAGGATCTCATAAACCAAGTGACTTCACTTAATAACAGCAAGACTACATTTATACTAAATATAAAGTGAAACACATAAGCATCACAATTTGACTTTACATGTTCAGCACCTGGACCCTAAACCAGTTACTTGTATTTGGGAAATAGATACATGATGTAATAGTTCTGTAAAGACATGAATTGCATGTTCAGCTGGAGGAAAACTGCCCTAAATGTTAGGAATTACTAGAAAGGGAACAGAAGAACAGAGGCTATCATTAGGCTATTGTATAAATCCGTTGGGCACCCATATCTGCAATATTATGTGGAGTTCTGATCTCTTCACTGCTACTGGGGATAGCTTTGGGGTAGGGAGAAGAAGGCATGGAAGCCTGTAAAATCCCAAACTGTATACAGCAGGTGAATGGGGAATGATTGTTCACCATTTCCCATGATACAGAAGGATCGGCGAAAGTGCACTAATGAAAATAACTGCTGTAGATTCAGAAGAAAAGGGAGATACTTTTCTGAATACTAAATAATTACTTTGTAGAGCATATTGCCAAGCATGTGATAGGTAGATAAAGTTTATATGAGCTGGAAAAGTGAGTGGATAGGTAAATTTCTGGATGAAGTATCAGTGAACAGCTAGTCCTGAAGATACCATCTCTAACTTTGAAGTTCCTGAGCCAGAATATGTTAGAAGCTGAAGGTGTATCACTGCAGGTTTGCCCTGTTCTGGTATTCCTCCTTAAGTGTCTCCTGCTGTCAGGAATGGGTTTGGCCTGGGGGGCTTACACACCTATCCCTGTACTGTCTTTCTTATGTTCGTGTTAGTAGAGATTTTGGATATCGGATATCATAATTGGTGTTCTCATGCCTGTATAATGACTGTTGTTCAGAAATGAACTTGAACAACAATATTAATCCCAAGTTAATTATGTATTTATGTAAGAGCTAGAAAGTAATTTCCACTGCAATGTGGAAACAAGGAAGGCCCCTGTGATTTCTGGCGGTGTATTCCCAAACACTGTCTCCAGGATGGGAAGACAGTCACTTCTGTACATCAAGCAGGTAAATCTTGTGCTGGTAACAAGAGCATTTGTCCAGCCTGTGTTACCAGGAAGTTGTCTTTTGATAAGAGCAGCCATAGAGGGTTTCACTAAAGGTCAGTCTCACTATCCTGCTTTTGATAGTGCCCGTACCCATGGCTGAAAGAATGTAAGAATGAAGTATATCCTGACAGCAGTTGTTTCTTAGGGATTTTAAGCCAGAGTTTGATTTGAGACCAATAGGTAAAGCAGCCATCAATTTCTGCAGTTCCTTTTTGAATTATAATTTTGACTTCAACACCTTGGCTTTATCACATGTTTTGCTTAAAATAATTTATTTTCTATGTTTAAATCTTTAGTCTGATAGTTTTGTTGTATGTTTCCTTTTCACCCGTGTTGTGAGAAATCGTGAATAATCATTCCTTGGCTACCTTCTCCATAATAGTTTTCATTTCTTGGAAGTCTATCATTTTTTCCTCCTCTTGTCAATTTTTTTTGTGTTAAAATTATAATATATCTTGGACCATCCTTGTCACTATTACCTTCACTGTTTTTACTTCTTCTCAAGACTGTGAACACCAGAACCATTCATAATATTCCACATATGGATGAACCATATAATCCTGTTCACTTTTCCTTTTGGAGTAATGTCTAACAGTATTTTTCTACTGATTGTTAGCACTAAAGTGGTACCAGTGGATAGTCCTCTGTGCTGCTCTTTAATCAGTCTTTTTGTTCATTTTTCTGAACATCTTAGTTTTGTCTAGCTCTGTACACTTATTGTAAGCTGCTAGTATCTTTGAACATCTTTGAACACACTCCCACGTGTGATTGGTATCAGAAAAGAGTAATAATGCCCAAGAGGTGGATGGGGTTAGAAGAAATGGAGAGATCTGAGAGAGGCTTAGTATTCTAAATGTACACCCTGATTATAAATAAAGCTGCAGGGAAGGGGTTACAGGGTCTTGTGTTTGCCTCTCTGAAATGGAAGTGGAGATCAGACTAGGTACTTCTGTGAGTGCTTCTGCCATCAACTTCTGTGAGACTGAACAAATCCCACACTCCTATAGGAGCCTCCTGACAGAGAAAGGGTTGTTTAAGATGGAACAAAGATAAAATTTGAGGGGATAGAATGGGGTTACAGGAATTGTTGTGGAGAGAAGGGTGTCAATTTGTAGAAGAGATTGATTGTGGTAGGTCAGAAGCTGGAAGATGCTGTAGCAGGTGCTGTGCGGTACCTTGAGCGGAACATGAAAAGCCCAGACAGGGTTGTTGTGAGTTTTACAAGCTCGTGAGAAAATGTCCTCTCATAGACCCAATTTGCACTGCTTTTTCTTTTTTCTCTCTTCAGGAAAAATGCCTAGTGGCATAAAAACAAACATCAAATCTGCCTCAATGCATCCATACCAGAGATAAGCAAAAATGAACCTGACCCAAGGATCAGCAATTACCAGCATTGTTCCTGCTGTTGCCACAACACCTGGATTCCTTGTAGCTCTTTCAAGTCCCTTCACTTGTCCAGTGGAGATATGGGTTATGAGACACTTTCTTGGGTTTTATTTAGTGCTGACTGGCTTGTGCGGAGCTGCTAGTGACCATGTCTCCTGGACACAAGTAATTCTCTGTTTTGTCAAAGCAGAGAACTTTGCTTCTGGTATTGATCCCATCTTCTTCAGGCCTGGCCTGGAGGACAACTGCCCTTTCCTGATACAGAACCTGAAGAGCTGCACAGAGTGCTCTGCTCTTTGTTTCTGCTTGTTCACTCAGGATGTTCTTTATTCCCTCTTGTTGAATAAAGGCCCTGTTACGCACACTATGAGACACTGGTGTCCATCTCTCTGGTCATAAGGACTCTAATTTCCCTTTGAGTAAGGCTACAGAGCAGCTCCAATCTAAAATACACAGAAAATGTTGGAGGCTGAATGCTGGAGCTGCAGGCTTATGCATAAAGAACTATTACAAAGTGAATCAGCAGGGTACAATATAAGCAGTAAACATGTTATTCATTGAAAACCTGTTATGACTATTCTGCAGAAAGCAAAGTACTGGGGAAAAAACCTACTACAAGGCCAACAGCAAGAAGGAAGCATTTCAGGGACAAAGCACAGAGCTTTCGTGTTCTGATGCTGCCACAAATCCCAGCTAGTTCTGATTTCACTTCCATAGTTCTCCACAGCTGTTTTTCCTGTGAAGTTTCTTAGCTGCTTCAGGATTAACTTGTCACTTCTGAGAGGTATTTCTGTCTGCTCAGGATTGCAGCACCTTTGACTTGACCAGGCTGTGAGCTCTGGCCCATTTCTCTTTGGAACTGGACTTTCTGAAGCCATCTACTTTTTCCCCTTGAGCTGTAACATACAATCTGCCTAATGAAAGTTTCCTCTGAGAATAAAGGGTGTGGATGCATGCCCAGAGAGCATGTCACTACACACAGCACTATCCCACAGACAACTGTCATACCTCTTGCTGCCCTTGCCTGGACTTCCCTTTTGACTTGTGAAAGCCACTGCTGCATTTTACTCAATAGCATCCGTCAGCAATCTTATGGGTGAGGAAATCTCCACTCAGTAGATAGAACCTGCAGCTGCTCCTGCACTGCTTGCCTCTGAGCTAATCAGATCCAGCTTGTATGTGGAGGCTGTGGGCTGTTCTGTTAACAAAACCTTCCACAAAGCTGTGACCAGGGCTGTTATTGACCCATTTTGAGGTACAGGCCTTTGAAAAGCACTGAGCTGCAAAGTACAAAGTTGAGCTGGAAGCACAAGCAGCTTACATGATAAGCACAGCCACTGTGCTACGAATGACCCCAGCAACATGTCTGCAATGGCACCAGTGCAGCCGACTGATAGGATTGCCTTTTGCTCCTAATGAACATGGAGCTCTTGGCTCTCAGGAGTGAGGAGCTGGTGTGAAGGCAAGAGCATGCTGCTAAACCCACTGCAAGGCTTTTGTTCAGTGCTTGGAGCCTGATGGCAGAGGAGTTGGAGTCTGCAGCACTATGTGCTGTGGTGGGCTGAGCACTGCTGAGATGGGTATTCCCTGCTCTATCTCAAATCCCTGCTTTGGTTGGGAAAGCAGAAAACTGTTGAAAGAATGTTTGTCAGATCCCTGGCACTCATCATCCATGGCGCCTCAGCTCTAGGATGCTGCTTCATTTCATACTCCAAGACTGGCTTCCTTATAAAGCTAAAAATGCCTCAGAGCAGGAGCACTGGGGCAATTTGGGTTGCCTGGGACACAGGCAAAATGTGGCTGCCTGCTACTCAGGCTAACCTGACTCTCTGGAAAACGCCTCCAGTGGGGTAGGTCAGACCTTTCACACACTTGGCGGGGTGGAAGGGAAATACTGGCAGGGTTTTTTTCCGTAGATTATAGAGCCGGGGAGGCCGGCTGGGCTCACCAGCGTAACTTCCTGCATGACACAGGCTGCCCTGAATTAGTTCTTGTGTAAATTAGAGGACTGGTGCTAGAAAACTGTCCATTTTGTATGGATATGTCTCTCCTACAGTGGCCGGTAGGTTGTTCTAAAAGTTGATTTTCTCACTGCACCTTATATTGAGGCTGCACTACTTTAATTGCCTTCAAGTCACTGGATCTCCTCAGCCAGGGGCTGAGCCCCTGAGCCGATAGTACGAGAGAGAGGAGTTGGATATTAAGGTGAAGTTTTCCTGATCCTTTTTTATGATAAACAGAACTGCTTTAAGGCATATTTTCCACTTCTTGGTTCATGTCCAAATCTTCTGCATCTGTGTCCTTTGGGACACTGGACTAGGACACACTA
This sequence comes from Galbula dea, assembly GCA_013399015.1. Taxonomy (NCBI): domain Eukaryota; kingdom Metazoa; phylum Chordata; class Aves; order Piciformes; family Galbulidae; genus Galbula; species Galbula dea. The sequence continues at coordinate 5,976,952 of VWZX01004666.1, forward strand.
TTCTAATTGTGGGAATGGGAATTTCAAATGCAGAGCAACTTTAACCCTTATCCAGTTGCTGATAGTGCTTGAATGTTTAAACAGAGAACAAGAACAGGACTTTTACTTCATAAAGTCATGGTGGGAAATCATGGTCCACTGCTTGTCACTGCAGCCTGCAAGCCCAGCAGGGATTCACTGTCCCCAGTCTGCTGTGTCAGAATAAAAGCACAGCCCTGCTGGGTCAGGGCAAAGGCATGGTCTGTGCCCTGCTGCAGCTGGGGCCAAGCAGACACAAGCATGGGAGGTGCTGCTATGCTGAGCCCTCGAGGGGTTTTGCCCTGCTTTGTCCAATCCCTTTTTGAACTCATCAGTGCCATTTTGGCAGGGAGGAGGCTCAGCTCTGGCAGGACAGCAGGCACAGGTGAGCCCTCTGGGCCCCAGCTCATGTGTGGGAGGGAGTGTGATGGAGAGCATGGGCACTGGCTTGTTCAGGACCCCAACTCCCCCTCAGTACCAGATGAGCTGTAGTGCAGAGGATGGACACCTTTGCCTCCTGGCCCCACTGCCCCAGGGATCCCAAGGGCTCCTGCTCACTGGTGTGCCCTGGCTCCCAAGACAGCATGCTTTATCTGATGACTTTGTTTCCTTCTAGGTCACCAGCTTTACACCATCTAGCACTCCCTGCTAGAAACACATTCTCAGTGCTAATTCCATGAGGAGCATCTCCTCTGCCGTGTTGCACTTGGCCAGGAGGCTAGTGCTCTTGATCTTGATCACACATGCCTCAGTATCTGCCAGCTCATTCTCTGAAATTTTAAGGGTATACAGTTCCACAAGAATTACCATGTTAGTTTGACAGGCTTATTGTCTGTAATCCCTGATTGTTGGTATTTGTATTCCTCTGCTTTATGTCTTTATCAATAGGATCACTATTTCAGTCATTATTTTGCATGGGGTGACTACTGAGTAGACACACCTGTTTACAAGGCCATCCTGTTTACTATTTTAAAATGCTGGCATAACATCAGCTTGCTTGTTCTCTGGAGCTTCTCCAGGCTTCCTTGTCTTACTGAATGTCAGCATTAATCATTTGGATTTTTAAGGACAGGGGGTTTTGGTTTTTTGGTTTTTAATTTTGAGATGCAGGATACCCAGACTGCTGAGCCTTTAACATTTGCCTTATGCAACTGTTGTTTAACATTTTCCTGAGTTACTGGGAGAGTGGAAAGTGTTTCACCCTTGTGACAGAAATGCTTCATCTGGCTTCCTTCCAAATGCAGGAGTGAGATATTTATTGCCTTTCCTTCCTGCCCAGCTATCTGCAGTCCCACCATTCCCAGCCCAAATCGTGCATCCAGCAATGCTGGGTGATGCCCGCAGGCTGTCCTACTGCTGCCCTGGGCCAGCTCGCCCCTGGAAGCTGTGAAGCTCAGCATGGTGCCACCACTTCCCTGTATCTCTGCATCCACAGATCGGCAGGACTAACATCTGCCACATGTTTGTTCTCTTGTCAGAGATGTATACACAGGTATCTTCTTTTGTTTAAAAAAGAAAAAAATCAAACTTTTGTTGTTTTTTTTTTTTTAATCTACCAGTTTTTTAAGTGGATGTCACTAAGCCTTTACAGTGGAGGTGAAGTACGTAAGGTGTGAGGTGAGACATGAACAAAAAGATCAGGGGGACAGCTGAGGAAGGGGAAGCTCTACAGTTCTCCACTCTGTATCACAATCAAGGCAGGATGGCAGAGTCTTGGCATTGACTGAGAGGCTGTTTTCCATCCTCCTGCGAGGATGAGACCTTTCTGACAGAAACATCTAGGACCAAGGAGAAGTCTTCTGGTGGTTAAGTGGGGCAGCCTGAGTATTTTTATATGCTAAGAAGCAACATAATGGGGTGCATGCTGCCATTAGGCAGTAGGCCAGGTTTTGCATCTGCATCACTCCCTCCCAAAGCAGATTCACCTGCAGCTCCCAGAGAAAAGACAAACACAGAAACAGCAGCAAAATGTGCCTCTGAACTAGCCATTGAAAAGCTTAGAAACTGCTTGAAAGTCACAAGTACAAACAGAGGGAAAATGGCTGAATGGTGGAAGCAGAAACACCAGGTTGGCTCTCTGCTTTCCCCTGGGCTCTCCTCATGAGTTTGGTGGCCTCAGGAGAGCCAGAACATGTCTGTGTGACAGCTTATGCCTGCAAATGAACATACAGGCACTTCAGAAAAATCCCATGGAGCTCCTCCTTCCAACTGAGTGCAATAAGTCTTCTTGTGTTTTAGAAGCAAATTGTTACCACTTTGTACCTCAAAAAGATGCTGTGGTAGTGAAAGTACAAGCTTGAGAGGTGGGATGTTTGGATGTAGTTTAGGCTGATCTGACTCCACAGTTTATTTATTGTCTTTATCCGGCTGTATCCATAAACATAGTCTTGCTGGAAACCTGTGCTTAGAAATTAATGAAAACCTTCTGCAATTTGCTCAAGGCTAACCTTCTACATAAGGAAGCACATAAGAGTAATGCAAAGTATGCTGGCTGGCTCCTCTGAATGAGAAGTTTTTGTCTTCCTTTTCATTTTGGTGTGTGCTTTTTAAAGAAAGGAAATTACTGCATGTATTTTTCTGACTGAGACACATATTTTCCAAAGTCAAGGGATCAAGAGTTGTGATTCCTGCAGCAGCTCTCTTGTCACTACTGCTCAGCTCAGATTCTGTCACAGATTTGCCCACTTGACATTAGGCGTCTCCTTTTGCTACCATCATGTCCAAGCAGTTTCTGCACTGAATTAGCAGTGGTGATAAGGTCCTGCTCGGCATGGCATTGTCTTTCCTCTGAGTAAAGACTGTCCTCTAGAGTAATTTTGCATTATTTTTTATATTGAGTATTTTCTGGCCTTGCTTTGGGCCAAAGGGGCATCATTGCTGTCTGCAGGTGTTATTTTGAAGCTTCAGCGTTTCACAGAATGTTCTCTTCTGAACCCAGACCTCGCCCTTCTATGCATATTGCCAGGTGGCCTTGGTGGGACATGTCTGTCTCCCATTGCCATGTGCAAGTCCTGGACTCTGCCTGCCTTAGCGTGCAGCACAGAGGTGTGTTGCTCCTGTGGGAACTAGGCTTTGAAGCATGAGGTGATTGTTTCTGTGGAGTTTATTTTTGGTATTGATGTAGTACTGAACAGTACTGTGCAGGATGGGAGAGATGTCTCCTGCTCTGGTGCAGCAATGTGGTGTGACTTCAAAGCACTGCCTAAAGAGCTAATGGCAGTGGCTAATACAGGACCAGTTTTTAACCCTCCTGAGAAATGCATTCTGTGTAAGTGGGGCCGTGGATCCATAATTTTGGCTGTCTCATTTTTAGTATATTTAGGTTCCCGTGGGCATTGCAGCAACAGAAACTTCCATAGTCGTCATCATCATCATCGTAGCGCAGCCTGGTTTGGTTCAGTCAGCAGAACAATGCACCAGGTTGTGACTTGATTGGATGGGGCTCTGGGGGAGCACACATCATGTGCAGTCCCATGCTGCAGAGCTTGGGGCTGGGCAGGGAGCAGCAACTGCCAAGCCAGGAATGACTCACACAAAGACTCTGGGTGCACCCACCCTCACTCTTAACTGTTTGTATTCACTCATATCGGAAACAAAAAATATAAGGAATTAATAGGAATGCTCCAACCCACGTTCTGAGCATGCAGCTCGCTCTCCTTTGCTTCTTCATCCATGCTGTGTCCTGCTGGAGCTCGAGTGCAAGATATTTGTGTCTTCATCACACATAGATCAGGCGTGAGGGCATCCAAGGAGGCTTCTGATGTTCGCCATCAACAACACTTTTTGGAGAGCTGAGTATTTGCAGAGAGGAGGCTGCTACATTCTCTGCCCACTATCTTAGAGCAGTTTGTTGTATATCTCTCTTTCCCTACTGGTTATATATTCCCCTTCAAGGGAAGACAGTTGCTCCCAGCTATCTGGGGAAGCATTGCAGCCCCTCACTTTTGGAGCTGCCCCACTGCTGCTCTCTCCTGCCCTTGTGCCCCTTGGACAAGCCAAGCAGGAGCAGCAGCCCACGGCAAGACCTGCATGAGTTCTCTTATCCCTCAATTTCCTTTTCCTCCTCACCCACTGTGGATCTCAGGGGGTGCACTGTGCTGCTGACTGAACCAGTGGAGAACCTCGGAAGCAGTAAAGATGCCAGGCAGGCCAGGGAGGACTGCAGCAACTGGGGAGCGGGCAGCATCCCCCATCAGCTTGCAGCCTGGATGGGCAGGCAAATCCCAGCCCCGGCTGGAGCTAAAACACGGCCTCATTTCATGGCAAAACAATTCCTCTTTGTGTGACCTGTTCTCCCAGAACAATCCTCCGCTCTGACAATGTCCTTTCTGTGGCTTAGTCCCTGCAGAGTGACGAGCAGCATGCTCAGCCAGACTTCTGGCAGCTTGCACCAGCACCTGCCCACAGAGCTGCTGCCCCACAGCAAAGGTGAAGTATCTGGGATTCCTGGCCTGGGCAGCCTCTGCTTGGGACTCCTCTGTGGCCACTTCAGGTCAAGCCAAAGTCTTCCCAGGAAGGTCTTCAGCAAAGCCTGAGGCACGTGGGAGGGTTTGTTCTTCTGCCTGCTGGGGGTGGAGAAGTCACCTGGTTTTGTCAAGCTGTTCTCTCTGGCTCCCAGCAGTCTGGGACAAGTAGTAAGACATGATCAACTCCTGTGGCCTCTAAATCATGGAGATAAAAAGAAATGGCTTCAGGTGGAAAGGGAGATTCTGGGGATGAGCATGACCAGGGCTTGCCCATCACTCTTCAGGAACGTGAGCCCATGAGGCAGCCTTGCAAGGTCCCTGAGAAGAGGCAGTTTTTAGGTCTCTACTGGAGACAGAGCTCACAGAGCTGCTGTGGTCTTCTGTCACAGTATGCTGCATGTGGACAGTCACAAACACTTGTACTGGCAAGCAAGGACTGCTGTTGTGCTGCATTTGTTGAAGCTCCCAAACCTTCCGACCCTTTCCAGCATCCTGTTAGACCATTCTGGGCCTTGAGCTGTCCTTGTTATGCCAGCTGCCATGCAGAGGCATTGAAGAAGTGGCTTCTCCAGGCTTTTAGCCACCTCAGGCACTTTCCTCTGCTTGTGGCTCTGCTCCCTGTTCCCCACCTAGGATTTATGTGGATTTGGAACAAGCATCATTATTCCATAACATTATCCTGTAGGTCACAGGAGCGAATGGGAAAGTTTTAGAAGGTCCAGAGTGGGCTGAGACTTCTGTGATGTCTGTGGAGGACTCCAGGATGACATATTGCTGGGGTGATGTTGCCAGCCCACAGAGGTGGGTGTCAGGGCTTGTGCCAGAGAGGCTGCTAGCTTTTACACTGCTGATAAAGAATTCTCGCCCCGGCAGGAAACCACAGTCATGTGGGCTACCCACCCCAGCTGGCAGGCAAAGTTCAGCAATTAAATACACCAGGGTGAAAGTCTGCCATCCAGGCATCTATGCTCCAGTGCACCACCACAGTGCCTACAAGCTTATGGCTGATGCTTCTACCTTCCCTCTTATCTCACAGTATGCCTTTTTCCAGGTGACATTTTAAAGTAAAACCACAGCATCATGTTACAGCAGGGATTTCAACAGGGTGATTTCATGCCTGCTGGCTACAGAAATGTTGTGAGTTGTTACTGGTAGCTTGAGGGGCTTCTAGGGATTTCAGGTTCCAGGACTAAAGATATTTCTTGTGGCTGAAGGGGAAGAGGACAACACTGATAGTGATGGGGTAAATTGCCTTTACTGCCCAGATGATGGAATCAGCACAAATAATATACAAAGTTTGCACAAGATGAGTCACAAGATGAGTTGATATCAACTGTGGAAGGAGGGAGCACATCATCCTGAGCTTAGCAAAGCATGCATGCTCAGGCATGGTCTATCTGTCCATCTCCATTTGTTGAAATTACAAACTGACATTACGACATTTAATGGTCCTTCAGGCTCAGAGTAATGTCATTTCTCTCCACTTTTAGAGGCCATGAAAACATTATTTCATTCTCTCAGTATAGACAGAGGTGCCATAAGAGCATGTCTTGCATGTTGTGCGTTTGCCAGCGTAATCAACTTCTTATTTTTTGTCACGGAGTCACAGAGAAGGTGTGCAGCAATGATGTGTGGTTGGTAGTGCTTCAGAGTCCAACCCCAGGAGAAAGGGGGGAGGGTTAAACAGCATTAGAAAGCCAATTTATATGCAGTGTTTTTATCTGATCACATGCAAAATTGCTGTTTTTTCAGGGTTAACATGAGAAAGATGGGAGGATCTGAAAATTGCCTTTTCACTCCCCAGGTGTAACGTGCCTGCTTATGTATGTCAGATATATTACTGAAAAGTTATAGGGCAAAATGCATGTGTTTAATTTGACTAAATTCATTTAGTCTTCTTATTATCATTTAGATTTTTCAAGTTGAATACTGTCAATGTCTTCACTATATAAAAAGCTCACTATTCAATTTTTCAGTATTTAAAAACCATAAATTCAGTAAATAATATAAACTTCATGTATAAATCAGACATGATCAAAAAGATACTTTAGTTCCCCAGAAATCAGGATTTTGAGAATTTCTATCTTTGTCAGAAAAAATGAGAAACTTAGCACCTGGAGGGACTTAAACCCCTCTTTTCCCCCACCCAGCTGCACAGTGATTCTAAGCTGCTCTTCAAGACTGGCACCAGAAAAGGTGCACCAGCATCTCTCATCACATGCAGAAGAAATTATTACTAATCCTGAAGGTCATAACCTTTCATTGAACTTCATTCCTTTCACATTGCTTAGTTCCTCCAGACCTTCCCATGTGATAGTCTGATAATCCTCTGCACTGATGATGGCTTCCATCTTTGTGCCTTCAGCTAGTTACATTAGTGCACACATGCTTTTTGCACCAACACGGAGCAACAAGGAGAAAGTGTGGCACAGCTGGTTCTCCAATAAGCAAGAAGGCAGAAGACAAGGACTGGTGGAGGGAATAATGGAAAGAAGGAATGCAGAGACTCACATCCCCCTCCATCTGATCAGTTCTTCCTGTTGAGAAGCATCAGCAAGACCCTCACTAAAGCTATGGTGGAAATGTTATGCTGTTCTCCAGGATAAGCAATGGAAGAAGAAGCTTAAATTCCCCCAAACTGGAGCCTGGTGCAGCTCAGGCTGCTGTGACCAGGCTGCTGTGCACAACAGCCAGGTTGTTTGGGTTGAAGTGTTAATGACCCCACAGGGCTCTGCTGGCTGCAGCAGTGCAGGAGACACCTTTGTGCAGGTGTGTGACATGATCATCTCTGGTTTGGCAGTCCAGATTGCAGTTAGAGTGACATGCTTGGCTGGCTGCAAACAGCTTTTCTCCCAGTTTTCAGGTCATACAGGCAGGATTCAGGACAGAAGAAGAAGATTATCCATTTATAAAATTCTTTCTCCAGACACTTTGGGAACATAAGGCTGTACACACTGGCTCAGATCACTCTGACTTTTTCTCCTTCACCTCCCTTATTTCTGAGGAATGTTCTTTGCTATGTGTGCTTGTGCTTCCCTGCTTCCAAAGAGGCCAAAACCCAGATTCACAGCAGACAGCATATTAGTCAAGTCCTTGCTGGAGGCCTGTCCCCAAGGGTTAGGAGAGGACTCTGTATCACCCTGCAGGGAGCCACAACTGGGCCAATATGGAACTAGATCTACTTGCCCACAGTCAAGGTGCTCTGGCAGACCAGCTAGACCTTCTGCTCAGACTGCTGCAGCTCTGGGGACGTGGTGGGAAGGGGGAACACCGAGGAACTGCAGACACCCACTGAGCATGAGACATAAAAAAGAAGCAGATATGCAGACAAAGGTAACCCATGAAAGGAAGTGAGTGTGAAAAGAAAAAAACAATCAACAGAGGAGAACGAAACAGAAAAAATATATTTGATGTGATTGAGAATCAAGGAGGGAAACAGAAGATGCTGTAGCAAGGGAAAACTAAAGAGCAAATATGGCACAAGAATATGCTGGAGACAGCAGCCAACAGGGAAATAGAGTCCAGGACTGAGGGATAGAAGAAAAATGGGATTCAGAGCAGAAGAGAGTGACCTGGAAATTTATTCCAATAGCAGGAAGAATCTCGGCTGTGTAGTTTTGGAGCCTGACAAGCCTGCCAGCAAGGGTGAATCCAGAGGAGAAGGGATGCTTGGAGAAAGCTATGAGATATGGGATACAAGGTGGAAAAGTATCTAGTAGGGTGTGTGAAGGAATCTATTGGTGATCTCTCATTTAATGAAAACAACATAGCAAGATTTCCACTAAATTGGACCACGAATCAAGTACAAATAGAGCAATGGTGCAAAATAAAAGGACAAAAAAATGAAAAAGAAGAATAGCAAACAAGTCTGATGCCTATACTTAGCAAGGGAGAGTGATCTAGACAGCTGCAGGCCTACCAGTTTGATGTTAACAGTATTCAGTTAAAGAGTAACACAGCACATGGACAGGAAGTGGAAAGTGGAGTCTATTATGTCTGACTAATGTGATAGTAAAAACCCCTTTCTATAAAGCTATAGGTCTGGTGTGGTGTCCAGGGAAGCAGCTGGGAACCTTGGGGCCACTTTGGAACCTTGTAGATGTTGGGACAGAAACAAGCACAAGAATTTCACATTGGCTAGGGTCAACATGAAAGCAGAGCCTGGTGAAAGGGAGCAGATCAGGACATACAGAAGGTTACTACTGAGGTACTTTGTGGATGTTCTTATAAATTGATTTCCTTAAGGACTGGCACAAATATCAGATGTAATATGATAAAAACAGAATGTTGTTGGGCACTGACACTCTAGGGGAAAGTCAATGAATGTTGTGCCACCAAAAAAAATGCATCGAAGTCGTCAGGAATGCAGTTCTTTACTTCAGTTTTGGAACTTAGTGAGCTGCAAGCACTTGAAGAAGAGTTAAAGGAGTAAACAGCCACAGACTGACTCAGAGCTGTCACTGCAAAGTGGAACTGAGAAGGGTGAAGGCAGCTCTGGCTGCATCTGGATGGGGAATCCTCACTGGATGAGCACAAAGTCTGCAACTATTGCTGGTCATCCATCTTTAGGAGAGGGAACTTGAGCAGCAGCACAGCCTAAAGAATTGCTGTGACATTAGGAGTAGGGAGAGAAGCTGACTAGCAAGGAAATGCTGAAAAAACTTGTTTAGTATTGCATGTAATGGCTGAGAGGGAGATGATTTGCTATCTACAAATACATTGGAGCATAAATACCAAGACAGGGACCTATGTTAGATAAAAGACAACGTTGGCACACAAACAAATGGGTATTAACTGGATGTGCATAAAATTAAGCTGGAAATAAGAAGATGATTCTTAACAATTATAATAGTGGATTTTGAAGCCCCTTTCAGATCAGATGAACGTGAGTCAAAGCCCAGCCACTTTTTAAGATGAAGTTTGGTAAGTCTCTGAAGACAACACAGGATGAAGTGATGCTGAAAATAGCAAGCAATCAGACTTAATGTCTCTGGGATGTCCTTCTGTCCCATTTCCAAATGCAGTGTCACTGGGAAAACAATGAGCATATGTCCCACTTGTTTATTGATCTGTAGTTGGTTGCTTCCTAAAAGTGTAAGACTGGAAGAGGACACCTCAACCATCTGCACTGAGGGCCTCCTGTTGACACTGAGTTCTTGGGAAGCTGTATGCACCACCACGTATGAGCAGCCAGGATGCTGTGCCTTTGCTGCAGAGGATGACTGAGGCTTGGCCAAGCCTTTCTGCTCTGCTCTTCTCTTTCTGTGGCCAGCCTGCAGGAACCTGCAGCAGAACTGGGACTCCCACTCGAAGTAGGTATCAAAAGAGCATTGGACTGCTATAGGAGCAGCTCCACCTGATGAGCACCAGAGAAAGTAAGAGGTCGGAGTCAGAGACACACCAGGGCTGTACTCCCACCATTTTCCTCACACCCTCACCGCCACCCTCAAGCCAACCTTCCTCACCCTACCCAAACCCACAGCCTTTTCCCAGCCGTTTTCCACCTTACTACTGCTCCTCCAGCCTTTCCACCTCCCAAGACAGCTGCCTCGCCCCTAAAAATCAGNCAAAACGTCACACCGCTGCGCACCCCGAACCGTAAAGCTCTGCCAGCGTGGGCCTGGCTACAGACTGGGCGGAACTGATACCAGCGCCGATTGGCCTCAAAGGGTGAGATCCGCCTTGGGGGGCGGAACTTTTGCCCCCGAGGCCAATCGGCAGCGGCGAGGGGGGTGTGGGAGGGTTGTGGGGGGGAGGGTGGTTGGGCAGCCGTATTTAAGGGCGGGAGCAGCCGTGGTGGCGGNGAGACTGCACTGCTTGGGCGATGGGTGCTAGGTCTAGCCTTCCCTGTTGGGGCTGGGCTGTGGGTGCCTGGGCTTTTCAGGGGTCTTTTTGGATGATTTTTGGGAGGGAGTTTGAGGGGGGGCTTGGGAGGAGTTGTCTGAGCTTGGTGATGGTTGGTGTTTGCTGTTGCTGTGTGCTGGAAGGGCTTTTGTGGCTGTTTGAAGGTTGTCTTAGAGCAGGGGAGTGCTGAGGCCCCAGTGGGTTTTTGTAACTTTGGGACTGAAGTTTTGCATGCTAGGGATGGTGGGTCCTGCCTGGTGAGGACATGTGGTGGCTGGGCACCTGCTGAAGACTGCAGGAGTGGAAGAGGCTGGAGGAGGCTCCTGTGTGCCTGTGCCCCTGTCACCTGAAATGCTCTGGGGCATTGGAGGAGGTGGGTGGTGTCCCCCTCACCCTAGCAGTGGAGGGATGAGTCTGGGGAGGTTGTGGCCTGATGGGTGGAATGGGTGTTGCAACATGTCCTTGGCAGGTGGTGAGACTGGGTGTGGCTGCCACCAGGCAGGAAGGAAGGCATTAGTGGGGGCTATCACCCCCATGGAGGGGGGACGAACTGTAACAGCAGTGTAGATCCTTATGACAAGCCAGTGGTGTGCAAACGTGCCAGCGTCAGAAGGAAGAAGATTAGTGGAGTCCAAGTTGGCTTTTTGAAGTAGTCTTTATGAGCAGCTGGATCCTGATGATGTGAGGAGCTATAGTGCTCCCCAGAGCACTCTCTGGGTTGCTTGGGAAGGGTGCAGTTCTTTTCCTACGCCTGGAAGCCTTCCTTTGGGGCAGGCATATGCCTGAGCTGCTGTCCCTGCTGTACTGTCTTGGTAACATCCTTGGGGTGCTTTCCCAGCTTGCCGGGAGGAAGGACTGTTTCTCCTGGCTGATTGTGTGCCAGGGCACAAACACCCTAGCCTGTCAGGTCTTTGCCGGCTGGCTGTCTTGGGGGCAAGGTCCTGGCTGTGCTGGGTCTGGCCTCCCTGCTGCTGGCAGAGATGGGGCCAGAGCCACGGGTTTGTTTCCTGTCTGCACAGGGTCAAGGATGGTGATCGGCATCGCTGTGCTGGCGCTTCTGGTGGGACTGGAGGCAGCTGCTGTGGCTGGTCCCAGCCTGCCCCTCCAGCAGGCAGCAGAGCAGGCCGCGGCCGGGGCTTTCTGGAAGGTGGCCTGACCCCGCCAATCGCCTCGGCGGCGATGCGGGGCCTCCCAGGGACCAGCAGCTGCCGGGGTGTCACGCAGCGGCCTTTGCTTGCAGCCGGGCGGGAGCCCCGGGCCCGATCGTACGGGCCCCGTTGGTGGTAGTGCCGGCGCTCAGCCGCGCCACCGCGCTTCCGGGGCCCGGAGCGGCGGTAGGCCCCGGCGATGCCCCACCCCGAGGCCCTGTCGGCATACTCCCGCGCTTCCCCCTCCTTGGGCGAGGGTCGCCGCGGGACTCGGCGCACCCGCAGCAGTGGGACGCAAGGCTGGGGACCTGTGTTGGAGCCGCCTTGCAGGGGGTGGCAGTGAGACCTTGCCCAGGAACCCTGGCTGCGCGGTTCCTGATAGTTTAATTTTGGTGCGGCCGCTAGGCTCGGCCCTGCCTGAAAGCTGCGGGTTGTTGCACAGCTGAGGAGGGCTGTGGTCTTCCGGGCCTCATTGCAGAAGGGCGAGAGCAGCCTCCGGCGGTGGCGCTGACAGCTCTATGGCTGGAGAGCTTTCTCCTACACAGCACTCGATCAATGTACCATTGAGATGGCTCTTCCCTCCTCCTCCAGGCAGGGTGGCAGTACCAGGCCTCCCCCGCTGCTGTGACACAATGTTAGCTTTGAGTGCCGGCTCGTGTAGGTGCTTGGCTTCCCTCTGGCCCTGGCTTTGGAACGCCGGTGGGAGGAGGTCACTGTCACCCTCCTGGTGGCAGCAGTAGCCTAGCTGCAAGGTCACCTCAGACTGCTGTAAGCCATACACAGTGGTCTGCACTTGAAGGACAGCTTCAGGTTTAATAAGCATGGCCAAATGCTCATCTGACCTTCCACAGGCAGTACTGGACTTGGTCTGTAGGTCTATTATGTGGGCCCGTTCCTCCGTTGCAATAAAGGTGCAGTTAGGCAAGCTGCTTCTTTTGCAGTTTCTGTATCAGGCTAGATGAGACAGCATGAACACATAGGCATGGTGACAGGAGGGGAGGCTTTTGAGGTGACAGTCTGTATGCCTCAGTGCCCAGGTGATTTCCCTGTGACTGAGCACCTTGGTTCTGGAGTCCAAAGGGCAGGATGAAGTGGGGTAAATACCCCTTCCTATGCTCAGTGAGCAGCATGGGATAATGCTGAGTGCTTTCTGTGTTAGTGCTCCCTCAGAGCATCTCCTCCCTCTTGGAGGCCAGTATTGCCTGTGCAGCAGTGCATCCATCCTGCTGTGCTGACACAAATTAACCACCTTCTCTTCTAGCAGAATGCAGCTAGGGCAGATTCCTAGCTGGATGGAGGTGACCTTCCTACCAGACCTGCTGGGCAGCTTCTTGAAGAGGGTTTAAGAGTCCAACAGTTGACTGAGCCTGCTGTGTCTTACCTCTTTCTGAGGAAACCTCTCTAGCTACCGGGCATGATAGGCTGCTGGCAGCATGTTCCTATGAGAAGTAGCACAGTGCCAACTGTTACAGCATCTACTTGTTGCATCCCACTGTGGGGATTAAGCTGTGCCACCTACACTGCCTGAGCCTCTGCAATCCTGCCCTGCATCATATTCTCACCTGTTTCCTGAAAGTCTATTAGATGAGAGGTATTTTGTGGTCCTTCAGGGCAGAGATGTAAAATGAGAGAAACAACTGTTAAAACTGAGACTAGGGGAGTGAAAACTTGCTCTGTTAGATGTCTTGCCATGTTTTGGAGGTGAAAACTGAAATTACTTAAGGTGGTGCATAGTGTCTCCTTTCTCTTCTGATGAAGAAGAGCTTTGCATCCCTAAGAAGCTCTGAGGATAGTATTGCTGCAGGTGTATTGCTGCATGCTTGGCACCATACTTGGAGATTGCAGGTGAATGCTTTCCCCTTTTCTGCTGGAGTTACAGCACACTCAACACTCAAGCTGGGGTCCTTCCTTTAGGGAGAATCTTACAGGAAATAGTGGAAGTGGTGTCTGTGATGGCCCAAAAGATCTGTGTTTCTATGCTTTTGTGCTAGTATGTGCCCTACTAGATGGTGGGACTACTTGGGCTGGAAAGTCTGGTTCTTTCCAGTCAAACAGGTGAGGCAGTCTGAGCTCCTGCAGGGAGGAGCTGGTCCCCAGGAGCCAGGACTCTTCCCTGGAGGAGTTGTGGAGCTGCTATTGCTCAGAGACTTCAAGTTGCAGGTGTCACAGCCAGCTCCCTGGCAGCAGGCCTGTCTCTGGATGTTATCTAAGACTTAGTGATGTGGGGATGGTGGAGGTAGTAACTGAGTCTGACAGCTCTTGATTTTCCTTAGTTTCTCTCAGGGTATTTATTTTCTGGTTGATTCTTCCCTGTAGGATGGATCAGAGTGGTAAGCGGTCACTAGCAAGTCCTCCAGCCTTCCTCCAAGGAGCAGGAAGATTTAATAGATTTGTGTATATACAGTTTTGTATCTCATGCTGCTTCTACTTAACCCTGAGAGGCTTCCCCTGTCTGTGCAGTCCCAGCAATAGGAGCAACAGCCCTTGCTTTAAGTCATCCATCTACACCTACAGATAATCAGACCTAATGCTTCCTTTTTTGTGTGTAGGGTTGTGAACCCTGTTAAAGGTGGTGGCTGTAAAGTCCTATGCCTATTGGGATCTGTGGTGTACGTGCTGTGCTGCTGTGATCTGACGTCTCTAGTATTGCTGGAGAACATCCCTTTCTCTTCTTAGAATGTGGTTGTGTGGCTGCAGTTTCTTCTTGGCCCTTGCAACTGCCAGCACCAAAGCTGATGTGGTGAGTTCTAGGCAGTGACGCCTTGCCTCAATGAGAACTGGCTGAGTTCATGCTTGAGCTTCTGGAATGGTCCAGATAGAGCTGTTAAGAGGGAATTTAAGTCTTTCCTTTCTGTGTCTTGCTTTGTAGACTTCTAATATCCATCTTGTCTCAGTATGATGGTCCAATTAATTCACAGGCCTGTATGGGACAATCATAATATTTGGATTATCTCCTTGTAGTGAGCAGGGACACCTATTACTAGATCAGGCAGCTGCTTAGAGCCCCATCTGGCCTGACCTTGAATGTTTCCAAGGATTGGCCATCTACAACATCTCTGGACAATCTGTTTCAGTGTTTCACCACCCACACTGTAAAACATTTTTTTTCTTCTGTAGTCTATATCTCCCCTCCTTTAAAACCATTACCCCTTGGCCTGTCACAACAGGTCCTGCTAAAAAGACAGTCCCCATCTTTCTTACAGGCCCCCTTTCAGTACTGATGGGCTGCAATAAGGACTCTCCAGAGCCTTCTCATCTCCATACTGAACAATCCCAACTTTCTCAGCCTTTCTTCATAGGAGAGGTGTTCCATCCCTCTGATATTTGTGGCCCTCCTCTGCAACAGACCCACTGCAACAAGTCTGAGTCTGTCTTGTGCTGAAGACAAGTACTCCTGGTTAGGTCTGAGTGGAGTAGAGAGGCAGAATCGTCTTCCTTGATGTGCTGTCATACTGTTTGTGTTGCAGCCCAGGATAAAAAAGGATAGTAATCATTACTGTGTAACCATTACACAGTGGGAACAGAGGTGAAGCCTTGTAGTGAGGCACTTGCATAATGATTAAAACCACAGAGATGAATGCCTGTCCCACCTCCAGATAGGGGTACTGTTTCTCTGCTGGAGGGCTTTAGAAGGTTTGACCTATTTCTAGAAGCAGGTGTTAAGACTTGGCCTTGATTGGTCTAGCCCTGCCTGCTCTTCTATCATCTGCATAGTTTTGTCCTTCCCAAGGGTGCCCTTCCATGCATTCTGGAGGGCTGTTGGGTGCATTTACTTCTGAGAGAAACCCCAGCTATCTCTGCCTCCTTCCCCCCTTGCCTAGTGTTGTGTGAGGGAATGGACACAGTTCAGTGTGGTTAGCTAGAAAAAGTAATACCTTATATTCCACTTCTGTAGGTATCTTGCCCTGTTTCTTTTCTTTCCTTCTTTGTTCCTTGCTATGTTAATTTCTACCTACTATTGCCTTTTCCCTGCTTGTTTCCTGGCTGCTCTTATCTACTGGTATCAGTGCCCTGAATATGCAGCTGCCAGTGTTGAATGTGATAGGGAGTAAGCCTACTCTAAGAGTTTGCCTGGCCAGATTGGGGAGGTGCTGTCCATGGAAAAAGTGTGCTGTGCATATAGACGTTTTATTGCAATAGGTGCTCTAATAGGACCTTGAAGTCTGATTACCTGCCTTGCTTTTAGTACAAGGTTAGCAGCACTCTATTGCAATGGGCTTACTCCTTTCCCCTGAAAGCTTGAGGTGCCACACTTGCCTAGGCTCTTCGGAGCTTGCTTAATCTGGGAGTATCCTCTTGTTCTCACTGCTTCCAGTGAGCATGGGAAGGGGAGAGTTTAATCTGTTAGTAGCATGCTATCCAAAGGCCTTAGGGTTTTACAGCTACTGCATGACGGAGGGGTAGGGTATTAAGATACTTAGTAAAGATAGGGAAACTCCTTAGCTTTGGATGGGTCACTTCCTGCTGCTTGGAGCCATTGTGACAGGACAAGCACTCGGCCACTGTGACTCCTGCAGCAGCTGGAATGGCAGCTTTTGCAAGAGCTGTTATGTATCAATGATTTGAGTTTGCATCCATTGGCTGTGAATGCAGTCCTCCTATACTCACTTCAAAGTATGCTGATACAGAGTGTATGGTACCAGGCTGCTAGCCATGTTCTTTGGCACTCCATGAAGTAGATGAGCCAGAGGAAGTGATAAATGGATGTGATTCAAGTAGGAAAACTTATCTGGTGGTGTTAGTGTGAAGTTCCTTTTTAGACTTTGTAGTTATGTTGTGGGCTGAGAGTTCTGGGACTGGTAGCCCTCCAACTCTGATCAGAGTCTGTCCTGAATCCTCAGAGCCAAGGTGCCAGGCTAGGAGAGCTACTTTTGTGATCTACCTTTGTCAGCTGGTATGGCTTTCTGTACTTGAAATATAGCAGCTCATGCTCTCCTACCAGACTGGTGTTCTGTGCCCTGTGAACTGGTGCCCAGGCATCTCTTTAGACTGTGGTTTCCCTTGAGGGGAAAAACATGAGTTTAGTACTATGTGGAGAGAAGTGACTCTACAGTCAGGTGGCTGAAATCAATAGCAGTAATGTAGCTGTACTTGAATACAGTTTTCCTGTTGAATGCTCTTTGCTGCATGTGCTTGATCTGGTGCCCTGAGATGCTGTTTGAAGCAAGTGTGTGCTGTCTGGTTACAGGCCCCTCTCCCTTTCACCAGGGCTATCAGAGTGGCAGAAACAGGAGATCCATATCCAGTTTTATGTGCTTCATGGTAAGCTTAGTCTTAGTGATCCCACTGGAGGGTTGATAAAGAACAGTTTTGCTGCTTAGGGCTGTCTGGCCTCTCTCTCAATCTTGTTTTGCTCTGACTGCCTTACTGCTCATGTGTTGTTCAGGACATGTGTGGTTTTGTGTTCTTTATCTTGCTGGATTCATTTGTGCGTAAGCTCAGGAAAGCTTCTTCTGGAACTGTGGCCGAGCTCTTGGGGATAGTTTGAGGTGCCAGCCTTAGTATGTTCTGTGTGCAGCTATGTCTGCGCATGACCTGGAGCCACTGGACCCTGGATTGGTCAGTCTAACTCTTCCACGGTGGCAGCTGCTGCTGCCAGATGCTTCTAAACCACAAATCCCAATAACTCTGCTGGGAAGCATACTCCGAGTGCATGGAGCTGTGTGCAGGCCTTGCTGGACCCCACAGTGGATTTCTGGAGCTCCAGGAAGCTAGATGGGTGCTGATGGGGACTTGAGGGAGAAAGATGCCTCAAAGACTGAGGGGCTATGGAGCTCAGAGTTGCATCAGGCAGCAAGTCTTGCTGCCAGCTTGTAGGTCAGGAATGTGGGCTGGTTTGATATCTGGCCAACTGGTTATCCCTTGACCTTAGAGGGTTGCTACTCCCTTGGGAGCCCCACAGGGGCCAGGCCTCATTTAGCCAGTTCAGCAAAGGTCCTGTGCCAGCTCACCCTGGGGTGGCAGCTCTGTAGCCACCTACCAGACTGTTTTGGTGCTGCCTGTAATTAAACTAGTGGGGAGGTTAGAGTAACTTTCTATCCAACTTATTATAGGACTGATTTGTGACTTGACTGCTGATGGGGTAGGAGTGTTGGGTGACTGAGGCTGAGTTTCTTGCTTACAGATGGCTGCTGTGTGGGGAGACTGGTGCCCTGTGAGGCTGTTAGCAAAACTAACTGGGTTGAGCTCTGCTCTGTCAGTGTTGTTGTGGTTCACAATGCTGTGGTCTGACTGCTTTTGGGGCTCCTGGGGCTGGTTATAAAGGGCCTTGCTGTTCTTGCTGAAATTGCACTAGTGAGCTGTATAGCTTGTTGCAAATATGGAGTGTACACATTGCTTGGCGTAAGCAAGTATCTAATCCTTGGTGCTGGGACAAAATGTGGCCTAATACTCAGGCTTGCAAATAATGGGAGCTTTCTTGCTTAGATAAGGAAGTTACACCCTGTTGGTGAGAGGTGGAAGATGTGTTGCAAGGTCTCTAGGTATTGTGCATGGTGTTCAGGCATGAAGAGCTCCTGGTGCTTTGAGGTGCTTGGACCTGTTCACTTGACTTCTCTTCAGGTTTGGGTTACCCATCTCCTTTCAGCTCCTTGCACAAGATCAGGATCCAGGAGGAGTCAAAGGAGTGTCTCCCCTGTGCAGAGAGGACAGATACCAACCACTGATCTGTATACGTCTGCAGTGTGTGATGTGCAATGCAGCGTGGAGGGCAGTAAGGGCAGATGCCTAGCTGGAGGGTGAATCCCTCCCAAAGTGCAGAGTGACATCAAGTGCTGGCGTTGCGCACAGAGGAAATAGCAGAGGTAAGTTCAGGTTCCCAGATGCTTGCTACTCTGCACTGGAGATCCCCTGCTTGCAGCAGAAAATGTGGCACGAAGCCACCATGGCTCAGGCAGGACTGCACTTTACATCCTCCTGCTTAGTGAAGGTACTGCTTGGGCGTGCTCTACAACTGCCCCTTTGCAGATCAACTGCTTACACCCTAAGGCTAGTGGCTGCCCCTTGGAGACAAAGGAGGGTGGGACATACATCTGCTTGCTGAATAAGGCATGGTTCAGCCTCTAAATGCAGGATCACGTAGCATGCCAGTGTGGGTACCACATCTTGCAAAGAGGTCTTGAGGATTCCCTGGAGATGCAGTTTCTGTTAGCTGAATACAGCAGGATGTTCTGTCTAGGGAAGCTGTGGAAAATGCGTAGGCCCTTTTCATAAGGCACTATAGCATAATTCTGCTAGTTCTGTGCTGGTAGAAGTCCTGGTGCTTGCTCAGAGCCCGTTTTTTTTAGAGCAAGTCCAACGCCTCCTGTGGCATGTATGGCTATAGGAATGATGGAGGTACTTCACAAGAGACAGCAGTAAGAGGGACTTGTTGCAGTTCACACTGCTGGGGACTTCTGTGCTAGTGCTGAGTTGAAGTGAGCTCAAACCCACTGAGGGGATGGTTGTTCCAGGTCTGCTGCTAGGATGGCGCTTGTCTGCTGTGTGCTCTGTGCAGCCTTCAGCAGGTTTGTCAGGGCAAAACTGTTTTTTCAAGGGCAAGTTTTCTCACCCAGGTCTGCAGTGTCCTGGGACCCAAATTGTTTTGAGCCAGGGTCCTACCTGGTCAGTGGTGCTGGGCCCTTGCTGGTATCAGGGTCAGCTACATAATCTGTAGTGCCTGAGCTCAAGTGTTTCCCTGCAGTGTGAGGTGTAGATTAGAGCTTGTGGGTGACTTGATATTGTCTCATCCTAGTCTGCCCAAATTAGGCTAGTACTCAACAGGAGTTTTGTCTCTGCCCTGACTCATTCGGCTTGATTAGATAAACAAAGCTTGAATAGTCAGGTACTCATGCTGGGAACTAACTCTTGAGGGCTCCTCAATCTAGCAAATAAAGGTGTAGCTGCATATAGTGGTTGAAAGATGAAACTAGACAGACAAGTTTGGAGCTTACTCTTGGCCATTAAAGGAGCATAAAGCTCAGCAGCTCTCAGGACTTGTACTTAACTGTTTCCCACTGCTGGAGCCTTGAGTGGCTCAGGGATGCTATAATTCCTTCTATACTTTTCTGGCCTCTGCTGCATTGTATAGAGTGGGTAATCTTGGCAGTGCTCAGGACCTTAACTATTACTTGTATCATGGTGATACTACAAGTATAAACCTTGGAAACTTTGGTTTGGGAAGGTAAGCATCTGTTCTGATGGTACCACTGAGGTATGGGGATCAGGCCTGAGTGAGCTCTGCCTTATTGCTGCAGCAGCCTCCAATGAGACTTGTGGAACCACCTTCCGTGCTTTCTGAAGCACAGCAAAACTTCCTGGGATGTGTGGCTCTACAGGCTGCTCTGGAGCTTTGCTTGGAGGAATGGATACTTTGTGGGCTGGGTATAAAGGAGGAGACCTGTGGCACCCTCCCTAGTTTGGAGGAGAACAGAGGGTATGACTGGACAGGCACAGAGCTAGCACTGTTGCTTCAAAGAATGGTTAGCCAGAATGGTGTGTGCCAGGCCCCTGTGAAGGTTGCTGTCAAAGCCTGTCATATAGGTGCTTGGTAGCACTGCATAGGTAGTGTCTGCTGCTGTTCTGCTTGGTCCCAGCTATAGTGAAGAGGGCTTTGAGCTCTTACTCTAGGAGCAAAGCTGAAGAAGCAGTGCTGGTGCTGGCTGATGAGGGCTTGAGGTGGCAGTGGCTGCTGGCTGCTCCCAGCTGGGACCTTACTGAGAAGATTATTCTGGCTTCAGCCTCCTGGCTGCTACTCTGGGAGAGGCTGTGTGCTTCCTGGCAGTGGCATCAATGAACCTCCTGGGGAGACTGGGTTTGGGACGTGTTGTTCCAGGCCTGCGTGTGGGCAGTGATTTTTGTGTGTCTTCCTGGAGGAAGGGGTAGGTGGAGTGTCTGGTAATAGCTGAGGAATTACTCCCTCAGAGGTGGGTGAGTCAGGTGAGGCTGGACCTATCCTCTGCCTCCCTTCCTGGTGCTCTGGTGCCCTTTATGGGGAGCATAGGGATCTGGGTGTTTCAGATTTGCCTACAGCAGCAAGAACGTGGCCCTTCCTGGTTTTTCTGGAGACCATCTATCTGGATTACTGTCTGGTGTGTGTTCATAGTGAGGTTCAGCAAGTGTGCAAAGTATCAGTCCTTCTCCTTCCAGCCTTATATCCTTTTCCTGTGGCTTTCTCCACTACCTGGGCATGCTGTCCTCTCTCTGGAAGGGAATTGGAAATGTCACTGCCAAGTAGGCTGGTAGTTCTTGTCACAGGGTCTTGTATAAGGATGTGAAACCAGGAACTTTGACACCAGAAACTGGCGTTTGTTTCTGAACCAATGACTTTCCTTCCTCATGCAGTGGGTCTGCATGTAACATTGTGTTGCTTTTCTGGTGGTGATCTGTGGGCAAGAACCCAAAGCTGATCCTAAATCATTGCTCTGTGGAGACTGGGCCAGCTCTGCATCTCTCTTGGAGACCTTGCATCAGGGTCAGGCAGAGCAGTGTGCTGGGTGAGTATGGGTGGCAAAGCTGGTCGCAACATGGTTGTTGTGGGTGATGTTTGAGCCTGTACAGCAGGAGATACAGTGCTGAGGTTAGACGTTTTCCTAGCTGGCTTCAAGTGTTAGATTCCTGCCTTGTAAGGACTGCTGGTGGTGCATGATGCGGTTCCCAGCAGAGCTGGAGAGACAGGGCCAGGCTCAGTGAGAAGTGAGGAGCGTGTGGCACAGATGGAAAGTGGATGTTGTGTGAGCAATGCTGGCCAGATGCACATGACTGTACCTTTGCTGTACTTGAAATTGGATCTGCAGGGCTCTGCTCTGCAGAGCAGAGCCCTTCTGGGAAAACAGCCACCTGATTTGCCCTTCTCTCCACAGAGGTACTGTCACCACCATGGAGGGGATTGTGACCATGTATCAGGACTTCATGAAGAAAGCAGGTGAGCATTTGGCTTTGTCCAGCTGCAGGGCAGGTACCACTATGTTGCCTTACTGGCATAGGGGAGTGATGTCATCCCTGAAGCAGTCTGGGTCTAGTTGCATCCTGCCTCTGCCCTAACACAGATGCAGCTCTGATTTTTTTTTTTTNTGCTGTTTTGCCTCAGTGCCTGTGCAGGCCTGTTGGGGGTGCTTGGGCTCCCCTGGGCAGAGCTCCAGGCTGCCCTGCAGTATGGCTTCAGGCTGTACCTTACTGAATTTGGCTGGCTTCATCAGCCTATGCTTCCAGAAAGCTGAAATATCCTTGCCTCCACTCTGGCAGCTGTGTTGGCAGCAGATTGGGCTGAGGATGCTAACTGCTCTGCACTGTGGCTCTTTGCAGACCCCCGTATTGCTGATTATCCACTGATGCAGTCCCCATTCCTTGTGTTGGGCATCCTTCTGGCATATGTCTACTTTGTACTATCCTTGGGTCCACGGCTAATGGCCAACAGGAAGCCTTTAAACCTGAAGAAGTTCATGGTGCTATACAACTTCTTTTTGGTGGGACTCTCACTTTACATAGTCTATGAGGTGAGTTTTTTGGCAGAAGACTGTTTGGCATATATAAAGCAATGTATGCAGCTTGCATGGGTGATGGGGACCCCTGCTGCAAACTATTCCTTGCCTTCTGTGCTGAGCTTGGGAAGTATAGCGAATGATGTGAGCCTAATCCTGATGACGCTGTTGTTGCAGTTCCTAATGGCAGGATGGCTTACTGGGTACACATGGCGATGTGACCCTGTGGACTTCTCACAGGACCCCAAGGCCCTCAGGGTGAGTTCTTTTTTTCCTTTTCTGATAAGTGGGGATGTCCATTAGTGCTTCTGTTTGGACATCAAGGCCACAGCTACTTGCCTGTCCTGAAGCAGAGGACTTAGTCTCTTGTGCTTGGTTTCACTCCAGGGTTACTCTTGGTTACGGGGCAGGCTCAGGCTGAGGTGGGTCTCTAATATTAACTTTTACTGTTACAGATGGTCAGTGTTGCTTGGCTCTTTGTCTTCTCAAAGTTCATCGAACTGACTGACACGGTGAGTGAGTTCCTGAGGTATTGAGGAGGGCTTGTTGCTGCTTACTTGGCAGGGAGTGGGGGCCCAGTGTATTTTGGGTAGGTGCTTTGTTCAACCCTTCTGGTATTGCCTGGTAGTGCTTCTATCTTGTGTCCCTGCCAAGGAGGTAACTCTTGGCGTGTTATAGCTCTGGAAGCTGTGGAGTGACCTAATATGTGGTGGTAGTGAGCTTGGAGGCAGGGGGAAGCATCACTGATACCAGACACTGAATTAGTGACCCAGCTTGCTCCAGCTGCTTCCAGAGCTACAGGTCCTTAGAATTTTTGGGCTCTCATTCCAGGTGATCTTTGTCTTGCGGAAGAAGAACGAACAGGTCACATTCCTCCACCTCTTCCACCACTCTGTTCTGCCTTGGAGCTGGTGGTGGGGAGCAAAGTTTGGTCCAGGTAAGAAAAAAACTGGGAACTGGGTACACAGCTTGGGGGCAGAGTCTAAATAGCCTCAGCATGCTGAGAAGGGTGTTTTGGCCCTGCTGGGCTTCTAGGAGCTCTGTAGTGCTGATTGCAGTGGAGAGTTGACTTATGCTAATGAAAATCTTTCTTAACAGGGGGAATGGGCTCATTCCATGCCATGATCAATTCCATGGTGCATGTTGTCATGTACTTCTACTATGGGCTTTCAGCAGCAGGACCTGCTTTTCAGAAGTACCTTTGGTGGAAGAAGCACATCACAGCCATCCAGCTGGTGAGTCTGTGCTGTGGAGTAGACCATGTGTCTTCTGTCTCTGATGTGAGGGGCAAGCTAGCCCTATCCTATGAAAGGTGCAGCCAGTAGCTGTAGTTCTCTTCTGTAGCTTCTCGCTCTGACTGTGGGCCTTTATAATAGCTCTACCAGCCAGCTTAGGGTGTGAGTGCCACTCAGCCTCCTATCCCTGTGCTTGAAGCCATGTTGGGAGGGTAGGAGGCAAATGCTGCCTTGAAACCTGTCTGCCTCTTTCAGCTGCTGCTGACTGCACTTCAACATAAGCGCCCCTACTTCAGAGTGCAAAAGGAGCCTATCAGTTTCATTTAGAAAGTCTCTAGTGGGATCCTTGACCCTGCCTCCATGGATAACTTGTCTCTGCTCTGCCTTGCTTCCAGGCACAGTTTGTGATTGTTTCCATCCACATTTCCCAGTATTACTTCATGCCCAGCTGCCAGTACCAATTCCCCATCTTCATCCACCTCATCTGGATTTATGGGACCATCTTTTTCATCCTCTTCTCCAACTTCTGGTACCAGTCCTACACCAAAGGCAAACGGTTGCCCAGAGGGGCTCAGGAAGGAGCCCAACACAATGGTAGCAGCATCCATGAGAATGGCATTGTCACCAATGGCAAGGTCAAAGCCAACTAG
Source organism: Galbula dea (assembly GCA_013399015.1). Taxonomy (NCBI): domain Eukaryota; kingdom Metazoa; phylum Chordata; class Aves; order Piciformes; family Galbulidae; genus Galbula; species Galbula dea. Next base: position 6,000,770 of record VWZX01004666.1, read on the forward strand.
AGGGCAAGGCCCTCCCAGAGCCAATGAGAGCCCCGGGGCAGAGGCAGCTGGGACCTGTTCCCCTGCTCTTGGGTGCCACTAGCCAAGTCAAGTGCCTACAAACTGTTGTACTCCTGTGCCCAGCCTTGCTGTCCTCTGTCTGCATGCCCAGCCCCTCTGCTCTGAGCAGCCATGGGCAACTTCTCCTGCTTCTGGGAGGGCTTGTGCTGTTTCTCAGTGTTGCTGAGCAGAGAGGCAGCTGCCTGCATCACAGCTGTGGGGCTGCTCTCCCATTCCAGTGTTTCCAAAGGAACTTCCCCAAGTGCCTGCATCTGGCCCTTCTGCCTGAAGGCCACTTCCTTCTGAGTAGGACCAAAAGAAGAGACTGATCCCTGTCCTGGTGCCCTCTCTTCTTCCCTGCCTCATCAGAGCCAACAGGGATGAGCATACTTGTCCTTGGCCACTTGCCACTGCCAGCTCAAGTGTGAGTGCTCCTGCTCTACCATGCCTTTTTCCACTATGTTACATGCCACAGGGGGCACTGCATGTCCCTTCTGGTCCTGTTGTGCCCAAGTGGGGGTTTCTGGCCTGGCGTATCTATGCTCAGGTGTAGCTGTGGAGAATGTAGGGGCAGTGAGTGTGGGACTTGAGGGCCCAGACCTGCCCAGTACAGTACACATGCCCTGTGCCTAGTATATAGCAGGGCTTGTGACAGCCTGAAATGCCTTCCCCATGTCAGCCCAGGGTGCCTTGCTTTTCTGTGCCTCAGCTGGGTGCTCGGTGTACACTTTAGCCACACTTACCTGATGCTGTATGGCAGCTGATGGCGTGCTCCCCAGTGGGAGCCTTGTCTTGGACCACTTCCATTCTTGCAGACTCAAGACTTGAGCAATAACTGCCCTTAGAATCAGCTCCTGGGCTTTCCTACTTGGAACCAGCCCTGCTCTGACCCAGCAAGAACACAGCAAAAGATAGTTGTAGCATGCCCTGTTGTGGTGTAACAGTGAGCACCTCTTGCCTATGTGAATCTGATGGCCTGGGTGAAAGTGTACAGCAGGGCAGTGCAGCAGCTCTTCTGGGCCTGGTGCCCACCACCTGCTTTAGCTGTAACAAAAGCCATGCTGATGGCCTTGAGTAGGAGGTGAAGGAAGCCAGGCCCTGTCAGATTGGGGCTGCTCTTCTATCAAAAATAAACAGAAGGAGAAATGGCTTTGTGTTTTGTTTTTTTTTTTTCTGGGTTGCTGTGCTTGTCAGCTATTCTAGGTACTTAGTACTGCCCAGTGTGGTTGAAGGCAGGCCTGGGAGTAGCAGGTTTGTGTGTTGGGGGGAAGAGGGTGATAGCAGTGTGGTGATGAAGCAGATGGCAGATAGTTTCCATGTGGTTTTGTAGAGCAGTGCTCAGGGCAGGAAATATCAAGGCTCCTGTTAGGAGAGTGGCTCCACCCTATGAAAGAATGGCTGGGGTGCAGGCTGGGACCAGGGCCAGCTGCCTAGGAATTGCCAATTTTTCAGAAATTGTGAGGAGCTGAGATGTGGCAGAGCAGGAAATAGACTGTGGAAACCCAGGTGGTGGGAAAACAGCAGTCTGCTGTCTGCATCCTCTGAAGCAAAAGCCACTGCCATCTGTGAATGCCCTAGCAGAATGTAGCTTATGTTGTTCAGAGTGGGGTGTATGCTGCAGCTGCCCTGCTATTGCTACAGAAATGCATCTTGCCTGGCTGACCTCTGCTGTCTCTCCTAGTTGAGACAGTCTGGTTTCCCTTCAATGTGGTGAGGGTGCAGTGTTGCCTTCCCCATTGCCTTGTGAGCAGGCCCACCTGAGTGAAGAGGCCAGCTTAGGTGTTGATTCAAGCCTGAGAAGAGGGGTATGGGTAGCTGGGAGGAATGTGTCAGACCAGCAGGCTTCCAGAAGTTGAGTGGTGTGGGAGGGCTTCAGTGGATGTCAAGCCAAAGCCCTAGAGCAGGGCTTGGTGTGTGGGAAAGCTCTGCTGATTGTGCCTGAGCTGCTGGACACCTCAAGGCCATGCTCTGAAACATAAGAAAACCTTATTAAGTGATGTAAGCTAGTTTGACCAACATGCCAAACTGCACGTGGGCATTGCCCTATTTCACAGGGCTCAGTGCTATTGTATCTATGAAGTCTTAAAATGGGATCTGGCTGCTGCACTGTGTAGTGTTCTCCCAGTTGTTGCCAGTTCTCTGTGGGCAATGACTAGCAGGAGAGCTTGTTCTGCTCCCTGCTGAAGTGGTGTGGAACATTAGTTCAGTGCTCAGAAGTTACTACTTCAGGAGCTGTAGGTGAAGTCTAGTTGAGATGGAGCTTTTTTCCTGTCTAGCTTCCTTTTTCCCCACCCCAGCTAGCTCTTGGTAAAAACAGGCCTGTCTTTGCTTTTGCCCAAAATAGTAACAATACTTTAAACTACTTGTGCTCGGCATTTTAAAACAGGCTGTTCCTTTTGTGTGCTCTGCTCTCCCTTCCTCCAATTGTTCCTGTTAGCTGTGATCTTTCCATGGGCTGGCTGTGGCACTTGGTAATTTGTGTGCTGTCATGGTCAGTCGGGGCTGCTGCTCTGAGCTGAATTCACACCTTATATGGCAGTGTTTCCTGGGCCTAGTGGATCTGTGCCCAGCTGCTCTGTGCTGCAGGTCAGTAGGACCAGTATGGGGCCAAACGAAGACGCTGCAATACCATCATGTTCTAGTAATGCTCAGAAGACTTTGAAGAGCTGTGTAATGCACAGCTTCTGGGGGTGTGTGTGTGCTAAGGAGAGGTAAGTAGGCTTTGCTATTACACAGGAGTGATGAAAATACACCAATGTTCAGGCATGCAGGGTCAGGAACCACCAAAGCCTTAATCTGCTGGAAGGCCACAAGGGCAGTCTGTTAACCCTCCACCATCAAAATGCAGGGGGGTGGGGCAAGGCTTCTACAGCAGCACTGCTCTGGGAAAGAGCCAAACCTTGTATTTGTATCACTGTGCCCTTTCCCATTGGATCCAGCTGCTGCACTAGGAATTGCTTCTGAAAAGGAAGGAGAGCTGTCTCTTTCTCCCTTGGACCTCCTCTACCCTTTGATGTGGTCACATGGGGATGCACCAGCAGCCCTGCTGGGAAGGTGCTAGGCTTGGCAGCTGCAAGCTGTGTTTGAGACTGTGCTCCCCATATCAGCAATAGTTGTGGGGCTGCTCTGGTAGGTATAGGGTGCATGCTTGCTGGCCTTAGCACGAGTTGGTGCCAAAAATGCCTACATTTGAAGGCTCCAGCTGGCTTAAAGCTCAGGAGGTAGAGCAGGAGCCTGGCACCAGGAACAGCATGGTACTGTGCTGAGAGGGAGGTGAAAACAGTTAATAATAATCCACCCTCTAATCACAGGCTGATGGGAGTCACAGGCTTTGTCGAGCTGCTTTGTGCAGGCCAAGGTGCTAATCAGCAGTGCAGTGTCCTTGGCAGTCCCTGGTTGTGCTGGTGCTGCTGCTGGACAGGCTTGATGGGTTTGGTGAAGCCCTGCAGCCTGAGACGCTATGGCTCCAGTACACAGGGCAGTGTGGCTGCTGTGGCTGTTATGGTTCTTGCTCAGGTAAAGGCTCAAATATGCTCCCTGCAACTTGCACCAATGTAACTGATCCTAGGATTAAAAAAACACAACCATTTTTCCAAGTGCTGGGGAGTCAAGCTCTACCAAATGTCAGCTGAGCACTGCTTTCTGTTTCCCTACATACAGCTTCAGCTTGGCACCAGGGCTTCCCCGCTGGCAGGAGGGGAGGATGGAGGAGATCAGGGCTGCTGGAAGAATATTATTAAGGGCTGTAAATTGGGTTGGTGATGCTTGGGGAGTCTCCATGTGTGACACTGATGCTGGCCTGTGGCACTGTAAACTAACCTTTTGTTTTGCTTCAGGCTTCATACACCCTTGCCTTTTTGCTGGATGTTTGTAGCCCTTTTTTTCTCAATAGCATTTGGCTTCTAAATTCAGTACTAAACTCACTATAAAAATAGCTATTCTCTGAGGGCAGGTACTGGTGGCTATAGCAAAGAGGCTGCAAATGTGTGACCCTACAGCTCAGACTACCAAAAAGGAAGACCCTGCACTTTTCTGGCACAGGTGATAACTCTTAGTAGTTGCCTGCAGAAGAAGAGTAAGGCCAATCTAGTATGTCAGAGCAGGAAGCTGGGGACACAAACTGTGCTTTCAGTTGAGCCTTGCCACTAAAGCAGGCAGCAACTGGGCAGAATGCCCTCTCTTGCCAAAGGCCAGTTTAGAGCTGGCTGAGTGCTCTGTGGTAGCAGAGAGGCACTTCCAGATTCCTTCCTCTTAGCACTGCTGCAGCCCTAGGAAGCATGAGTTTTGATGCACTGTGATCAGGGATGGGGGGCTGGAGAGTCACACAGGCTACAGCTTCCCCCTGTGGTGAAACTGCTGCACTTGTGGTCAGCAAAGATGTGGAGGTGACATTATCTGTCTTAAGTTGATACACATACATAACAGCCATTGCTTTACAGCTGTGTTAGGCTCAGGCTGCCTGCAAACAAGAGCTCCACAGCTTGCCAGACACCAAACACCTGAGGAAGGAGAGGCTTGGTTCTGTGAGCCACAGCCTTTTCTTCCATCAAACTCCATAAACGTCAGTTTAAAGCTGTTTATTAACATTTAAAATACTCTAGTTTTGTAAACAAACTTTCCCCCCACCCCCACCCCAGAACAGCCCAGTGCACTCATCGGATGCTCTGATGGATGATGCTGCTTCTAACACTGTTTGCCTTCTCTTTCTCCTTCTTCTTTATGGGATCCATCTCAAAACAGCGCCAGAGACGCAGTGTTTCATCAGCAGCTGCTGAGGCTACTGTCACACCATCAGGGCTCATAGTCAGGTTCAAGACTCTGGCAGTGTGACCTGAGAAGGAGGAGTTGGGCAGTCAGGGCTAAGCTGGTTCTACCACAGTGGTCACATTTACTCTCATATGCCCCATCAGCTTGCATAGCTGTCCTTACACTATGCCACAGCAGCATGAATTCACAGCCTAGGCATGCATTTGAAGCAAGTGTTTCTTCAGCCACTCACAGGAGTGCCTCCTTCTAGCAGCATGCCCCGGACACCACTCTGCATCAGTGATGCTTCAGGCTAGAATACCAGTCTGCTCAAACCAAAGACTGCATCAGCCTTTAGCCACCTTCCCTTCTCCTGACAAAGGGCCCCACCTACCTTGCAGCTCAGTGACCTTGGTCATTGTTGGATACTTCCATATAACCAAATGATTCTGTGCAAAGCCATGGCCTGAAATGAACTCCTTGTAGTTTGTTGACCACAGGATAGAACAGACCTGGGAAGAGGCAGTAACACAGGTAAGACAAGTTTCTTATGCTGATGCTCACCACCCAGAGATGGTCCCCACCTTTCCCATGCCTCTGGGATGTGTGGGTGTCCTGTGAGGAGGTGTTTATCTTCATGTCTCACCTGGGAATGGGCATCAACAGTACTGAGGCAGGTGCCAGAACACACATTCCAGATGCGGATACGTCTATCACTAGTCCCACCTCCAGTGGCTAAAACATTCATCTGCCAGGGACACCATGCCACAGCCTGAGATAAAAAGGGTTAATTGTAAAACATGCAAGAGGCAGTCTGTGCACAGCCAGTGCTGCATGTCTGCCTTGCTTAAGTACATATACCCATAGCAGTCCTGTACTCACCTTGACAGCACCCTCATGCTGAGTGAAGGTCTGTGCAGGAGCAAAGCCACCGCCATTTCCCTGAGTGCATGGCCAGATGTTCACCAGGTTGTCGTTGCCACCACTGGCCAGGTAGCGTCCATCTAGAGACCACTTGAGTCCACACACCTCCTGTGTGTGGCCAGCAAGTGTGGCAACATGATGCTCAGCCACTCTGACATCATGGTGGTGGATGTGGCCAGTCCGTGCCCCACTGCAGAGAGAAGGCTTACAAAATCTCTTCTTGTGCTGTTACCAAGAGTGCTGCACTTGCCACTGTTTCAACCAGTGTAACCAGCATCACTGGCCTGTTGGGGTGAGCAATACAGCCACAGCCGGTCTTCACCACTTCAGCACAAAGGGCAAAAGAGAGGCCTTTTCCCAACCAAACAGATTAAGTATGAATCCCAAGCCAGGACAGAAACTCCTCTCTGCCATCTGTAACCTGCACTACTCAGGTCTGGGATAGTAATTCCTGGGATGGGAATCTGCAACAGCTGTACAGTGCCCTTCACCCACCCACAGCTGCTGCTTTACCTGGAGAGGATGTAGCTGTTCCAGCTGAGGGACCCCACACGGGAAGAATGGCTGGTCATATTTCGGAGACGTTTCTGGTGCTGTATATCCCACAGCTATAGAGACAGAAAAATAAGGTCAATAACATGAGGAAAACCAGCCCTGTTGCTTTGTCCTAGGAACCTCACTGCAAAGGCTCCGTCATTCAACCTTGTCAATATGGGAGCAGAGAGAATTTTTATCTCATACTTACAGAACAGAAGGTAACTCCAGGTGTCTCAAAACCCCCAAAACAAACTGCTTTGCATGCTGCAGTTAGTGACTGGCTGTGGACATTGCCACCAGTCAAGACAGTTCAGGGTGCATTGCATTCTTCTTCTGCCAGCTAAGTCTTTGTCCCAAGGCCCCACAGCTCTAGCAATCTCTAGTTTCACTCCCGCACTCACCTGGACCTCAGCATTACTTGTGCCAACAGCAAGGTAGTTTCCTTCTTTAATCCACGACACAGAGGAAACATAATCATCTGGATGTTCTATCTGCATCAACTGGATAATTTCCCCAGAGGCATGATTCCACAGATAAACTGAGTTGTCCAGAGCTACTGCCAGGAAGTTCTCAGAGCTCCAGTCAATGAGATTCAGATCTACAATTTGGAAGAGCAATACAGATCACAGTGCACTTACCTGGAGAGCCCTGCCCTTCACCAGTGCTGATGTCAGATATCTTCCACCTGCATCAAGTGTGTGCACACAGACAGGTAAAGGGCAGCCTTCTGGGCATCACCATGTCCAACTAGTGGGATCAGGCAGCCCTGATCCAAGTCACCTACACAGCACTCTGGACCACTGTTCCTATAAGGCTATTCCTATAAGGCTACAGAAAAATGCTCCAGAAGTGGTCTGTGCCAGCCTGGGTGCAAAAGATACTGAAATAGCCCAGTTACACTGTCCTAGGAACTGCACTCCAGTGCACAGTGATCTTTGTGTCCGGCACTCAAAATTGCAGTCTACTTACAGTAGTCATTGCGGATCTCTGGTGCATCCAGGATCCGGTCTGGCATTGAAGGAATGTATCTGCCCTTCTTCCTGCTGGATCCAGGTGTTTTCTGACTATAGAGCACTTTCAGGTTATTCTGATAGCCTGTATGCAGAGGAACAGATTTGTTAACCTCAATTACTGTTTCATCCCATATGAGCACTGCTCACACAACTAGAAATCCCTTCCAGTGAAAATGAAGTCCCAAGAGAAGAGATACACTCAGAAGAGCACAGTGTGCTGACATGACTGGCAGTATGAACTGCTGAACCAGGGTGAGCTCCACTTTTCTAATTCACAGGAACAAATTTAACTGACAAGCACTTTGTTTTCCCTATCCCATTATGTTTAGTGACAGTTAAGCTACAAAGTGCACAGCAGAGTTTGAAGTTTTGGCAGACCTCAGAAAGGTTTGCCACCAGCAATACAAGTGAGCAACTAGCAGTCTTCAACTGTTGTAGTCATTGTAGCTGTTATGCAGCCCTTCAACCTCAGGACCCCTAACAAGGGAGAATCCAGTATGCACAGGAGCTCTGAGAAGCAGCCCGATGATCTGTCCCATGTATACACAGGGCTCTGTGTTGCCATTTCCCTGCCCAGATCTCTGCAGCCAAGTCAACTCACAACAACACCATATCATACCTTCTGAAGCATTCTGTGGCTTTCCACTGAGGCGGAGGATCTTTGTCTCTTCTATATCAAAGCCGTTCAGATTCACTGCCCAGGCTTTCCGTTGCTCCTGTGGGGATACACCACTCTCAGTGAGATACATTTAAAACACAAATCCCACACTGCAGTTAAAACTCCAGCTGGCAGAACATACACCTAAACCCCCCTTTTCTAGGAGGTGTACAGCTCTGTTGTTGGATTCAGTGACAGACAAGCAGGTCCAAGTGCTTTTTCCTCAGATAGTGGCATACTGTCCTGCTCACACTTTCCTTCAGAAGAGCAGCAAGTTCAGAATTAAATTGCCAGTGGGGAAAGCCACAGCCACAAGGGACCAAATGTTTCATAACGAGTTTCAGAATGCAGTGTACACATTCCAGAATAGACATTGTGCTAGAATAGCTACCACCAGCAGTTTCACTGTGTAATGGTTTACAGCTTTGTATCTCTGTAGCCTACTATATTTTAAAGCCTCACTAGCCCAAAGTTGAATTTTGCTACCAGAAGCAGCACAGGCTACAGTGAGTGGAACAGAGGTGTAAGGCTGTGCTCTTCCTTGTGCCTACAGAAAGACTACAGAAGAGCTATACTCAGGAGGCTGTGTAGCTGCTGTGTACTACTTCATCTGCAGACCCTACAGCTTCCACCTCACTCCAAGTTACTGAAGCCCAAAGCAGGAAGCAGTGATGGCTGGGGCTGTCAGCCCTATGTGTCCACTTGACAGAAATTAGGGTTTGCTTCTCTGTAAATGTCCAGGAGAGATTGTTTTGTAGCAATCGGTGTACTAATTATAACTTATCAACATACTCACCTTCTTGGTAGGAGACTCCTCAACAGGGTCATTCTCTTTGGTTAGGAGGAAACTGGCTATATCCATCTGCATAGTGCTGCGGTTGGGAATGTAGCGATCCCCCCCAGCCTTTGTTGGGGTGTTCTGGATTTTGCGTCCAGATTTACCTGCATTCACATGTATAAATATTGTCTTACAGGTACTGAATAGGCTGCATTAGAGCTTTTGCAAGACAACAAACACAGCATTCTTTCACATATAAGCAGAGCTCAGAAAGCTTATGCTATCCAATCACAACTGACTCTTTTTTGCCTCCTCTGTATAATTGCACTAAGCTCCGGTTAGGGACTGCTAAGAGACAATCCTCGGGCCTAGTGCAACAATTTCAGAGTTCACAGATAAGGGAAGGGTGCAAAAATACTGTTGCAGCATGTAAAGCTGTCAGCACACCGTCCCACTCACACTTGTCCCAACACAGCTCTGCCAGAAAAGCTCGGCTGGGGGATGTTCACCCAGCTGTAGTGCTGTGCTCTGCCTACTTCATGCTGGAGAGAAGCCAAGTGACTTTTATGAGCCAGGCACCAGTAAGCCGGCTAGGGCAGCCGGGGACAGAGTTTAAAGCCCCACAGCCACATGCAAGTCCAGGCGACGCTCCCCCTCCCAACCTATGCCACTTGCCCGCTGCAGCTCACCGGGTGTCCTGGATGGCGTCTTGCTGGAACTGTAGGAGCGATTGGCCGGTTTCATTGGCGACAAGCTGATAGCGGGGCTGATCCCAGGGGTGCTGCCGTCTTTGGCCTTCCGCTGCCACCGCGCAGGGGGCGCGTTAGGGATCGGCGTGTCCAGCTTCAGCAGCGAGTGCAAGTCGGATTCGAACACGAACTGAGCCATGGCGCTGCGGGGAATGGCGTCAGCGGGGCCTCGCGCAGCAACGCTGGCCGGGGTGCAGCCCTGCTCCGCGGGGTAACACACTCCGGCTGCACCTCCACAGCAGTAGATCGCACCCCTCACGCAGGCCGCCCCCAAGGCCCTCTCCAGAGGGCACCACCCCCCACAGCCCTTTCCACCATAGGTCACCCCTCGCCTGAGACCGCACCTCTAAGTCCCCTTCACCATCAGGACCACCCTTGTGACCCCCACTTCGTCCCATGGTGCGCCCCCTACCTCGCTGGCCGTTTCTCAGGAGCCCTCCTGGCCCCCGCTGTAGGGTAGCGAGTCTCCACCCAACACCTCTCCACGACAGTTAGCACTCGCACAGCTGTGCTTCCCAGCAGCGCTTAAATAGCCCGCGTCCGCTCCTCCCATTGGCTGCTTCAAACCCAGCTGCCGCGCGCTGCCATGACAACCAACGCACGCCGCGTCGCGGTTGGCTGGGCCGCAGGCAGGGCGGGGCTCTTCTGAGCGGAAGGCTACGGGTCATAGAATCATAGAATCATAGAATTATAGAATTATAGAATTATCAGGATTGGAAGGAACCTTAGAGGTCACCTAGTCCAACCCCCTACAGTAAGTAGGCAATCTCCAACTAAACCAGGTTGCCAGCACCCTGTCCGGCCTCGCCTTGAACACCTCCAGGGACGGGGCCTCAACCAGCTGCCTGGGCAACCTATTCCAATGTTCCACCACCCTTGTGGTAAGGAACTTTTTCCTAATATCCAGTCTAACCCTGCTCTTCCCTAATTTAAACCCATTATAGGTAGGATAGGTGGGATTTGGGGTGAGAAGGTATTGTCGCCGTGTTTTCCGGGGTGGGGGGTGTGTGTGTGTGTGTGTGTCGGTGTCGGGGGGATATGGGAGAGAGGGGAGGGGGGAGCTAGATGAAACGCCGCGAAGGAAAGAGGAGGCTGGGTGCTTGTGTCTCGTTTATGTCGGGGCGGGGGGCGCGGCTTAGGGCGGCCCGCAAGGCTCCCAGCCGCTCATGAGCAGGTAGGACTGGTTAGCGATGTCGGTGCTAGGCAGCCGGCCAGCAGCGTGCCCCGGAGGCGCCGGAGCGCCCTCATCCCCCCGCGGTCCGGGCAGCACCTCCAGCAGGCAGGGAAGGACGGCCTCTTCGGGCGGCTGCTTGTAGAAGGCGTTAGCCTGGGGGAGACACACAGAGGGGCGCGGTAGGGGTTGCCCTTCGAGCTGCCCCTCGGGGGGCTTGGGACTTAGCCGCGGGAGCCTTGCCTCTGCCCCCTCACCTGGCTATGCTTGCTGCTGTCGTGGAGGAAGCTGCCCAGTGCGCGGTGCAGGTCCGGAACAGGGGGCCAGAGCTTCTGCTTCACGTTGCTGGGTGCGAAGAAGGGACCCGTCAAAGGCAAACCCAACCCTCGTCCTGTAGTACCCTGGTCCCTCTAGGCAGGATGCCCAGGCCTGGAGCTGGACCCCCTCCACCTGCCCCAGGCACAGCCCTTACCTGTAGAGAGAGGGGAAGGTGCACCGCAGCCCCAGGAGCACTCCCGTGAAGAGCAGTGGCACCACGGTAACACTTGGGATGATCCAGCCTGCATCGGAGGAGGAACATCGGGACTCTAGCCCTCCCCAGACCTGCCACCACTGAGCCCTTTGCAGCTTCTGCCTGGCGCTTCCCATCCCACTTCCAGCTCTCTTAGTGTCCTGCCCTCAGCTGTGTGGCTCCTCCAGCTACAGCCTCCACTAGTGCCCTGCCTCTTACCTGTATCGGCTGTGGCATCAACCATGACAGGTTTGGACCAGGCGCTCCAGCTGCCCTGGTACCACGGCCCACTGGGCTGGGCCCGCACCTGGGCATGGTAGCGGGCACCTGGCCGTAGGTCCAGGACTTCTCTCCTGGCTGCCCGTGGGACTTGCAGAACCTGTGGAGCAGAGTTGAGCTGGAGGTGATGACTACAGTGAAGGTAGGCAGGGCTGCTCAGGAAAGCCTTGGCCATGTTTTACCTTCCAGTCATGACTGTTCTCCACAGCATAGCGGACCTGGTAGTCCAGCTGCTCTGCCAGTGCCTCCAGGGGTGGCAACCACTGCAGACTCAGCTGGCCCTGTGACACCGTTGCCTGCATGAGCTGTGGGGCATCTGTGAGCACTGTTGGGGACAGGGATGTGTTGCTGGCAGGGAACCACAACGAGATGTTGCATCCCCTGCCAGCTGGGCAAGGGCAGGGGCCCCAGTGGTGTTTTGACTCACCGGCCTGGTGCAGCCAGAAGGGCTCCTTGAAGTAGCTTAGCGTGGGTAGTGCGTGGGGCTGGGTGACATTCACCAGGACAGAGATGGCACTGCCAGCCCTGGGCTGGAAGGTGCAGGCATGGGTGCCCTGTGTCCCCATGCTTACCTCCTGGCAAAGCTGCCATGAGTCTTCCCTGCATGAAGAGCAGGGAGCCAGTCAGCAGCTCCACTGCGTCGGTCCCATTCCCCTTACCCTCTGCCAGCCCTGCTCTGGAGCCACCCTGTCCCCACAGCCAGCGCTGCCTCACTTCTTCGCTTGTCTAACCGTTGACACCAGCACTACCCATAGTCGGAGGGGCAGTGTGGCAAGGAGTGGTGGTGGGGAGGTATGAGGTCAACAGTGGCAGCACACAGGGACACAGGGTGAGATGGCACAGTGTGGAATGTGGGACACTGAGCAGGGCTTGCAGCCCTTGGGATGTTCCATCCCTCTGCCTGAGTGCCATGTCCCCACCAAGCCCTTTACCTTGTGTTAGCACCACTTGAAGGTGGCCTGTAGAAGAGCTGGTGGGAGTTGTGGGGCTCTGTGGGGTCCCAGCTCCACTCGCAGCGCACGTGTTGCAGATCAGGGGTGCTGCAGCACAGCCCGATGTCTCCTGGGCAGGTGAGAGCCACGGCAGGGAAAGGGCTGCTTCCCCTCTGGGCCCTCAAAATCTGGATGCTGCTCCCCACCCACACCAGGACACCCATCCCTCCCAGCCCCAGGTATGGGTGCCTCCTCACTGTGCCTGCCAGCACCCCAGTGGTGGGGATGGCTGCTCACCAGAGGATCGGGGTGTCTCTGCAGCCACTGCCTGCGACCAGGGCCCCCAGACGCCGTCCATGGAGGTGCCGTCAGGCTTGCTGCGCACTTGGATGTGATACCTCACCCCTGGCTGCAGGTCCTGGAGGACCACCCAGGTGTTGACCTGGACCAGCCCCTGCAGGAGAGGGGTCAGACTGAGGAGCAGCTGTGTCCCCCAAATCCTCCTGCCCATCCTTGGCATCTCTATGTACCTGCCCCACTCCAGGGGAGACTGCGGCTACCCTGGCGATGGGTGGAGGGATGCTGACGGATGGATGGATGGAAGGGTCCCTATAGTGCTGCCCATTGAGGTCCAACATGGTGTTGCAGGGCGTCTCTGGGGAGCTGGCGGGGCAGCACTGCACCTCGTAGAGGAAGAAGTTCAGGTAGTCAGTGAGTGGTGGCTGCCATGACACGTAGAGCTGCCCTACAGCCCCAGCCCAGCGGGCTGTGATGTTTGTTGGGGGGGCAATGAGACCTGCAGAAAATATGCCAGAGGCAGCCTTGGTCAAGGGCACACCCAGTCCTGCTGGGGGCTACCCAGCAGTCTCCCCAGGGCTGTCTCCATGCCAACAGGAATGCTGCCAGTTCCCATAGGAGGTAGAAGGGCAAGGGACTCAGGTCTGGGACTGCCCTTGTGTCACAAGAGTATTGCCTGGTAGGAGGGACTCACCCACTGTGTCCACACTCAGTTCCCGCCAGTACTTAGTCTGGTTGGTGGTGGCATCCAGGATGCGGAGATGGAGCTGGGTGAAGAGCCGCACATCCTGGCTGGGGAACACACAGACGTGCCGTGTCCTGTTGGCCCCATAGTGCCATGTAGAGAATGTACATGCCTTGGGCATGTCCCTGAGGAATGGAGAGCAGGGTCCTGTAGCACCGTATGCCTCTTGCCTGGGGCCAGGTTGAAGGAGAGGAGACATGGGGCATGGCACTGAGATCTAGATGTCACTAGCTGCTTCCCTGTGTCCCCATCGACTTCATGGCACCATGTCCATGGGACTGACCTAGTCCTCTCGCAGGGTGTGCAGTGGCTACTGCATAGCTACCATGGACTCTCCACCACCTCTACTTGCAGCTGAGAGCCACAAAAAACCACAAAGAGCTGCAGCACCTTGACCCTGCTGCTCTCTGTGTGGGCAAGGGAGAGGCTGGGCTGTGTCCCCACCACCTCCTACCTGCTGTACCAGTAGTAGAAGTGGTACATCCTGTTCAATGCCTTCTCCTCCTCATCCCAGAAGCAGGTGAGGTCCTCGAAGGAGCGGGAGAAGCAGAGGATGTCCTCAGGAACCTCTGCCAGCAGTGCAGCATCTGGGAGAAGTGTGAGCATGAAGGAGTCCCTGGACACAAACCCATCCTCATCTCACCTTCATCCTCATGCCTGCTGGCCAGCCCACCCTGAGGCTGGATTGTGCAGACATCGGGGGCAGCATGGGCATGGCACAGATGCCCTCCAACAGCTTGATACAGTGAGGAGGGACATGGCACATGTGCTGGCTGCTGGCTTGCACCGGGATCCTGCCTGGTGGCCCCACCACTCCCCACTCCTCAGCACTTGGGGTCCTTTGGGACAAACAAACATCCTGAAATAGCCCTGCGGTCAGTGGGGGGCTCCAGGCCTGGCGATCAGAGGGAAGCACCCCTGCCCTGCTCATGCCGGAAGGTACACGGAAGTGAGATAAGGAGGAGCAGTGCCCCAGGGAGAGGGAAAGGGCCTTGGGGCTGGCTGGCGTGGGGACCTGTGGTCCTGAGCAGGGAGGGATGCACAAACCCCTTCCCGGGGATTGCTTAGGGGGCTGTGAGTTTCTTTGTCCCACTCTGCCAGCTGCCGTTCCTGTCATTGCAGGGGTGAACTGGAGCATCACACCGTGCAGGATCTTCATCCCAAGCACCGGTGACTTCGCTGGCACATGACTGTCTGTCCCTGTTGTCAGAGAAAAGGGGACAGCCCCAAGATGCAGATGTGTGAAGCCCAGGGCTGGACTTGCAGCCCCCAGCATTGTTCCAGCAGTCCTCCTGCTTTTCCTTCTGGGATATGCTTCTCTTCCCTGGGGCTGCCTTCAGGTGCAGGACCCCACAACAAGCTCACTGCCAGCACCTGGCCCTGCTCCATGTGCTAAGCACATCCATGCTCTGCTACCCGCCCCTCCACTGCCAGTTGACCTCACCCTGGGTGAATAATAAAGGACAGTCCCCAGATATCCTTGACACCTTCTTGGTGTCCTTCTGTTTTCCCTGCCACTTCCATTGCCCTGACCTTCGGCCCTGTGTTGCCTTCCTCCTCCAGCCCATGTGCCCTCCCTGCAGACCACAGTCTCCCCCATCTTTTTTTCTGGTTTTTCACCCCACTGCCTCCACACTGGGACTCATTCTGGCTCTGTGATCCCCTCTCTCCCCACAGCTCCCAGTGCCAGAGGATAGGGTGGTCAGGTCTGAGCACGCTGGTGGTGCAGGGACCTATGGCGTTTGTGGGAGGCCACACTGGTCCTGTGGGCTACCAGAGCATCTTTGCTGGTCACAGGCTGTTTCCTAGGAAGAACAGCCACACAGCTCTGCAGCCCACATCAGCCACGCTTGGGCGGTGTCCTGCCAAACCAGCAGTGGGCTGACAGCATGGCAACATTGTAGTCTGTGTGCAGAGGATGAACCCAGTCCCAACATTCCTCCCACTGCCCCT
Organism: Galbula dea; assembly: GCA_013399015.1. Lineage (NCBI taxonomy): Eukaryota > Metazoa > Chordata > Aves > Piciformes > Galbulidae > Galbula > Galbula dea. The sequence goes on from VWZX01004666.1 coordinate 6,016,102, forward strand.
ATGACAGTGACTCAAAATGTGTGCCCAAGCCTGCTGTAGCCAGACACCTGAGGTAGGGCTGGAGAGATGAGCAGGAGATTGACAGGATTTTGTTCAATTAATGCTTTTTATGGTATTACAGAAAGTGTTAAAAGTACTAAAGAGGGGCTCAAAGAAAGTGTGGACAGGCCTGAAATGGAAGAAATCCGGTAAACAGCTCTGCCAGGCACAGGGAGCCTAGCAGGGAACAGCTACAGGCTGAGCTGAGGATGCTTGGTGGGGCAGTAAGATCCTGGCAAGGGTGACACAGGAGCATTGAGATGAGCCTGGCAGTGCTGCCACATTACCCATGGCAGATGTTAGCTTAAATTTTGCTCAGACTCTCATCAGCGTAACTCCAAGAACTTTTGATGAGTTGGGGAGCCCCTCTCCTGCCTGTGTGGGACTGGGAGCCCTAGACTGCTATCCCAAAGGGATGCCTGGGGACTGCCAGGTCCTGCCTGCAGAAAGCAAAGATGTCCCTTTTCTCTGGGCACCCCAGATATCCCACGGGTGAGAAGGGTGCTCCACCACCCACCTCAAACACTCCCCACACACCCTCCTGGGACACCCCCTGCCAAACCCTGCAGACTTTAGCTGCTGTGCTTGCTGTGCCTAGTGTGCCAGCTCATCTCTAGCCCCATTCTTTGAGGAAGAAAACGGTCCCAGGGACCTACCTTGGGATGTCACTGGCTCGGGGTCTGATGATAGGCTGTGAAGGCTGAGCAGGATGACAGGGAGCAGTGAAAGCAGCAAGCCCCAGGACAGGCAGGCTGCCATCCTGCAACCCAGGTGCTGGGGGCAAGCGTGCCGTGCTCGCCCCTTCCCAGCACCCTGGGAGTTGCTGTGGCTCATCCGGGTGATACCTTTATCTGGGAAGTGGTGGCTGTGCAGCTCAGGAAGCCTGACTGGAGGCTCCCTCCCCGCCCCATTGCTTGCACTTCCCCGTGCCCAAAACCACCATGCTGCGGCCCCTCCACCGCCAGCCGCAGTGCCAAGAAAGACTGCTCCTATCAGATAGGAGGCACGTCCTGCCCTTGTGGCTACCGGCACACCGGGAGACGGGGGCAGGCAGAAAAACAACCCCTGAGAAACCAGGGAGGCCCCTGTGCGGGGCAGGGCAGGCTGCTGGGGGCTGCAGGCATGTGGGAGCATGGGGCACAGGACAGCTGCTCCGGCTCCATCCTGACCTGCATGAGGGATCTGCTCTGCATGCCCCAGTGGCACCATACCTGTGACTGTGCTGGAAGGATAGCTGCAGGAACAGGAGGTTTTGGCAGTGCCCACTCAGATGCTAGTGGTGCTGGTGCAGGACCAGGACCATCATGGTGGGGTCCCACAGGCATGTTCACAAGATTGGCACAAGGTTGCCAATCCACCACTGCTACTTAGCTTGGATGGCTGGAGGGGTGTCTTGCCCTGCCAGGGAGCAGCATTGTGATACAGGCAGGGGAGCACCAGCCAGGGTGAGAGGAGAAGTTCACACATGCATGCCCACTGCGTTAAGGGCAGGTTGGCTTCTCCTTGCTCTGTGGCAGGGGACAACACCAGGGGCACTGAGGGGAGATGGGAACAGCCAACATCAATTTGTCAAATTTTGTCAAACCAGCTCCACTTCCTCCTCCATCTGGCTACTGGGCTTTGCTGTCAGGGAGGCAAAAAGCACTTGGTCTGAGCAAGGCTGATGATGCTGCTTCATATGCCATTCCCAGTGGGCAGCAGACAAGGTGCACAGGTAGTGGCACATGTCAGGCTGTCTGCAAGGGCCAGTCCCCAGGACTATTTTACTGGGAACCTCAGTGATGGGTCAGAGAGGCTGCAGCTGACAGCAAAGAGCACTGGAGGCCAGAACAGAAAATTAAAATGGTATTGTTGGGGTTTAAACACCCTCTGGGGAAAATAGACTAGCCCAGAAGGGCAAATGCAAATTTAACTGGGATACTGCGCACCAAAGGAGAAGCCCTTTCTTCCCCTAGACTGCAGAAGGTGGCTAGACGGGCAGCTGAGTGGCATCCTTAGGAGTTGGCAAGCTGAAGCTGACAGAGATGAAGCCCACCCACTGTTAGCAGAACAATCAGCAACAGTGCAGGATGAGGGACTGCAGCGTGGGGCAGGATCTTCTGCGGGAGGGTCAGCCCAGAGCCCTGGTGATCCTCAAGGGACCAGCCCGTGAGAGTGGCTCACCTCAGTGGCACAAGTTCAAGCAGGCTGGTCAAACACAAGGGTCTCTTTGCAAGATGCAGGATGTTACCTGACAGCTGGGTGCAATGCTGGGCAGGCACTGGCTGGTCAGAGTAGGAAAGGTGAGGAGCTGCACAGCCCCATAGGGCCTGGGTGGAGTGCCAGGTCTGTCCCCTTGAAGAGCAGCCAGCTGAGGGGAAGCTACAGGGACAATTTTCAAGCATGCAAAAGGGGGCTGTGCAGAGAAAGGACCTTGTCTGTTCTCCTTTTCCCTTGGGGACAGGACAAAGTCTTAAACTGAAAGGCGGGGAGATTCCAGTTGGATACTAAGAGAACTCATCCACAGGGCATGAGGAGACCTACAGCTTGTCTGAGGGTGCTGGAGCACCTTTGGGGGTCATTAGAGAACCTCAACTGGGACAGGATCCCAAGGACTGCCCACCATTGCAACAGATCATTAGGGTCCTGCATCCTGTCCCCCAGTGCCAGCGGGGGCGGGGGGGCAGAACTTCCTTTGTTTGGACCTGGCTTCCTGTTGTGCTGCGTTTATTGTCTGTAAGGCAGAGCTGGCATCTCTGAAGGGTTACCACAGAGCTGGAGGCTGTGCAAAGCCATCACTGTCCCTTGTCTTTTGCACCCCCTGTGGTGGCCCTATCCCATGCCCGCAGTGACGCTTACAGCCCCACTGGCACCACTTCAATCCCAGAGCATGTTGAGATCCAGGGCAGACAGCTGCCGGGTCGCTACTTCCTTACTTGCTCCAAAGCTTGGGCATTTGTGTCCGTGGCTCAGGCAGCAGCATCGTGGCTCCTGAGAGAGCCTCTTTCCCACCTGTTCTGCCACAAACAACCTGCTGCTACTTGTCGAAGGGGGCCAGCCCAGCATGTCCCCAATCAGCATGGGGCCGTATTGGTGGCTGCTGGCATGTCAGTGTGGTCAGCACATGTTGGCTGGGCAGCCAGGGAGGGGATGGTACAGTCCTGTTGCGGGGAAGGCTCTTGGGAAGGGGGACTGGTGTTTGGCCACTCGACCCTGGAAGGGGATGAGCAGTCCCTTGTCCCCACAGCACTGTCCCAGCAGGCTGGAGCCAGCGTTGCCCCTCTTTGCGATGCCAGCACAGCCTCATGCCTCCTCAGCAGTGGCATCGATCCCCGCATAGGTGAAGTTCTCGAACAGGGCCATGTTCACGTAGGCCTGCAGGTGAACCTCAGTCAAGAGCCAGTTGTGACAGCATCCCTGTGTACCGCGCATCCCCTCTGGCACTCTTGTGGGTGTGATGCCCTGAAGGAGGCGATGGGGCTCCCCACACCCACAAAGTGATGCTGGGGTTACCCCTATGTGTGGTGGGGTTGCACAGGTTCTGCTGCTGAATGTGTCCCCCTGCCAAGCCCAAGGAATGCTTCAGCATTCCAACAAGCTCAGTGTGGTGTGGGCATCCCTCCCACTGAGCTGCTGCCACTCACCTTCCTGGCCTCCAGCATACGGATGAGCTGCATGGAGATCTGTGAGAAAGGTGGGCGCTCATAGGGACGATCTCGCCAGCACTGCCGCATCAGCTCGTACCTGGGGGCAGAGTGCCAGCAGTGGCTCAGTGTGCACGGGGGGAGAGGAGACAGAAAAGCTATTTGTGGGAGTTGGAGAGTACCAAGTGGGAAACTAAAGCCTGGGAATGGTGTTTGGGTTGTGGGATCCCAGATCATCTCCCAGTCATAATACAGAGAGGAACCAGGCAGGAACTACTACAAGTCTGTGGGAGCCTTATAGGGCAGTAGGGTCAGGGGGACACGGGTGCCCCCATCTGCCAGGGCTTTCCGCCGACTTACACCTCATCATCGCAGTTGCGTGGCTTCTCCATGCGGTAGCCCTGGGGCAGCTTCTCATAGAGCTCAGCACAAGTCATTCCACAGTATGGTGTCCCTCCTGCAGCCAGAGACACACAGCTGACTGTGGTGGAGATAGTCCCTGGGGGGTCCCCTCCAGGGCTGCAAGAGGACTAGACCCATGCAAAGACAGGGGACACAGAAGAGCCTTACCCAAGCTGACGATCTCCCAGAGCAGGACTCCAAATGACCACCTGAAAGGGCAGGAGCCAAGGCTGTGACATAGCCCCCAGCTATGCCCTCCTGATAGGCAAAGGGCAAAGCCCAGGGTGGAGCAGGCAGTAAGGGCTTGGACCAAGCTGACAGCTCCCCAGGAAGATGTATCAGCGTCACCAGCCCTTGCAGCACCCAGAGAAAAAGCATCACTGACCGACCTCCTTGGAGAGGGATGGAGGCGTCTACTGCCATGCCCCAGCCCCAGTAGGCCTGCCTGCAGGACTTACACATCACTCTTGGTGGTGTACACACTGTAGTTCAGGGACTCAATGGCCATCCAGCGAACCGGCAAGCGTCCCTGGAGAAACAGAGAGTGACCATCAGGGGAGGACAGATGCCATGCAGACGGAGGGCATCTGTGACCCTGTTGGTCTTGGCATGGTGGGTCGTTCCTGCTGACAGTGGGGATCCTGCCCAATACATTGGTGCAGGCTCCATGGAGATGCTTTGCTCCTGTCTCACCATAGTCTTCTTCACATAGACCTCCTCTCCTCGGGAGAGGCCAAAGTCAGCAATTTTGGAGGCCAGGTTTTCTCCCACCAGGATATTTCTGGCTGCCAGGTCCCTGTGAATAAACTGAAAGGGGCCAGCAGTCAGCAGGAGCCACACGCTACATTCTGCTGGCCCCAAGGGTCTTGTGTTCTGATAGGGAGTCCCCAGGGGAAGGATGCTCTGGGGAGCTTTCTAGGGACATACCTGCTTCTCACTCAAGTACTGCATCCCCTTAGCCACATCTGAAGCAAACTGGAGGAGCTGCTGTGAGGTGAGAGTGGAGGCAGTGCCATGCTCCTTGGCAAAGGCAGGGTCTGTCTCTAAGACTCTACTTTTGCGGAGGAAGTCGAGGAGGTTTCCATAGGGAGCATACTCAATGGCGATGTACAGGTAGCCTGGGGAAGGGAGGTGGTTGGGCCTGTGGGGCTCTCCCCAGAAAAGAGTAATACATAGCTGGGCAGAAGCCTTGGGACTGAGGAGGGGGGGACAGTCCTCACCCTTGTTCTCGCAGGCACCCAACAAGTTGATGATGTTGGGATGATGGCCCAGTTTGCACAGCACCTCCAGCTCGCCAGCAAAGTCACGATGGTCATTCTCTGAAGCAAACTCTGGAAGCAAAGAAGGGATGGACACCTCATTACTACAACAAGGGCTCTTCCTTTGCCAATCTGCCAGTAGCTCCAGCTCCTTAGCCCTGAGCATGACCCAAGATGCAGTTATATTCCCCCACCCACCCTGCCTGCCTTCCCCACCACTCACCTTTCAGCATCTTGATGGCTGCATTCATTTTCAGGCCATCCTTTTTGATCATGGCCCTGATGACCTGCCCAAAGTTGCCCTCCCCAATCATGTCCTCAAACTTGATGTCTTCCCACTCCAGAATAGGGTAACTGAGAGGCTCGGGCTGTGGCTTGGGTCGGCGTGTGAGGGTCAGGGTCCCTGAGTTGAACTGCAGGATGGTCTCTTCTCCCTGGCAGACAGGAGTGGATGAGGTTAGAGGCAGAGGGCACCCCTCTGCCTGTGTGGCAGTCCCGACAGGGCAGGTGTCATGGGCAAGGGCAGGCTCCGCACCCTGTCTGTGTGGAAGTGAGGTCTGGCTGCATCTGGACTGGAGGCTATGGAGCGTGACCTGGATCGGGCTGGGACGTGGGGACCTGGGGACATGATCCTGGTGGGGCAGGCAGCACTCACCGAGCCAGACTGGTATGTAAAGGTGCGGCGCCGGTGGAAAAAATTCTTCTTGATGAGGAAAAGTGCCAGGAGGGCAAAGAGGATGGTGAGGCAAGTGACAGACACAGAGCCAACGATGGCCAAGAGCAGCTGCTGGTCTATTCCTTCCTGCTCAGTGCTTTGGCTGCCCAGGCTTGGTGGCACACTCAGAGCTCCTGCCAAAAGGAGGGATGGACGGTCATGGTCCACGGCTGAACCCTGCTCAGGCTGCAGAGGTGGCCAAGCGCCAAGATGGCAGACCTCTCCCAGCACCCTGGGAACCACAAGTGCATCCTGAGCTCCTGGTGCCACGATATCACAGTGGCACAGGGGTGAGAGTGTCACTGCCCAGGCCCTGCCACCAAACCTGCTGATTTCTGGACCTCCCAGCAGCTCTGGGAACAGCCACCAGCTCTTCCCATGCTAGGTCTTCCTGTGCTGCTCTTCCCTGCTCCTCTAGCCCCCTTTTGCACCATGCTACCTTCTAGCCAAGGCAAAGCCACTCTGTGGCTTCTATGCTGTCACTATGCCACTCTTGCCCCATCAGGACTGGGAGATGCAGGATTTCTGAAGACACCAAGTGTTTTGGGCTTGGGCTGTTTTTTGAGAGATGCTCTCTGAGGTCACCTTGACCACCCCGATCATGATTTGCTGACTCAGATGCTGAGCACAGGCTACAGCAGAGCCATGAGACCCCTTCCTGCTGGGACACCCCTCTCACCATCCCCCAGGGTCTTGGCTTTCACAGGCTGGCTCCATTCTCCAGGGACATGCGAGTTGGCACGGACACGAAACTGGTAACTGGTGCTGGCGTTGAGGCCCCCGACAATTTTGGTGGTTTCAGAGCCACTGTCAGTGTCGATCCACTGCGGCTCACTGGTACCTCCCAGCTGCTGCAGCTCCACAATGTACTTGGTGATGCCTCCGTTGGGGTACTCAGGAACCTGCCAGGAAAGCCTGATGGCGGTGTCAGACATGGATTCTGCCGAGAGCAACCGTGGGGAGGAGGGCCCTGGGACAAGGAGAGGAGAGTGTCAAGTCCCAAGATGTAGTTTTTGGTGCTGCAGGGGCTGAATGCTGCTGTAAAGACTGGACGCTGTGGATGGCAATGTCAACTAAAGCTGTGCCAGCTTTGAGGGACCTCCAAGGGCTCTTGCTTGGAGGAGGTGGAGCTACCCTCCAGATACAACAGTGATGCCCCAGATGCACCTATCCACTAAGACTGTCAAGCTAGATGCCTGTGTATTGACTAGCCCTTGGGATATTTTCTTTCTTCAACGCTCCCTCACATGTGGTGCTCCCATTGCCTCCTCTGAGCCTTCTCCAGCCTACCCACATCCCTAACCCCAAATCTCCAAATTTGCACAAAGCTCTTACAGGCACTGAGCAGAGAAAATCTCACACTCTCCAAGCCCAATGCCCAACACCCTTCTCAGTATGTACCAGCTGGAGTTGAGCATCACCAGTCTTCCCACCCTCACAGGGGACTGTATGCACATGTGCTGTGCCTACAGAAGGGACTGCAGGTCTCCCCAAGCCCTAAGTGACCATCCAGAAAAACTACCAGGCAGTAGGGTTAAAGTGAAACAAAAGGAAATGATTTTTTCATGCAAAGTGTCATTATATTGAGGAATTTGTTGCTACAAGGTGTTGTAAAGGCTGAAAGTGAAGACAGGTTCATCAGGGCTCAGGCAAGGCTGCAGAAGACAGATCTGTTAGTGAGCATCACTCATGATGGCTTCAATGTCATGTTTAGTTTAGGATCACAGTATCACAGTATGTTAGGAGTTGGAAGTAACCTCGAAAGATCATCTAGTCCAACCCCTCTGCCAGAGCAGGATTCTCTAAGACTAGGTCACAATAAAGCTTCCCTGGCCGGGAGTTGAACCCCGGTCCCAGTGGTGAACGTGCCGAATCCATGCTTCTGGGCTGCTTGGTGCTGGAAGCTGCAGGGTCTAGTGGGGAAAGGAGGACCTATTTTCCTTCAAGCAGCTGTTCATGCTTTATCAGAGATGGGATACAGCAGTAGCTGGACTTGGGAATGGTCACTTGTTATAACTGACTTATCATTGTAATTCCCTGTGTTTCACTGGACTCACCTTTGCTGTTGATCATGACCTTGTAGAGGTCAGAGGGGGGGCCCAGGCTGGTGCAGTGGTACACCAGCACCTCCAGCCCATACTCCTTATTGAATTCCAGGTCCCCCATGCGGGCAGAGAGCACAGAGATGGACGTAATATTTTTCTCACAGATCAGCTGCCTTGCAGAGTCGAAGAGGTGGACGATGAACCCGTGGGCTGGCCCATGGTTACTTGGTAATTTCCAATTGACATGAAGAGTGTTTTTCTCCTCTATTGACCAACCTTCAATCACAGGCTTGACTGTTGGCTCTGTGAACAAACAAGCAACAAAACCTCACAGCACATCAGTCCTGGGGCTTTGCAGACCCTTCACTACGAAGGGTTAGATGTAGAATCGGTGTTAGAGTTAGGGTGAGGGAGATGGAGACTCACCAAGACACTCAGTCACCATGACAGCCTCAGGACCTTTGCTGCCCTCCCCACCATCCCCTGGCCGGCTCAGCTGCACCTTGACGATATAGGCTGTCACTGGCCGGAGGTTCATGAGGGTGATATTTTCGCTGTTGTCAACTGTTGGCCAAGAGGAAATGTCAAAGGCATGCCTATGACCCACAATCTGCCCTGCCACCAACATCCTTCTCAGCATCACCCTGGGGGGCCTGGGATGCAGACTTCTGCCCACCCCAGACCTGCACTGGCTGGGGAAGCTGTACCCTCCCACTCAGGTCCTGCCTGTGCCCCCACTCCCTGGCAGATACATACCCACAATGGATGACCATGCCGAGCTGTCATCCTTGGGTTTGTAGAGCAGCTTGATGGAGATGATGGGTCCATCACCAGAGAAGCAGTCCACAGGTGACACCACGAGCTGGCGGCTCTGCTTGGCCAGCAGACGGGGGGGGCTGAGGGGTGCTGGTGGCACTTGGAGAGAAAGGAGGGAATGACACCCGTCGGACAGAGCAATGAGGAGCAGATTATGGGTACATTTGCCACCTCTTGGCTCATTCCAGTTTTGTCAGGGAAGTCTTCCATTACCACCCAAACTTGTCTGCTGGCACTATGTCACATGATGGGTGGCACCCAGTCCAGTGAAGGGGGTCTGGCATTGCCACACCGTGCTGTCAGCCTTGCCAGGCATCTCTGATGTCTGTGATGATGTCTGATGCCACTTGTGACACTACCCTTTCCTCACCTCGGATGTTAACCTTGACTTTCCGGCTGTCCTGGCCCCCAGTTGTGGAGACTCGACACTCCCAGAGCCCCGTGTCTGCTTTAGTGAGGTGCTGCACCTGAAACTCGCAGGTGATCTGCCCGTGCTCGATAATAGCTTTGATGAGCTGTGGGCACAGAGGGTGCCATCAGGCTTCTGACTCAGTCCCCCAGCTCCCCATGCTGGCCTGAAGCTGCCTGATAGCCCAGCAAGGAGATGGGTACTTTTAAGGGAAGCAGCAACATGGGGGTGGTAGTGGGGCAAGGGTACAGGGGTGGTACCTTGAGCATAGTGCCATCAGCCTTGCGCAGCTCCACACTGTCACTGGCAGGCAGTGGGTTGCCAGTGGCCACGCAGCTGATGATGGGTTCTGAGCCCAGGTTGAACTCCAGCTCCGAGGCCAGTTGGATGATCTGGGGGAACCGGTCTGGTACACAGAAATTGGCATTAGGGCTGGTCCTGCTTCTACCCAGGTACAAGAGACTAATGGCATCTCTTCCTGGTCTTGGCCACAGCCAGACCCTGGTGCCAGGGGGCTGCTGCCATATGTTGTGGTCTAGTCCTGATTCCCACTCCACATGCCAGGCCGAGCAATGCTCTTGCCATGGCTAATCCCAAGGGGGCAGACTAGATGCTCCCCTTGCGGCACTCTGGTTTCTAAAAGGCTATTTCTGCAGGCAAGGGAGGTTGCGGACCCAGCTGATGAGGCTGGTAGCCGATGACACCCCTCAGTCACTGGTCAGCAAGGTGCTGGAGCCCACCTGATGGCAGAGGACAGAAACTTGCTGCAGCCCTGTGCTAGCCTCACCTGACTTCTCACAGTGCTGGCCGTGCCACCCTGCTGCGCAGACACAGCCACTGAAGCGGTTACAGCTGCCTCCATTTCGGCAGACACACCTCAAGGAACAGTCGGGGCCATAGTATCCCATGGGGCAGGCTGTGGGAAGAGGAGATCTCGCTGCTACCCCCAGCTATGGTACAGGACCACAGAGGCAGAGACAGCAGGCAGCTGGTGCAGGCAGAAGCACTGCTCATCCCATACCGACTCTAATGCTGGGAGAGGTTTGTATGGGTGCTGCTGCTGCTGCTGAAGAGCAGAGCCAGGACCCAGAGGGTCCAGAGGCTGGATGGGCTAAGTAATGGATGCCCACATCCCCATACCTTGGCTGCAGCGGGAGCCACTCCAGCCCGAGGCGCAGGAGCAGCCGTATGGGTCCGGCAGGCAGAAGCTCAGACCCCTGCAGCCCTGGGCTCTCTGGCATGTCTCCTGGCAGTTGCGGCCAAACTGTCCTTCCCGGCAGGCTGGAAAAACAAGTGTAGTCTGCCCTCACCTGCTGTTCACCCATGCACTGTTTATGCACAGGATGGTGTCAGCTCTGGTGTCCCGAGCCCTGTATTGCCACACTAAGCAGGCATGGGACCTGTGTCCTGCTGAGAAGGTGGATGGTCCAGCCCTGCTCCAGAAAGAAGGTGCACTGCAGGTGGAATGGCACTGAGATGCACACGGAGTTTCTGGCCATACTGTCCAGGTCTAGGTGTACTGCAAGGCCCCCCCATTCATGCCCTGGGCACAGCTCCCACTGCTGGCAGCCCAGCACCTACCTCGCTCACAGCGGGTACCCATGAACCCAGGAGGGCAGATGCATTCACCAACATGGTCATGGCAGATGCCACCGTTCAGGCAGTCAGGACAGTCCTTCTCACAGTATGGTCCCCATTTCTTTGCAGGGCAGGCTACGGAGAGAGGGAAGGGGGTGCAGGCTGGCACCAGGCCAGAGGACATAGTGTGGTTGCCAGCCCTCATGCCCAGGGAGCTAGAGCCCCACTCACCTCTTACAATCAGGCGGTAGAAGGCACTCCATAGAGGGCTGTCCCCCATGAATGTGGCACTGTAGATGCCGTTTTCAGTCACACTGACATTGGGGAGCGTCAGGGTGACAAGGTTGCCCTGCACCTCCCCCCGGTCCGTTGTCTGGTAGTAGGTGCCTGCAAGAGGGCAGAGGGTGACCTGGGGTACCCCTGTGCCCCTGGGGCCAGTGCCAGGCACCAGCTGAGACCAGCCCCAACTCTGTCTGCTCTCAAGGCTACTTGCCATTTCTTTTCCACATAACATCTGTCTCCTTCCTTTTGAGGACCTTGGCAGAGAAGGTGGCTGGCTCAGCGATGTTCACAGACTGTGTGGTCTTCACTGGGAAGAGGTGGGCTGTGGAGGAGAAGCAGACTGAGCAGCAGCCACTCCAGGGCACTCACACCCAAGGGCAGTGCAAGCACCCCTAAACCAGGTATCCCAAACCACAGCCCTGACACAGGCCAGCACCCACCACGTTTCCGCTGGGATGTCAAGACATGCCTCCTCCTCTGCCCCCTGTGGGAGCTGGGACCCCTCAGGCCTCTGCAGTGACAGACACTTCTTTCCTGGCCCTCCCAGCCCCCACGGGCAGACACCAAGGTAGTGAGACAGGGCACCCTGCCCTCTGGCATCCCTGCCACCCCCAGCCTGGTGGAAGATGATGCCAGTGACAGCAGCCTGGGGAGGTGACAGCTGAGACAAATCCAGAGGATGCACCCTGCTTGCTGCCAGCTAATGAGGTGTAGAGTGGCTGCAGGCAGTGACAGCTCAGGCAGGTGCAGGGTGGTTTCAGGCATGTGGAGGGCTGCATGCCAGCCCATGGGATCAGTGGCCCTGTCATGGCTGCTCTCCTGGTCTTCCAGGTGCTGGGGTATGCAGCAGCAATAAACTCAGAGTATTAATGTGAGTCAGCCAGAGCCCATCTTTGAGAACAAACAGTGCTATAAATATATTAAGGCCAGGGAAACCGAGCCTTGGGTGTGCCAGGACAGACACAAAAGAGGGCACACGCAGGTGCTGGTTCTCGGATCCTGCCAGCGTGTGCACATTAAAAGCAGCCACACCAGGCTGGAGCTAAGGCACATCCAGCTGGGCGAGGCCAGCAGCCGAGAGGAAACAGCACACACTGCAGACACCCAGGGAAGGCCACTGCAGGTCACCCATCTGGTAATTCCCTAGGTGACGTCCCCACCCATCCCTCTACTTGGATATCTTTACGACAAACTTTGGAGTCCGCTGTAAGTGCACATAGATGTGGCCCTCGCTCCGTTTCACTCACTGGAGAGCCCCACACATGCCCTGGGGATCCCCAAACACAGCACTTTTTCTTTACCTACACTGTATTTCATCTCTCACTCCTTCACTGCTCAGAACTGTCTGCAGCCCCTCCTCCCTGCAGCTCATCCACCCTCTTGTCTCTCTGGGCAGCTTGGGGACAGTGGCTGGCACAGCTGCTTGTCTAGCTGTTTGTAATCACAACCTCATGAGTCCCCGCAGAGACCCTGTGCCATGCTGGTGGTGACTTCCCCACATGACAAGAACCACATATTAACTCCTATTCTTGATCCCTTTCAGTCAGTTATTTACCCATGCAAAGACCTCCCCTGCCAACCCCTAAGTTCAGAGTTTCTCCCAAAGAGCCTTTGAAAATGAATTTTCCCCATTCCCTCAGGAACCTGAGAAGAGAGTGTTGAGTCACCCACAGCACCCTCCCTGGTGCTACCTCTTTGACCATCTCACTGCAAACTCACACTGCCTCTTTCTCAGGGACCACATAACTACAAATTACGCTCTCTATTGTGGTTTCTACTAATCTGTGTGGTTCCAATTTGGGTTTACAGGCTTGTTGCTCCCTACCTAGAAAGCTTTTAGGAAAGGCTGGTGTCCCAGGAGCAGTCTTGCTACCCTCCACTCACACCCTACACGCAGTGGCCCCACCTTGCTCACAGCAAGCCCAGCATGGCAACACCATGCATGTCCATTAAGATATCATCATCTGTCTGCTGCTATCAGCACTAGTGTTTTAGATAGATCCCCCAGCAAGGCTCTCCAGCTTCTCTATTGTGCACATTGATACAAAACTAAAATAATTTTGGTTTTCTGCTGTTGCTTTTTGTGCCGTGTTTCTGATCTGGGTATTGTAAAAATATTTTATTGCCAGATTTACACCCTTCTGAAATTACTCCTCTGGATCTCTTTGGTCTGGTTTACTTTGTTTTTCAGCAAAACTTCCAAAGTTTATCCTCCTTCCTATGTTGTTCTTCATGCATAACCTTTTGGGAGATGCCAGCTTTCCTCTAACAGCATTCCCCACTTGCTGCTTCATCACCCTGGCCTGTTCTGGTGCCCTCTTGGGCTTAACAGGAGAGATGATACATACCACGCCTCCCCTGTGGGTTTTGTACACAGTTTTCCCTACCCCTGCAAAGATGTAATTTTTTTGCTTACTTTTTCCCTTACTTTTTTCACTTCTTCTCTAAATTTAAGAGAGTAACAGCAGCTTGTTTGACACTTAAGAAAAAGCCACTTTTTATCAATTGTAACTCCTGCAGGGGCTTGGACCCTGATGCCGGCCAGCTGCTCCACAGCACTATTTTGGCCTGGCTGTGCCAACCGAGAAGGAGGGGACTGCCTGGGAGGCCCCCCACCATGGGACACACTGTCACACCAGTGGAGCCCCAGAGCTCTTGTCCATGAGTTGTATGTGAGGACATTGATGGGTGCAGAGCCCCTTCTGCACTCCTTGCCCCCCTGCTACTGGCTATGTCCCCCACGCTGTTTTCCTGTGCCTCTGCCTTCCTTCCTCCATGCCTCTGTGTCACTCTGCTTACCCAGACTGGCCTGCTCCATTTCTGATAGGACTGCTGCCATTTTTGGGTCAAGCCTCTGTTCCCTAGCCTGGAGATAAAACAGTTGCTTGCTAAAGCTGTATGTTAACACAGCCAGGGAAATTTGTACCCTGCTCCCCATTTTCAGCAAAAAAGTCAATGGTTTTAGCCAAACCTTTCTAAAAAAGAGCTAGAAAGCATCCTGAGGCAAACACTTATCACAGAAAATTTCAGTCCCAATAGTTCTGCAAAGTCTTGAGCATAGATGGAGCAGAGATTGGGGGCAGTGTGGGAGAGTGCTACCCCAGGTGGTATCTCTCCTGCTGGCCAGCCCTTTCAGGGATGCTCTTTTGGCTTATATGGCCCAAAATGGGAGTCAATAGACCCTGTCAGTGCCTCTCGGCAAGACCCCACCACTGGAGTGTCAACATGCTGCAGCACCTGGGGATGCTGCTTGAGATGTGCCCTGGCAATGCCTCCTCCTTGGGAGCCTGTGGCAGAGACATGAGGCTGGCATGGCTCTGCTGGGCAGCCCCCCACTGTGGTTAATGATTTCCAGACCCCATCACCTCCTTCAAGTGTGCCTGACTTCCTTTTGGACCTTGCCCTGTTCCTGGGCACTGTTCCCAGCCTAACTGACTGACCACACTGCTGCCCATTCCCACACTCTCTATGGGGCTTGGCTGCACTCATCCAGCTGCACATCCCTCCCCTCTCCACCCTACCAGTGATGGCAGACCCCAAAATAGCTCATGGGTCACCACTGACCACCCCCCTGCCATGCCGGTTGGCATCAGGATTGCGAAGCATGGGGCAATTAGCTCCCATATGGACCCAGATGTCAGGTGAGGGTCTGCCTACTGTCCCCCCAGCCACTTACCATTGTGGCTGTTGTGCACATAGACCACCTGGGCCTGCTCAGTCGGGGTGCGCCCTAGGCAGTAGAGGATCCCCACCAGATCAGCCATGGAGAAGCCCCTGGCCTGGACATGGTTGCTGTGGTTGCGGTAGTTCTGGAAGCCTGTCTTTGGATGTGTCATCACGATCTTGTTCTCCCGTTCAATCTGCAAGTAACTCACATCACGCTCCCCCATGACACAGGAGAGGAAGAAGTCGGAGTGGGACAGGCTCTGCACGTTGGCGATCAGGGTGATGTCCAGTATGGCCCCTGGGGCGGAGGAGCACAATGGCATATCATGATTGGAAAAGGGCATACCATGGCTGCACAAGGGCACAGGCATTCTAGCCCTGACTGAGGGCCAGACCCCATCACCCAGGACATTTTTGCCACTCCCAGCCCAGGAGGCACAACCAGGACACAGCCAGGTTGAGTGCAGACTCATCGGGATGACACAGTGGGAATTTCCACCCTCCTTTTGGAGATCCCCATGAGCTCAGCCCCCCACCATGAGCCAAGCATGCAGCAGGACAGGGGTCTCAGGACCCCTTTTGTCCCTCAAGCTGCTTGTGCCCCAGCCCCATGCCAGGGAGAGGCAGGCAGGGAAGGGCACTGCTGGCCTCTGAGGTCTCCAAATGGCTGATCACAAAGGGATGTTTCCTTTCTCCAAACCCTGTTCTGATGGCGCCACTGAGCTCCCACAGCCACCTTGTCCCACCAAGGCTCCCTGCAGCAGAGGCTGTTCCCTGAGGCAGAGAGAAAGGAGTGATTTACCTGCCAGTTGTGAGAGGAGAAGCAGAAGATAAATCTGGAACTCCATGTCCTTGTAGCGTGTTCTGAATCTGGTAGAGGTCAGAAAATCCCCAGCATGTCCCAGCCACGGGAGTCAGAGCTGGAGGCTGGAGATGCCTAGGAGCTCCACGTGAGCAGCAGCTTAGGATCCCTGCTCCCTGCCTGTGCCCCCCATCTTGCCTCTGTCCTGCTGCTTGGCATTTGGGGCAGCTGGGGCCACCTCCTCTGGTGCATAGCCTGAGCACGGCAAAGAAGATAGTTCTGTCCCCACTTGCTTGGTGGCCTCCTCACTGCTCAGGAGTTGAGCTTGGTGGCAAAGAGGCCACTGAGATCCTCTGCCTGGAGACAGCTCTCCTGGGGAGCAAGAACCCACCCCTCCAGGCCTAGGGCTGCATGTTCAGAGCTCTCAAAGCCATGCTGAGTCCCCACCACAGCCAAGAGGTGTCCCAACTCCCTTCCTTGATTGCTGCACAGAGGGTCTCATGCTCCAGCCTGCTTGGGTAGCAGCATCCCTCTTCCCTCAGTGCAGTCCTGTGGCTGATGGCTGTGAGAAGGGCTCTTTGGAGCAGTGAAAGGAAAGGGGCCAAGGGGCTGTGGCTGGCGGTGGTGGTGGAGCCAAATCCTGTTTCCCATGCGATGTTTCCTGCTCTCCACCCATTGTTCAGAGACGGCCCTGACTCCAGGAGCTGTCGGGAACTGCCTTGTGTAGGGTCTCTACCAGTGAGTGGCATGTGGCAATGCTGACGCCGTACACACCCCATGACCCCTCAGCCTCCCGCCGCCACGAGCCAAGGTGCCCAGGCATGGCCCCACCTGGGCTCCCTGTTGCGTGTCCTGTAGTGGCACCGCTGTTCAGATTGAAAGGGACTGAGCAGGAGCACAGGCAGGGCAACAAAAAGCTGGCCAGCCTGCTCAGGAGGGCAGCTGCTGCCAAGGGAGAAAACCTTCCATGTTACAGTTAACAGGTCTTGAAGGAAGTGGAAAGTAGCAGAAAGCCTGGCTTTCCCCGAGTGCTTTCTCATCCACAGCGCCAGCAAAGGCACTAGCATGGGCATAGGCACAGCATGGCATGGCTCTACTGCCCCTCCATCCCAAAGGGGGTCCCACACCCAGCCCTCCTGTGAAACTGCCCTAGCCTCTGGCAGGCTTCAGGACTCTTCATCTGGCAAATGAAAGGCATTCCCCAGAAAATCACCATAAGCTTCACTTGTCAAACCTCACTGCTTCACAAATCAAATTGTTCCCACGTGAAAACCAGGGCTGCTGAGGAGCAAGCCTCATGTTTTGGTGTCTCCCGAGCCCATGCTGTATCCGGCCAAAAATCTAAAGCACACATGGAGAGGAAAGGGAAATCCATTAATCGCTTCCGAGTATTTACAGTGTGCTCTGGGGCCACACAGAGCCCACAGCATGCTGAAGGAGGGATAGCAGTAGGCGGGGGCTCCCCCAACACAGTCACCCAGCCACTCCACGACAGGAGGAGAACAGGAGACAGGAAAACTAAGCATGGTGCTTTTGTGTGGGCTGTGCATAGATGGGAGGCTCTGTTTTTAGGGGATCCCCCAGGCACATCCATAATGTAAATGCAGAGCATAAGGCAGTCCTGCAGCAGGACACAAAGGAGTTAGGCAGCTGAGTCTGGTCACTACTGTCCTCAGTGATCTCCTGGAGAAACACACAGCTCCATCTGCCTGGCCAACAGCAAGCTCATTTGCAAGTGTGTTGGGTCAGGGACTCATTCACACACTCAGTACAGCTGCAGGAAGGGGATACATACACGAATAAATAAATAAATGGCTTCTTCCACTAGTTCACTGGCTGTAGAGTCCAGTCTTGTTCAGAACCATGATTGTCCTCATTCCACTGCATGCTTTCACATGCTATGCCAGGGGAAGAAACTTGTTTTTTGCTCCTCTGGCAGCAGGTAGAGCCATGAGTTGTGATACACTCTGTGAAATGTCCTCTGACACGAGGATCCATTTGAGGATAGGATTATTTACACGGAACAAACACGCTTTCTGAGAAGGCTTTGCAACTACAGGCCCTGCAGAGTGCACAGGAGCGCAGCATGGCTCCTCTTACTGCCGAAGGGGAAACAGCTTTCCTCTTCTGGGGAGTGGGAGCTATTTGGGGTAAGCTCTCTACATGCCAGGTGATGCCCAGGAGATCTCAGGGATCCACTGAGGGACCTGACCCAAGCTGATTTGTCCCCTTGCATTTTTTTCTAGGAACATTTGGATAAGAGCTGCATATCTGTACAGATTCCTTGGATTGAAGGTGGGGTAGAAAAACCTCTCTGGGAGGTTTCATGAAGGCACCCAGCTAGGACCCTGTTGCTCCAGTTTAACTTTATGTATCTCCATTGGAGGAACTAAAGAGCTGGGTGCAGCAGAGCCCAGCCAAAACAGCTCACTACACTTGCTCTCCTGTAATATGGGAGGATCCAGCTGCCAAACCCACAGCACACTGAAAGCACCTGAATTTTGCTGAATTACCAGACCTCAACATTTTTGCTGAATCACAACAGATTAAAAAGAAAAAAGAGTGACAAAACCACTCCTTTTTGTTATAATTTGCGCATTCTAATGCACAGCAGTGCATGCCAGATACCATAATGCACCAATACATTTCCTGAGAGGAAATGCAAACACCCTACAAATCCACCGATGGCCGGAGATGCCTCAGCAACATCTTCTAGCCCTGCTTCTCAAGCCATTTCTTTTGTTTTATGTCCACAGCAGATCTTGAGGAGGCCCTGAAAAGCTGGATTAAGGGCTGCTGGTGCCAGGCATAAGAGAAACCTGGGAGCAGAGCGGCCAAGCATCCCCAGCCCACCTGCTGGCATGGGAAGGCAGCTGGGGAGCGGGCAGCTGTTTGGCTGCATTGGCATCCACCACACTTACAGGATGAAGGACAAGCTGCTGGAAGCCCTTTTGCAGAGGAAAGGGTGGGACATGTGGCTGTGGAGGAGCCCTTTGGCAGCTGCGGGAAGAGGGCCGCCCTGTCCCAGCCATTGCTGGGGTGGAAGCTGCAGGTCCACAGTGCTCTTGTTGGCAGGCAGCTTCCTGATGCTGAGCAGGAGTGGGAGTTGGGAGCAGGGAGTAGGGAACAGGGAGTAGGGAACAGGGGTCAGGGAGTGGGAAAGAGAGCTTGGGGCACCTTCCTGCTGCAGAGTCAAAGCTGGGAGCAGGCACTGCTTGCATCTCCCCTGTCCAGGCTGTAGCTCTGCCAGCCCGTGCCTGCTCACCCCCCCGCCAGCACCTGTGGGCATGGGGGCACATCCCATCCAATCATGTGCCAGCAAACACCCACAAGACGCTGCTTTGAGATGTTTTCCCAGATTTTCACTGACTCCACAGCAGGGTTGGAAGGGATCGCTACTGACAAGCAGTGGGTCTGCATGAGGGGTGTTGGAGGCGGTGTGGCACCCCATCCTCTGGGACCTTCACATGAGCCCTGCTCAGGGAAGTAATGTTTTTATTATTAACTCTCTGATGCTGGAAAGCCAAGACTGCTTCTCCACTGCTGGGCCCAGGGACATGCTTGTTTGCTGCATGTTTTAAACGTTTCTGCCTGAATCTCAGTAAAACTTTTAGTTTCCTGTGAGACACTTTCCTCAGCCCCAGCTTCTGTGGCTGAGGCTTGCTGTGTGTCCCTGTCCTGGGTGCATGGAGCTGAGGCTGGGCTCAGGATGCTCTCCTCAACCATGGCCATCTCACAGTAGTGCCACAGAGGTGTTTACCTCCTCCTCTGGCCCCCCAGCACCTCCCGATGCTCTGCTCCCACCGGAGCATCCCCCACGGCACCCCACAGCCCACCAGGCAGATGCTGGCGGTCCCCACGTCACCCATCACAGAAGGCAGTTGGTAGGAGGTGGCCGGGCGTGGTGGTTAATGTGTAACCAGCACTGCCACCTTTCACCCGTGCCCGAGCCTTCGGGAGGGAGCGCGGCCACGGCGGCAGCCGTCTGGCTCCTAGGTGCTGGTGGGCTGCGGGGCCGTGCGGCCAGGGTGCGGGGGCTCGGCGCTCGGCGAGGGCCCCGGGCTGTGGCCACACCTCGCCCAGCACAGCCGGCTCCGCCGGCTTCCCGACTTTCCCTGAGACTTGTTTTTCTGCCCAGCAGTTTCCTGGAGCCAAATGGCTCCTGCCTGCCTGCTCAGGGTCTGCAGCTTCTTCTGCACCTGGTCAGTGGTGATGGGACACCCCTGCAGCCTCGACCACCAGGTAGGAGGGCCAGGGGGCTCTGGCGTGGACAGCAGCTGGGGGTGGGCAGGGGCACCCTACTCCCGGCTCTGCTAGGACAGCTGGGCTGGCGGCACTGTGTGTCTGCAGGCAGCAGGCCCTGGCAGGTAGCTCCACGCACAGGTAATGAAAACTCACAGGAGCAAGTGGAGTTAACTGGGAGATGTGCTGTGCCAGTGGCCACCAGCCACAGAGGTGTTTCACCTGGATCCTGTCTGTCCTGCTTCCAGTCCCACAGCACCCCTGCTCTCAGCCTTGGGCTGAACACATCATGCTGTCCAGCTCATTCACTAGAGCATAACAGGGCTGGCAAACCCTTGTCTTAGCCATGGCACTTCTGACACTGTGACAGAGTCTTTTGGCTGCACCCACAGCACAACTGTCCCAAAGGGCTCCATGGCAAGCAGGAGTGAGGCATATATGTTTCTCTAGAGAGCAGGGATGGCAGGGTCTGATGGGAGGTTTAGGTGAACAGGAGGGTGAGAGGACAGGTGAGAGGCAAAAAAACTCTGAAAAGCGGCCAGACCCAGAAGCCTGGGTCTGTGGACTGCAGCAAATTTCCAGCACAGCATCTCTGTCCGCAGGGCTCAAACATGGCATTGAGCAGGAGCCCATGCCTGCCCAACCAAATTTAAATTGCTGTCCTGCTCTCTGGCAGCTTCTTCCACATAAAGCCGAGGCAGGAGTAACACATGCTGGGGCTGCTCCCCAAAACCAGATTGAATTTGGCCACCCTGTTTTTTTGGGGAAAAAAAATCCATCCCTGTGGGTTGATCGATCTATCCAGCATGCACTGCTGGCCTTTCAGGATGGCAAATGGTCCCTGGTCTGTTTTGTTTACTAGGATAACCACAGCCAGACTGCAGTAAGCTGCTGCACTTGCAGTGTATCCTCAGAAACGCAGGAGGGCTGGAGGCCTGGGTGCAGTGCCCTGCACAGGCCCCAGGGAGCAGCTCTTGACACGTGTGCCTGCTGCAGGTGCCCAATACTCTGCAGCCTAGCCAGCTGCCACTATCTGCCCTAGCAGTGAGCAGCGGTCTCGCCCACTTCCCTGCCCCAGTAGGGAGGATGCTCTTGTGTTGCACATTATCTCCCTGGGACTGGAGGTGGGGATATGACAGAGGAAAAGGAAGGCCCTCTGCAAGCTGACCCCAACTGCCCTGTAAGGGAGGACAGAAGAGTGACAAACTGGTCTGTTTGCACCCACGTCCTCTGTTTGGGCTTCCCCCAGGCTCTCCACATTTCTTGTCTGCTCTCTGTCCTGGGCTGTCCAGCTCATCTTTCACCATTTATCCTGGCCAACACCAAAACAACAGCTCCTGTGTTTTTTAAACTTGCTTGTGCCTTTGCTTTTTTAAGCTCTGCAAAGGTAATTAATTAAGACATTTGAACTGTAGAGATCCTTCCCAGCATGGAGAGCCTGTCTCAGATAACAGCTCTTTTCCCAGGGATGGGCCGACTGCAGTGGGAAGAACCTCCTGCACGCTCCAAGTTCCCTTCCAAGCAACATCACTGGTTTGGACCTCTCCTTCAACTCCTTGGTTATGCCCCACCATGGGACTCTCTTGATGCATTTCCCTTTGCTGCGCTTCCTCAATCTCTCCTCCAATACCCTGCTGGAACTGAGCCCAGCAGTCTTCTCCAACCTCGGGGCATTGCATCTGCTGGACCTGAGCAGCTGCAGTATTGCCTACCTCCACATGGACACTTTCAAGGGCTTAGGAAACTTGCACACACTGCTCCTAAGAAACAACAGTCTGCAAGATCTTGATGTCCCTTTCTTCTTGCCACTGAAGGCTCTTTTCCACCTGGACCTGCAGCACAATGCACTGGTCTATGTGGACACTTTGAGCCTGCAGCTGATGGATGCAGTCCTGCACGTACAGCTAGAAGGGAACCCCTGGGTCTGTGACTGCACTGTGTACCCTCTGCAGCAGTGGCTACAGCGCAGGCAAGGTGAGTGGATAAGGGTGGGTGGCAGGGGAACCCTGGTGGAAGGAGTCCCACTTGATCCTTTTGATCCAACCCCCAGGTAGGCTCTGTGGGTGGGTCTTCAGGGACCTCTCCCACCCATCGAAGGACAGCAAACCTAAAGGAGATGTATCTATTCCTTGCTTGCTTGCACAATACCAAAGATTTCTAGGAATGACAGCAGGATAGTTTAGCCATTCTTCTGGGAAAGGGGCAGCACCTACACTTCAGATGCTAAATCCACCTATATGTATCTACATCGAGTAACCATATTTTCAAGAGCAGCTGAGCACTCAGCAGGTCTTTCTGTGGAGCTGGACCAGGTTCCAACCCTCTGAGCTCAGCTCCCAGGTGAGAGCAGCCATGCAACAGTGGGATTTCTATCATTATCCATGAATTTGGCATTACCCAGTTAAAAGGAGCCTGCTAATCACAGTCATACACTCACAGGATTCCTTGATCAGGAAATTTTTTTCCTTGGTTGAGCCTTACAACATGCTGAGGGTCAACGAGGCTGGAGAGCAGAGTCAGGAGCACCTTCAACCCAGGATGCGTTCCTTCAGCCCAGGAGCAAGCAGGGACTGTCTTCTCTAAATTGGGCAGTGGATGGGCAAATACCCCCTGTCCCACCTTAGTCTGTGTGTCTCCCAGCTGTACAGGTGACCTGCACATCCCCTCCATGGCTGCAGGGCCGGGAGGTTGCAACTCTGGATTCCCAGGACCTGGGCTGCCAGATGAAGCAGCGGTTCCCTCGGGGGTACAGCACGATGCAGCAGACCACAGTCACTCACAGCAATAGTAAGTTATGCAACTGTAGAGGCATCCATAATGTCTAGATCGGGACTGCAGGCAGAGACCTTGTCCTCTGCCCCACAATACCAGTGGCTCAGGCTGCCTGGCCATGGCTGGTGCAGTGGCTTGGTGGGGAGGGTGGCCACCACCTGGAAGTGTTTGCTTGTTTTGCAACAGAAAAGTTAGCAGATGCCAAAAAGCCACATAGAGCACAGCCTATATGGTGATGGGCACCAGTATCAGACATCCAGCTGGCAGTTTTCCCTGCAATGTTCACATAACCTTGGTAGCTAGCTCTTGGTGAAAAGCATTTCTATTACTCCTAAAAAAAGCAATCCACTGCTGGCTGTGTGCCTCATGCATGCACAGGGCTGGCTGCTGAGGAGTGCCAGGTATGCCACAGGCTGACCCACCATGCCCTGACGTGCCTTTTCTGTGTCACAGCCACCACACCACCTACTGGGAAGGGGGGAAGAAGCTGGCCCTACCTGGTGGGCTTCCTGGTGGCAGCAATCGGCATCTCCATCCTGATTGCTTTGGCTGCCAAATGCAAGCTCTTCCACAAGAACTTTGCCAGCTACCGCCACCGGCCACTGCCTGAAACCAGCTCTATCGGAGGCAGCCCCATGGAGGACAGCAGTGGCTGGGACAGGGAATCCTCAGGCCAGGGGGCCTATGAGAGCTGCCCCATGCCTGCTGCTGCTGACCTGCAAGCTGAGGATGATGATGGCTTCATTGAGGACAACTACATCCAGCCAAGTGAGCAATTGTCAGTGGAAGAGGAGCGGGACTTGCACCTCTCCGTCTGAGCCTGCAGCCCAGCCACCACCACTGAGGCCTCCTACTATCCTCTCCAACTTCCAAACCCTTCCTGCCCTTTCTCAACTGCCCTCCACTTTTTGTCCCGTGTGGCTGGGGCAGGAGGAAAGGAGCAGACAGGAGGGGAAAGAAGGGGTAGGCTGGACATTGCAATGGAGGCTGAAGGCAGCCAGCCGTACAGTGCCTGTAGTTGACATCAGTGGCGCTGCACCAACATGGGGACACTGGATCCACTACTGCTCTCCCAGCCCTGCTTGGATGCTGAGGATGAAGGAGATGGTGCCTATGTCTCCTGGGCAGCCTGTTGGGGTTGGAAGAGGAGACTGTCCTAGCGCTCCCTGCAGGGTCTTGGTCACCAGTCCCACTCCCCACAAGACTGGACCCAGTCCTGCTCTGTCCCTCAATGAGGTATCACTCTGGGGTGTGATTAAAGCGTGATTTAACCCCTCCTCTGCCTGTGATGGTTTGTTGGGGCTCTCCAAGCAGCAGTGTGGGGAGGAGACCCTGAGCACCACAGCTGGGGTGTGGCTTTTTTTGCATGTGCTTTCAAGGACTATAAACACGCTCCTCATTAAATGTGGTGGTGAGAGAAGAGGTCTTTGGCACAATGTGTGCCCTTGTGCAAATGAATCTGTCACTGCTGTGGTACAGGCAGCCCTGATGTGTCCTCGTGGGTTTTTTTTTTAGTATATGTCTCTGCAACGTTGCTTCCCAATGTGTCCCTTCTTTCTTTCCTGTCTTCCCTCTCCAGCGAGATGTGCTAGAAAGGAACTTACCTTTCCCATGTCAGCTCTGCAGAGCTGAGCACACTTGTTGGCAGTGCCAGTTGCAGTGGTAGGCAGGCATGTGCGCTAGGGCAAGGCAGCCCTGTCTAACAGCACTCATTACAGAGTCCTGTCTGTGTCTCTAACCGTGGAGTTATACAAGTGTTGTAATTTTTGCATTCCTGTCATCTTTATGGTACAATAAACAGCATGTGAGACATAGGTAACTGCAAGCTGTTTCTGCTGTAGCCGGTCATGCCTGTGTGGGTCATGCTGGAGTTAAAAGCAGGGAGCAGCAGTGGCATTCACCCTCCTCAGTAAGTGATTCACAAGGCTAGTACCATCCCTCTAGGAAGGTTTCCCAGGGCACAGCCCAGTCCTTACCATCACTGATATCCTGGGAATCTCTCCCTCATGCTCCAGAGTATGAAGGCATAACCACAGGGTGCCATTTCTTGCAGCCCTGCCACATGGCTAATTCCCTCATCTCCTTCAAACCTCTATTTCACTGTAATCTGCCTTTCTATTTCTCTACTCATTAAGACATTTATAGAGCACAGTGTATCCAAAAGACAAAAGTACAAGACAGAGAATGTAAACCAAAAGTGACTGGGTCAGGCATTGGACAGGCAATACAGGCTAGTGTCTTAAAGGAGCTTCCAGAGAGGTAATGTGCCATTTCATGCCATGAGGAAGAGGAGGAAAACCTGCTGGCTTGTTTCAGTGGTCAGACAGTTTTCATTCTCCAATGACATATTTCTAATCTGAGCTTTACTTTTGCAGTCACTGCCTCATGTTTTGCCTCTGGGCTCATCTTAACAGCTACTTGTGAAAAGACAGTATATGCAGTAATTTTGGGAAATTTGTAATATCTTTCAGGTAAGATGGGAGACTTAAATCTCGGGGCTGGGAAAATGCATTTCAGTTACCTTTTGGAGGGTATTTTCTGGGCTGTTCAGCATGCTTTTCAATCACATGAACTCATGGTAAATGCAGTATTTTACTTTTGGTCTCAGTGATGTCTTGAGAAAGATTAAAAATACAACTGCCCAGGCTTATTTATCCAGGATCTCTCTCACTTTTATCCCTCAGTACCTAGTGGTGGGTTTCTTGTCTACTTTGACCCTGCTAAAAGGCCCACTTGTTTATTCTTTAACCCAGAACATGTGGCTGTTTTTCTGGTGTGCAGGGGCTAGGTCCCATGGCAGCCCCCTGTCCCTTCTCCAGGCAGTCCCAGTGCAAGTGGGCAGAAGCTTGGCAACTTGTGTGTGGGGAAATGCTGGGAATACAAAGGCATCAGAGCAGAAAAGCAGGAGCCTTCTCAAGAGGGCTCCCTCTGAGAAACTGCTGGAAGGACTGTGGTTGAGGCTAGTGGATGACAGCAGTAACAGGTATTTAGGCTGACTGGTTTCAGGCTCGTGGCAGGCAGCAGCTTCTGCCACGAGGCTCCACGCTCAGCCCTACCACAGAGCAAAACAGTTTCTTCATAAACAAACCAGAGAGCACTGATATATTGTGTGTGCTCCACATGAGCATCTTTCAGGGGCATGGTAAGGTCTCCGATCCACAGAGTTGTATTAATGGGGACTGGCTGTGTCTAGATCCTTAAGCAGAGGGAGATGCACGTGCATCTGGAGGTGGGAGATGTGTATCAGGAGATAAGTACATGCATTTGGGGGGCTGTGGTGGCATGGCCACACTAGCTGATGAGCCAAAACCACAGCCACAGGAGGGACCCTGGGCTGTTAGGATTTCTGCCTCGGGCTGAGCTTGAGCAGAGGACAGCTCCACACAGTCCTGCCACCTCCTGCTCCACGGAGAGGCTGACACACAGGTATCAGCCTTCAACATGGTCAACTTCTGTAACACTTTATTACGTATTTCCACACACAACATAGGAACCAAGAAAGGAGCAGACCTGTAAGTCAGTGACTGTGGCAGCACAGCCTGGGAAGTCAGACACCCAAACTGCCATCTTTGGGGACAGGCTGTTCTCAGCCATTATTTCCTTGAATTGCTGACATGGCCGACAAGCATCCTTTTCTGGCAGAATTCATTGGCACTTGGGTGGTATTTGAAGGGGCTATGGAGGGGAGGATTCACACTGGCATGCAGGCAGCATGGATCTGCCAAGCAGGGCAGAGTCACAGGTCTTCACAGAAATGCCCAGATGTACTAAATAGCTGGTGTGCAGGCAACTGCACACATGCAGGGAGAGGGAGCTGGGAGTAACTGCTAAAGTGCTGATGCAGGCAGAGACAGTGCAGCTTGGCATAACTGCACATGCACCAACACAGATGTGCAAAGCAGCAGCAATGGTGATGGTGCAAAATTGTCCCAAGTCTGGCCTGCCCCTCCCTGTAGATGCACAGGGGTCCCTGCTGGACCTGGGGTCAGACAGCTTGGAGGGTAAGAATGGCTCTTTGCTGTGCAGAGGATTTAGCACAGAAGGACATGAGCTTAGTAACACCCTCTGAACTCTTGGGAAGAATAAGGAAAGTGAAACAGCAGTTTAATAAAACCTACAGATGATGTGAAAGTGGCAGAGGAAAATTTAGAAATAAGAGAGATTCAGAAAGAAAAGCTAAAATGATGTTCACATACTTTGAGGAAAACAATCCAAGGCTTTGGAGGAAGGAAAGGCACCAGGGGCAGGGCAAGAGCAGATGAATACAGAAGTGTTCTCATGTGACATGACTGCATTGTAGATGGTGTGATCTGGAGCTGTGAAGGGATGATGTCCTCATTGTCCAGCGTGTGTCTGGTGGGGTTCACTGATGCTGAAATCTGACACTGCCTCCAGGTGTAACATAGACATAGATTCTTGCTGTTACTAAGGGAATGAGCTACTGTTATCTTCCAAACAAATTTGCTACTAGGCAACAAAAAAAATTGCCCAGTCTTGTTCCATTACTGAGGAACTTAGCAAATAATGAGCAAATAAAATGGCTAAGGCAGAGCAGCTCAGATGAGGGGGAGACGAGAGCAGACAGGAAAATGAACAGGAAGAGAAAGTTGTGCGGCGGCAGCTTCGCTGGGAGGTCAGGATCTGTATCTACAGAAAGGGGCGTGAAATGGTTTGTGGGCCTATGGAGGAAACGAGAAGTTTGACAGGTAAATTAGCCTTCAAGTCACAGGAAAACCTCGTGGGGGTGAGTTGTTAATCTGCCTCTGGGAGAGACACCTTGGTGATAGACACCTTGTAGAGATAAAACACCAAAAACGCTCTGGGTAAGGTCTAAGTGGTAGCAGAAGAACTTCTCTGCCTTGCAGCAGCTGCCGCACTTGGGAAACAGAAACAGTGCAGGAACATGCAGAGAACGGACAAGCTGTAGTGCTCCTGTGGTAGCAGAGGTGTCTCTATTTGGGAAACAGTATTCCCCCTCGTACTGCCTTTGCAGAACTGCAGCCCCAGCCTCAGGATTCAGGCATCCTATCACCATCCCCCAATGACTGCACCTTGCTGTTTGTGTTTGGTGTGTCTGGAGCACATTGGCATGAAAACAGAGCCCCAACACATGGTCCAACACTGATAAACCATCAGAGCTATCACACCAACACATTTTGATCACTGTGCAGAAATGTAATATTGCAACAGATCCTGGCACTGCAAACACAAACGACATTTCATGTGGGGTCTGGCCATGCTGGGGCTCTGGCACACAGAATCCTGTGTAAATCCCATGCTTGCTCCCACAGACACACAGATGCTTTCTTGGGAGAAGCTCCTGCAGCTGTATCTCCCACCAAGCTTTCTTCACTTGCACTCCATGCCTGCTGACACACAGAGTATTTCCTGCCACTTATCAGCTGCTAGAGGCTTTACTTTGCTTGGGAGCTGGTGGGTCTGCACATAGCACAGCCTCTTCTGTCAAGAGAGCACACAACACAGCTACAGGAACTGCAGGAACCAAGCAAGTACTGGGGTCCCCAGGGGTACAGGACAGGCTCACCTTAACTCTATGACAGGGGTCACAGACGGGCAGGTAACAGCTGTCACAGCAGGCTTCCTGGAGATATAACACCAACCAGGCTAGTGCTGAGCTCCTAATGCACCAGGTCACAGACCCTGTCCAGGCACCCCGAGTCCTTTCTATGCCATCAGCCTGGGGCAAAGCAAATGTCAGTCACTTCCAAAAGAAGCACAAGGCATACCACAACACTCATCCTTCTTTTGGGAAAGGCCAGTGCAAGCCCTGCTGTGGGGTTGTATCCAGCGAGGCTCACGCAGAGGTGTCCCGGGTCATATCAGGTTGGCCATGCTGGAGGTGGGAGGAAGCCGCCTGTTTGCAGTGAGGCGGCCAGAGATGGTGAAGACACGGATCTCTCCAGTCTCCAGGCCCCGAGGAGCAGCTTGGCGGCAGGAAGTGCAGAGCAGGTAAAGCAGGAGGCAGAGGAGGATGGCACTGCCAGCAGTCAGGAGGACAACCCCGCTGGTGAACATGCTGGCCAGCGGCCGTGCTGAGCTGAGCTGCATGGTCGTGGTGGAGAGGATGGTGAGCACAACTCCGCAGACTAGCAGCACAAGGGCACTGAGCAGCAGCACCAGGCAGTCTGAGAAGCCCCCACTCTTCAGGAGCTCAATCTGATCCCGGTTGCGGATGCAGTTCATGTCCTGGATTGCAGAGCTCAGCAGTTGCTTCAGCAGCACTAGCAAGGCCAGGAGGCACAGCGTGGTGCCCACTGCCAGCCGCCACTCCCCAGACCGGCTGCTAGTGCTGTACAATAGGATGATGCCGCCGATCCCACAAGCCAGGATCAGCACCACAGCCATCCCGTAACACAGGATGGATTTCTTGGGGTCCTGGAACCACCAGAGCTCCACATGCTCCTCCAAGATGTTCCTCTGGATGTGGTCTGCATCTGCAGGAGTGCGGGGGCTGCTCAGTTCTGCCAGCTCCGGCATTGTGGGCAGCTGGGTGTGGAGGTCACAGTGGTGTGGTTGCACAGAAGAATCTATATCCTTACAGCAAAGTGGAGGGCCAACGCAGCAGCAGCTATGAAGGCAGCTGCATTTCTCAAGCGGAGATGCCTCTCTCTCATTCTTTGGAGTCTAGTGGAGCTCCCTTCTGCAGCAGTGCCACCTGGAGAGCTATGATCCACGCACTGGGGCTGAGCCCACCCCCAAGTCAGGGCTGCAGGACATGGTGGAGCATCCCCACCACAGGACCAAAAGTGAACAATCAGGGCTCCATCCTTCCTTCCCTGTGTCTTTCATCTGAAAGAGTCAAGAAGAGAAGATATCATTAAACAGAGACCCTGCTCCCCTCTACCAAACAATCCTGTGGCAAACCCTGGGCTTTTGGCTGGCCTGCATACCTTCCCTTACCTCCCTCACAAAAGTTTTGTGTGTTGCAGCACAGATCAGCCACGCACATCTTTCCCAGGAGACCCCCATGCACTGCAGAAGGACACTGGCCTGCCCCAAGGGTGAGTCTCCTGCCTCCCCAGTCCCATCTACTCGGCTCAGAGGCTACCGGCACATAGCTGCCTGCTAGACTCTGCCCGCAGCTGGTGCTGGCATCAGGGCAGGGACCAGGGACAGAGCAGAGGCAGGTCCCTCCTGGGATAAAGCCCCATTCACAGCTCTGGCTTCACATGTTCCCTCATCAGCATCAGCCTCTTGTCACCAACTGGCTCTGCTGCCCAGAATGACAGCAGGAGGTGGGGGTCAGGACTGAGGCTTAACCCTTCCAGTCCAGTTGCTGAAAGAGCAACAGCTGCCCTTGCTACATATTCTCAGCCCTGTCCCTACCCCTGCACTACCAGTGGTTCCATCTCCCAAGTTCCATATAGAAATATGATGGTTACATCTTCACTTGTTTCAGCATTTCCCTGGAAAGAGCCACCAAACAGCTGGGATCTGGCACCCTACAATTTTGCTCTTCTCTCTGCTAGCTCCTAAGACACTTCACCTTACTGGAGGGGAGCAGGTAAAGGGCAGCAGTGACTGCAGCATGGAGGCAGGTTTCGTGGTGCTGTGCTTAGCTGGGCTTCCCTCACCACAGCGCCTTGACTCAAACCCAAGCCCAGCTTCCCAACCTCATCATCTCCCCAGTGTCCTGGCACCCCTCAGTGCTTCTCTGGGTATAGTTTTAAACCAAGAGTAGAAACCACTTGCCTTTCTCTCACATAATATCCTGCACCAGCATGTGAGTGCTCTGACTGGTCACACAGGACCAGAGGACTCACCAGCATGGCTAGTACTGAAAACAAGGGAGGCATTGGACAGGATAGTGAGGGAGTATCTCAGGTATGGCAGAGCCCTTGAGAGACGGGGCAGAACTTGGAGACCTACAAACTGCCTTCCTGGCCACCTTGCAGATAGGACAACATACCCTTTGCCATCAAGGGCACACAGACCCAAAATGCTCAAGAGTCTTGCAGTAGCCCCTGGCACGGACAGGAATTGATACAGATTCCCTGTGTCAGCGCTGTGTCACTTCTCCCAGGAAAAAGGAATACACACAGCATTCTGTCTACTAGAAATGGCTCTCCAGGAGCCAGTGAGTCCAAACCAAACAAAATCCCTTTGTCTTTGTGACCTGCTCCACATGGCTACGGGGCTCTGGGCTCATAATGGATGGGTGGGGACGATTTGTGACCTCCATGCACGGCAGCCCTGCACATACTAGGAATCTTTCCTTCCACAGCAGTCCCTCTCCTCATTCTCCACAGACTGCATCCACTGATGGTAATACCTTTGCTACCAGCAAACTCCTCACAATCCTCCTCTGCTGGGAACAAGCCAGTGTGGGGTGGGGGAAGAGGGAGGACAATAGTGTTGGGAGTGCCTGAACCAGACACTGCCTGACAGTGTCAGGCCAAGCTCCTCCTGAGTCACTCCCCGGCTGTGATGGAGCATGAAGTCACTTTGGACGTGGCTCCAGGCATGCTGCCAGCTGGAAGCACATGTCCAGGAAGTCTGTAACCACTGTGGGTTTGCAGGCCCATGACCCATTGCGCCGGGCGAGCAGTGCACTGTGCTGTTTCCCTGCACAGCTACTGGTGCTTGTATTGCCTGGGCTGGGACACAGAAACCCAGGCTCCAGAGGGTACGCTTGCCTGGAGGCCCATAGGAGATCGGCAGCTCCTGGCTAGAGCCAGAAAAATCAGAAAGCATCAATTAGAAAGAAAAAAAGTTTTGTTTGAGCATGTTGATTTGTGGCTGATGGGACACACTTCAATTCTGCATGAGACATCAGATACCTTGTCTGCATGTGCCCAGGGCATGGCTTCCTTAGAAGGTGAGACTGTCATGAGGCACTTTCAAAGCAGAGGGGTGAGAAGACATTCAGCTTGGTGATGTTTCCCCATCCTATTCAAACCAGCTTAGTGCTAAGCACTACTTCCTCCTACCTTTCCTTCTCCAAGCACAGAGGTGCCTTATCTCCTCTTCACCAGCACACGGGTGAGTCTCGTAGATAGCTGGTTTGTAGATTAGACAGAGATTTTGGACTAAGAAAACAAAGCTTGGAGAAGTGCAAAGTCTGTGTCGTTCTGCTGCTTGACTGAAGTTGTGCACACAAGATGCGAGTCAAACAGTAAGGAAAAAAACCACAACAGTACAAACCACAAGGAGAGAGAATGCAACCAAAAATCAAGCTATGGCACTGCATTCTCACATTGCTTTTAAAAATTTACCCATTTTAATTTTGATTTGCTCAGAAAAAGGTCAGGGAGCAAGATAAAACTGTTAGAGAATCTAGCTCTAGAACAAATAAGGTGTGACCTCTATGAGCATGTATTTCCCAGTGCTATAATAACTTCTATTAAACAAAGGAATTGGACAGGCAAAGTCTTTAATTGAAGTGTCTCTGTGTTTCCTTGTGTCTCTTTGAAAATATTCTGTGAATATAATCCTTTGTTCTATAAGCATTCATGCTTGCTTGGGCTTTTCTAGACTGCAAGGGTTTGTGCGGCTAAAACCAGTATTTTTACTGGAAGCACAGAATAATTCAGGTGGGATGAGACTCTGTGAAGTCACCTGGTCCATCTACCTGCTTAAAGCAGAGATAACCTCAAAATCAGACTGACTAGCTCAGGGCCCCAGTCACTCAGGTTTTGGATACTGCCAAGAATGGAGGATCCACAGACCCTCTAGGATCATTCCAGTGTTTAACCATCCTCACCCTGAATAAATTTTTCCTTAAATCTAACTACAGGTTCCCATTCCTGAGCATGGTTGCATTGCCTCCCATCCTCTTAAGAAAGACCTCATTGTCTTTATACATTAAACCAAAGCAGCCCTATCCTGCCTGGGCTGTCACCCACTATCCCTTGGAGAAGGGATGAAATTAGATCTCACAGCAACTTTTCTGATCTGGTTTCTTGACATTATTTTCTTGGCATCACTTTGCCCAGATCAGATTGAGAGAAAGGAAGGGCTCTGGATCCCATATCCCTGCTCTGCCATGAGGGAGGAGGATAGCCTTTCCACAGCAGTTGCCCATTCTATACCTCCTTTTGGACTACCTGGTCCCATTGGTCTGGGACAGACCACAACACAGACCCTGTGGGAGCTTAAGCCAGATTAACCAGTTTGATATTGGGTATCTCAGCTCATTAATCTCTACTATTTACTTGCTACTGAACCCAGTACCTTCAGTGCTCCCATCTTTGTATGCAAGAGAAAAAGGAGGAGAGGAGCAGGCCAGCCACACAATGCTTTCTGACTGAAGGTTGCACTTCAGGGAAAAACTGACAGGCTGTCATTCCCCACTGCTGGCTGTCAGCTGGGGATGAAGAACAGGAACGGACTGGGAATGCAGGAAAACAATAATGTTCATGCTTTTCTTTTTCATTGTGTGGTGCTTTTTTGTGGTGTTGTGTTTGTTTTTTTTTCTTTCTCCCCCCTCCTACTCTGACAAAATTTAACTGGGAATTGAGGGTAATCAGTTGGTTTCTGGCCACTCCTGGCTGCAGGTGCCTGCTGACTGCCTGGGAATAGTATACGAATTAATTTATTTACTTACAGACTTGTCTGGCTGATATCTCACAAACAGGCCACAGACTGTATGTTAATTAACACTTTCATTTCAGAGCCACATACAACTTGGCTCTTAAAACACTCCTCACTTCCCTCCTCTACCTAAACCCAGGGTACACCATGAGACTTTGCTTACCCACAGCATTTAGGAAGGGAAGCCTGAAGATGAGATAGGCTCTTGCAGCACATCCAGCCTTGAAAGGGTTTTATGTAGCTGTATGAACCTTGTGAGCATTGAAGACACCAGATGAGTCCAACAAAATTTGCTGTAAAAGAACAATACATAAAATTATTTGCATGAGCCATCTAGATGACAGCCAATAGAGCCTCATGATCTCAAACTGATACAAGCCACTCCTTCCCCTGCTTCTGCAGTCCATCACAGCTAATTTACTACTTGGCTAGTCTGGCCACAGCATGTTTGCGATGGAATTGCCACCACTCTGTGCCTCACAGAAACCTCTAGTCCACAATATGCATAAATATTTTCCCATCCTTTAATGTAATTTTTCCAATTTCAAATACTTTAGGAAGTATTCTTTCCCCAAGAGGGTGGTCATTTCTTTACCAACAGGGTGGTTGGACCTTGGAACAGGCTTCCTGGAGAGGTGATCGATGCCCCAAGACTGACAGTATTTAAGAGGCATTTGGACAATGACTCTGAAATAACATAGTTTAACTTGGTCAGCTCTGAATTCTTGTAGGTCCCTTCCAACTGAAATAAGTCTAGTCTAGTCTATCCTATTCTCTGCATTCTATTTCAGTTGGAAGGGTTCTGAACGGATCATCTAGTCTAACTGTCTGACCACTTCAGGGCTGAACAACAGTTAAAGCTTGCTGTTAAGGGCATTGTCCAAATGCCTCTTAACACTGACAGGCTTGGGGGCATTGATCACCTCTCCAGGAAGCCTGTTCCAGGGTTTGACCACCCTGTTGGTAAAGAAACGCTTCCTAAGCATATTCTATTCTAACTCCCCAATAGGCTCAAAGAGAATGAAGCTAATTTATCTTGTTTTATGTCTGAACTACTGCTAATACACAAATCAGAAGCTCTGAACATCATGGTGGCTCAAGGCACAGCTGTGCCCCTGGGAGCAGGGGATGCTGCTGCCCAGGGACATCTGAGGAGGTCCCTTCTCTTCTCCTGGGAACTCGTGAGTGGAGATAGAGGAACCTGTGGGGAATAGGTGTAATGGGGCTTTTATATGGCATCTGTCTACCTCAGACAAAATCCTAGCAAGAGATCTACACTCTTTTGGCTGGTACATCAACCACCAAATCCCAATGTTCCTTCTTTCCAGGAGTGCTCAAAATCCAGGCAAACCTATGCTGTCTAATGTGTGTCTCTGGGGACAGCCCATCCTGTCTACTCTGCCAGAGGGATAATGCTTTCCCAGATGAGCATCTGTCCCACCAGCACTCCTGCCACCAGACATCATTTGAGAAACCTCAGGGAAGCCTGGGTGATGGTGGACTGTCTCTTCCTTTCACCAAGCCTAGTAGCTCCAAGGGCATGGATGGCAGAGGGGGTTTTTTTAACAGTGTGAGTGCGCACCTTTTTTACGGAAATCTAGATAGCTTTGGCATGCTCCATCACAAAGTTTCATGCTCCTGTTTCTCTCTGTATGTGTAACAGGCACCCATCACCCTGGCCTCACAGAGCATGTCCTGATGCACCTACGCTGAGGGAGGTCTGGGAGTCCTGAAGCAACAAGGAACTCCTGAGCCTTATGTGCCAAGAGGAAACACGACAGCTGAAAGAAGAAATGACGTTTAGGCAAAAGGCAGGATCTCTTAAGAAGTATGTCTGAAGCAGCCCTCAAAGCTGCCAGGAGCTACTGATGAAGCATGGTCCCAGGGAAGAGAGCTCACTCACCTGCAGCAGAAGCTGCCCACACACGACAGCCCAGCACTGTTCCCTGCTCCCAGCTGGCAGCAATGGTTCTTCCTGGCTTTCCTTCTACTGGATCGAGATAATGAAGGAGCTCACAGGGAAAATATCTTCCCTTCCTCCAACAACTCCCTGCCAAGGAACAGGTGCTCCTGCCGGCTCTCTTCCTGGTGCAGCGCGGGCAGCACTGGCAATAGGCTGCAAGCCCTCACCTCTCGCCCAGGCAGGTGCATTCCCCAGAAGGGAGGTGTCTAAGCAAACCTGCTGCTGGCTTTGGAGAGGCTCCAGAGCTGCGTCGGTGTGCAGGCATTACCCCTCCCTCCTTTCCCAGGCAGGATCTGGCCACGCACCGATCCTGGAAGGTGGCTCATTTCCTCCCAGCTGGAGGTGAAGGGCCACGGAGCACCTTCTAGGCAGCAGGTGAGAGGAAGCCTGGAGCCAGGCTGGCAAAGCTAGGGACAATTTGACACATTCAGCAAGTATTTGGTATTATGTGGTACTAAAAAAAATAGCTTCTGAACTACTGTAAAGGCTAGGACCATCTGGTCACACAAGGACTGGATCTTTGTCTGGCATTAGTCCAGGCAGGCACTTAAATAAGGCATTGTGATGTCATCTCCACATCGTCAGGCAGCCACAGTACCTCCCTCCCTGCATCAGCTGAGCTTACCATGCTGCAGAAAGAGCTAACTTCCTGATAATCTAGTGGAAAGAAAAGGGTGAGGATTTTGAGAGGAGCTAGGGAAACAGAAAAGGGCGCATTTGTGAGAGGAAGAGAAAAAAGGGAGTAGCATGTATGTTGAAGTCAGCATGGAAGTGGGACTCCCAGACTGAGTGCATGCCCCCTCCTTTGTTGCTGGGCTTAATGACAGCAGAGGGAATCTCTACTGTGAGTCTAAGCAGCTTGAAAATCTTTTGGGAGATGTAGGAAGAACAAGGCTGAACAATAGCTCTTGCCTGACTAATGGAAAGGGAGGCTCAGTTATTAAATCGCATGCTAGTTTTTTAGCAGGCTATGAGAAGGCAGACTTAAGATATGCCAATACAATAGACACTGATTAGTGTGACAGCTTCAGGAGTTTGTCTGAGTAAAATCTGACAGATCTTCTGAAACACCTGAGAAGCATCATATGTCCAGTGGGTGTTGTCCTTAGCTAAAACAACAAATGGGATATGGTGGATTGCTCTGTACAATCACCCTTGAACAATGAGCTTGCCCCTACTCAGAAAAACCTTGTCTTGTAGTTGGGCCAGTTAGAAAACACATCATCCAAGGGGAAACCTTTTACAGTTTTAAAGATAGCCATATATACACTTTAAAAAGTGGGCTATAACTTTACAAGAGCATGAGATGCTTCTCAGCTCCTTTAAAGAGGTACCAAGAGGAGAAACAGACAATGCAGACCAAGAGAGGATGAAAGCAGAAGGTGTCTTTGCATTGTGAGAGAATTCAGAAGACCTTTAGTACAAAACCATAATCCAATTACAGCTTAATTCTGGAAACATTTCTACAGCACTTGCTTGGGAGATTGACCTTGGTGTAGTTTTTCCAGTACAGAGGGGGCTTGTGTATCAATTTTACTTCCAGTAGGTCTCTGATAAAACTCAGTTGTGATACTCTGCCATGCCTTTTAGTGTTCTCCCTTACAATGTTTTAGCTGCCTTTTAGCCAGTAAGATCAAGTTCAAAATCCTCTTGAACCTAGTTTGCCAGCTGTCTACCTAGGCTTCAACTGACAGGCCTTTAAAATCTTTCTAAGGAGTGTGACACAAGGGCATACTTTTAAGCATATTAATCACCACTTAGAAATAATTCTTCACCTGTATATGCTTCTTCCTCTTATTAGGACAGGGTTCTTTTTTTTTCAGAAGGATTGATTCCATTTCTCTAAACTGCATCTATTTAAGCAGTGGCTTCTACGACTCAATTTATTCTGACAGAGAGAGGGGAAAATTATACCACACAGGAGTCTAGCAAATTAAAATGGGTGTGTTCTGAAGATTTGTGAGGGAACTAGTTTCTAAAATATTTGCTAATTACATTAATTACATCCTCTTTCTGTACAGGAAGTAGCAAGATGATTATATGGGGAGGGAGGAACAAAGAGTGTTAAGCTAACACATTAACAGACCAATTCCATCATAAGGCTGTCCTTTTGTTTCTGTGAAACCTATGCTTCATACAGGTTAAAGTTTCAAAATCAGAAAAGTAAGACTAAAGAATCTTAACTCCACATCCATGGACAAAGCACTCAACTGTACGCTCCCAGGTCACAGGAGCTCATGGGACCATCTATTTTGCTATGGTGTTAGCTGGAAACGAGTCTAGTACCCCTAATTGTAATACAGCTTACATGTTATCCAGCCTTGGCACCACCATCTTCTGTATAATATTACTAGTGGTATCACATTTCTACAATTCAGGATGGAAATGGAAACAGTGATGTACTGGCTGTTGTAATACCATGTAGTTCCATGCTCAATCGGTAGTTTAAACTTCTGATGTATGTAAAGCATTCCTCAGTGAGAGTGTCACGACAAATAATGAAAAATCTACTTTCCCCACTCTCCATTATTGAATAAATTACTTCCTGCCTTTTTCTATACATAAGTAATTTGCAGAGTGACTTTTAAGGAGAATTTCACTGAAAAATTGAACTGATGGGATTGCAGAAGTTGGAAAAAAAACAAGCAAAGATTTATTTATCAAAGTTACAGGAGAGTTATGACATAAGGTTTGAACTTTATTGCAGATTTCAGAGTCCTTTTTTGTCCTGCTGAAATGACTGTAACACATGAGACAACACATCTCTAGACAGGAGGCAGAGGCTTGTGTAAGGACTTTAGCTTTGGTGTGCTGACTCAAAGGTTTCCCTCACAAGGTAATTGATTTTTAGTCTGTGACTGGATACCTGCTGGGAATAACTTTGACATGTTTTAGGCGCAGGCAGCCCTTTGTATGGACACCGGCAACTCAGTTGTGGAAAATAAAAGATGTTGATAACTGCAGAACCATGATACCAAATTAAAACTCTAGCAGAAAAGGCTTACAGAGTTTGACCAGCTCTTCTGAACTAGGACACATTATTTTTCAAGAGAAGGGTGCTTATCTTCCCTAACATGAAGACACAAAGATCAGTTTTGCACTAACACAGATTTATTTTTATTTTCTCCCGTAGGCCTCATGGAGAGGGGATATTCCAGGAAAGTAGAAGGTTGCTGCCTTGTGTTCAAAGCAGTCAATGATGCACAAATGTTTCTAGAGCAAGAGCACAGGATCATGGAAGTTTAATCTATGATGCTGCATTTCTCATCTTGCCAGGAGAATAAAATAATGTCAAGCATCCTTGAACCACATCTCCGTTGCTGTGTCTTGTGGCTTCTCTCCAGATTCAGCTTGGGAAGATCTCAGATTAAGAATGGCTGAATGACAAGGACTTGCCCTTCTCCTGGATTTGGCCTCGCAGATACTGAATTTCTTCCTGCTGCATTTCTATGATTTTCTCACTTTCTTTCTCTGCATTCAACCTTAGGACAGCTGGGCAAGACAGTGGTTCATTGGAGGGAGCTAGAAGATAAAATCAGAGAGGACAAAGCAGAGTAACAAAGGCCCAGCTTGCAGATTTCTTTGGCATGAACAAGGAAAGACATCTTTCAGGGCTGAAGGAGTAAATGGGAAGATGCTGCAGTATCCAGCAGCTTCTACAACTAACATTACAATATAGCAGGTACCACTAGGCAGACAAACTGGAAGGATGTGGAAAGAGTAATGGAATTGTTCACCAAGGACAAAAAGGGCATCTGGAAGGAGTACTGACAATTTAGAAAGCATACAAGAAGTACTATTCACCTGTGTCTTTAATTCCTTGTTTTTTCTTGGTTAATTTCAGTGCTGACTGGAGGTCATGTACCTGGGTACGGGCCACCTTCAGTTCTTGTCGCAAGTCATTAATTTCCTTAATCAGACTCATGTTTTCCTGCAAAACCAATGTGCCCTATGAGAAAATGCACACGTTCTATCTGGCTCAGCAGTATGTATCTTCATGTTACCGGAGAGGACACTGGATGGTATAGAATCAGTATCACGAGCACAAGATACAGGGAAATCACTACAGTACACAACATTTCAGACAAGATCCTGGTAGATTTGACACAAAACATGACAGCATTCAAACGATGTTAGTTCAATAAGCTAGTATTTGTTCTGTTTTCTGACTGCTGCTGCACTCCAAGGTATCATCTTCCTTGCCAATTCCACGGGGAAGTTCAGGTCCCTTCCTGGACTGATCCAATTAATTCAGAATTAATATGAAGAATTCCCATGTCTCCCACCGGTGTATATTACTTTGCTTTCATTTGCCACTATGTGTCTGTTCACTTAAGTTATCTATATCTCCTTGAAGTTCTTCAAAACCTTCTTCATTTGTTATGACCGTTAATGCTTTCCAACATCCCTTCCAAATTATTAAGAGACATATATAGCATGTATAGTTGAAGGGTCAAAAAGAATCTCCAGCCTTCCTTGGATATGGAGGGAGACATTATCACAAAGGATGAGGAAAAGGGTGAGGAACTTTCTTTGCTCTCCAAGACACTCTCCATCATTTTTTATGAAGTCCTGGATAACTGGTGAGGTCCCAGTTGACTGAAATTTAGCAAATATGACACTCATCTACAAGAAGGGTTGAAAGGAGGATCCTAGTAACTACAGGTCTGTCAGCCTGACCTCAGTGCCGAAGAAGGTTATGGAGCAGATCATCTTGAGTGCAATCACATGGGCATGTGCAGGACAGTCAGGGTACGAGGCCCAGCCAGCATAGGTTCATGAAAGGCCCATACTGTTGTTGCTGAAGTCTTTGAATCTGTTGCAACAATTCACTTGTACTTTGACAACTCATTCAGCAAGATGCTTTGTGGTAGGCTATCAAAAAATTAGAGGGTTCAACTTTTATGGGTTGAAAACTGACTGAAAAAAGTGTAAGATTAATACATGGCTAACTTTTCCTCAAAACAGCATGTTAGAAGTAGGTATCTCCTCAAAACAGCATGTTAGCAGCAGGTATCTCAAGTCTCCATATAGAATCATTAAGTTTGGAGAGACCTCCAAGATCATTAGCCCAACCTAACACTGCTGAGTCCATCACTAAACCACATCCCTAAGTGCCACATTATACATTTTCTAACACTTCCAGGGATGATGATTCTACCACTTTCCTGAGCAGCCTCTTCCAATGCTTAACCACTCTATGAAGAAATTTTTTCCTAATATCCTATGTAAATCTTCCCTGGTGCAACTTGAGGCCCTTTTCTCTCATCCTGTTGCTTGTTACCTGGGAGAAGAGATTGACCCTCACCTCATTACAACTTCCTTTCAGGGAGTTGTAGAAAGCAACATGGTCTCCCCTCAGCCTCCTCCTCTCCAGGCTAAACAATCCCAGTTCCCTCAGCTGCTCCTTTTAAGATTTGTGCTCTAGATCTTTCACCAGTGAAGGATGATAAAACTCATGATTCAGAAAATGGAGCACCATTAACTAAATGTGTCTTTTCTGACTTCAAGACAAGGAGAATTGTATATATGCCTTTTACAAAGACAGTGAAATACCTTATCACATCAACAGCTAGTGCAAATGTTATACAGCTGCCATCATATTTGAATCAAGAATAGCAACAATTTTAGCTACCTGGGGTGTTTTTTTTAGAAATTTTGGAACACAGCACCATTACAGCCCCTGGAACTTCCTAATAAATTACAGAATTTAAAAAAAACCATATGGCCAAAAGGCTTGCTTTGGGTACCTCACATAATATCAGTCACAAGCAGCAGAGAACCTACTAAAACAAAAGCAGATGAGAATAAGGATTAATTATATTTTCCTATGAAAAAGGTGTCTTCAAATCTTGATTTTTTCTTTTTAATTATATTTTGGCTGATGGAGATAATGATGTTGCCATAAGGGATTTATACAGGGCATATGATTCAGTTCTTACAGTATAGTTATAAAGCATTGCCACTCCACAACTGAAAACTACTTAGTAACAAATACAACGCTTACTGCAATTATCTGTACGCTGACGCACTCAAGGAGTTCAAGCTGGCAGCAATAACTTAAGGTGCATATGCATGGCAAGACTCTCAATATTTACACTAAGACAAGTACACCAACTGTGCTTTAGTTTGCCTTCAGCTGCAAGTCACTGACTGGAGCAAGATTGTGTGATGTGTTAAAAGTGTGAACTTGTTGAGCAAGAACAGTTATTCTTGCTGCAGTTGTGTTGGGCTCTAAATGCAGCGTGAGTTGGTGAGCTCAGGCAGCTGGCTCTGGAACCATAGTATTTTTTTGACTCTGACTTGTTTAATTCAAGTCTTTAAACACAAATGAAATTTGACTGCTATGCATTTATCCCAGAGCTTGATCCTGAAAGGATCACATGGAGGGAAAAACTTCAAAGAATCAGTCAAGGTAGTTTTCTTTTGACCAGCTTTCAGAGTTAGCCCACAGCATTTCTCTTAGGTCTACTTTAGTCATGAACATCTTCGTAAGTTCACTCCAAGTGGTTGAATGGTGCTATCAAATAAAGATTCTGCTCTTGGGTCTTTTAGACAGTATAATACATAATATCTTGTATGAGACAATCTGGACTATGTAGCTATGTCTTGTTTGGTTTGCTGGATGCTAAAAGGCTGCTGGTCAACACTGCCAGTATTTTTCTGAAAAGACATGCAACCAGAGAGATTAGCCTTTAATTCAGTCTTTGAATTCTAACAGAAAACTTGCACTGGAATGCAATGATTGTGCAATGGATTAAAATAAAAGTTCCTGGTAAAACTCATTGTCACGGGATGTTGTGGCAAAAGTATCAGTTGTTTCAGAAGAGGGATTGATTGAATGCATGGAGGATGAGGCCGCCAAGTACAACTGCAAATGATATCTGGATGCAATCTACAGCTTAGGAAGTCCCTACAGTGCTGACTGTTAGAGACAGGTAGATGATCCTATACGTGCTTCAGTTCAAGCAGCATTACTTCAAGACTATTGAGTGTGTCTGTTCTTATGTACCCAAGTGACAAAGAAGCCATGACAAATGCAGAAGGCCGAAGGGAAAACTAATAGTCTAACAACAAGCAACTTGCCAATTAGTAAGAAGAATAATTAAAATTATCTTGACAGTTCTAATCATCTGTTGCAGCAGTCACTAGTGGAATGTACCTATGAATAGTCACTCGAAGAGGAATGCACAGCTCTGAAAATGTAAGCACAATTGAGGAATAATAGGAATACAGAGGTATGAGGCTGTCAAGATGTCATTTACTTTTTCAAAGCAAGTCCTGACAGAAGTTTGTCTAAACAAGTCTCAAAAAACCCCTGTGAAGGACTGGAAGACCATGATAGTTGCTGCTGGCTGTAGAGTCTCATTAATCTACCAGAATTCAGAGAACTGTTTTTTCTTTAAAGAAACCAGGCTGCTTAGAACCTTTGATATCTTCATCTTCCAGATGTTTTATTAACTCAGTTTTAATCATCATTTTATGTTAGGCTTACTGATCCAAGACATCAAATATTGTCATAATAAGCACCATCTGCCACCCTATTCCAGCAAGGAAATTCTTCAGGTTATTTTCTGAAGCCTTTTGCACCAAAGGAAACATCAAGCTCACAGAAGGAGTAAAATAAATTAAAACAGAGCCAGGGAAGAAGATTACTGCTGCCTAAGCCTGAAGAAGCACTATGAATAAACAGCAAAGAACAGATGACTTAGAAGGGGACTGAGGTCTAATGATCATGAGGAACCATAATAAAGTAACAACAAAGAGGGCTAGTGGGAGGAAAATGAAATGCTGACTGAGCAGAAGGAGATCATGGTAAAAAAAAGACTACACTGAGCTGTCCTCCTAAGATCTTTGGTGTGGGGCTTTAGATCCTCTCACTCCAGATGAAAGTAAATTGTGTCTTTGTCCCCCCATACTCAGAAGTTTACCTTGCCTTTCAAGGAACAAGGATTCTAAGCAAGACATCTTGGTATGAATAGGCATATTCATCATGTGTTTCTGAACTTCCTCCAAAAACCTGCATGTGAAAAGCATAAAGTTCTTCCGAATTCAGATCAGTAGGCACAGGACTATGTGGCCAAAGAAAGTATTTTTGTTTCTTCCTTCAAAATTACTTCCTAAACACTACCACACAGCAAGTTCAGCCTGACACTCAGACAGGTGTAAATTGACTCTGATGGCAGTTATAAATACTGTTTGAAATAAAAAATAAGGACATTAATTGCTTAAAAACATCCAGGCAGCAGAGACTGTCTATTTCCTTTTACATTGGAGATTGCATTAGGGAGTGGGAGGCAAACAAAAGCATCCACAAAACAGCAGCAGTTTCTGACTTCAGAGATCTTGCTCTTTTTGTCCAGAAAATGATAGAACTTTAGTAGCTCAATGAGTATTATGCTTGAACAGAAGCACTTGAAAAACTTTGGAATTTCTGGTCAGAGAAGCAAACCAAAACTGTTCCAAAGTACTAAGAAACCATAGCAGTAAAGGTACTAAAGTGTCTTTTGTGCAGCTGCTTCCTTCTTCCCTCTCCATACCACAAGGAAAAGGCTAATTACCTGCAGGATGCGCCTGTAAGCATCTTGGTGGATTTCCTGATCTTTCGCCACCTTCTTTTTTAAAGCTGCCAAATTCCTCTCAAGATACTCTCGCTGTCTCATGTACTCCTGCTGCAAATCTATGTCTTCTGCTTCAGTCTCCACCTGAAGGGGCACAGAATTTTTCCTCAGTAATTACATCACTAGAGAAATTCATCTCCAAGAAGAAGGCAAAGGCACTGACTCACCAAGTCTGACTGCTGCACATACTTGGTGTAGAGATCACATATCTCATCCTTAATTTTTTTTGAATCCTGAATGAAGCCCACGCAATTATGAAGATCTGTTCTAAACCGTTTGATGAGAGTTTCCATATTTTGTTTCTGCAAGAATAATGTAGGTACATTCTTATCTGGCTTGTCAGAGCACTCCATCATATGCTATTTTCTAGAAAGCCTAGTAGATCTCATGTACTTTACTTTCACTTAATTTAAAAAAAAATGATTTCATTAAAAAACTCATCAGGGATGCAAGCACTACATGTCAAATAGCAGTGATAAGTTTTAGCTGTAATAAAAATCCAAGAGGCTTGCATTAGGTAAAGTAAGCGCCGGCATTCGGAGATCTCCTCTGAAAACCAGTGGCTTATCCTGAATGCTATCCCCTACTCTCCTTTCCCAAACAACCTACATTCTTATTTAGAAACAACACACAAACAGTTAATGAGAGATGGCAAGGGAAAACACATATTCACGTGTGCATAACTTGAAAATTTCACATCCATATTGCCTTCTCATTCTCACTTGGTTTCAAACAGGCCTCTCTACCTGCTTCATCAGTCCTGCACTGCTTGCTAAGCTCCTTCACTTTCATTTCCAGTTCCTTTTTAATCCCTGTGCCTGACATGGGAGTTGTCAAACACAAAGGGTCCTTGTCTCCTCCATTAACAACCCCACCCTTCATTTCATTTTACTAATGCCTACATATCATTGTAGGTGGTAGCCTACAGGCTGCTTTTGTTTAGGCCAAGTGCCCACAGATTTCAAGCTTGGACAGAAAGAGTAGTCAGTTAAGCACTTGCCTTACTGTCCTGTTAAACCCAGGAGAGTATGTGTAGATTGAACAAATTGACTCATAAATAACTGTTGTTTTGGTTTTGGTTTTTTGTTTTTTTTTTTAAATAGCAACTTTCTAACACTGTTTGCAGGCTTGA
This sequence comes from Galbula dea, assembly GCA_013399015.1. Classification (NCBI taxonomy): domain Eukaryota; kingdom Metazoa; phylum Chordata; class Aves; order Piciformes; family Galbulidae; genus Galbula; species Galbula dea. The sequence goes on from VWZX01004666.1 coordinate 6,061,022, forward strand.
ATATTTTCTGTCTTTGTACCTGCTGACCAGAGGTTCCTGGTCCTTCAGTATCCCTGAAGTACCTGTTTGCTCTGATTAATGCCTCTGCAATGTTACATCCCCACAAACTTCACCATGTAGGACCTGCATAGTGGTTGCACTCCATACCTTTTCCCTCTCCTTGAGCATCTCACGATCAGCTGCCTTTAGTTTCTGTTGCAGTTGCGTGATGTTCAGCTTCAACTGTGTATTCTCCTTGTTGAATTGTTCCAGGACCCCCTCCATCTGAAAAGAAGCAGGAGCAGGAAGTCAGAATCAAAAGGAGACATGAAAACACAATACATAACAGGAAAAACAGAGACTGGAAATAAAGACTTGAGAGAGCAGAACCCCCTTCAGGTTGAATTACAAAGTGAAAAATGTCAATTTTGGAACAACACTGCCCTCTGGCAGAATATACTGAAAACACAAAAATGGATATTCAACTGCCTTTTGAGATACAAGCATTTAAGTTTTTTCCTTGGTAAGTGATTTAAGTAATTTCCTTGAGCTGAATTGGAGCTTTACCATTCCATCTGAATAAACATGGGTGAGATGGAAATGAACAGTCTATATGGGAAAGAGTAAGTGCAACAATATGAAGAACTTGATACTGAAAAGAAATAAATGCACTGAAACGCTGGGGGTACCTATGTAGAACAGAGAGGAAAAAAAGTAATAAGGGTACTATAGCACTTAATGGAGTAAGATGGTGGCCAGAAGAGAAAACAGGGCTTTCATCATGCTAGCCTGATCTACATACAAATTGTTCATTAGTTTTTGAATAAACAAACTTATGAAAACTAATGGGTCAGTGGTTAGCTATGTCACCCTAGTCCTCATTTGGCTGAGCTGAAGGTACGTCTATGAAGAGATCACAGTAAGTTTCTATCATAAGCTGCCTCAATGAATTTGCTGCAAGCTAAGTATAAATACATGGAAGTTTTCCAGGGATCAGCTGATGAACAGTAACTTGTCCACATATCTAACCCCTAAACAGAGTTATGTTTGCATAAATCTGCAACTTTTCTGAGAGAAGAAGTTAAATGTCTTTTACTCCAGCTCAGTAAATGCAGTGTCTTGCAAACTCTACAGGGTATGTGGAGGGCAACCACATAAAGACAAAATCTATCTTTAAGCAAAACTGATATTATCAGAGTCTAGAATTGAATACTGAAACAGGAGCTTAAATAACTGTATTGATCACTGGTAGCACATGATAGAAAATTAAACAGCAGCTATTGTGTGCAAATATTTTTATTAGCTGTAAAGATACTGAATCAGTGCTGCGTATCACTGAAAGAAGTCAAGGAACAAACAGGGCGGAGTCCTTCATGGGACTTGCTAGGTCATCTTTGTATTCAAAGGGCTTAGTAGCAGAGGCCAAATGAGAGTGTTACCTTGTGGATCTGCTCCTTCATTGTTTTAATATCGTTTTCACGTGACTCTATTTGCTTCTTAAACTCCTCTGTTCTGTAATCCAGTACAAACTTGAACTTTCCCAGTTCCTGATTTTTCTTTTTTAGGTCATATATATGCTTCTCCTGGGAGAAACAGATACAGAGATTTGAATCAGACATGGTGCTTTCAAAAAGATCCCTAGGACAAGGCACAAAAATGGTAGAAGAAAAATGAGCTGTCACAGACCTCGTGGAAGACTGAACTTCAGTTACACATCCATACAGATTGGGTGGTGGGGGTGGGCAAATACTACAGAAAGCCATCTCCAGATCCCAGAACAAGGAATGAGGAACTCAACATGCTCAACTTGAACTCCCCAAGAAAAGGTTAGAAAGTCAAGTAAAAACTAAAATCCCAAACTAAAGATTGCAAATTCTTTAAGTTAAAACTGAGTTCCCAGTCATGTGATATTATCACAACATCATACTGTTAAAATAAATAGCTGTATTAAATGAAGGGTGGGTGACTTTGATCTCAGTCAATTGTCCAGTTTCTCACCTTGTCTTCAATAGTGTCAGTGCACTCCTGAATCTCTGTCTTCAGCACCAGGTTGTCCTTCTCTAGTGACTTAATGATTTCCTGCAGCTTCTGCTGTTCCATTCTCATTTCCTCAGTGTCCCTGTTTCGCTCCTTAAGTTCCTTCTGTAGGCTATTCAACTAGAAAGGCAAACAAATAAGAACTTAACAGTCTCCAAAAGCTGTGCATAACTTAGCCATCCTACTCTGTAAGGCACCTTGTAGACAGTGTGGTATAAAGGATATTCAACTAAGATGTGATGAAGGAAAATCACATCTCTCAAATACCTATAACTCAAAAGGGGGTTGAATATCCATTTTTGCACTTTCTGTATATTCTGACAGAATACTCACTGCACTACAAGGAATCAAGGAATTTGCATCCAGAAGCAGGAAAGCTATGGATTTTATACCCAAGCATCAGCTTCAAATAACAGTCAAGCCATGGAAAACTATTTTAAGGTGATCACTTGCTATACCTCTCTAAGGATGTCAAAAGTTGACCTGTAGGGTGCCCAGTTCATAGCTTTTGGGTAGTCTCAAAATCCCCACCTCAGTACTAAGATCTGTGAAGCCAAGAAAGTGGGAAACAAGGAATGGTGCTGGTCAAACTGTGAGGGCCCAGGAAGAAATTTCTGGTGTATAAAAGACCACAGAACTGGAGACATTACCATGATAATAGAAGGTATGAAGGAGAACCTCTCTGTCTCCAGACAGATACAGAAGAAACTGAAAAGAAAACATGTACCTCTAACAACCTTAAGCATATGTAATACTCAGCCAGTAAAAGAGCTGAAAGACTTTATGCCTCCTTAAAAATCCTAGTAAAACCAATATAAAATCATGATGCATGCAAAACACAAAGTGCTTAATGCAATAAATGAAGCAGTAGAAATATTTTTCTAACAAATCCATGCATTAGATCTTTCCCACCACAGGAATGAAAAGGATGAAAAGTAGTATTATTTATAATTTAGCTATGTAAGATAAAAGAAAGTGTACTAACAAAACCAAACCTCCTCTATCATCTCTCTATAATCATATCAGCAGTACAATCAGGACAGAGCTTCTTCTTCTGTACAGATACTATAAAACATTGAAGCTGATGTAGGAAGGGACTGCTGTTCTTACATGAAATGCCACATATTTATAGACTAAATTAACCCACTATACTAATATGCCATTAACCACATTCAGTCCTTGGCTATAGGTCTCCATGTGCAAGTCTGACCCTACCACAGAATAAGAGATACCCTTTTATTCATGACTCCTATTTCTCCTTTCAGTTGCTGGTTTGATTCCTTTTCTTCCAAGAGCTGTCTCTCATACTTAATTTTGATTTCCAGGATTTCTTGGTCTTCATCTTCCTCAATTCGTTTCCTAATTTCTTCATGTGCTTGAAGCTGCTGCTTCAAATCCTCTTCTGCCTGCAGTAAAGGAAAGTAAATATTAGAGAAGACAGTAAGAGACCAATAAAGAAGAGAATTCTTTAACTGTATTCCTCCTGGGAGGACCTATATTTAGTGGACTTTTCAGTTGCAGCAACAGCACTTAAGACAAGTTCTTAGTGGATTAAAATAACTTTAACAACTGTTACAATAAACAAAAAATTCTCAAATTATTCTTAAGGCTTGTAGGCTTCAAATTAAGAATGTGGCCCAAGTACTAAGATCAGCAGTTCTTGTTCTGACTTGTTCTGATTGCAGAAAACACAAACATGAGTAATACTTGAGAAGAGCTTTTAAAATTGTTTTTTCTGATGCATTAGGACCAAAAAACACACAGGTTTGCATCAGTCTCTGTATGTCTCTCTGCTCACATTCATTCCTCACATTCTTTCCAAATTGGTATTGCAACATGGGGCTGTAAACAGTGATGTTGATATAATTTACTGACTTTAGATATATAAGCATCAGTTATCTGGCTGCCCTTTGTCAAGCCAAGACTTTGACCTCAATGTGAAGGAGTTTTTGAAGTACTCAGGGTATTTCTCTGTGTTCCTCAAATTATGCAGGCAGGAACCTCAGGGACTCAGGAATGGAATTCATAATTTTAGAAATGTTCTCTCTTCACTAGAACAAGGTGATTGAATCTATCTTTCTTCAATTACAGCAAATGTATCATCTAACCCACATTCATAAACAGGCACTCTCAGATCTAGGAAAAAGAGAGGTGAAGCTCAGAATGCCCAAGGATATTAAACATAGCAAGTTACTTACTCAAGGTGTGAAGCCTAGAAAAGTTGGTAACTCAGCTGGGTTTTCCTCATTACTATTCTACCTGTCAATCTATTCCCCAAGGTTACAGGCAGAGTAGGATTTGCATAGAGGGAGCCAACCTTTCCTGTCCTAGAGAACATTTTATCACAGACGGAAATAAACTTAGTCAGTAATTCAAACTGCAAATCAAGTTTCCTACCTCTTTCAGCAGAATAGATTTCTCATTAAGTTTTTCCTCATAATCATCTGTTAACTCCTTCACAGCCCTGCTTTTGCTTTCCTCCAAACTGTGCAACTGTTTCTCATATTCCTCCTGCATCCTCTGTGATTTCAACTGCAACTCCTGGTACTTCTCACTTTCCATTAAGAGTTTCTGATTACGGTCAGATTCTGGTAACAGGAAACATATGGAACAGATAAAACTAACAGAAAAGAAGTGTACCCTGTGCTTCTATAGTCATCAGTGTCTTATTCTCTACTGTCTTTTTGGTACCTAGTTGCAATAAATTACACTAGAAGCACTTCTTTGCTTTCTTCATCAGATATATAAGGGTTGTAGGCTCTCTGGCCATGCAAAATTTTACATCAGAAAACCATCTATTGAGTTTCCTGTTCTTTCTTTTACTTACCACTTCACTAACAATTCCTGTTCCAAAGCAGCCATTCACCTTTCACAGTTGTGTCTCTGAATACTCTGCTATATCCCTGCTACATCCCCTATATCAGGACAGAATGTTGTTCTGTTCCAAGTCTAAAACGTATACCAAAATCTCCTACTCTGATATTACAACAAATTAACAGCAGCTAATTTAGACATTCCCTTGAGATGACAACCATAACAAAGCTGTATAAGCCCAACTGTTACAGAGTATGAGTAGGCCATGAACTGATTTATGGCTGGACTTGCTTTTTGGTACTAATTTGCAGTATTTCTGTTTTATCTTGATTATGAATCTGGGATTCAAGCATTTCCATGTTGTGTGCATTGTACATTAGCCTCCTTGCTGAACTATATGACTATTCTTGTACAGTGAGCTATAAAATAAATGAAGAAATTACTAATCTCAAAACCCAGACATCTAAGTTACAGTGCCCACGTGCATGTTCTTATCAGTCACATGTACAGTGCAGTTTAGATAAACATTTAGTCAGCAATATCTATATGACATACATGCATTTTTCCTTGTACTTTAGTAAACCCTCCCTGTCACACTACTTACTATTAATCTAATGCACTTCCTCTAGATTCTAGTTACTTGCTATAGTCTAACCTAGCTCTTGCACCTCCCTGGCCTGTTTATTCATCAGCTCGGATAGTTGAATCTGGTGTTGTAGCTCCTGTTTTTCTTTCTCTGCCTGTAAAATCTGGGGAAAAAAAAAAAACAAACAACAAACCATTTTAATTTGAAACTAGGCAAAGCAGAGTTCAAATTGTTTGTCTTGCCCATGGTAAGGAACACATACACAACAGAATTTATGTTTGAAGTCTCTCACCAAAATCCAGATGCTGTGTGTTACTAAACCAAGTTTTCCCAGAGGTTAGTTTGCTATGACAAGTTACAAAACTATGGAAAGATAAGGGAAAGTAGCAAATGGAGTTCATCTAATACAGGGTAGTATAAAATACTAATCTAACAAGAAAAGTTTTTGAGTTACAAAAGCCTCCACTTCTTCATATGTGCCTACTTGAAGAGAATTTGAAGTTCCACAAATTGTTGTCCAGATGTTAAAGTTTAAGCTGCTTCCTGTCTCACTTAAAACAACCTTGAGGTCCTAAACCACTGACATTTGCATAGAATGACCCAAACAAAACCAAAAGTGAGTTTTGAATGCCATTTGCTTGGACTGTTCAACTACCACTACAAATGACTTAATCCTCTAAAAAACCACATGGACTGGAACAAGAAAATGGGTGAGAAATTTCCCAGTAAAGTTGGGAATTGGACCATGGGTACAATTTTTTTCACTTTCTTCTCATAAAGACTGTATAGGTCTTGCATAGCAGAAATCCTTCATTTGCCTGCTGGACACAACAACCAGAAAGATTAGCCCCAAGCCTATTCAAATCTGTAATTCAGTTTAATCTTACTGTACTGATACGTGGACAGGAAGTACAACTTGCTCGCCTACAAAACGTATTCACCTTCAAAGGCATTTGCTTGCAAGCCAATAATCAATAAGCTTAAAGAAGATTCAGTGCATCTGTGATTATTGTAACTCTATAGCCAAGTGCTACTTATGAAAAGACCTGAAGAAACACAGAAGAAAACCAGCACAGATAAAACACAGGTAGAGGAATCTATAAGAAATGAAATGGCTTTCTTGTGAAAGGTTAAGTTGTACAAAAATGAGGAAAAATAGAAAGGTTAAAATTCAGGTTACATAAATGCAAAAACCCCAATAAGAAAAGCCAAAGAGCCTGAGGAACTACATGAAGAAAGCATTAAAATGAATAATTAAACTTCCTCAAAAAAGTCAAAATCAGAAACCTGCCAGAACATTTGTAGGGCCAAAAAACAAGGAGCACTTGAAAATTACAAGACCATAAAATAATAAAACTATGAAGTATCTTGGCAAGCCTTTATCCTGGAATCCTCCTTTATGTGGCATCAAACTGCAATACTGCTTGAAAGGGACTATGCACAACTAGACAAAATAAGCAGTGACAAATCACTAGGACAGGACAGTATTAATCCAAAAGCTTGAAAAGAACATGACACTGACATATGAATGTTACAGATCATGAGATATGTAACCTCTCACTTCAAGCCATCTTAACTGCCAGAGAAACTACTATTGGATCACTTGCCTTCTAAGTCTAAAAAGGGTCCAAAAATATAGCAAATTACAGGTCAGAAATCTGATGTTTGCACCAGAGAGATGGACAGAACAGGATTAACAGACACAGATAAGTAAGACATTGGGAAGAATGATTGTGGCTTTTCCCTTTCAGAGAACTCCTGTTTCATGCTTTACAAATATCAAGAGTATCTTTACTGGAAAGGAATGCTTCCTATTTCAGATGCTTTATTGCGTTCATACATACACAATGCAAATTTGAATTCAACTCTTCAGTGAAAGATATCTTGGTATTTGGTTCTGCAATGTGAATCATACCTGGTGTTTGTTTTGAAGGGAGACTATTTCCTGAGTGAAATTGTCTTTCAGTTCCTTTATTTTTTCATTACAGTACAAGTCCTTGAGACGTAGCTGGTAATAATTTTCTGTCTGTAGATCTTTCACACGAATCTGTAGGTCTAGCATTGCCTGGTTCTGTTAGGACATGGATGAGAAGATACTTTCAACAAAGTTAAATTTCTAATTGCCATTAACAACAGCTTGTAGAGGATGTTTTATTTACATGCATTTATTTGCAGAGAATTTTCAGACAGATTGACCAAGAAGTTCCAGAAGTAAGATTCCTTTCCTAGCTTAAAAGATGGTTTATAGAAATGCAGCTTTTGACTTCTCTATTGCAATCTCTACTGCATTAAAATTGCTTTCAAGAGATTGAGGAAAATATCAGAGAAGTCTAAAATTTTCTCCACATCCACTGTTCATACAATGTGGTTTGCTTATAAACAAGCAGCTTCAGCTACTTGCCGTAACTTCTTTTTCTGATGAAACCCATGCAAGCCATCTTAAAAGGAAAACCATATTGGAATAGCTAGTCACAAACATCATGCAAATGTATAAGCTGAACACTAGAAATCTTATGGTTCTTGTCTACAAGTTGCTCCTCCTACCTTTTCTTCTATATCTGTTCTCATGATCAGAACTTCCTCAGCATACTCAACTTGCTTTTCATGTTTCAGTATCCCACTTCCTTTATCAAACACCTTCCAGATAAATATAGAGCCATCCTCTGAGGCAGTCAGTAGAAACAGATCATCGTTTGTTAAGGACATCTTAGAAGAGACAACAAAATAATAGTAGAGACAAGGAAGAGTGGGGATGACAGTTTGATTTTATACCATTTTTTTCTCCTCACCCACATGCTACTCAGTCCCTGTCATTTCTACAATAGAAAGTCATCAGTTGCAACCTTAACTTAGCTCTACTACCAACATTTTGATCATGTCCTCTGCTTTTGCTCCATTCTGGTCCAGACACGAGGGGAAAGAAAAGAATGAAGACACTGGATCTGCTGCTGCTCTCACAGCTATAGGAAGACTTTTTAAAACCTGGAACAGAAAAGACCTTCTAGACAGTTACAGAACAGATAACAATTCCAAAGGTCTCTAGCTTTTCTCTTTGAGAAACTGTTTGAGCAGTAGATGCTAGATGTTTTCTTTTGAATCTGCAAATCTGCCTACCAAGAACTACCGAGTAATAACTGCTGTCACCTCCTCCAGACCTCTTGTGACTGTTTGGCATGGCATACATTATCTGGGAGCTGACAGAGTTTATGAGTGAGGTAGAAGTAGAGTTCCAATAACTGAAGTTCATACTTTAATGTAGCAATAAGTCAAGGTGCTGTATTTGACAGTAATACTTAAATTGCCAAAATTATGAACAGTTTTAACAAGGCAGAACATGTAGCTCCCTGGAGAAAATGTACTGAAATGTTCCCTGGTTGCCAGCCCTACTCACTATATCCTCACTTGTCAGATGCTGTTCATTAGCCTTTTAGAAATACACTCTGGTTAGTAGACCAGCAATGCAATCTCTTCTGCTCTGTACCCAGGCAGCAAGTTGCTTAATATGTTTATCTCAGTCCTCCTTCCATTTTCACAGGAGGTTTCAAGCCTGCATAATTTTATCATCCTCTTTCCAGAAAAAGCTGTATCAAAGTTCTCCATCAAGGATATGCCACGTTACACATCTTGGTGCAAGCCACTTTTTAGCCAACAGCAGCTTATCCAGTGACATCCATTTCTAAAGGAAGGACTTCTATGGATGCTGTAAAATTCATTCTCTATGGGGAGGCTCAGTCTTAGTTTTAACATACTACACTATGAAATGGGAAGGAAAATCAGTACTAAATGAGATGTATGCAGCTAATAACACAGGGCGAAGAAAGTACTGTGTATTACCTTTGTAACAGCACCTGCATGGGCCTGATATTCATTGAAATCCCTTGTCAAAGGTAATGGGTACTTCATAGCTCGAATTGTCCCCAGAGATGTACCCACAAATACCATGTGCCCAGAATGAGAAACAGCTACCGCAGTATAAACAACATCAAAAGCAGGCACTTCACGCTGGATCTAAAAACAACAACAAAAATCTAAAAACCCAGACAACCCCCACAAATCCCCATATTACATTAAGTTCCCCAATACTATTTGACTATTTATTGCATAAGCAATTTTCATATCATAGCAAATAATGCAGTTGAAAGAATCAACATACCTACAGGAGTAAAGCCATGAACAGCAAATAGCATTAAGCTTTACAGCTATGCAATATTAAAGTTTCAACTCTAGTTCCACACATTGATCACTTCTGAAAGAAGTTATCACATACAATTCACTACTCTTCTGGACAAAAAAAAGCCAACTGCATGGAGCTTACAGTGGTAAATGCAATGCACTTGTGTTTCAACAAAACAGTTGATTTTGTTGCCAAGTTATATTATTACCTGTATTAGAAGATTTCTAAGTTAGTAAAGTTATAAAATAACCAAAACTTCCACAAAATTTCAGGTTTCATGGTAAAGGACGTAAGAACACCAGGAAAGTGTCAGTAAATAGCACAGCTATCAAAATACTGATTCCTAATTACCAAATGGATGATAAGGAAAACAAAGCACTAGTACCCTCCCCAGAGAACTTAGCAAAATCCCAGAGTGCTTGTTAGCTCACCGAAGACTTTGAAATTTCCTTAAGAGTTTGGTCAGATCCAACAGCAAAGATGATTTTGGCATCAGAAGACAGGGCAATGCTGCTGTAGATGCAGGACTCGAGCACACTCTCTGACTCCCTTTTACCTGTCAACAAGTTCCACTCATACACAGCACCATGTGTGTCACAGGAGACAACTTTAGCATCATCTGCGCTCCATTTAACTGCATGTATCTGGCAAAAGCAAAACACACCAAGGAGCCTGATGTGTAGGTTACACACATACAACATGGAGCCATTTTACTGGTAAATCCACATCAACTTTGGAATCATACTTCTAAGGCTTACTTATAAACCTCTGGATGTTTCCCAACTGGTTTCATTTTAGCATTTAAAGAAAAAATAATCAGTAAGAACTACTTTATGAACACACTGTCAGGAAAAAGCTTATTTCAATAGTGAGTAGGACATTTCACTTTTATAACTTATTACTGGGATATTTTTCCTGGTTCAGCTACCTGCCCATCATTCACCTTCAATTTCAGGACAGACTCTTTAGATGTATCTAGTGCATGAGTACATTGACCTCTGACCAAAGAAAACTGACTCTGGCATCTGATTTTTATTTTTTGGGCCCATTTCTAATTCAAAACTGTACTTTAGCTTTTCAAAATGCATCTTACCAACTAGCTCATATTTTAATGAGTTGTATCATATAGGATTTGTTTACTAACCTTCCCACTGTGTCCTTTCAGACTATTAATATTCTCAAAGGTGATGCTGGAATAAATTTGAATCACATTTCCACTAACTGCAGCAAAAAGATGGCCTCCATTACTGAATGAGCACTACAGAAAGAACATAATCACCCATTACTGTAGATGTCCTGCATTAAATTCTAATGATCATAAAATATTGCAATGTTACACAAAAAGAAAACTCCATGACATAATCAGCCTCTTACTGCTTTCCTAATTGGTGCTTTCTGCTGTAAAATTCAGCCCTTGAGTATTTCTAAGCATTTACCCCTTCTGCTGCCTTGTAGGTCCACAGTTAAGCATCAGCCTCCAGGCTTATCTTCCAGTGGTTGGAATCCTTTTCTCTATTGTTTTGACATTCTAAGTCCTACTAGGATCTATATGAGATCTCCCCGTCTTCTCTCATGTTCTTTACTACTCTGCTCCCTGTAACTCCCCAATTTCATTTTTGCATCACTCCTACCTCTCTACATTTTCTTACAGGAAACTCCTTAAAAACATGCATGTCCTCATACAGCAGACTTATAAACCGCAGCTTGTCAGAAAACCCAACCAAACAGAAAAGGCCAGTGGGATGCAGTGATACTGTGTATGCTTCCTCCCGATACTCCTTGCACAGCTCCAAAGTGCTGAAAGACAAAATCATTGTGCAGTACAGAATAGTACAAACTCTCTATGTATACTTGACAGGATATTATCTGGCCCAACAAGACACCTGCAGCCTGCAAACTGATTCTGCTTTGTCCTTGAGGAAAAGTGTTATCATTCAGTTAAGTAATGATCACATACATTACTGGAAAAAAGAAGCAGATCTGAGCTTTCTGGTTCAAGGTGTGCAGGGTGCAAGATGGGACAACAGTATCTTAAGACAAAGCTGGATGAAACAACTCTGAAGAATTTATCTTCCAAAACACACGACAAGTCTGACACAAAAAATGACTTAATAGAAAAGGCTTTTGATTCTTTTGGCACTGGTTTTAAAGGCACTGCATATTCACACTCTCCAAATTATGTCAGTAAGATTGTTTATATCTCACACCAACAAGAATTTTACCAGAACACTACTCTCAGTCATATGAATTGCTGCTGTTGCCTGCTAAATACAATATACAAAAAGCAAGAGGTAATAACAAACACAAACAACTCTTTACTTCATCTTGTAATTCCAGATGCGGATAGATCTATCCAAGGAACAAGTGGCAAGAATGGGTTTCCAAATAGAGATGTCCAGACCAGTAATTGAAGCAGAATGCAATGGGAAATTCAGGTACACAAAATATGCTGCCTTCTCCTGAGAAGCAATAAGAACATAAAAAAACCCCACAAATATTTCACACAGGCAGTGTGTCAGGTAAGAAATCTATCATAGCTCTTTGCATACAGTAATCAAATAGATTTGAGGAAACTATCCTTTCACTGCATCTGTCTGAACAATGTTACAAATATAACAATGTTAGAATCAGTTTTTAACTTTATAATTAACAATCAAGAAATGTGATGCAGGGCAGATGTATGCTCCACAGTTCTCATACAGTACCGAGAACAGAACATAATTGTAGGTGTCCAAAGAAACAGAAAACCAGAAAAAAAAACCAAAATAGAAAAATAAGTACAAGTGGGCATGCAAGAATTCAGTTCAGACATTCTGGTCAGCCAGATATTTAAAAATAATTGCTGAGTGATAAGCAACTTAACCTGGATGTTTAGCTAGCACATGCTAGAAGTGAAGCACCAGTAAAATTTTAGGATGCATGCAAAAAAAGGACCCATAAGTACAAAAACCCTTCCTGTAAAGATCTTTCTGTATACCTGTACACAGGTTAGGTGTACAAGCATACTCCATACAAGTCTATTTCATGACAAGACATTTATCTGTTGTCTTTGTATCATTTAATTCCTTCAGAGCAAGTAATGCTTTTCCTTATGTTTGTCCTTCACAATGATGTTTCACTTCTAACTAGGACTTCGACAACTATTATTTTAGAGCAAGATGAGATTCCCATGGCCGTTCCACTATTGTTGCATTAAAGTTTCTACATATTACAGTGGAGCACAGACTACTACACATACATTAAAAATCTCTCAGTTAAAGCCTTATTGGTTCAACAGTGACATGCATCCTCAAACAGTTTTAACAGTGTGCTCTCTCATTTTGCAGAATAAAATCAGGTATTCATATGAAGGGATGCTTGAGCAAGGGGTTACTGAAACACAGCTCTTGGAGAAGCATGCAGAGCAGTTCATATCTTGAACTTTAAGGATTCAGATGCTATTTGATGGATTTTATGAGAATGCATCATAGAAAGCAACACTGAATAGCCTGTGCTACTACAATACACTCTTTACTGGACATAATGGATGTGGAAGGTGGTAAGATTGCACTCACCTTTGTATGATCAATGGAGAGCATAGGAAACATGTAAAGCTGATTTTTATTTGTGTTAATGACTATTGTTTCCTCAGAGGGGCTAAAGCATATACATGTAATGTCCTGTTTGACTGACTTTTTTGGGTCACTGCTGAACAAGTCCCGAGGAAGCTGCACGAGAAATGCATCTCATAAGACATTCCAGTTCTCCATGTTTTAGTAGTAGGTGCACATACACACACACACAAACTTTTGCTGTAAAGCTACTTTGGTAAACATAACATAATATCAGTAAGGCAACTTGGATATTTAATAGTATGTAACTACTGAAAGGCAGGGAACAGAGCACAAGATAACCTAACCATCTATAGCACTGTAAATGAAAAAAAAAACATCAGAAAACATTTCAGCACTAATTCTGAAGTACTGAATTAAACAAAAATTAAAATGGTAGCATAGAAACACTGAGAAAAAAACCCTAGCAAGAATCAGAATTAAAACTTTCTGAAAACTGTGGTCTCAGAATAACAGTTCTTTGCAGTGTATTATTCAGGTCGATATCAATCTTGTAACAGGGTCTCAAGCATAGGGAGGATCTGACCTTTCAGACCCAGAGTATGGAGGCTTGCCTAAGTCATCAGAGTTAAAGGCTCTTATCCAGAGACTGCAGTAAGTCAATGCATACAGCTTGCTATAGAACAGTTAGAAATCTTACTAGATTACCTAAGAGTGCCTAACTCTCATGACACCTACAATAAACATCTGAGAGGAGAAAAGCTGTGCCTTGGGAAAAAACCAAGCAGCCTTGTTCTTCAGAACTGATGTAGATTACTTCTTAGCTCCAAAAGTCTCCATAAACAGAAGTTTCTTAAAGGTTTCCTGCAGTTTAGCAGCCTCAAAGCACATCTTATATGTGGGAATGCACAGAGATACGCTGCAAAAGGACATCTGTCACTGACTTCCAATGTGATCTCTGGCAACTCCCTTCCTTTCTACATCACCAGGACAGTTAGCTGGTGCTTACAGTGTAATTTAGAGATGTGCTAAAAATTATTATTGGAAGCACTGAATTGGAAGCACTCTCACCCCTCTAAACAGGCCTCTGCTGCATAATTGCTTGGGAAAAACTTTTTTCTCCCTACCCAGATTTCTTGACACTCCTTGTAGACTTCCTTTTCTTTGGTCTTCTCAAACAGAAGAACAACTCCTGGGCTAGAGGAGCAGGCAAAGCCTTTAGAATAAGCTGTAACTGCAGATACTTGAGGCAAAGAATCCTGTTGCAAACTATTATCTTCAGAGGCCAGTTCGTAAGAGACATCAGAAGAACTACAAGCAGGAAATGCATTAAGACTTAAGAATAAATAAAAACAAACAAAAAAGTGCTTATCAGCAGTAATCAAAATAGTATAACCCATTTATGAACTAGACAAGAAAAATATAAGTGAATGGCCTGCAACTGATCTGCATGCACAAACATGAAACTAACGGTAATAGTATTTAAAAGATTTACCTCTCATATTCTTCTGTTGTTGCATCTTCTTCTAGTTCCTTGGGTGGTTTTTTATATTCTACACTTGTCTCCCAGTGCAGCTCTCCAGTTTCAAACAAGAAAAGTTTGCCTGTGTCAGTGCCACATATAACTTCTTCCTCGGACAGCCAGGCATGGCACAAGTAGTTTTGTGGCTCTCCCTTTTGTAAATTCACCTGCTTCAAAGCTCCTTCACTGTACTTAAAAAGTTTAAAAAAGACATTTCCAGTGATACAAATCTGTTCATTGTCTTGAGGGTTAAAACTCACCTATGAAACAAAAGAGAGAGAAATTATTTTATATAACTATGTTCACAAATAAGCAGATATTATACCTGTTCTGAAAACTTCCTATACCAGATACAGGAAAACAATCAAGGGAAGAAAGTTTATAGAAAAAACCCAGCAATACAGAAGAGGCCAAGAAATAACCCCCATAACTATATATTGCACTTTTCCCTCTTCCAAAACTGTGTCTACCAATTTTACACCTTGCCCATAATATATATAAATTCACATAATTAGGTGTTTATTGGTGAAAACAGTGGAACACCTGTCTCAATAGCCAGCATGAAGGATAGTAGGAGCAGCTAGACCTCATTTTTCATGCTTAACGGGACTTTAGACAACAGTTGCCTTTACAGTCACTTTCCTGTCTTTAAGAATTAATCTAATGAAGTGAGTGGTTCACTCAACTCCTGCTTGCAGATATACCCCAGAAAAAATGGCAGCTAGGGTCCAATCAACTCAGGTACTGCAAGCAAGAAAGATACTACTAAAGATCACCCAAAGCAAGATGCAGGAATTGTCTGAGTACCATCAGCCTGCTCCTAGTAACTGCTCCTGGGCCATTCCTCTGATCTGCACATGGGACAGACTGCAGAAAGGAAAAGGTGCACAGCCATGCCAAGAGCTTTGAAGATGGGTGTGTTATGCCTACTGAGTACAGGCAATATGTTTAATGAGTGTTTTTTCAGGGACACAAGGCACACACTGCACACTCACAGGCCAGTTATACTGACCCAAAACCATAGGTCTCATGTGATGTATGAGCTACAGACATTAAAACGTCCACTATAGGTCAAAGTGAAAATTTACTGTGCTCAGTGTCTTATGGCTGAGGAAGGCCAACAACAGGCATCAAGAAAAGGCACAGAAACTACATAAAACCTACAATGTGGAGCCCTCTCCTCCCTCTCTTGCCTTGGATAAAAGCCACGTGACCATAGGAAAACATACTATGCACATATCCTGCAGGCTGAACTAAGGTACTATCTGGCACTCAGTACTTTTGAACTGAAGTTTGATCCTATATCCACCTTTTTGAATACAGTGCAATAGGCACTCCCAAAGAACCAGTCGACTGTGACTCAGAATATTAAAAATAAGGCGCAGAGATACTGGCCCAGCTCAGTTTTGAAGGCAGGCAGATGCACCCTTCAAGCCCTGGCAAGGCAGAGGAACCGAACGGGCCCGAGGTTGGCATAGTGAACGTGGAGCCCGTGAGGACGGCGGCTGCTACCTGGCAGACACCACTACCCGGGGCCTCGATGCGGACCGCCGCTAGCAGCTCCTTCTTCTCCCAGAGCCAGTAGGTGAGGTGGCCCTCAGGGGGGGCGGTGGCGGCCGCCAGGTACCGGCAGTCGGGGGAGAAAGCCAGGGACACCGCCTCCCGCGCCGGCACCTCGGCGGCGACCAGCGTCCTCCGCCGCCGCGCCGGCTCCGTCGACAGCTCGTAGATCGTCAGGACCGGCTGCTCCGCCACCGTCTCTGAGACGGCCAGGTACTGCCGGTTGGGGCTGACGGCCAGCGCCTGCACGCCATGGCTCTTCTCGGTGCCTAAGGGGAGGAGAAGGGTCAAGATGGGCCGACGGCGTGCCGGGTCGGGGCTAGGGCCGGAGGTGGGTGCCACCTGGAATGAACTTGTGCCATTTCTGCTCGAGGTGGAGCTGGAGGCAGCCCGTCCCCGCCGCGTGCAGCACGACCTGATCCTCCAAGAAGCAGACGCCGCCAGCAACCCGTGGCCGGCAGCCGAAGACGGCCACAGTCTGCGCCACCACCGCCGACATGTTGTTACCGCCGTTGCCCGGGCAATCACAGCCCCGACAACCCCCGGAAGCAGCGGCGGAGGCGCCCGCAGGCGGCCGGAAGTGTCGGTGGCAGCAGTGGCAGCATGGCGTGTCTGCGCTCTCTCTCCGACTCGGACGACTCATCTCTTTCGGATTCGGAGGTGAGTGCATGGCCGCGGGGCCAGGACACGGGCCCGGCGGTGAGGCGTCCCCCGGCAGCCGCGCGGTAGGGCCGCCTTGTGCTGCCTGCGGCGCGGCCTGATCGTCCCCTCTCCACAGCTCCAGGAGGCCTTCTTGAAGGGCGCGCTGACGCCGGGGCTCAACGTGGTGCTGGAGGAGCGGCCGAAGCGACACAACGACGTGGTGAGCAGGGCCTGCGGGGCGGGGCTGCGCCTTCCTGGGGCATGTTGGGAACCCCGGGCCGGGGCCCGCGTCCCCCACCGCCAGGTGCGGCGCAAAGGAGCCTTCGTTGGAGCTGGGCCACGGGTGTCGGGGCATGGCAGGCCTCCGAGGTTCCTGCATGGCTGTAGTGACTTGGAGTACCAGCCGGCGGCCTTGGAGGAGCCCACGGGGTCTGGCAGGGGTATTCGGCGGGACCAGCCCAGGGGGTCTGATTCTGTGCGGCAGTGTGCAGAGCTGTGCTTCTTTCACAGGACGGCCTGAAGCAGTGTCTATCCGAGTTCAAACAGCAGCTTGCCTGGGTAGAAAGGCTGGATGTGACTTTGGGCCAGGTAGTGGACCCCGTCTCACGGAGTGCTTCTAACAAAGATGCTGTTGATCCTGAGAATGATTTTCAGAGAGAGATGAGCTTGTAAGTATCTAAAAGGGAGATTTCTTGTAGGGTCTTGGCATACAGCTTTGTACTTGCAGTCGTGTTTCACAGGTGTGCTGCAGACTGTCACACTGGCTGTCACCACTACCGTGTCACTCTTGGGCCATGTATTTTACATTTGATGGTTCTGAATGTTTTCCAAAATAACTACAAATTAATGCTAAATATAGTAACTTGTCTTGTGACTGGGAATAATTTCACTCCTTGCATCAGACTTCCATCCTTTGCTGAAAAGTTTTCTTAAAAAGTTCCTTGGTTGCAGCACTGTGGCTTTAACACAGGATGTGGCATTTTCTTTGTGGATTTATTTTGGTGTTACTAGAGTTCTCTTGTTTGCCTTTTGTAATCCAATGTATAAAACTGTAACTGGAAACTAGATAAATGTATATCTGCAAGGTTTAAGCATTAATATTATACTGGCACCTAAACTGCGTTTCGTAGCACTGAATGCTGTAGGGCACTGCATATTGATATAATTCTAGATCAATGCTGGTTAGATTCTGGTACCAGCTAGCTTGTGTGAGCAGTTTCTGTCAGTGATGTGAGATGCCTGATACCCAATGACAGAACTGGTGCTGTGCTGTCTCCCTAGTTACCGGCAGGCTCAGGCAGCAGTGCTGGAAGCCCTACCTAGGTTGCGTAATCTCCAAGTTCCTACTAGAAGGCCAGACGATTACTTTGCAGAGATGGCCAAATCAGACCAACAGATGCAGAAGGTATGTGCAGTGAATAATGGCTTTCTTTCATGTGTTATATGTTGGTTTTAGGCTGTGTTGGGGATTAAATTTAAACTGTGTTCTGTGAATACTTACCTTCATCTCTTTGACAAATACCTGTGACAGTGTTTGTGTTTGAAATTTTTTTTGTGGCAGGAAATTTCTTCCTGTTTGGGTATTTCAGTGCAATGTGGCCATTTGCAGAATGGGTTGGAAAATAAAAAGAAAAGCACAACCTACATTCTGAAAAATGGAGACTTTTTCTCCATATGTGTACTTTGTTTGTATGTTTGACTTTGTTTATGCCCTTTGGCCCAAGACTTGCAGTGAGCTGTGGCTTTAACGTGATCCTTTTTCCTTATTTAAATATCGCTCTTTGTTTACACTTATGTGATGTTAAACTGTGTGTTATTGAATTAATCTGTCATGGGTAGTAAGTCAGATTTGTGTAGGAAAAAAGAATTTCATGAATTTGTTTCTTGATTGTGGTCTTTGTTCAAAATGGAACCTTAGTTTTTGTTTTAGTTTTGGAAAAAAGACTGCAGTGCTTAAGTTAAACAAACATGAGCTGGAGTCTAATTTGGAAGTTCACATATGACTTGATCACTGCTTTGATGGCTGACAGAATCTTCTTAGACAAAATGGAACATTAATAGTTATCATGTGCTGAGGCTTCAGTCAATTCTGCACATTATTGTTACCTTCTTTTGCTGCCTTCCGTTGGAAGAACAGTGATAGTAGAGTTACAGACTGAATCCAGAATATTTATGTTGAAAGCTTTGCAATCCCTTATAATGTGGCATCTTTATAGAAATGTTTGTGAAAAAGAAGGCAATCAAAAAGATGTTTTCCATGGCATGGAAGGGTTGTTGACTCTTTAGTGCTTTACTTTTAATAATGCCAAGAAAGAAACTGCCAAGTTTTCTACCTACACCTGAGTAGACTAACAAGATACTCTTGTTTGGTGGTTCTGTTAAAGCCCATTCTAAGGCTTTGTCTTGTCCCTGTGTGAGTTTTCTCTTTTTAACCAAGTTTTGGCTACAAATCAGTTCAGGAGTTCCTGTAATAACCGTTCCAGCCTTGAACTGAAAGAACATTGTGCCTTACAAAGTGTTATGTGTTGAGAGATGTTTTGGTTTTTTTGTACTCATTGATAGTTTATGTAATTACTGATTTCAGGACTGCACAGCAATCATAAAAGTCTTATATTTTCTTTTGAGTTACTGATAAAATGTTTTTTCTCTCCCCTAATAAGATTCGACAGAAGCTTAAGAGTAAACAGGAAGCAATGGAGAGGTCCGAGAAAGCGAAACAGCTCCGTGCAATGAGAAAATATGGCAAAAAGGTGAGGAGGAGGTGGTACAAAGGGGTCCTATCTATGACAAGAATCTAGAGCCTGAGTGGGGAGCTTAGAAAGTAAGACTACAGGAGGCTGGCTAAAATATATGGAATCTGTCTAGTCTTAAGTCTAGTTGCTTTGAAGGGAAGACAAAGGAAAAGATGGGATACCAAAAGAGAAAAAAAAAAAAGGTATGGGACACTACAAGGAACAACACAACAACACTAACATTCTGCTTCTGCTCCCAGGTGCAAACTGAGATTCTGCAGAGGAGACAAAAGGAGAAAAAAAATATCTTGAATGCAGTCAAGAGATACCAGAAAGGTAAAAGTTAACTTTACTAAGAGAGCAAATACATCATGGGAATAGTGATGTCATGGGAATAGTGATGTCATGGGAATAGTGACGTGTGAGCAGTGTATGGCAGAGTGATGTGTGGTGTCAATCTCTGCTGCTGGGCAGTAAGCTTGACAGGCCACTGCTGTGCAGAGTCTTGTCAGTGGCAGTGAAAATCTTCCCACATAACTGTTCTTCAGGGAGGGTTACTAGTTGTTATTACTTGCTTAGACTGAAAATTTTTACTTTCTGTAGAGGTAGCTGAGCAGCTGTTATGTCTTTGCTGCAGGTCTCTCTGACAAGCTGGATTTTCTAGACGAAGAACAGGCATCGTCTCAGGGGAATAAGAAAGGCAGTGGAGGTCAACGGATAAAGAAGGGGTGAGACCAGAAAAGATATTTAAATGCAGAATCTCTGATTTTTCAGTCTTTTAGGGGATAATATTTTGTACAAGAAGGCTCTTCTGATTAACATTCGTTAAAATAAGTCTGAGGTGGCTTTCTGCCCCTAGAGAGGAGGAAAACTATGGTGAGAATGGAATGGAGACTGAAATGTGCTAATTTCTGTCTCTTCAATATGAGGACAGAGGTTTATGATGGCTGATAGAAGTCCATCAGCAGATACATGTGCCTTCTTGAGAGCTTCCTGAGGAAAGAAATATAGGCAACTATGCTGATGTTTTTCAGACCAAATGCCAAAAGACGATACAAGAATCAGAAGTTTGGTTTTGGTGGGAAGAAGAAGGGCTCAAAGTGGAACACAAAGGAGAGTTTTAATGACGTATCCAGCTTCCGGTCAAAAGTGGCTCATAGCAAAGGCACAGGAAGAGGAGGGAAAAAAGCCCTCAATGTAAGTAAAATGTTGCATGCAAATGCTTCTCTCTGGCTAGGTCTGTGAGGGGATGCTGAGTACTTGATGGGTGCATCTGGAGGTGACAGTGCTTGTCTTTGGGAGCTGAGAATAATTCACTTGCAGAGTTTAGGATGGTGGTTTGGTGTCTTGAGCAGGGAAATGAGTGGGGAAGTAAGCAAGTAGTGTTTGTTGCTACCTGTGTCCCAAAACCTTCCTCTTCAGAGGTAGTGACAAATATCGTCTCTGTGGTATCCTCCTCAAGCTATAGAGCTAGATCAAAGATTGGGAACATGAAAATAAAGATCTGCATCTGTCTTTTTTTATTTCAGAAGAGACCTGGAAAGAGAGCAAGGCAGAAAATGAAAAGCCGAGCACGATAAGAGGACTGTTCCCCAGTGGAGTTTCTATGTCTCTGTGTGTGGCAAGATGTTTCTGCTATCATAAAGCAGCTAACCATGGAGCAAGCTGGATGCTTCCAAGTGGAAAAAAGAAAAAAAAACCCACAAAAGTCAGTGGAAACTAATGCCTTACCACTAATTTCTTCTTACCATCTGTTTTGTTGAAGGATTGTTTTCTACTTAAACCTTTGATGTGTGAATGCATTAAATGGTTTGCACAAAACTATGCTGAATTTGTGTTTAGCTGTGTTATAAATGGGGGCTGAGGCCTGCCCTTGGTTCCCTTCATTCTGATTGCTTTTTCCACAGCTGCTGCTGACATGTTACTTGGTGAACTTGAGTTCTGGGTCATGTTGCTGATGTCAAAATACAAAGTCTGAAGCTGGTCAAGATGTTAAAAGTGTTTTTTAGACTTTATATAGTTGGGTTTGGAACAGCAATGAGACAAATTCACCAATCTTATAAATCAGTTTATTTCTATCACTGTTGTCAGGCTGCAAATGTGGACAGATTGAGGTTCTCTTTTCCCTTTTCTCGCTATCTTTCCTTGCCAGAAGTCTGCCAGATTCACTCTATAACAAGCAGAGCCTAACACACTAAATATCATTAACTGATTCTATGAAAGCTGTGTGACTTTGCCAGTTCTCTGCTGCAGGTTCTCAGATTGCTCCTCCCTGTGCCCCATGGCCATTTATTTAGTGATATCGGTTTTCCGGTGTGGGAAGTAGAGTCTGTAATCAGTACGGTCCACATGAATCTGGGAAAGAAAAATGAATAGTCATGTGCTTTTACTAGCATTAGTAGTAGTAGTCCCTCTTAAGAAGAGTGATGTATAGTGTTCTTGCTGTCAAGAAATGCCCAAGTGACAAACAAGTAGACCTTGGTGGAAAAGGAAGACTTAATGTATGACACAGCATTGTGAGTCCTGACTATAAATTTAACTCAGTTCCCTACATGCAAATTTAGTTGCTTCTTTCCTACCAGTCTAATCCTACCAGCAGTATCTAAGAGCATTAAGCCCTGCTGGGATGTCTGTCTTTATGTTACATGAAGTGTAATATGAAATGTTGCAAAAGACTGTCTTGTTTTCTTATTTATCTTAATTTTCTTTGTAACAGGCCAAAATTAATCAGGCCCTTATCTACCTTTCTCAAAACACTAGCTTACAAAGTCAGTCAGTCATCAGAGCTGTTCGTTTGTCAGATAAGATTGATGTCTCAGCTTGTTAATAAGATCTCTTTTGCTCCTGTTTATTCATGCTTCCCAAAATGAATCCTCACTGGTGCATTCTTCCCCGAGTAGGTTATTAATTTTATGGTTCTGCTCACAATTTGTTTAAGTACAGCAGTGCATTTCTTTTCATACTACTTAGTCTGTCACTTCACATTGCTTACTATGCCATTTCATCCAATGAATGAATGAATTTCATTCATTCTCTTTGAATGCCATAATAAACAGCCGTGATTACATACATGACATCTGGCAATATGCTTGGGGTTGACTGTCATTGTGGATATTTTGCATGGAAGTTTCTCAGGGGAAGTCTACTGTTCCTGTATTCACAAGCTTTTTTTAAAAACTTGTCCATGAACAGCTCTGCTCATTCTTAGTCATTTCTCTTTCCCATGTTTGTCACAAATTATTTTCTTGCATGAATATTTTTCAGTGTGAAATGCTTGACCCTCTCTGAATCCTGCAAATAGCTGAGTCCTTGAGCATCCTACTCACCAAAGGTGTTGTGTTCCAGCCAATTTCTTGGCTTTCAGTTTGTGGCTCTGAATATTTCTTTGTTGGCTCCAGTGCTGCATGGTGAATAAGGTTCAGAAACTCAGCTGTTGGTTTAAGAGACACAAATATGAATGAAAGTAAGTATGTTTAAAAAGCAGTCACCTCTGGATGTATGTTAGAATAGGACATCATAACACTGTCCAAGCAATAGCAAGGAAGCCAAGGACCTCTGTGCTTCTGTGAATGATCTTGTAAAAGAATGCAGGGTGACATTTCTACTTAAATTTATCCTGATGGATGTTTCAAGATTTGCTTGCCTATACTGTCAATTCTGTCATCCATGTCTACTGTACACATCTAGTATTAAACAACACCCACACTAGCTCTCATCTTTCTCAGTTACCTGAGACCTGCTGTCTTTCTCAGTTTTTTTTTATCTCTAATCCTTGACTAAAGCAGGCCAACCTTAACTGAACATTAAGGTTTGTAGACAAAAATGGCATGTTAGAAATAAGGGAGCAGTTGCTGCAAGGGTTCCTGTTACTGCTCTAAAGCAAGCCTCAGCAGCAATTTCAGCAGTTTACTGTGTTGGTGGCTAGCTAGAATCTGCAGTGACAGGCAACATATATCTAATAGACTAATTGGAATTTAAAAATCTTATTTAGTAGTCATTTTCTTAAGTAATTGTCACAAGCTGCACAAAGATTTCTTACCATCTGCTGGCTCTTCTATATTATCATGCCAAGACATAGGCTTCCTGGTGATGGTGTGAACTGGAAAGAAATTAGGCAGGTGAATTTAATGTGAATTTAGCATTGTAGCTAGGTATAAGATATCTGTCATTGCAAATGTTCTTTTTGATTGTTCCCCAGTCTGGGCCCAACTGCTTCACTGAAGTTGTAAAGGAAGAACAGCATGTGAACAGAACAAAATGAGTTAACTGATTAATAGCAACTTCCTAGAAGGTGAAGGAGGTTAAGCCTGCTAAAGGCCCTTCTATTGGATGCTGCCTGCATCCACCACTGCAAACTTATGCTTCACCCAAGTGGTGGCCTGCAGAGTGCCAGTTTTCAGGAAATTATTTTCCTTTGGTTCGTTTTTGTTTAACTGTAAAAGCTGGATGTGAATCTATTCACATCACCCATCTGTGCCAGCACAGGTTATGGTGTTCTGTGACTCTGAACTGGCAGGTTGAAATGAGCCCAGGGGCTGAAGAAACATAGTGTAGTGTTGCACCTCTCTACCCCACCTTAGTTCCGTGTTGTTCGCTCGGGATCTGTGGGTTCCAGATCCTAAATCATTGTGTCATTTACTACATGTTTACTAAGGCACTGTCTAATCTGGGAAAATTCTGTCTTTGAGTGTGCAGGCTGGTTCCTTAGGCAAAAGAAGAGGCCAATAGCTCCTCCTTCCAGATCTACCCCTCTCAGTGGCCACTCCTGGCGTTCTTGGGTGCTGCTGCTCGTCTCATGCACTGAGCGCTCCGGAACTGCTCCTGCCCAAGCCTCGTGCGGGCCGGCCCTAGGAGCCTTCCCCATCCCTGCAGCTCGGTGCTTCCTGCCAGTTCTCTAACTGTGGGGCCGCCCGCGCGCTGTCTCACCACGATGGAGCGGATTCACGCTGAACTGCGTGAACAGCTTCTGGCATTGCAGCTCCTTCCGCACGCGCTCGCACAGGAGCTGGTTCCGTCGCACGGCGTCCAGCGGCTCCTTCTGCCCGCTGCGGGCGGCCATGGCACCGCTGGGCTTCGCCGCGTCCCGTAGCCCGGCAACAGGTCACGTGGTGCCCGCAAAGCTGCTGATTGGTCTGCCTGCTGCTCCGTCCCACCCCTTCCCTTCGCGCCTCCTATTGGCCGCCGAGTTAAAGTCCCTGGCGCTGATTGGTGGCGGTTGCACGCGGCGGGTTTGAACCGCCGGTGGGTCTGCTGAAGGATGGATGCTGTGGAGTTGCGCTGCACGGTGGTTGTGGAGCAGCCGCTGCCGGGGAGACAGGCCCCGCGCCGCCGTGTAATGCGGGGCGCGCTAGTGCTGCTGGGCCGCAACGAGCTGCGGCAGCCGGTGCTGCGGGTGGTCGGTGGCAGCGGCGGGTCAGCGGCGGTGTTGAGCTTCACGTTGATCGGCGACGCCGTGCGCCTCTTCAGGAGGTTTGCGGGCGAAGGGCGGGCGGCGGTACGGGTGAGCTCGGACGGCACCCAGGTGCTGCTCTCCGACTGCCCCCCGGACGCGCTGCGCCGCTTTCTCCGCGTCTTGCGGCTCAAGGTTGTCGCTGGGCCGCGGGGTGCGCCGCGACACCCCCGACTGCTAGACCGGCCGCCGCCGGCATTCACTGTCATCAGCCCGCTGCAGGAGCGAGACCTGCTGCGCGCTCCCGGCCACTTGCGCGGCGGCGACGCCCGGGGGGAGTGCCCGGCGGAGGTAAGTCCCGGGACGAGAGAGGGAGACTCCGGTTACCGGCTCTGCCCTCACAGCGCGCGCGCCGCCGTCCGTCCTGCAGGTGCCCCACGCGGAGAGGAAGCCCCCAGCGAGGCTCTCGGCGGAGCAGGAAGCAGTGCTGGGCGCCGTGCGGAGTGGGAAGAGCATCTTCTTCACCGGCTGTGCGGGTGAGGGGGGTGCCGGGCGGCTGTCACTGGGGATGCTCTCGTGTCTCGCCGCTGACCTGCTTCTTCCCCGTCTGCTAAGGGACCGGGAAGTCGTTCCTGCTGAAGAAGATCGTAGGCTCGCTTCCTCCAAAGAGTACCTATGCTACAGCTAGCACGGGAGTGGCGGCTTGCCACATCGGTGGCACCACTCTTCATGCCTTTGCAGGTAATGCCTGACAGCTAGGGGCTGGGAGCTCTTGCTCCCTTCTGAAAGAGTTGGGAACTTCCCAAAGCTAAGCCTTCCATTCCCCTTCCAGGGATCGGGTCTGGGAAGGCACCCCTAGAACAGTGCATACAGCTGGCAGAGAGGCCTGGGGTACGCCAGCACTGGCTGGCCTGCCAGCACTTAATTATCGATGAGATCTCAATGGTGGATGGCAAGTTCTTTGACAAGCTGGAGTCAGTAGCTAGGTGAGTGATTTTTTTTTTTTTTTTGGTCAAACAACCAACAGGAGTGAATTTCTCTGAATTTCCAGGCTGTTTCTCTCCTCTGGTTATATGAATGGATATAAGGCAACCACTGGCATAGTAGAGGAAGGAAGCATGAAATCATAGCCAGCTTCTGGGCAGACCTTTATCTTGTGATAAGTTTTCATCATGTCAGTGCTTCACAACTACGGCTGTTCTGATTACTATTTCCATCTCTGGAGCCAAGTGTTGTCTATATAGCTGATACCAGAATACAGCTTTGTATTTATGCTGTGTCCAGCAGCGCTCTCTTGTGGAGAGAAGCAGCTGTAGCATAACAGCTACCCAAAAAAACAAGAGTGGTAGCGACATCTGAGGTGGGTAAGCAAAGCAAACTTAGTGTCATGTAATAGCATTGCTTAGTTATTTGAGCTCTTCTGACACTGCTGAGGATAATCATCCTTTACTGCAAGTGGTGTAAGTGTACTGACAAAGAAGTAACTTCTGAGACCTGACTATGTCCAGGTCCTGGAGGGCATGCAAAGCTTCTCTCTTCTCTCCTTTTTAGGGCAGTCAGAAAACGGAATGAGCCTTTTGGAGGAATTCAGCTAATCATCTGTGGGGACTTCTTGCAGCTACCCCCAGTCCGTAAAGCTAATGAAGAAACCCACTTCTGCTTTCAGGTACAAAACTCTCCCTAAAATCATTCTCATACTTCAAGTTTGCCTCTTTCTTAACAAGAGAATGATTTGCCAGGCAAAAAGCTGGAGGAAATGCATCCACATAAACATGGAGCTGACTGAAGTGCGGAGGCAGACTGACAAGACCTTTGTCTCACTCCTGAGTGCAGTCCGTTTAGGCAGGTGAGGAGAAACTTGGCTCTCTTTGTAATCCATGCTCTTTACTAAGGGAGCAGAGGAAAAAGTGGTTTGTCACTTCTTTGTGCTATATCAGGAATGCCTGGCTTGAGGACATTAGCTATAAATGCTTTAGTTAATGTAAGCAGGTTTCATATATGCTGCTCTGGTAAGGAAGGACCCTTGCTAGGGTCCCTCTTTGCAATTTCTTCAAATTCAATAGTCCCCTTTTCCTCGTTACCAGGTGCACAGAGGAGGTTACCAGACAGCTGATGCAGACTTCTGCTAACCGGTCTGAGCGTGATGGGATCCTGGCTACACGGCTCTGCACCCACAAAGATGATGTAGAAATAACAAATGAGAGATGCTTGCAACAGCTATCAGGTGAACTTCTTGGAGGAAACTGCTGACTTTGGGACTGAGCTCTGAGTGGATGCAATATGGATACTGTGGTAATAAGAGGGACTGATGTTCTATCATGCACAGCAGCGCCAGTCCAACTCATTGCTTGCTGTGAGGTAGGATGGGTCACTATTGCTTTCATAGCCTTGCTTTTTCTTTCTATATCATCTGAGAAAGGCTATACTTTATCTGGCCATGACTTGAACGAATGGGCTATTTCATTTCTGTCTCCCTGTCTGGCCCTAGGATTCTTTAATCCTCTTTGGAGACCTGATGTTGCTCAAAATGGTGACTTCTCAGTTCTTATATGCAACTGCTTTTGTTTCCTGAGCCTTCTCATGCTCTGGGAATTATTTTGGAAAGAGAGGCAGTGGTGAGCTTTCTACTGTTAGATGTGACAAGGTTTGTATAAAGATGCCCTACTGTCCTACCAGAAGAACAGAATAGAAAGGAATTGCTGTTAGAAATACATGCTGAGCCTTCTGCAATGCTGTGTGGAGTAAGTTCAATGGTTGCAATTTGTCACATCTTTCTTTCCTTAACAGGAGAAGTGCACGCTTTTGAGGCTCTGGACAGTGACCCAATGCTAGTCAAGTTAATTGATGCTCAGTGTCCTGTGGGTGGGAGAGTTGAGCTAAAGGTTGGAGCTCAGGTGAGTGTGTACATGCATTTGTGAAAGACCAGTGAATCAAATAGCATAAGAAAAATCAAGGAATAGCAGTTAAATGTATAGAATAGATTAATGTACAGAATACAGATTTTGTATAGAATGGTTATGCCAGGCCAACAGAAGACTACGCTAACCTTTGTATTCTTTCTCCTTGGAATTTTACTTAGACAATTAGTTTGATTTGGACATGAGTCAATGTCTTGTGGACAGTTGTGACTGCTATGACTTTGATACACACTTCCAGTCATGTTTAGAACCTTCCAAGTAGCAGAAAGCACAGGTGGTCCTTGCCTGTGTAGTATACTTTACAGGTATAGTAGCTTTCCTGACCTGTAAGGGTATGTCACAACTTGCCAGATTTGCAGGACTGGGCACCTTGCTGTGAGCTAGGGCTGTCAGAGTGGAAAAGATGCAGGATTGTGCTTAGCAGCAATACTGTGCCTCAGGAAGTTGTTCCTTGGGTGTTCCCAGACTGTATATGTGCATGTATCCGAGCTGGCTGGGGTTTGGAGAAGGGGAATCTGTTCCCTAAATCTGAACTCACTGCTGTGGACAGAAGAAGCTCAAGTGTCACTGCTGCAGAGTGATGTAGCTGGGAATTCTAGGAAGGAAAGGCTGTGAAATAATTTCAGTCAAATTGGAGGTGGTGCTCTAGCCTGCAACGGTATGATGTGGCTGTGGCCTGATCAGCCTGCTGTGCTTATGCTTCCTGGCTGTAAGCTTAGCTGTGGGTGGCTAAACAGTCTGTAAATCCACCAAGGAATTTTTCTTTTTCTCTCTAGGTGATGCTAACTAAGAATCTGGATGTGTCTCAAGGACTGGTGAATGGGGCACGAGGAGTTGTTGTAGGATTTGAAAGTGAACAGAAGGGTAAGTAAGCTTCTTGATCTTTTGTTGAAGGAAAGTGGGGGAGGAAATCCCAAACCACACAAACTGAAACAAAACAATAAAACAGTTTATCATTGATGGCTGATAAGTTGCTAATTTTGTTTACTGCTTGGTAAGACTAGTCTGAGGGAAGGCAGGGAGGAGGTTGTCTCTCCAGTGAGAGACTTGGGTCTCTTGAGAGCTGTGATGTCATGTGCTGCATCAGCTGTAGCTATCTGTAAGGCTTCTTGTTTGATTTTATTCTCCAGATGTGTATGCTCACTTACATTTCCTGTTTATTCTGTTGAAGCAAGCCTTGGTGGGGTGATTTGGTTTATTTATTTTTTTTTATTCTCAGAGAATAATATTCTGCAATCTACAATGTGTATTTTTCTCTGCATCTCAACTGATAAATTACCTGACTTTAATTCTACTGCTTAAGTAGGTCCTAAACATCATTTCAGGATTCTATTTACTGTGTGTAGTTTTAGTCTTGTTTTTGTTTGAGGTTTTTTTGTGTGTGTGTGGAATTTTCTTCCTTTTTTTTTTAATGCAGCCCTAAAAATCATAAGAGTGACATGGGGAAGGTGTTAAAAAAAAAATACTCTGTTCTTAGGCTACTGGCTTCCTGACTGTTGAGTGTCAGGAATACATCTATGTTTCTCTCCTGTTCCCATATCTATAGGGCTGCCCAAGGTGAGGTTTCTCTGTGGAGTCACACGGGTCATCAAAATGGAGAAATGGCTCTTCAAAGGACCCTCAGGAGTTCATCTGGGTCGTCAACAGCTGCCTTTAAAACTAGCATGGGCTATTTCTATTCACAAGAGTCAGGTGTGTGTTCTTATATAGCAGTCTACAGACTTTTATACTATCATAAGCCTTGTTTCTTGGGTGAGCTTGCATTGCTGTTAAAACATGAAGGAAAACTGAGTGTCTTTTGTTGTGGGGGGACACCTCTAGAATGTGTTTCTAGCTGCAGAGAAGGCAACACTTCTGTCTATGTTGGTAGTCTGTAAGGTCAGAGATGGGCTAGCAATACTGCTAGAGTTTCCATAATGCTGTTGCCATCTACATAGTTGGTTTTAGACTATAAAGCAGCATTATTTACCACTGTGGGCTGGTCAGCGTAGTGTTTCCCTGATGGTCATCAGCATTAGTGATGCTGAGTTTTGCAGTGTACCTGAGGAATGTACAGGGAGTCACAGCTGTGCTCTTTGTGCTGGATTTCGCCTTTGGTGGTGTGTTGGTTTTTTTCCACTGTAACTAATGCAGTTCCTACCTCTCCAGAAAACTTAATATATTTTGATAAATATTTGTTTTGGGATTAGACCTGTGAATTTGTTTCCATGTTGCTGCTTAAACCAGGCCACATCGTAAATTCTACTGCCTACCAGGATGTATCTTGGTGTAGGCACAGCTGGCCAGTCTTCACCCAAACTCTCAGATAGTCTGAGGACTGCTTGAAACTACTGTCTGTGCAAGCTGGGAGTGAAAACAGCAGGTTTTCTTTCCCTGCTGTCTTGTTTATATGGGATTTGTGGAGTTTCACACAAGAGCCTCACTGGAGTGAGTTAGTGGACCCTAATATGTGGTAGCAGTTTCCAGACAGTGGAAAACTATCCTTTCCTTTATACCGATTCCTATCTTTTAATCAGTTACATAGTCAAACAAGAGACTTCCTTTTTTTAATCAAGCCAAGGATGGTACCTTTGACAGACTAACAGGACAGGTTAGTGTTAATACAGCACAATGTTCTTCTTGCTGTTTGCATGTTCTGTGACAAACTTCTCTGTGTCTTTGATAGGGCATGTCTTTAGATTGTGTGGAAATCTCCCTGTCTCGTGTCTTTGAAAGTGGGCAGGCTTATGTAGCCCTCTCCCGAGCCCGTAGCCTTGCAGGTCTCCGTGTCCTGGATTTTGATCCGAAAGTAGTGAGAGCTGACCCTTCTGTGTTGCAGTTCTATAGACAGCTGAGACATCACCAACTTCTAACCCAGGTAAAGAAAAATCCTGTGCTAGCAAAGTCTGCCTTGTGCAACCAGGATGAGAGATGCTAACTTTTACTTCCTGAGTCAGATCATTCAAATTAAAACCTGTAGTGTCAGGAGAGAAGAAATTGAAAAGAAGGAATGTGGCAGGCAGCTCTTGGTGGCAAAATATGTACTGTAGTGTTGGGATTGTAGAACACTACCTATCCCTGTCACTGAAAGGATGGGTTGGGATTCTTTGATCCTCCTCTTGTAGTCAAGATTGAGAGGGAAGTGGGCATATGAGATCTGTTTTCTGTTTTCCTTTTCCCTTCCTTTCCCCTTCCAGGATTCACTTCATACCCATCCAGGTGCTGATGAGAAGGAGAACTGGAAATGCAACTGAGGATGCACTTCTGGCCTCTGTAAGGTAGACTGAACCTTGTCTGCCTTTCTTCAAGTACACCATGGTTGAGAGATGTAAGGAGTATGTTCTCTTGGCCTGGATGGATTGGACTTCTTTCGAAGAGCTGCTGACACAAGGGAAAGTGTATGGAATATCTGCTTGATTATCCCACAAGCAAGGAAGTGCCAGGAGCTGGGCTATCACTTTATAAGGTGCTGGGGTATTCTTGCCTTCCAGATGCTTAACACCAGGAGGCTTTGTGTAACTTCCTCCACAAGCAGAGCATAGTCTTTTTATTAGCCTGCATACAATAAGATGTGATTTTAATTTTTTTTAACCTTCTAATGTAGGCTTGTGCTGTTTGAAAATGGGAAGTCCTACATCTCATACCCATAATTATGGAACCACAAGAATTGTGAAGATCCATTACCCCATTACAGCAAGAAGAGGTAGTGAGAGGATATGAGTGCTGGTGGGAGCCCCTCTTGTTTAAATGCATGAGGCTTGCTGAAATAGTAGGGAGTTTCTGCTGGAAACAACATGACTGACTAATAAGGTGAAAGTTGAATGTGCAGTAGGGAATAATGGCCAAGGGCATGTGAAGTGAGCTGTAACTTCACCTATTTCAGCAAAAGCAGAGATAAGCAGCAATAATATACTGTCTCTGAAATTTTAATAAAGGAGATGCTTTAGTCTTTGTATTTTAGCACATCACTTAAAGCTTAAGTAACTTGTGCAGTTTTAAATGTTTAACACATGGGAATAATGTGAAACATCAACATCCAGCTGAAACTCATCTCTTGCAAGGGAGTGACTCTGTAACAAAGCCTCTTCAGTTTGAGCAAGTTGAAGTCCACTTCTTGGCAGTTGCTCTGCTTAAAGCCAGGGAAGAATGTTGACTAGCCAGTGATTAACATAACAGAAACCAGATTTTTGGTAGGATTTCACAATGTATTTTTTTAAGTAAGGTTTTTTTTTGGGCTTGAGGGGTAGAGTTTTGGAGGAAGCCATAATGGAGGACAGAAGTGTGAGAATTATTCCAAGGTATTTACCCTAAGAAGAGGTTCTTAATGTATTGGCAGATTGTTGCTTTTCAGAGATGGGATGCTGCAATATGAGATCTTTGTGTTGGATCAGGGGTTGAGATGTAAGTTCTGAAATGCTTGAGGAAGTTTGAGTGAGTTTTCCTGCTGGGGTAGACAGTTAAGAATGATATTCCAGGCTCTTCCAGTCATACACAATACATTGATTTGTTGATGGATTACATGAGGGTAATGAAATAAAGCACATTCAGTCCTTTAACATCTCGAAGTTCCTGTACCACTGTAATGGCAAGATATTTTAGTGTAAGAGAGTTGATTGTGTACTATGCAAATGAACTTTCAATTGTGGTCTTGCAAAGCAGCACACTTAACTGCAGCTTTCATGAGTTTAGGGACTGAAATCTTTCCAGCAGGATTCTCTGGTGCCAGTTTGGGGTTTGAGACAAAACACTAAACAGAAGTTAAAACTGGAAAGAGTAATAAATATTTCATGTTAGTATTAAATGTACATGAAATATTGTGGTTGTTCTCTCAGAGGGGGAACAGGATAGCAGTGCCTTTTGAAGAGTTGGCAGCTGTCCTGAGGCCAAAAGGGGTCCTTCTCTGTAAATTTTGGATGTTCTCATTCACTTCCAGCTGAAGCAGATGTAGGGATGGGGGCTGAGGCTGAATACTGCTATTTAAGTTCTAAAAGGAGTAAGTCAGGATAACTCTGAGCTGTCAGGCTCTCTCATGGCTTCCCTGCAATCAGGATTGTGATGAGGCCTTTATTTAACAGGAAAATGCTTCCATATATATGAGGTAAAAATCTTGTAATACAATAAAAATCTCTTCTTCCAAATAGTCTTTAAAGTGTTAATTTTTTTGCAGAGGGGCATGTCTGTAGCTAGAACTCAGAACACCAACACTTTTAATGCAGTGACTGTACTGGAAGAACAGAGCTGCTCATCTTCTCTTTATTAATAAGTCAAATGAAGTCTCTTAAGACCAAGCAACTTTGTACATGAGGCCACCACAAGCCATCTTCATCTGGTGATGCTGTTCTTTTCACCTGATGAAGCCAGGTGGTCTTAGCAGGCTGGATTTTTTTCATGGACAGTTCACATGGCTCATGACAGTATGTACATGTGCTGTTCTCAGCTTATGCAAAATTGATCTCGTGCTTTTTCCCTGCCTCATTGTGGATCTTCTCCACAGGCTGCAGTCCTTCAGGAAAAACTCTATCCCACAGTGGTCTCTCCAGGAGAGTCTTTGCTTGGGTACGCAGAGCTGCTCCTCCCTTTCTGACCTGGGTGCTCACAGGGCTCATTTCTGACACTTTTCCTTACAGCTGTGCAGTTTTCCTCTTAAATGTGTTTACTGCAGAGGCTCTACCTGTTTCAGTGATGAGCTCAGCTGTGCCCTGTGGTTGGGCTGCTCTGGGGCTGGTTGGAACCTGTTGGAACCGGCTGTGTCAGGCATGGGGCAGCCCTGCTCTCTCCTCAGAGTTTCCCGCCAACACCTGAGCACAGACACCTGATACACTGAGAATCAAGTGTGTTAGGTTCCTTCAGAACTGCCTCTGCACCTCTTCTGTGGATATCCTGGGGTACAGAGGTAAGGCCACGGGTGCTGTTGTGTGTAAAAGGAGAAATGGCCCGTGAGGGCCAAACCGCCATTTCTCTGTGGCAGGAGGCAGGGGTGGGCTGCAGTGTTGAAGGAGAGGGTGGCAAGAGGGCATGTGGCAGTGTGGTGAATGGCTGGGATTTGGTTACTGTGCTCCAACAAATATGAGGAAATCAATGTCTCTCCACCTTCACAAACTGAAGAAACAGTATTTAAACATGGCTTTTGCCTTAACTTAATTCAGTTAATAATGGCTGTAGTTAAACTGCAAGTTTGATTCATAATTGGTATTTCTGTTACCACAAAGTACAGCCATTACATTTTCAAATACATTAAGCCATAAGAAACTGCTTTATGCCACCTAAAGTTTCATAATACATTTATGTGTTATTGGAAGCATAATTCACATGCAGTGCGTTATTAAAACTTCACCAGCTTCCAGTTTAAATCTTTGTACAGTGATTTAACTCCCTTCTTATTCTTTACGTGACATATTCATAGTAATTAAAGATGGCTATGTCCTTACAGTCTGTACCAAGAAGTCATGTGGTGTGCAGGAGAAGCAGCAGCAGTCCTCTTGGTCTCAGATGTTGTAATAAGATTGTAGCCACGAATTAGATCTTCCTCTCCAGGACTTCTCTGAATAGATCAAACAAATGGTACTCTTAATTAATGGAAATACAGTACATTATAGGCTATGCTATGAATGCTAATAATGTAATTTTTCTCACAGATATTAAAAGTTTCTCATTTTGTATTATAGCACTCCATGACATGCAATTGTCTTTTGCTGCTAAATCTAAGCAGTTCTATTGTTAGCATGAAAGACCTAAATTACTAGAGACTGCATTTAGATGTGTAAAATCTCTATCTTGCTATTTCCCGTATGAATATTTTATACTTGTTTCTATTACAGATTATAAGGATTTTGGATGGAATTTTTTTTAGCTAAGCTACCCACTAATATGTAACTTATGAAATCTGGTTATTCAAGAAAAATAAGTTTAACAAGCGTAAGAGTAAACTTCTTCAGTTATAAATATTGAATATGGCACCATCTGATTTCATTTTATCTTGGTTTTTAAACCTGTTATGCATTATTTTGTCTTTACCTCTCATAAAGACCTCATCTTGCTCTCGCTGAAATATGTGCTGGAAATCTCTTCTTTGCTTAGCATGTTGTCAGGGGAGATAACAGCTTTTATGTATTTCCACCCCCCTTTCTTTAGGCTTTGGCTGAGGGTTCCTTGTTTGTTTTGGAGAGACATCTCCATATTTCAAAGAGAACTTACTTCTGCTAAAACCCCAGATCTGTATGCTCCCTACAGTGAAAAGAAAGCTATGGGGTTTTTTTCAGTTTGTTTTGCATATTTTCCAACAACTAAGGAGAAATATGCTACGTAACAAGCATTTTGATTAAAAAAAAAAAAATGCTGCTCAACGGATAGACGTTAAAACTCTTCTTATAGAGGGAAGAGAAGCTGACCTGAAGTTACTGAACACTCCGAAGCAAACTGTTGCTGTTATGTTCACTATTTTAAAAGAATAGGTTTGTTTCCTGTCTCTAAAACATGCAGTTTCATTAAGGAGAAGGTAATTGATGATAAAAGCAGGAAGTGAGTGCACATTTTGATCTTAAATGCTATGTAAGTGAGATACTGTCAGAAGAAAACTGCATTGCCTACTTTAGCTGTATAAACTTGACAGCAGGCTGGAAGATGCTATTATTTTGTATCAAACAGGATGAGATTTTCAAAAATCAGTTCTACAGCTTATAAGCATTATGGAGCCTTAATTGTTTCCTTATGCTCCATTCTACAAATATACTAAACATTAACAATCAATTAGCTATGAATGTGCCAGACTGTTCCTTAATATGAAATGTCTGCTGTGTCTTAATTTTTGCCTTGAGTAGCTATTTTCACAGAGCTAACTCATAATATCTTACAGTCTCAGTGCAATTCCAACTAAATATTTTGATATTTAGTCCCTTGACTGCCTCTTGGAGCTCCTTTGTCAAATGGGTTCCTTTGTAAGCTCTCGGGGAATATGACATGCACCTGGACCTGTACAGATGCCAGTGTGAGACAAGTCATGTGGAATGCCTGAAGGATGTAATAAATGTTGCATGCAATGCAAATTCTGTTGACAGAGATATCTGAGGGAGAGTGGAATTCTTATCTAGCTACTTGAAGGACTTTGTATGAAAATAAACTACTAGTAGTGTAGGAATTGCCATATTGCATCAAACTATCAAGTTTGATTTCTTGCCCTTAGGAATGCTTGCTGTTTTATAATCTGCTTATTCAGAGAATGAAGAACTGCCTTTCTATGAATATACCTGTCTAGGTGACTCAGAGAGAAAGGGATACTTGTTCAGGGGAGAAGGGTAGATTCCTTGTTGATTTTCTGTGCAAGCTGTGACATCCTTCCCTGAAAGATGAGACTATGATATCCTCCCAACATACGCATCAATGCAGCT
Source organism: Galbula dea (assembly GCA_013399015.1). Classification (NCBI taxonomy): domain Eukaryota; kingdom Metazoa; phylum Chordata; class Aves; order Piciformes; family Galbulidae; genus Galbula; species Galbula dea. The sequence continues at coordinate 6,097,289 of VWZX01004666.1, forward strand.
ACAATACGTCCAATTACTGCACTTTAAAAAACCAACCAAAACCAAAGAAAACATCTGCAAATACTTTTGTCCAGCTTCTTTAACTACAGTTGGTTACCAGATCCATCTGAAATTTACTCATCTTTAGTTTATCAGATATTTTCCCTGTACATCAGCTGAAGAACATCCTAATTTTCTTCTTATGCTTCAATTTCAAATGCATCAGTTAAATCTCCTTTTTTTTCAGATGTTTTACATGACTAGTGTTTAGAAAAACATGCCTTCTCTTGAATATGGCTGACCTTCTCCTGAGTTATGCTTGGGGCCATAGCTACTGGGCAAGGCAGATCAGACTTGTATTGACCGCAACTAGGAGCCTGGATGCACAGAGTAAGCTGCTCTACCTTCAGTCTGGTCAGACATAACCAGTATTTAGAAATTTGTTTCTTTATTTCAAGCTAAGCAAGTGCAGTCATGATACAGTTTATCCATTTACTGATTAGCTCCTCTGCAAAGTGTGAATATTGGGGCTAAATGACATCTAAACATCCCTTGTAGGCATCAATGGGAGTTTTGCACAAGCGCATGCAGTTTTATGTTCTACAGTAAATATTAATGAAATACAACTTTAATGGAACCACTATTAAGTTCTCTTTCATCCTAGATAAAGCTGTTCATTTTGAGTATCTTTGCTTATGTTTATTTTCTAATTATTCCTTTTCCTTCAGTTTCTTACATGGAAAATTTAATCCATATATATATGTGTGTGTGTGTATCTAAGAATTAGGCTACCAGAATATATTTTATTTTGCAATTTTCACTAACAGCTGTTTGAAAATAGTAATAGCCAGTGAAAACATGGAAAGACAGGTGGAATTTAGGGCCCACTAAATAATTAAAGTTGTGACGAGATTACTTCCTATTCACGAAAGCTTGCTCAGCCAGCTGCAGAAAAGAGGAAATGACATAGCTATCCACCCTGGCTTTATTTTCAGTACTCAAATCTTGTGTGTTTCATCCTCAAGGTTCAGCAGTATGTTTACACTATAGCTTTATTGAGGTCTGTATTATTGAAAGCCTGTTCTGGAGAGAAGTTCATGCAGAAATCACTCCTGACAGTGGAAAATTAAATTCAGCTAATTGCATAAATATAGGCAGGACTCAAAGCATTTACAAGCTGCAGCAAGGGTAGCTTAAAATAACATTCATAAACTGCTCAGTTCTGGTAACAACTGATAACCAGCATTAATGCATAACACAGAAAAGCAATTATATACATTTAAATCCATCCCCTCTGTACAAGTAACCAGAAATGTTCCTTCAAAATGTTCTACTGCAGTGTATGAGGCTTGACTTAGACATTGGTGTGATGAGATAAACAGTTTAATTGGTGCTTTAGCACACTAGCAACTTACTTATCACAGTATGTGGGATTCAGTGACTAGGGAGCCATTAAAGATTATCTTTCCTAAAGAACTTAAAAATGGCATGTCCTTTCCACTTGCTTTCCTCTAAGCCTCTCTTCTGAATATCCTATTTACCTTTTGGAATCTCCTTGTTTTCCTCAGTGTCCAGTCTCAAAGGGAAAGCTTATCTTGGAGTTTTCTCCCAGGTCGAATATGTTGCCTCCATTTATCTCTCTATCCAGATGAAAGCCTCTACTGATCTAAAGGAGTTTTGGGAGTTTAGTGCTTGGAAAGTTTACAGTGTGGGCCATGTGGGACAGAAAAAAAAAGTTTTGCATGGCTGCCCAGTGATTCTCACAGGCTCTGAGACTATCCCACTTTCCAGATGTGTACAATCCAACTTTACCATTGCCTGATGGGAAAGGTGGAGACAGTCTTATCTCAAAAAAACCCAGAACAGCTACAAATAATTGTCTCTTCCAATTTTATGTTCTGCATCTTTTCCAGAAGCAGAAAAAAATTCACAATAAAGAAACAGCACCAGGATACACATGAGGAAAATGCCTTCTGTTACATGGTCTTGAGGATGAGGAATGGTAATGGAAAAGTTGAATAAGAGGCTAAGCATTCAATCTCTCCAGTCTGACAAAATAGTCTGAAACACACTGCTTCATTTTCACATGTTTGTGGAGACTGTTAACCCAGTCCTGAGCCTGCAGTTAGACACAAATGGGAATGTGCTAATTTACAAACTGGAAGAGCTTTTAATATTTTTTGCTGGTGTTTAACATACATGTATTCAGTTCCTCCTTTGTGGTTACCAAAAATACCAAAAGCTTTACAGACACTTACTTTTTGGTTGGTAAGGGGGACCAAAGAGTAAAGGGGGACATGCTTTTAGTACTTAATAAGCATCTAGTATTTTGATACTCTACACACTGCATAATGATTATCACTAAGATTGTCTTGCTAGAGCTGTAGCTGTCAGTAGGGGAGGCAATTACTAAGTGAGGGTATAGAAATACTCCTGAATCAAGACTCTGCAATAAGCTGTCATATTTATAGGCACTAGAGAGAATATATTCATAGTAAAATATAATTTATTATTTTTATGCAGATTTGGAAATTGTTGAACAGCTGGGCAGTCAATTTACAGCACTGTGTATGTCTGTGTTTGTGCTTCACCTTCTGCAGGAGTAGAAGGATTCCTACACCATCCATTTTCAGAGATGGGTTCTACCATTTGGAGAACATAATTGCCTTCCCTTAGGTACTCCCATCAAGCATCTGTTCAACAGTCACCCTAAAAACCCAGCTCTAAAATGCTGCTTCACCACTTATGACATTTTTTCCTCTCCACAAATATTTTTCACCCCTGGATTCTTAGAGTGCTGAGTTTTATGCCCTTCTGAGAGACACAGATGAGATTATTTTGCTGGCTTCAACTTGTTTTCCCAGAATGCTTGACTCTTACTGACAGTCATTGTCTTCCATTCTTGCATCCCACTGGTAGGCTTTCCGTGCCTCAGGACAGTCTTTAAATCAAAGAGTCTGATTTTCTGATGTGCTGATCTCTTACCATTCCACCCAGCTTCGGTTGGCATTGTGAGTGTTCAGCACTACTGAAAATTAGCCTCCAAGGGTGTAACTAGTAGCATGTGTTCTTTTATCGGTTGGACTAGATGATCTTGAGGGTCCTTTCCAACCGTAATGGTTCTGTGATTCTGTGAGGCTTTGGCTCACTTGTGCTGAGTTGCTGCTTTAATAGCTTTGAACTTTCTTAGGTCACTGAATCACAATTAATTTCCTACTGGAGTTTATGATTGTAAGAGAAAAGCATTGTCTTGGGAAAGAATGTGCTGGGGTGGAGTTGCTTTTTGCTTTACCCTCCCTTCTTGTTACCTTCTTCACCTGAAAGCTAAAGGTAAACTGTTATACAGAAGCAGCAAAATATTTTATTATAAACTCAGTTTCCATGATGTGACAAATTGCTCACCACTATTATTTCTATAGGCTTATTGAATTTTAATTCAGAGGTGGATGAAATTTTCATGCTAGGGTTTCCTAACATACTTTTCCTAATGTGTCCAGTTAGTCAGATCACCACCCTATCTGACCTGTAACCTAAGGTTGACCAGGACAATTTCTGAATCCTGTTGGCTTAAATGTATAATTGCTAATATGAACAAAGATAAATGACAGTCTGCAGTGGACAGGCCTAACATCTCAAGACCACCTCTGAAGTTCTGTGGTCGCATAGTGAGCTTAAATAAGCTGAAAACCATCTCTAGGTCTAAAATTCCTGAGCCAAATATGCAAGATTCAGAGGAAAGCTACCAGCTTGCTTTGCAAAAATCTCTTTCTTGCAATTTAAGACACTGAACTTAAGCCTCTAAGCAGGCTGGTAACTGGAGGTACCCAAGGGTGCTTCCTGCAACTCTCTCTGCTTATTCGTAGAGGCCAGCATACCTCAGAAAGCTGGAAATTCAATGCAGTGACAAGTGTTAAGGAATAAAAGGGGATCCTACCAAATGTCCAAAGAGCATGTGAGAGCAGAAGGGCACTCAAGCATTACCATTTTAGGGGGATTTTTGGAACACTGTGAATTCAGCACAAGGAAGCATACGAATGGATACAGTTTACCTCCTGGGACACAGAAAAGATGCCCCCAAAACTGACCCCGGACAGACCAACTTGCTGGTCTCCAAATAGATCTTTTTAGTACAGCACCAAGCCACTTGTCCAGCAGATCATTTCCTTTTGAGGAAGCTGTGCACCCAGTGGTAGAATTCACATGGCAAAAATTCTGCCTTACCTGTGCTTTCAGGTAAGTTGACTAGAACACAAAAGGCAAGAATATAGCAGTGTGTTACTAGCCTGCCTGGGGTTCTTGTGAGCAAAAGCTGCTTCTGAGATACTCCAGCTAAGCATGTCTGTCTGCCTGTCTCAGCTATATTCCCTTGTCATCCAGCACCATTGTTTCTGCAGGAGTTAGTTGTTTTGGCATGCTACATAACTGCAATATTTCAGTCACATAGCATAGAGGATGTAAACTAATGGGGTTTTATGTTCTCTCAGTAAACTGTTACTGAAACTGGAAGACCATAGCAAAATAACAGAGGTGCAACTGTCTGTAGCTGTATGAAAGAGATAGTGGGATGCACAATAGCTGTAACGATTTCCTGCTTAGCATACACTAGCACAATTCATTCTCACAACAACTTTGTCCTGTGACGAAGGCAGATCAAATGATGTTGCAAACATGGCTGAGAGAGAGATGGCACTGTAGTCCTCTAGCTGTGCCTGCCAGCAAGGACAAAGCGTGCATGTAGAAGCTGGGAAAAAAACAACCTTTAATTGCCATCTTATCTTTTGTATTTATCTGTTTCAACTGAGTGCAGTGCCTTCTAACTGAACCAAGGTAATTTCAGAATGGAATAAAACCAACACGGACTCAAGTGAATACATAAAAGGTGGACTGAGCTTCCTACACCATAGATACATATTAGAGGAAAAAAAAAAGCAGCTCTATTTCTGAACCCTTTTAACCCCCCAAAACGTCCTTTATTTGCAGTAGAAGGGCTTTCACTGTAGTATCATATGATCTATGATTATCTGTTGAAAGAAAAAGCTATAGAACACTCAAGTCACATTCTGAAATCAATGCATCAAGTACAGTGGTCAGGCTATTTCTTGTCCTCCATAACTGTTTGTGGTGGCAATGATAAAAATCCTTGGCATTTCCCAAGAAATTAATGTCATTAATGTACTATAAAAACAATTAATTAATCTGTGTGCCTCCCATATCTTTTTCTTTTACAGTCAAGGTTTCGGCCTTGCAGATCTGTGAGACAGTTTGCACACAAGAATTTGTGAGGGTTCCTCTTACGTAGCAGCTACTGCTGTCGGGGAGGGCACAAAAGATGTTTTCATATTATGTTTTTCACTTACATATTGGGTATTGAATGAACCAAAATAAGGCAAGTTAGGAGCTAGTTTGGTGTATAGCTGGCTCCACTGTGATTTTCTGTGAGTTCCTTTGGGATTAAGAGCAGCATTCAGCAGCCAAATACCTTTGAAAACCTGGTCCTTAAAGTGCTTAAATGTGTACAGCTGTTACAGAATTGGTAAAGCTCCCATAGCTACTAAAGAAGTGAACAGGTGGGACATGACAAACACATTGGCTTTGGCAAAATAGCTGCAGAAGAGCAGCTCTGGCCGAGGTAGTCACAGCTGTTTTGTGATTACCCAGGAAAGGGCGGGGTGGTTTCTTTGCTACTAAATGCTTGAGTAGGTTGGTCTCTATGGCTGACAGAGCTTTAGTCTATGTGAGAGAGCTGCTTTTTAAATGGACAGTTTTCTACTCAGGTTTTGCACCAAGGAGAGGAAGTTGAGAGTTCATCTGATGTCAGAGAAGCATAAAGAAATAGGATGTGCTCATTAAGGTTGGTTCACAAATGAATTTTTCATCAAGGGGACATTATTCATAGTGTCTCTGTTCTCAAAGTGTTGTGTGTGCAGTGCTGGCTTTCTAATACTAACGCATTTCAGAATATTTTCACTTGCATGGGTATTGCTGTCTCCAAAGCAGAGCTAGTGTTTCATGGTATCTGCATGTTCAGGATAGTGATTTTTTTTGTTTGTTTGTCTGTTTTGTTCTTTTTTTGTCTTCAAAGTCAGTAGAAATCCTTTTTTCTTTGTTTTAAATTGTTGAACCAATTTGGACTATGAAGTATTATAAGGATCAGTTTAAATGTTTGTATGGTGCTTGCTTCAAAGATATAGAATACTATTTAAATGCTAAGATTTAAATATGGGCTGTGAAGAAAGTGCTGCTGATTGAATTTTCAGAGGCAGCATGTTAGATAACACTGAACTTGTTATTTAAAGATAAGATGAAAGTCATAAAAAATTCTTCCAAAGTGTGAACAGTAGAGAAAGCTTCTTAATTTCTTTGTAGAAAATAATATATCTTTGTTTGGTTTATGGATATTTAAATACCTGTAGGGCTCAATATGGATGAGTAGACTTATAAGAATATGTATGGGACTGTAATGGGGATGGGAGTCAAAGCCCATCACTTAGCCCAGGACTATCTCTCGTGTCACTACTGGTGCCAGGAATAATTGACAAGTCAAAGTTTTTTGTTGTTTTAAAATTTGATCCATGCGTGTAAAAGAAATGGAACAAACAAAACCTCTGCTATGTGCACTACAGCCCAGAGGAGAAGGAAATACAGATGGGCAGACCTTAGAGGGACAGGTTGTAATTTTTCCTCTGAATGAAATACTGTTCTGTAGAACTCTACAGCATAGATACAAATGGCTTAAAGTTTTCTGTTAAATATATTGTAAAGCTTCCAGAAAACCATCACAATTTAATTCCCATTTTCTGCAGGGGGAATAAAAGCATATAGATTTTGATGTTGTATTTTATGCAGCAGGCACAAACCCCATTCTGCAAAATTCCTTTCATTAATAAACAGATACAATGGAAACTTAATAGTATATGTGCATAAGCATTTATGTTTCAAGTTTTTCCTCTTTAAATAGTCACCATTTCAAAGTCTGCAGGAAAAATAGTATTGATGGCTCTCTTGCAGAATGTGCAATAAACATTTAAAAGATGTCCTCTTCTAGCTTCTTACACAAATACATTTCAGAATGTTAAAAACTTTAAGTATGAAGTGCTGCCTTCTGACTTGAGTGGGGTTTTTTGTTTCTTTTTCTCCCACAAGAACCAAGAATGTTTCAAACTAATCTGAAATGAGTTTTTGTGTTCTCTGACCAAAATCAACTATTTGCATAGCCACACTCTTAATGTGTTTCATCTGCTCTTGTGTATTCTCAGGCAGACAGTACTCTGACATGCTGGCATGTTTTCAACCTAAGTGATAGCTTATATCAGTTTCACTCTGTGATTTACCATTTCAACATAAAGATGGAAACAAATCTATTTTCTATTTGTTTCAGCAAGAAGGTTTGCTTCATGAAACAGTATTTTACTAGACTTCATCTGATACAGAATAATCGTTGTGACATATTCTGAGAAAGATGCTGTAGGGATTTTTTTAAAAGAAAAAGCAAAATTCCTTCTCAGAGGGACCAGAACTTCTGAAAAGAATGAAAGGCCAGTGAATAGTTGTTTAGAATTTGTATCTTTCTTTCTTACCTTTCCCCAGAGATTTTACAAACACGTTTTCATAGAATATAGTTATCAGCACTGTGAAACACAGAGAATGCCTGTACCTTGCCAAAAATGTAATGTTGTAGTGCAGAAGCTGTCAATAATAAGATGTATTTTCTATTCTGGAGGGCTACTTAAATCATGAAATGGAGTGAAAAACTAAATTTTTGATTCAGTGCAGGCCTAGGCATAATTTAAGCACTGGTTTTGCTGATTAGTTAGAAAAACACGCAACACTGGAGAGTATGCTGGATTTGGAGAACTTGTAACTGTGGTAAGAGTGTTGCTGCATGTAAACATCCAGGGATAGCTAGCACTGGGCAGAAAGCATTGTGTTGGCTAGCAAAGGCAGTATTAAGGAGAATTATATACAGCATGTATGTAATTTGTTGTTGATAAGATGATCGTTCTGATGGAATCTTTTTCTGACAAATTGGGGGTTCAGACTCCCCCTTAGTTTCTCTGCATGGTTTCAGCTTGAAGTTACGAGTCAACCTAGATGATCTAATTTGCTGTGCTCTGCATCTGGTATGAGGGTGCACCTTTTATGAGCCTTTGCCAAGGGATATCTGGAAAATGGGGTCAGTGTTAGAATTCCATTTCATGTACTTTCAAGAAACTTGTTCAGAATCTCATTGAAACAAGCTGCCCAATGGCCTGGAGCAATAAAAGGAGAGTACCATTGAGGTAAATGGGCAACAGTGCGATAGTTTTTTCCCCAGGGTCTTGTCTGGTATCAATTACCTTAGTATTTGAGTGTGTCCAAAACACTGTCACTTGTATGCAACATGCGTTGCTTTACCAACTGGAGCCAACAATAAAATCTCCTATTGGAAGCACTTGTGGGAGGAGGAGAACATTGTCCAAGCTTTGCTGATGCATGTGGGTAACTTTTACATGCATACTAGTTTTTAGTTTTTCAGAGTAAAGCAGGTAAGCTCCAAACTGACTTGATAATTCAAAGAAGTATGTGGAAACACCTAAACACCTTAATGTGGTGTGAAGAAGCACAGTAGGTATAAAGAAGTTGTGGATTTTGATTTCTTCTGCTCATATAGCTTATTCTGCGGCAAGACATTGTTACTTACTTTCCAGCACTGTGTTGCATGATGGCCAGTAGACAACACTGTACTGCTAAATTGCTGCACGTGAATTTCAGCTATCTATTTACATGCGTATGTTTAGCTAATTACTTAGCCCTGTATGCAGTCATGTTGTCAGACTTGCTTGTACAAATATTTATGTTCTAATAGATGTCAAAAAATAATGCATCGAGATTGGTATGGCAAAGGCCTTTCAGAGCTAAATACATATAAAAGAAGTGACATTGTTCAATGGCAAGACTCAGAAAGGATTTCACAATAAATCTCCTAGACTGCTCAGGGAAAAGGGAACTGATGAATATTGACAACCAGGAGCTAGCCTTGGTTTGATTTCAAACTGAGAGACTTTAGTATTATTGAGAATGTTACAGGTGCACACCCATATGGAATGCAATGCAATAATTTGTAATCCTGGGTATAAGGTACTCTATAAATTGCTTTAGTGATTGGTGGCCCTAAGTTAAACAGAAGGTATTAAGGTAAAAGTCAAACCAAGTTGGCAATAGCGTTTATAGATGTCAGAGATGATGAGCCTTCAACTCCTGAGATTTAGCTGAAAGTGCTGGCACAGAGTCACGGGGATCTTGAAGGGTACACTGAGAGGCTGTCAGCCTGTGCTGACAGACCTGGTCAGGCTGTACACTAGGCAGTTCACATAACTCACAGCAGTGTAGATACAGTAGTGGAAACTAGTGACCTTTGGTGTTCTTGTGGCTAGTGTAGAGCTAGCTTCAGAGAGAAATCACGTGGAGGGTCTCTGACAAGCAATAGGAAGACACAGGCTGCAAATCTGAAAGTGTTAATCAGTAACAGTCTGTTTCTAATCTGTTTAAGAGGGCAGAAATGTGCAACTGATTTCAAGTTTCACTCACCAGGGCATGTGAGGGATAGCAATGGGGGAAACAGATGGTATTCTTCTCAAAAAGGCTTCCCAGGGAAGATGACAAAAAGATAATTAGTTCCAAAGAACAGCCATTCCAGTGAAGCAATTCACTCTTCTCCAAGGGTTTACCTATATATGTACGTTATGAACTGCTGCCACACCAGACTAGATGATGGTAGGTAAAAAATCCAAATGACACAATAGATCAACTTTAGGGAATTATAAAAAAATTAAATGAAAAACTTATGGACACAATTTGAATGTCTTTTTAGCGTGAGGAGACACACTACAGCATTACAAAGGGGTTGTAACTCCTTCCTCCTCATCTTGCATTATGTTTGGCTAGTCACATTACCATGTTTTCTGTCCCCCCAGCTCTGCAGAAAAGGCAGCCATCCTTCAGAAGCTGAAGGATACAATTTAAAGCATGACTCTGACCACTGAAGGCTTATTTATTTTAAGCATATTTTTCTGTGGTTCATCCCCTAGTAACTGTGAATACTTTTGTGGACAATATCATCTGTTTCTTACTGTTCAAAGAAGTAAAAAGTCAGACTAGCCCATTCCATTGTTTCAACAAGAAATAGTAAACTGGCTGTTGGTCCATGAAAAATGTGCTACTGGTAGTTGCTCTAGGAAGCCTCATATCTTCTTTTACTCCTTTTCCTCCTGATACTCATTTCAAAGACAGACAAGACAGGGTGAGGTGATCTTGCTCAACATAGTGAGTCCCAGACAGTTTTTGCTTATGATCTTCTACCTATGTAACATAACCTGGTCTGCGCCACTGAATGCCTATAATTCTTTTTGGTTGATTGGTTTTGTTTTGTTATTGTGTAAACAAAAATAAATTGATTGGGCCACTGGTAATATAAGTAGAAATGTAATGCCCAATATAATCATTCTCTAGATTTGTGGAACTATTTGAAAATATAAAAATACATAACATTTGGATAAATCAGGTTGAGTTCACATCTTCTGTGCGAGAAAGCTGCACTTGAGACTAGTAGAAAAAAAAGGAAAGCCAGCAAGGTTACAAAGGGCAAGTTATAAAGCTCTGACTTGGAAAAGTAATTCAATCTTTTCACCTGCAGCATCTCTAAATACAAGCCATGAATTGCACTATTGTAGGTCTGAATGGTATTTAAGAGCTACAGTGAGCTGTTGTACCCAACCAAATACCATGAAGGGGAAGGGAGGTCAGTGTCTGTGCTTGGATGCCTCTTGAATTTGTCACTTTAAAAGCATACGTTCCCTGAATACTACTGCATGCATGCTCCTAAGCAAAAGTCTTCATTGGGAACTGGAGGGCTTGATGTTAACAAGTTTATTCTCCAATGTTTTATATTTCATTGCTCTTTGCTGAAATATTGATCAAAATGTACTGCTTTTTTTCTGTGGCACTGGTTTGCATTTGAACACACAGGAGGAAAGTTGTGGCTATAGGAATCTGGTTTAGAACACTGTCTAAAAGCACAGGATAATCCATAACAAACTGTCTGCCTTTGATGTCATTAATGCAAGTCTAATATTGTTCTCGTGCTCTGTCACTGTTATAGTGCTAGCTGACTACAAATTCTGTTTGTTACACTTCAAGGAAGGTTTCTTTTCTAATACTTCCCAACACAAACAAAACTAAGCATTGACTGCTTAAGTTCTTAATTCATTAGATAACTAAGCCATTATCTGTGAGAAAAATACCATAAAATAAGTTTGAAGGCCAATGTGAAAAAATTGAAGTGTTCACAGCCACAGAAAAGAAGCTAACAACATGAGAATTTTATTTAAATGTACTCAAGGCACACATTTGCACACACAGGCACTATATAAGTACCCACACTGGTGGCTAATGATGTTGTAGATAATTTAATAAGCTCAAACGTTTTTGCATCCTGCTCTACTTGTGGATTGTGAGGCCTATATAGGTTCTCACAGCCTTTATGTGCACGTTTTTTCATGACAAGCAGAGATGGTTTGGATCAGCAGCATGTTTCCCAGGTGGTATTGTTTTTAAAAACACCCCTATCTGTCTTTAAAATTAATGATTCTATTTATAACTAATTATTGGTAGTACTACAACCAAGAAACAGGAAATGAGAATCCTATTATGCCTGGGTGTCAAGGATAATCCCAAAGAAGAATATTGCATGGGAGCTAGAGTACACTGAAGTTAAAGCAGAACAATCTCTTAATGGGGGTACTTGCTGCTAAAGACAAGTGGCTCTCCTGGTGATATAATTAAGAGCTTGTTGTGGTAACTAACTTTGCCAACTACATGCTTAGTAAAACTAGTGGCCCTTACACAATATATATTCTAGTGTCTGTGAAAGTAGTTATCACTGCTAATTTAATTGCATTGTGATGCTGTGCAGGTAACTAGTTTGCACCCCAATCAGTACTGCTTTTCAGCTATGACTTGAATAGTCAGTCACAAGTAACAGGCAACAGCTCAGATTTGGTGTAAAAAACTTAACTTTTTCATGTAAGAGAGTTCTGTTCTAGCAGTACTGACTGCTAGGTTCATTTGTCATTTATCTCACTAAAAGTACATGTACCTGCTGTGAAAGGAAAGGGTGATGTGACCACGTAGTGAGGCTTATTTTTTTTAAAGTGTAGATAATTTGTCTGGGTTTTTTTGCAATCAAAAGTTCCAATACTGACACTTCAGCCTGAAAGAAGTGAAAGAGCCAATATAAACCTGAGCTCTAAAAGATCTTTTTTATGACTTCATCACATGAAGTATAAACAGACACTAAATTTAGTATTCTTTGCTCCTAAACTGTTTGATAGCAGATCCTGACTTCTGTGAGTAGTCACTTCACTTTACATCATATTTAGCAACTTCCTGAACAGTTTTTGGTGTTTTCTTTCTCATGGAAATTAATCATGATAGTGTATACATGCATTTCAGCCACACTTAGGAAACTTTGACTAATCTTGGAACAGATGAGTTTAAACTGTTCCTGCAAATACGTAGCAGACTACTAGAACCGTTTTTCTTTGAGAATATTGTCCAGTAATTCTTATGCATTATTGAAATTTCTTGCATGGTTTTAGGAAATGTGTGCTAAACTCTTGAGCAAATGCCTCCTGGAAGTAGAAAAGAAGATAATACAGTAAAGATTTATAGCTTTAAATTGCTTTCTGTGTTGTGGTGAGATCTAGGTGTTAACAATCTTGTGTCTTGGTCTTATCTGTCTCTCGGGTTCTTTCTCTCAGGCTTGCAGAGTCCTGATCTAGTTTTGTTTCGTCACTTGAAAGCTCCTTCACTGTTTTTGTGAACTGTAGTATGCAATTGGGAAAACAGAAAAGTTGGCTTTTGGAGATTGTTGCTTGCTTTCTGGCTGAAATTTCCTCTGACAAGCCATCTCCATTTGCTGTAGAAGAATTACTATTTTCCAGTACTTATTTACCTGAGGTAAATCAATATCATATATAGTCTAGCTTGGCTGTGGTCAGTCATCCTTGTTACTGGTTTGAGTTGGTTTGGAGAGAAGGAATTGTGGACAAAGGAGAGCAGGAGTGTGGGGAAGAATCCCACATCTCTCTGCAGCTATTTTCGAGGAGAGGTAGAATAGTATGATAAAACTCTAAAGGCTTTGTTTGAAGAGACGCAGAGCTATTGTCTGAAGTGTATTCAAAGCTAAATTCTCCTGCCTCTCCGGTGAACTTGTTTTGTGTAACAGTGTGTGTTTTGAGTGTGCATAAGAAAAGCTTCCAGCAATGCAAATGATGACCTTCTTCTGAAACCCAGTTAGAAATAAACTGTGCTCACTCTAAAAATGTCACTAAAATCCCAAGCGAGTTTAAGAGACTGCTTTGAAATGTCACAAATTTGCTATCACTCAACTAAGGCTTATGTTTGGGAGGTTATGTTAAAGGAGAAGAATTTCACTTTAGACAATAAGTTTCCATTTCTGTCTGTGAAAACAGAATTAAAATGAAATCTGCCAGCTCTTTACCCAGCCTTCATACCAGTCTATTTAACTATACTAGTCACTGGTCTCATGCCTCTACCTTTCTAATACAGAGCTACTGTCTCCTTGAAAGAATTGCTGATGCTTCACTTCATGGAATTTAAAAATAGTAACCAGCGGAAGGAAGGAAGAACGGAAATGCTCTCAAAGTTGCAATAGGGGTCTTTTCCTGCCTGACATCCATTTTTCTGTATTCCTCCCCATATTATCCCAAGACTTTACTCTTAACTGAAACCTTACCAACCTTCTGTGACACCTTCTTTTCCCTTAGACTATAGAGCAGCAGCAACTATGCAGTTTGCAAAAGTGAAGTGTCACTGCAAAGCCTGATGCCCTTCTTGGTTTTTCCAAAAGAAGAATCTTTGCTGGTAGCTGTTATATTAGACTAAGATTTCTACAGTACCACAGCAATGTGCAGCTCTATTATCAGAAGGCAGATAAATGTAAATTGCATAGCAAATTCTCAAATAATAGAAAGGGTATAACAGAGCTATGACTTAAAAAGCTGTCCTTGATGGCTCTTCCAAACTAGTTCCCTCTTGGTTGTTCAAGATCTCACCAACCAGTCATGTTTATATCTTCCTTCGAAGGAAAACTCTCTGAGGATCGTGACTTACACCAAGGAGGATATAAATATGGTGCTGGGCAAAATCCAGTGGATCTGGCCACTTCTGTGGCATCCACTTCTGAAAATATTCTTCATTGAGGGAATTGAGGGATATGATTAGTCCAATATAATTAAGTCTTCCTCTACCTGCAACTACAAAATTGTGCACCTCTAATTTAGGAGCCTTTAACTGCAAATGATAACTTTATTTCAGATGAATAAAAGGGAGGAACTGTGTTTGCAGATGGGTGTTGCATTTGGTCTCACACAACAAAATCTAGGCTATCTACATACTCTGCTCCTTTCTGGTGTAAGCAGCCATCCTGCTTGCATGTGGGCTCCAGAATCTAAATTGAACCAGTCTTTTCTCTGACAGCTCCTTGCTTTCATGACTGCTATATGAAATGTCTAAATGGGTATAAAGTCAACCTTAGCTCATAGTAGCTATTTTTTTTTTCAGAGTCCATGAAATCTGCTGCAGTTTCTCCAAATACAGTTGTAAATTTTAATAAAATGAAAAGCTAGACACAGTAAATTTATCTCCAACTATAAAGCACTTTCTTTATCATGTACTGCAGCATTTTAGAGACAACTAAGTTATGGGAAGACTTCTGTCACATCTTGATAAGGAAAACCCTAGAAGGCTTTGAAAATAATAAAAATGTTATAGAAGTGTGTTATGGTGTGCTTGATAAATCAAAAGCTATTTTTAACTTTGATGCTTTCTGGTGGATTAACAGAAAAGCTGTAGTTCTACTGAGATTAACACTAATTCTTGTAATAAATCTCTGGGGGAAAATGAAATGAGGGTTTCTCCCTCCCACCTGAGGATGATTGAATTTTTTTTTTCCAAAATGTTTTAAAATACATCTCTTAGTACTTATTTCATTCCATCCTTGATGTTCACATGCACCATTATTTGCACTTCTGTTGCAAGAAAGGGTGTTGTGTGATTTACAAACACTGATGACTATGCTGTCAGTAAGATATATCACCACATATCAGGAAAAAGAATTGTCTTGTACTCTAGGTCTAGAAGGACTGCTTTTGTGTGAGTTGTTTGGTTTCTGAGGAGTAGTGTCTTGGATGGTCCTGAATGTTAGAAAACTTCATTGGCAAACCTGTAGAGTGCCACTGCAATGGCTGGAGATAGATTTTGTGCCTCTGACTTCTGTGATACCAGAATAAGAATTGTGTTAAATTAACAAACCTAGGCATTTAAATTTTTTAAATGCCAAGCTGATTACCTCTGCTGTCTTAATTTGGTCAAATTATCTTTTAAACATTATGCATAGTTTTAAATAACATGGCTTTTGTTCTAATGCTCCTGACTATGTGCACAGATTGTTCAGATGCAGGTAGAGAGCAGCTATTTATTATTCTGTTTGTTTCTCCTTGCCCAAGTGTGGCCCTGTGCCACATGTTACTTCATGACAGCGAAAGCATTTCCTGAAGACACTATGCTTAATTTCCTAATGGACGCTCTTATGCCATTTGCTGTAATGACATATCCACATTAAAATGATTACTGTTTTATAGGGGGGAAAAAATAAGTCAGAAAAAAGTGTCCATTTATGCTGCTGTCCAATATGGGGTGTATAAGATTTGGGTTTTTTAGAGTACTTAGTATTATGTATCAATTAATATGCTCAAAATATAACTCCCATTACCTTCAATTGCAGCTGAAAGTACCCAGGTCATCAGTGAATAAGCTCTTATGGTTTCAGATTGGGAGCCTAGAAAATGAGGGAAAATAATACTGATGCCTAGCTATTAGTTTGGAGAGCACTGCAGAGAATTTCTGATAGAGGGAAGTTCAGAACCCACAGCTTCACAGCTGATGATTTAAATCATCTGACTGCTTCTGCAGGTTCTTCCTTAAAACTTTTTCTCACTCATTATATAGTTTTTTCCAGTGTGTGAAGCAGTGAACCAGTAAGAAACAATATATTAATGTAATGCTGATTCACTCTCATCTTTTGCAAGTTCCATCTTTTGAACTAGAAAATGGAAGAAAAAAGAAAAAACCAAACAGCACCCCAATCAACAAAATGACAAACAAGCTAAAATACTCCAAACCTCCATAACACTCAAACTTCCTTTGGGGAAAGAATTGGGTGATCGTGTAACTTAAAAACTCTATACTCAGGCTGAATTCCTGTGTTCTGTTCAATTCTACAACTTCAATTGCATGTTTTCAATAATATCATTTGAATGTAATTAAATTCTTGTTTGGAATACTAAACCGTTGAAGTCAGGGTTGCTGGCTGTTCCAATAAGGCAATTATACAAAAGTTCTTTAACTCACTAAGCACCTTAAATCCCCTTAAAACTGCATCCTTTTATCTTCTAGTTCAGTATTACACAGCAGTGTTGAAAACTGTCAGAGGCAAGCTTGTTGCCAGATATAAACTTGTAACATTGTCTCTGTTAATCGAAAACATTTACATGAAATGTTACTAACAGTCTGGTATGAGAGCTGTCAGATGTTTCAGAAGATAAAGGCTTATTTTTTTTTTTTTGAGAATATATGTTTATAGGCTGAGATGGACTCTTCAAAGTACAGCAAAGTTTTACTACTGGTAATTTTCATGAGTGAAAGTAGCTTTAATAGCAAGGTAGGTATTTTCTTCTCTTTAGATGAAATGGATCTTTAGATCCAAAGTCTGTTGATGTTAGGACTCAGCATGATGTCTGGCTAGTGCCTCTAAAGGCTTAAAGAAGAGCATGGATTTAAGGGGAGTAAAGTATCATTTTATTTGGATTCTGAGGAGTAAAACTCATGATTCAAGATCTGTAACTGGCTTTTACTGTGGCTAGGTAAGACTTGAAATAGGCCAAGAAGCAAACTTCATTGAGAGAATTTTACTGGAAAGAAGAGTTGGGTTTCAGTATGATAGTTTGATTGGTTTCATAACTCTGAAGGGTAGAATGAGGCTCAAACCCAGAAATATGTAGATTCTAGTGACTTTCTGACTGTCTCTAAACCTCTCCATATGACACCTCTGTTAACAAGAAAATGTTGCTTAGTTTTCTGGTATATAGATAATATATTTTTGCTGCATGTCTAAACTTTGGGGCCATAACTGAATCAAATACATACAAGACAAAAAAAAAATAGATCTGTGAAACTCTTTTGATTCTAAAATTACTGTCATGTTGCAGATCCATTTATGACATGCTAAAATAATGCTAATTCATAATGCTCAATGAAACAAGACCATGAGTTATGCTTGGTGCTAGTTTATATCTGTCTGTGCTGCTGGCTTTGGCAGAGCTAATGTAGCTGGGAAATGGTTGCAAGAATTGGACCCATTTCTGATTACACTTGCCTGGTATTCTGTTGAAAGCCTGTACCTACAAAAAACCCTCTAAACCCTCAGATTAGAAAAAGAAGCCTTTGTCTTTTTTTTTGTCTGGCTGTTGTGCTGGTTTTAATTACACCTAGAAAGTTCTGGACCATAGGTCAAATTTGCCATTGGGATCTTCCATTTCTGAATCCCAGCCATGAGCAGCCTCAGACCTGAATTCTGTCCTGGCTGTAATGTTCCTTCTGTGCCTTAAGAAGTTGTGGAGCATAGAATCTGTTGTCCCTGGTGGTGAGGTATGTCTCTCTGGCTTTCTATTCATGGCAGAGCTGAACCTATTGAGCAGTGGCTACTGCTGTCCTCACTCAGAGCCCTGCTGCTGCAAGCCAGAATAAGGGAATACCTCCAAGAACCCTCAAGTGATGCTGACATTGATGGGGCTTACACAGTCCCTAAAAGGATAATGTATGGGATACTGGGGAGGTAAGGTGAGTGCTAAGAGCTGATTTTCCCTATTTCCCTGTTTTCCAGCCTTTAAAATAGAGACAAGTTCCTGTTCTTCACAACCTCACCCCTGACTGGCAAAAGTAGGATTCTTAAGTTCCCATCTCATTTCTAGAATATAGACAGATTGATTTATTATTGTCCCTGGGAGACAAGTCTTTATTCAAAACCAACCTAGGGCTTTGGGTTTCAGAGTTTTATGATGGTATCATTTGTAGCAGGACGTTGTTGAGCAAGGTGGCTCAGATCTAACAGTTCTAAGGCTGAGCCTCTCTAGATATGTTACGAATAGTCAAAAACCCCACTACTTTTCCCCCACCTTTCAGAACAAAATTAATTCACACCTGCATTTAATAAATCTATCTTTAGTGCTGTGCATTTAAGGTGGGAGTGCAAGACATTGATAATAGGAACAAAGAATGTAAAAAGTTAATAGTGGAAATCCCAAATACATCCTTGGCTGAAGAACTTGCAAGAAATCCTTATCAACCATCCTTATTCTCCAGTCAGCAACGTTACCTTTAAATGACAGTGCATTTTTAAACACATTATTTAGCTTCTGAATGTCTTTCAAAATATTTTTGGTGGCTTTTCTTCTAGAGACTACAGTAAGTTATGTGCTTATCTTATTTTTATACAGGTGAAACAGCAGTTGTCATAAGTGGACACAGCACTCTTCTGAGTTCTAATTAGAGGAAAGCTGCCTGGAAAGACAGACAGTGGTGTTCTCTGAGCATGTGTTTTACATTTGTGTTTTACATTTCAAATTCCATTTGTTCTTTTGAAACAACTGCACGGATAACAGATATAACATACACTTTTTCATTAATATAAAGCAGACTAATTTACAGAATCACAGTAAAATGATTAGTGCTTAATAAGCATCTTCAAAACAGAAACCTGAAGTTCTTGGGTGAGTTTGTATTGGAAATGAAATAACATTCTGAAAAGATTACTAATTTACAGGGTTTGCTTTGTTTTGCTTCCAAAAACTTTGACAGACCTTTGTGTTTTTCTCTGAATATTCACTCATTTATAAATATTGTGGGTTTTTAATTTTCTTTTAAATCATAAATATTTATTGGAAACATTGATTTGAATAAAAGTAATGTACTACAGATATAAGACAGACTATATTCTTTATCTTATAGTTATGAAATGGCATAATGTTTCATTTATTCAAAGATTTGTCTCATGTTGAGAAAAAAAGGGAATTTTTTCCTAAAACTGTTAGATCTGGCCAACACTTTATTTTTTTAACTTATTTTTTAAAGAATGTTTAAGTGAAAGTTGGGAGGCATGAATTTGAGTGTGTTTGTACGTGTGTATTAGAAAGGGGCCAGGGTGAGCTTGAGGTACTGAACATTTAAGGTCTGAAAGTGCTGTGTGGCTTTGCTAAATTGTTACCATGACACTGAATGATAGGGAGGTGATGAGCTGAATTTCTAATAGCATTAATGGTGCCGAGCAGTCCTTATCTCCTGCCAGTAAAACATGCAGTATTCCAGAACTAAACCTTTTTTTTAAAAAATAATAATAAAAAAAAAAAATGCAGCATAGGTGTCATGCAGATGAACTGTGCTGAGAAGGAAGCTGGGTAGGGCAGTATATACTTCTGACTGGGCCTTTTCACTGGTGTGTTTATGATGTGCTTGTTTGAAGCTGTAAGGATTTTTTGAAACATAAAGGTAGAATTAGGCTATATCAAGACTCGTGTTTTCCTCATCTTCCAGACTCCAAACAGAGCATAGTAGGAGTTGAATTTGGGAATGAAGCACACTACCCTGATATAGCCTTTTTTCTTACCTGAACTCAGGCTTATGAAAAGGTTTAAATTCCATGTGACATTTGGATAACCAGATAAAATTTCCTGTTCAGATTATAGCCTCTTGTCTTTCTATCATTTCATCTTCTACCTTTGTCATGCCAAGTATCTTGTATTGCTTATTTCTAATGGTGAATTACATGAGGTAAGGAAAAATTGACACAGAAGGTTGGCAAGATGAGATGCCTGGAGAACAGCAGAGCAGATCTGTTACTTTGCTGCTGAGTCAGGTTGCACCTGAAGGGTGAGAAGTGCCATCTTGTGTCAACCCTCTCTGATAAAACATTGCAGTGGCAACAGGTGAAAAAATAGTTTCTTCCTTTTGGGCATATTTTCACTAGATGAGCCAGTGTCTGATTTCAGCAGTTAGAAAGAAGATGATAGTTTTCAGACTCTCTAAGCATGCACTTTTAAAACATGGAGTATGGGACTAACAAATTAAATTTTTTTAGCTATTTTTGAGGGTTTGGCTTTGAAGTTCTTATCATAGACGACAGTACAGCTTTGTTCACCTAACAAACCAATCTAGCAATATTCATGGCACAGCATAGCCATATTGCCATTACAGAGAAACTCTTACTTGAATGCTGATATTGCGTAGCTTTATTAATCTTTGCAAATTAAGGTTTAGTCTGTCTTCTCCACAAACAATTGATTTATTGTGACAATTAGTTTGTAAGTTGTAGAATTGAAAAGGATTGCTGCCCAAACAAGTGGGTTTTTTTTTCCAAGGTTGCATCTCCATAGGAATGCGTTGGAAGGGTTTGAACTAGATGACAAATATGCAAGGTCTTTATCCTCAGAACTAGAGCTAGTGACTTTGTGTGGTATGCCATGATGATTCGGACTCAAAAGGGCAGTTTCGTACTGCCTTTGACATCCCTACCATGCATCAACAACTGTGTTAATTTTAGACAGAAAGTTGTAAGTGTAATAGAAATTTGTGTGAGCTGTGTTTGACCTAAAGCTGATTTCAAGAGCATTTTGAGTTCAAGTGAAATGCTTCAGGAGGCTCATGGAAAAGATATGCTTACAGTGTTTATTTGCTTTTAATATTTGGTGGATGCATTTCTTCCTGTAGTTTCTGTGAGGTGAAATTAGCTCAGCCTAAGGCTGGATTTTCTGCTGCTGTTTTGGGTGATCACAGCTATAGTGATGCCTTTAGTTCTTGTTCCCAGGAGCAGATAAAGAGGAATGTTATATACCTCAAAGAAAAGTGTGTATTTGTCTGAAAGGCATGGGTTTATGTGTTCTCTAAGTTCCGTAAGAAAAAAATACAAGGTTTGCCTGCATTTGCAGAGAACGACTGCAGAGTTTCACATGGCTGGCTTACAATCACAGAATTGCCAGAGTTGGAAGGGACCTTAAAGATCATCTAGTTCCTACCCCCGTGCCTGCCAGGGACACCTCCCACTAGATCAGGTTGCCCAGAGCCCCATCAAGCCTTGTCTTAAAAGCTTCCAGGGATGGGGCTTCCGCAACCTCTCTGGGCAACCTGTTCCAGTGTCTCACCACCCTCATAGTGAAGAACTTCCTCCTAATGTCTAATCTAAATCTACCCTCCTCTAGCTTGCATCCATTTCCCCTGGTTCTGTCACTGTCTGACCTCCTAAAAAGTCCTTCACCAGCTTTCTTGTAGGCCTCCTTCAGATACTGGAAGGCCACAATAAGGTCTCCTTGGAGCCTTCTCTTCTCCAGAGTGAATAACCCCAAATCTCTGTCTGTCCTCATAGGAGAGGTGCTCCAGTCCTCTGATCATTCTCGTGGCCCTTCTCTGGACTTGCTCCAGCACCCCCGTATCCCGTAGAGGCTCCAGAACTGGATGCAATATTCCAGGTGGGGTCTCACGAGTGCGGAGTAGACGGGGAGAATCACTTCCCTCAACCTGCTGGCTTTTGATGCAGCCCAGGATACGGTTGGCCTTCTGGGCTGCAGGCACACACTGGTGGCTCATGTAGAGCTTCCCATCCACCAAGCACCACCATGGCATTTTCTGAAACAAGATCTGCTGCTGCAGGGGTCTCTGTTGGTTAGGAATGGCCAACAGGAGCTGTGGGACCCTCTGCACACTGTGAACATCTCATGGACATTTAGAGCACTTTTAGTATTCTAGAAAAATCAAATTGACTAAGAAAATTTAGAGGGGCTGTAGCTGCTCTTGGACAATCTTAAGAAATTACTGTTGTTATGCTCTTAAAGGTTTAAAATAAGCATTCTACAGGGCAGGTGAATAAAGAGATGGTTGGATTGTGATGAGTAATGGAGGGAGGGAGGGAAAGATGGCTGTTACTGGAGTGAAGTAAAGATGAAGCATCTTTAAGGTAAATGTCCATTTACAAAAAGTTAAAGGTCAACATATTTTGTCTGATGTGGTATTTAGAATCAAGGCATGTCAGAGAAATGCTTAAAAGAAGACATCTACCCACGTCTCTGCCTTACCTGAAAGACTGTTATTTACTGGAAATCCTTCAATGCTTTGGACATATTGAAATAGTTGACCTTTGAAAGGCCAAACAGAACTTGGCTGCTTCTTTGGAAATGCACAGGAAGGTAGCCAAAGAGTGTGAGCTGGAGAAAGCCTCCTCAGGCCCTTTCTGTTCTACTCTTGAGGATGATTTGCCCCTGCATAGAAATGAGAACAGCTAATTCCTTTAGTTTCAACCTACTTACTGTTTTGAGGGATTGCACATGGATAGGAGAAGCTTGCTGGGCATGGAACAGTACAGACTACTAAATGTGCAGCACAGTTCTAACCCCTTCTGAATTCTACATATTAAGGAGCTCCATGGTAAGCAATTTCATAACATTAACTGGAGAGTATTGGCTGCATGTGAACAGGTACCCTGAGTCACTGCAGGAATGATGAAGGCATCCACCGCAAGGATTAAGGGAGAGCTTTGTTGTGTATTAAAGCAGTAGGAATGAAGCAATGTAGTACACAAGCAATACAGGGGAAGTGCCAAGTACAGAAAATGCAAAGGGTTCCAAGACGTAGTGAAGTACTGGTAAGATGTAAAAAGGAGAGAAAGACTCTACAGGAGAATGACAAATATGAAGTGATACCTTTATAACATATAGAAATGACATGTAAGAGAAGAATTTGAATTTGATGAGATGATATGAATGGAAAGATTCCTTCAACAGCTGACTTTATTAATCTTCAGTTAATCCTGCTGCAGTGTAGGGAAGTCCAAAGAAAGTTCAGAGAGTCTTTATCAGACTTGTACAAGTTTAAAAACAAACAAAAATCCAAACAAAATTCCCTCAAAACAACCCACACTTTCCACTTGCTGTGATGTATGCCAGCCCTTTACACAAAAAGGCACAATCATTGTGCCACAAGCAGCACAATGCAAGCATCTCTGGTGGGATATTTGTGATGGTTGCTGATAATGATTTTTTTCTCATATAGAAGCAGTTGCAGACTTCAGCCCGAGGGAAGCCTGCTGAACAATGAGAAGGGCTGAATGTAAAATGATACTTCTCACAAACAAGCAGCGTAAGGCTTTTTAGAGCTCAAATAATAAAGAGAGTTTGGACTTTTCTGACCAACTGGCAGCAGCTGTCTCCTGAGATCAGTTAGAGAGTTGCACAGGGATTAATTATAAGCAGGCAGCTTGTTTTCCAACCACTGCAAAACATCTGCAAGGTACAAATTGCCTCTCGTACGTATAGTATTGTGTGAGAGTGTCCTGGAGCTTACCGAAATACATACTGGAGCCATGAATCAAACTGGGTCATGTGACAGGGGGGAGGTACTGGGCTGGCTCCCAGCCAGTGGTAGGAGCTGATGGGTGGAACAAACGGGGCATAAAAAGACTAATATGACTAACGGATCCTGGATGCGTGGTACCCTTATTTGGATCTACAGGAATGTAGGGTCTAGCAGTTCTGCAGCTCTACCAGCCTTTTGCCTGACACTGGAACTGCTGCTCAGAAAGTAGAATCTGCTGCTTTGTGGTAGGAAGGATAGAGAAAGAACATGGCCTGCATTTTGAAGGTAAATCTCTATCTGTTGCTTGAATGCGTTGTTAGAGAGCCCCTCGCTGCTCAGAGGCATGGGTTTGGTATGGTCCTATTGCACCTTCGTTGTCTTTTTGAATTCTGGCTTTGTCTGGCAAATGAATACGGAGAGATTCTGCAACATTCAGCTGTGCTCTGCTTCCCTCTGCCATTCTTTTCCCCTTTCCCTGCATTGTCAGAGCTGCGAGCAACCGGGAAGGGAACTGTGTACTGAATAATAGGAAGGGGGTGAGGGGCTCTGGTTTGTCTCAGCTGACTTGGTTTGAGCTGAATTCCTTCAGAAGCAATAGCACAGAGGCAACAGACTTCCAATACAAAGGATAAAATGGGGAAGTTATTTTCTTTTTCTGACTGTGCAGCATTTACCTTTTCTAAAGCGAAGGCTGCAGAGGTACACAGCTGTCCCAGTTGCTCCTTAAGCACACAGTCCCCTGCTGAATTTACCCAGCATCCACATGATCCATACAATTACACTTAATATTTAATTGCATTTGCTAATTAAGTGACCTATTTAATAGAAGGTTTTTCCCCTTCACACCAGCAAATATAAGCATAAACTTACTGTGTGATCATATGTTTTCTCTAGCCTGCTTTCCTCACCGACACAGAAGTATTTGCAACCAGCATGTCGTGGAGGTGGAGGGAGCATCACTAGCACTAAGTATTGAATGAAAGGGGAGGAGGCGGAAGTGCAGTCAGTTGAGAACAAACAGCATTTGTTTTCTTGCAGTGTTGTCACTTGCAGAGAGTCAGTCTCATGTGCCTGGTTTGAAAGTGGTTTGTTTCAGATTCATTTGCTATCTGCCTTGCTCTTTTCTGCATCTACTTTGAATATGTTAGCACTCTATTCCTTTTAGTAACTGAAAGTGATCTGTGAATGCTTTATTTTCACTCTGATCTTCTAATAAGGGGATGATTACCCTAGACTTTAGGGTGGCCTCTCATAGCACTTGCCTTCAGCATATCAGCAAAATAAATTATAAAGCTTCAAAACAGTCCCCAAATAACAACCATTCCTGTTTCTCCCTGAATCCAATTTTTATAACTTTTTTTTTGGTGTTCAACTTTTATTTTGCTGCACTATTTCCCCCTTTTATTCATTCCCTACTAGTGAGTCTGTGGTATGTGGATGTTTTTTGATTTTTCTTTTGTGAACATGTATGTTGTAGGAGCTTATATTAATAAATATGGCAAAGTCTGCCTCAAGTGCAGAAACTGCCCTTAATGAGCAAGTTCTACTTAGAGACAGATGGTAACAAACTTCTGTAAGTGAATGGTACTGATGCAATTGAGATGTAAGTTATAATTTAGGATGAGGAAGTGTGAGCTCTGTGAATGGAGCCTGGTTTCACAAAGATAAGCATGTGCATTCCTTTATAAACACTCCCTGAATGACTTCAGAAGACATAATTTATTTTTTTTTGTTTGAGTGTATGGAGACATCCCATACAAAATCTTCCTTCTGGCCCTAGAAGTTAAAAAAGAATATTCTTTTACAAGAAAACTCCAATGTCTTTTCTCCCCTCTTTATTGTTTCCTCTGCACAGTCTGGTGACACAGCCTACTACCACCATGACTTCTGCAGGGCTTTCCTTTTAGAGTTTGGATTATGTATTATATTGAATTATATGTTATATAAACAATAAGCATCTTTCCTTTGCCCAGGCCTGGAGCTCCACTTGGTTGTAATTCAGATGATTAAATCAATAGATAAATTGGTATTCCTTGACAAACAACTCTCTGCCAGTTAATTCTTAATCCTGTTATTACAGGCAGGTGCAAGGATAAGAAGTGAAACAGATATGTGCAGATCAGCTTTGACATAAGTCAGACTGGACTTTCTCAGACAGGCTTTTCATGGGAGTAATTTAAATGTCTAGATCAAGATGCTTAATGGTCTATAAGTTCTTAATGTAATACCTAAAGGTATTCCTAGAGCTTTTACCATAACAGGGAAATTCAGAACAATATGTGTATTTTGATGTGATACTAAGCTAATTCCTTTCTGAAAATACTAATATATTGACTTACACCATCCTTCTTTCTCCTGGGTTTTTCCTGACTCATTTATTCAGTCAGTAGCCTAGGTAGAAACAAACGAAGCCTAAAAACAAATCTGTGCTAGTTATGGGAAGCCACAACAACTGCATGTCCTTGCCACTTCAGCCCTGAGTGCCTCTGTTGCTCTGCCTTGTGGCTTATTCCTGCCTCTGTTCCTAGAGTCTTAAATGCCTGTCCCCCTATTCACTCACTGCCCTCTTTCTAACTGTCTCTCTCCCCAAAAGATAGAAACTTGTGAAATATTGGAGTTCTATATATCTGAGAGCTCGATATAAATGAGATTGGTTAGAAATGTCTGGAAAGTGCAAAGAACAGAGGTGCTGGAGTTACTTCAGTGGTAAAGAGCCCACTAGGAAAAGCATATAACTGTAAGATAACAAGACCTCCTTTTACTATGACTACTGCATGGAATAGTCTGTTTGTAGCCCCTGTAGAAATGCTTGGGAAAGTGATTCTTCCTAGGGTCCCTGCTGTCTCTGTGGTGTTTGTTTTGCACTCTCCCTAGGTAAGACTGGCACGGCTGTCATCCATCACGGCTCCAGAAACTTTTTCTCCCAATCAGCGGTGGGACATCCTTGTTAAAACCAGTGAAATCCTCTTCTGAGAAATTCTCTCTTCTGTTGAGAAAATGCAGAGAAAGGGGAGAGTTCTAAGACACAGGATGTGTTTTTACCTTTTCCATCATGTCTTTAAAAATTGTGGCAGAAAAGCAGAGTGAACTGTAGGCATTTCTTGGAATCAAACAGATGATCTTATGCTTGTTACTATGGTAGCAGCATGCCACCTTGCTGATTACTAGATTAACAGAGTGATTACTATTTTTGTAGTCACTATTATCCCTGAAGATGTTGAACTCCCTAACTTACACTGTATTAGCCACTGACACTTCAGAATGATGACAGATGTTAATCAATAAATTACTTCAAAGAAACACTAGTGTTTTGCATAATTGGAAAATGACACTTCAATGTACCTTTGTTTTACAATAAATATAACATGACAGATAATAATATTTTGCAAAATGCTGATATCCCATACTGGGGACTGGACCATGATATTTTAAAGCAAACAGAACAGATCACTTAGTTCACATAAGCTTACTTCCCCCTGCACTTTGCAGGGGATTATGCCTTCCCTAATTTACAAAACTCTTCTTTCCAAATGGAGGTTTTGAAGAAAATTATGTTGGAGGTGAATTATATTGTCATCACAGTACAATTTTAACTGTGTAGTTTTAATGTGCTAGAATTTAATTTTAAAAAGTCCATATGTGATGGGCACATACAGTGAGGACCAAGTGAGAAATCTAGAAAGATGTTTCCTTCTATTTTCTGTAGCGTATATTTACTGTGAGGTGAACGTGAGATTTCACACGCCTATAGGCTGCATGTGACCTTCTACCAGCAGAGATCACAAGTGAGTTGAAACCTTCAGTGAAATTCTATGGTCTAAATAGTATTTGTGTAATGTGAGGCCATCTTCTGATTACCACAGCTGATTGTGAGACAGCTTTCGAAGTAAGCAGGTGGCCAAAGAAAATCCCTAGCTTCTTTACTGTTTCTATCTAATTCAAAGATTGAAAGAATTGTTTTGCAAAATGTAACTTGGAGGTTTCAACCAAACAAAACCCTTCAGCATCTGCTTGTAATGCTTTTCTGGAGGATGTTGTCAAAGTTGACCATACCTGTGTGTTCACCTGTAGTTGTTTTGTGTGTTTCTTCTCTGTGGTATCTCATCTCGCTTAACAAAATCCACAGGTTGCATTTTCAGACCCCACAGTAATACTGATAACATGCCTATCTGAAGGCATGTGCTCCATCTGCAATTTTGAGACTAAAATAGCAAAGCTGATCTCATCATATTAAATTTTCCACCCTGGTAAGTAGCTATATAGAGAGAAAAGGCAAAAGGTCTATAAGGATCTGGTCCTGGTGTTTGGACACTTGCCATTTTAGATATTTAGTTAGTAATTTTGATTTGATTTTTTCAATCCCAATACACATGACAAAGACTGTAGTTATTTCCTCCCAAGTTGCTACATTAGAAGCACATACCTTGTTTCAGTTCTGCTGTTTTGCAGGGTAAGTTTTGCGTCACCATAATTCCATTTGCTGCTAGGGATTTGCAGGATGCAAGGCCTTCCACGGAGGTGACCTTGATATCCTGCTTGAATCATGTCCAGGATAATTCACATACTGCCTTGACTGTTAAACTGACTGCAACAATGTTTATGGATGGCATCCATCTGTTTTCCTGTGCTGAGAATTGTACATGGATCCTGTTTCTCATGCTGTGCTCTTTCCTCTGACATGACAAGAGATGGAGAAATCCTAGGGAAATGAACAAAGGTGACCTCCCTTCCTTGTGGGAGAAGCCCATCTGATGGGTCATTTCCCAACCACTTCTGGGTTTGCTGCAGGTTGACTGTAATGAACACTCTTCTCAGCCTGCCTTAACCTGATGATAAACAGTTTTGTGGGTTGCACTACTTTTATTGTGATGGGAATAATTCCTAGGATTATGTGGTTATATCTCTAGAGATGGAAGGTATAAATAAACAAAGGTGTCCCTTATGAGGTATGCACAAATGCTTTGGAAAGTAACAGGCAGATGCATCAAGGAGTTACAAGAATCAGGATTTCCAAGGCAGTAAACAAGTTTTTTGTTGAATGACTTCATCTGTATTTGCTATGGATGATTTCCCCTCCTCTTCCTCCTCTCTCCTGCCAAACAAAACTAGCAGAGCTCCATAGTTAATTTTTCCTGATGCTACTTTTACCCTGGATAATTTTAGTTGAAATAAATTCCTTAAAATTATTCTGCTTCTAACTGTAAGACTTCTTTTTTGTCACTCTACATTGTTTACCTCTAAGTTGCTCCAGAGTTAATGAAGCTGCATTAATGAATCAAGCAATGTGCAGGGCTAAGATTGGCTGTATCATGGTCCAGTGGTGCTTAATTACCATGTAAGATTTTATGGAGTGCAGTACATGGGATTTTGTAATGTGCTTTTTATTATGTTGTCTCTTGAAAATTTAAGGAAAATTAAGTTCTAAGAAGTATAAAACCACTTTTCATTCTTGCTTGCAATGATCTTAAAGTATGCTTTGAGGATGATATATTAGCCTCCTCCCAAGCAGAAGATGATGTCAGACTAGTGAGTCTAGTCCAACAGAAGGACTTGCTTTGGGTAGCTGGATTTGATTTTGATGCCCATATACCTAAACCATGAAAATCTCAATGTAAGCATACTTCTGTTGGCTTAATACTGGAGTTTCCTGTCTAAGTGCAAGGGAGGTGTAAAAACTAAAACTGCAAAACCAGTGTGAAACTAGGAGCTATCTTAACTCAGTTTTACATTTAAATGGTTATGTGCTAAAGGAGTAATAGGGGAAAGGTTTTTGTTTTGCAGTTCATCTTCCAGCAGTGAAGCATGTGTCCTCCATGTGCTGTAGGCTTCTTCCAGGGGTGCATAACTGTTTTGCACATCATCGCAGGTACAGAATCACATATTAAAGACAGTTACAAAATTTAGCCTCTTTGTAGACTTGTGAATAAGTTTTGGTGGTTTATGTCTTGTTTATTTTGTTAAATTTTCATTTTGACGTGTCATGAATGACAGATAACTTGAAATGTCATAGTGTGACATAGAACATCATAGGGTGCAGCAGATTCTTATGCTTAGATGTAACACACCAAACCCCTTGAGATACAGGACACATGTACTCTTCTTTCTAGTGAAGTGGCAGACGAAAAAGAAAGCATACCTTGTTTTCTGACAGTAGCTAAACATTCCTGATAAATTCAAGAGGATCTGAGATCCAACTTGAAGGATCCTGGTTTTAACTTTATTTTTTAGATTTTAGTCACAACATCTGTGTTGTCAATTTGAAAAGGCAGAGCATTCAGCATTTTTTCTATTACTTTGTTATATTTCATTCCAGTATTATCTGTACACCTTCTGAAAGTGTAGTACTGGATGTGGTGGTCTGTCCAAGGTTTGCTTTTTCATCTTTTTCCAAGGAAGTAATACCTATGCAGCAGGTTGACATTTTTAAGAGGGATTTTTTTGGTGTTTGTCTTAAAGGAAATAAATAAATAAGATTTCTCTGTATTTTTTTAGGGAAGGAAAGGTCAGATGCTCATATACAGAATGGAAGTTGAACTTCATCTTTCTGGTGGTTATGGGATTAAGACAATTTTTTGGACCAGTCTCCTCTCCAGAGCAGCTTTTACTATAAAATAAAGAGCTATCTTGTGCAAGAAAAAAGAACTGATTGTAAATTTATTTTTCATTTGACTTTCAGATATTAAACTGATAATTTATTCTGTTGCTGGTAATCATGACAGTTTCCCAATACTTTCTTCTGCCTATGAATTGCTTTCCATCCATGCTCTGGTTTATAGCATAGAAAGTTAGAAGCATGTACATACATAACAAAGAAGAGACAGAGATGTATTTTTATCTTGCTAGTATTTGAGACCTCTCTGAGATCTTGCTCCAGGAGCTAGGAATCGTAGAATCATCTGGAGAATTGATCTTTGTGAGGATCTGTAAACTACGTTAAAGGCAGCTCTATTTATTGGATGTTTCTCAAAAAATAAGGCAAAACTCTGCCTTGGGCCCTGGTGTCTCTTAAAGCTGAAGGAGAAGTTGTCTTACTGTTGTCAGCATCAAAAACTCATGTGGGATGAATTTGCTGTTTCTGTTGGACTAAAAAATGCACCTACTGAATTTTGTGTGGTGGTTCTTGCAAGTAACCCATGTGATTCTGAGATAAAGTCTAGAAGGTACCCATTCTGAGGTAAAGTCTGCCACTTTTCCACTGATTCTGCAGAATGGGAACTTGGACTTAGGTTATGATCACATATTGTCCTTTTAGCCTATGTTGTGTTCCTGGGTTTGAGGACAGAATAAATCATGGCTGAATTAAGTGTGAATTGCTGATAAAATGTTATATATTGAACTGAATATTCTCTGCACTCCACCCCCTTCAAGAACAGCCAGTGTTTATGCAGATATTGCCTCTACACTGTTATATATATGATTTTGATAGTGTCACAAGTTTTATTGAGTAAATGTACTGGTGCATTCGTATGCTTTTCAGCTGTTCAATTATACTATTCTTTTTTAATCAGTGAACCAACTGAAATTGTTATCAGTACAAAGCTTATAAATGGAGTTTGTATTTTAAGTAATTACAGTTATTTTGCTTCTTTTTTTTTTCTTTTTTTTAGCAGAAGCACCTGGAAAACATAATACTTGTCTTATACATTTAAAATGGAATAAAACACTATGCTTAATATTCTTTTTCATCTTTACTATTGAGGCAGGAACTGAAATGGAAGAGTTTGGGAGATGAAATCTTGTAAGTGATGCTGTTCAAGAGTAATAGCTTGTGTTGTCTAAAGGCAATCCCATTAAGCAGTTCTTGTATATCTGTATAGCATGTATTTTAAAATTAAGATGGGAGCACCACTCTTGCTAATAATTAAATGAAGCAGTAGTTTCTTATGAAAGGTACATTTTGCAGCAATCTGCATTAACAGTAGGCAGTGGAATGCCAGTCTAGGCAGGTAAGATGCAGGTGTGGAGCGTTTGGAAATAATCAGAAGAACATGTTTATTTCATGGCAGTAGCAATTTATACAGAAGAAATACAGAATGAATTATTTATAGATCTTGTCTCTTCTAATGATGTGTTCCTTGGATGTTGGTTTGGTGTAGGATTAGGTATCTTCTCTTTCTGAAATTCTTTTCCTTAAAGTTATACAATCTCACTACTAACAAAAGTTTGAGCAGTCTTTGGCAAGGGGATGCCTTCCTTAGCATGTACCAACACAAAACCTCATTCCATGAGACTTGGTGTTTTAATTCTAAGTACAAAAAACCAGAAACCAAATACCACCTTTTTTTGTTGCAAGTTTCATAACCATTTATTAATTATCAGTTTCTTCGAAGTCTATGTTTTAATCAGATTTTAACATTTTCTTCATGGAATGGTGGGATGATATTACATTTCAGCAAAAATGATGTGTATTCATTAGCTCTTTAATGTACATTTTGATCTTATTACAAAACCATTGAGGCCAGTATATTCAAAATGCCACCTGGTGTATTTTGGATAATTATTACTATATTATTTTAAATTAGATTATCAAATTATAAGCTTGTGTTTTATGTATGTACTCCTCTAAATTTCTAAACTCTGACTCTTCTTCATGAGTGGAAGTCACTTTTTTTTTTAATTAATCCGAAAATGAGAGAAGGCTTTTGTGTTTTGATGTATTGTCTTCTGCTGTGGGGTGCAGTTACACTAGAATAAGGTTTCTATGTGATTTGGTTGTTCTGATTTGGCAGAGGAATAAAGATTCTAATTCCAGTTTATCTGTATCCATGTTGGGGCTTATGCAATTATTAACACTGTTTAGAGCTTTACTGAACTTTCCTAGCTTAGCTCTCTCTGCCACCTGAGTGAGTCATTTATGAGTTACCGTTTGTCAGCTAATCTGTTGTAATTTTCCTGTGTTTGCATTTGTCTATGGCAAGCTAGTCAGGTAGCAATCACCTGTTAACAGAAGAGAGATTTCTATTAGTGTTTCTTCTGTGGAGATGGGGGAAAAAGAAAAAAGAAAGCCTTTATATTTTGAAAAATGGAACGGAGAATGAGACTGACTCATTGTCCTGTGGGATCCTTGGGAGCTGTGGAATGTGTAATGTGGGGAACAAACCGGTTGAAGACACATCTTTTGTAATTGGGATATGGAAATAGTGCCAAAAAAAGCGCTTTTGTAACATTTTCCATATGATTGAGGGAATTTCAGACAGCTGTCTCTGCATGTCTCTCTATCCCTCTTCTATCTTTTTTTTTGTTTCCTTCCATTGGGCATAAAAATATTTATAGAGAAAAATTAGTTTTATCCTACTAAATGTGGCTTTTTAGTTTTGTTTTTTTTGAGGAGGGGAAATGAGAAGAGAGCCACTGAATATTCCAAATAAGATAAAAGAAATGGCATCTTTAGAAACGCTTCTTGAGCTGTATCCTCATGTTAGTGTGCGTCTTCTTTCAGCCATCACTAACTGCACTAACTCTGTACTTGTTACTGAGATCTAGCAATGTCTCTGCACTTCACAACTCTTACTATGGAAGGCAATTCATACTATGTTTTTGCTTCATGTTCACTGCCACTTGCCTACTTATATTTCATTAAACCAATTAGGGTATCTTAGTAGTTTCACCAGGTCACTTCAGATGAAAACAGAGAACAGAGGACCTTGAAATGCCATAGAAGCTTCCCCTATCTAACCATGCTTCCCCTTGAGGTTACTAAATATAGAGACTCCTTATCTGTAACTGCTGCCTTAACCATGAGGACAGACCCAAATCCCAGAGCCAAATGCATAATCCAAGAGCCAGATAGTCAGTATGGCCATTGTCCCAGGGAGCAGTGCCTCTCAGCCTTTCCTCAGCATAGTTCTGGCTTCAGAGACTGGCAACTCTGAGTCACCTACAGCTATTCACTTCCCCTCTGTTGTGCCAGCACAGCTCAGTGTGAGGCTGTGGTAACATAAGCAGAAAATGGTACTGTATTAGAATAACTTTTTGCTTTCCAAAGGGTTATTGTTAAGATTAATTAGTTTTCTGAGTATTGTAGAAATTGCATTGGGCCCAGGGGAGGAGATGGTGCAAGCATGAGAGAGTAGCCCATGAGGGGTCAGGAAATCTTTTTGGGACTACTACTACCAAAAAACTTCCTGCAATAGTAGTAGCCAATTCTGTTGATTGTCTGCCTTTCAGTAGGAGGCTGTTTGCCAATTTATAGGCAATAATCCTAGCATGGATCTAGCCACAGTTTAATAAAGAAGAGAAACTATATGGGGAGTTCTGTAGCAGAAATGCAAATTTTATTGTGTGTGTGCCCCGCTACCCTGAGTTAGAGAGGTGGCAAGTCTCCTTGTCTAGCCTTCTGACCACTGAAATATGCTTTTTTTTTTTAGGGTAGAATGGAAAAAGAGAGTTGTTCCCTCCTTTATTTGGTTCTGACAGAAATTATTGTTTGTCCTAGGCTTGCAAATATCTCTATAACCGTTCCTAGCTATGATCAGCTGAGCTGGTTGTGTGCTGTCTACTTTTGCTACCTTTGAACAATACCCCTGAGCTTGCTCTCTGTATATGCCACCACCTCATCACCTGCAGCCCTGCACAAACTCCAGGTATCACAAAATATTTGTGTTGCTTAACTTCTTTATTTGACTGTAGGTAAGTATGGATTCTTTAAGAAGTCGAAGTGTATTCTAATAGCACTAACCATAGAATCATTAAGGTTGGAAAAGACCTCTAAGACTGGACCTCAAGTCCAACCACCGATCCAACGCTACCGTGCCCACTAAACCATGTTGCAAAGTGCCATGTCTACATGTTTTCTGAATACCTCCGGGGGTGGTGACTCCACTGCTTCCCTGGGGAGCCTTTCCCAAAGCCTGACCACTCTTTCAGGGAAGAAATTTTTCCTAATATCCAACCCGAACCTCCCAAGGCACAACTTGAGATCATTTTCTCTTGTCTTATTGCTAGTCATCTGGGAGAACAGAGCAACTCCTACCTTGCTACAACCTTCTTTCAGGTTGCTATGGTTCAGATAGTAATTATACTCAAACAGCCCAGCAGACAGTTAGGGACAAATTCTATTGAATTTTTGCTTTTAGGCCTTTCTTTTCTTCAGATGTGGTCTTTTATTCAGCATATGAGTGTATATGTATGCCTACATTGCTAAAATGTTTTAATTTCTTTCTGCTTCCTCTTTCTGCGTATCATAGATTTTATATCTATCACTGTGTCCTACAATCATTTTTTTAATTAAGAGAATGATTACCTATAATTGTATCAGTCAGAGATGTTGAAGAAGCCATTTGAAGTCCACTGTGCTTGTTTGTTTTTTTTGATGTGGCCAAAAAAGACTAGACAAAATCCCGAGGGTGCTTGTCCTTTAGAGGTATGGGAGGTGAAGCTCAGCTGGTATTTTTTTAAAGCTCTGCTTGCACAGGTTTCTTTGCCTCTTGGTGTGTCTGGTATTTCAGGTAGAGGTTGGAAAATGAATGTCTTTGAAATTTCAGCTTTCAACATTTGCTAAAACTAATGTCACACTTGATGGCACTTACCAATTAACCAGAAGATTGACTGTGCTTTTTTTCCCCACTGAGGTCTTGCATGAGACCTTATTTCTACTCACCATTCATTGATTCCAGTGGGAGAAGCTGACTTTGGTGTTCTTGTTCTGAATGCAAACTGCAAGAGCTGTTAGAGTTACAGATTTATATTTTACTTTTTATCTCTGATCATCAGTTTCAAATCTGCCTGAGGCCATTGAAATGAGGAACAATTGTACAGTGAAAAGTGCATCCCCCCGAAAAGGGAGATACTGTGCAGGTCACAGACCTGTGGAAATGGATTGTAGCTGATTTTTAGCTGCAAAATCTGCAGGAAAACATTGTCAGTGACACTGAAAACAAAATTGAATTTGACAGACCTGCTCCTTTTTAGTGTTTTGTCTGTTTGCCAAATCTTGCTCTCAAGGGGAAAACTTTGGCCCCTTGTGAACAACACCAGAGATGAATTTCCTTCTGGGCCTCAAGGCAAGGTACTATGGCTTGTCATGGTTTGCTAATGGCACCATTAAGTCACTCTTCTATTTGTAAGATATCTTGTGAAGCATTGCATGAAATTGATCTAAAAGAATTTATGGGAGAATGTAATCCATTTATAGAAACAAACATCCGTGTAGAAAGAAAGGAGGAAAATGGAGAACTCTTCTGTAGTTCAGAAAAAGCTGTGGGATGTCCACTTGGGGCGTGTACACGTGGAACTAAAGTATAACAAAAACCTGAATGTCCATTTGATTTTAAATATTTACTAGGAGGAAGCATTTTCTTGCACCAAATGAAAATGAGTTTTGAAATTGTTCAGTCTTCAAGGTTTATGGCTTCAGCAGCCTGAGATTTGATGACTAGGCATGTGATTCTTCACTAATGGACTCTAAAGAGTACCGTAAACAGCTGTGGACTTTGTTAATTATATTGTTTATCAGTATTTTATTATTAACAACAAGACAATTGCTGTTTTCATAGACTGGTTGGGGCTGGAAGGGTCCATTAAAGGTTATCTCGTTGTTTGGACAGGAAATTGTATGATAACATTGATCTAGTATTTCGCTCTAGTGGACGTAGGATTGTTTTCCCTTTGGTTCCAAATAGTCACTAACAATTTTATGTAAATGAGTTGTGGTTTGTTTTTTCGAGGCAATACCTGAGACCTTCTCATCTGAACAACATGAGAATAAATGCTTTACTTACATAGCAATATCACTGCTTTACCTCATCTTTCCTATCATCTGTAGTCAGAAAAAAGTGAGATTATAGGATCTGTATTGACTCATGGGTATGGTATTCCAGATGACTGGAAAGGATAGAGCTGTTTTGCATGCTTCTGTAACTACTAGACAAGCAGAGTAGAGAGGAGTGTAATTGGTAACTGACTTGCTGCCTAGATTATATTCTTTAATATGCCCTTGAGTAAAAAGCTATTTTTGTGCTTTAATAGGATTGTTTCATTTCAGGAATTTAAAACTGTTTATAAATTAGGTAAGAAAGACATTTAAAAACTTCAGAGAATGAGCCAGGTTTTGCTGATCTTGTGTGAAAAGTTCCCTCCTAATATTCCATTTATGTGGTTGCAGATTATGATAATAACTTAGTGTCGTATATGTACAGTATTGTTATGTATATGTAATGGACTTGGTTTATAGTTTCTGTGTTTTTGTACTTTTATTACTCATCTATTTGCCATGCAGTCTACGAGGAAATGTAATGAAATAGAGTAGGGGCTACCTCCAAAGCTGTGAAAGGAAGTAATTTCTTTGAAGTACAATAGCAGATGTAAAGGACTAATTCAAAGCAGATTTAGGCAATACATGCTTTGAAATGCTAGCCTGCAAATAGGCAGGTATTGCCATTATTATTTGAATAAAGTTATATCAAACTGTCTTCTGAAACTTAACTCTGGAGATCAGGTCTAAGAGTAGATACTTAGGTTAAGTTTTGATAAGGGTTGTCATTTTTGTTTCCTATCTATTACGCTCTATTTGTCAAGAAGTGGAATCCCAGAAGTGCTGCCTGCATCTTATCAAACTGGGAATTAGCCATGACTATCCCTGAAGGTATTCTATGATGGCAACTTCATAATAGTTTGTGATAAGCCCTCAAATTTATAGGAAAAACTGCACAAATAACTCTGAAATCAAATTACATTGTATTTAGAATGTTACTTCAGAAGATTTATAGCTTCTTGTATCTTTGTACTGTAATTTTCTTATGGATTTTAAAGGTTCAGTTGGTTTTACATCAGGAGCTTAAATCAGGCTTTGTTCTGTAATAAACAGGAAAACAAAGGGGATGGAATATGCAATTTGCATGAAAACCAGGTAAGACCAAATTATTCTTTACAGTACACATGCTTTATTTTTCACAGAACTAATGCAAATAGGAGAACCTTAAACATAAATCTGAAATTTTTTCTTACTCTTTAGTGCTTCAGAATTATTTCTTTCCACCTGTATAATGATTCTTAAAAAAAACCAAAAAAAAATCTCAACTGATTAACTGCTCTATCAAGCTCCAAAATAGGTAGTTGTGAATACATGCTTTTCTTCCCACAGCCACAAAGGGCGAAAAACATAGCTGTGAAAGTCCAAGTGCTGCTGGACTGAGTGTGGTGGTAGGAGCTGAGGAGAAGTCAGGGCACTGTTCTTGGCTGTTATGGATGGGGAGACGGGCTTTTTCAGCACTGAAGAGGTAAAATGTGATTAGCAATAGATAGACTGGAAGATGTCTACCATCAGGAAGAAATAACAGAATGGCAGTCTGGGCTTTTTTCTATTTTAATTTCGTTGTTGCTACTAAAGCACTAAACAAGGGTGGGCAAGTGGTGTAAGAGTTAGTGCAGAACTACAAGAGGAACTGCACTTGGAATGTTTTCTTGGGGTTGATTTGTATCATAGACTGCTGGTAATTCATGCCACAGGTGGGAGTTTTAGGGCAATGTGTGCATAATGCAGTAGGCTGATCTGTTTTCCTTGTCAGAGAAAAAGTTGGCTTCTCATTTTTGTGTTATAACACTAGATTTTTTTGTTTGTTTATGGCTGACAAAAAAGGATCCAAACATTTTTTCATTTGTTTCTTCACTTGCTGAGACAAACATTGTTCCATGAAAGCCAGCTGTGGGAGCAGTGGTTGTGTGACATCAAATGATTGCTTCCCAGGCTGTGCCCTTGCTAAAGGATCTGTGAGCAGTAGTGCCCCTTTTCTGTGAGAGCAGGACCATTGGGGAATTGCTGCTTCTCTGAAAGCCAGCAATGGATTGCACCTGAGCTAGCTGAGTAAGTGAGGTGCCTGAAGGCATTTCTTGTAATGACAGCCTGTCATCTGGCTTAATTAAGGCCTCTCTTCAAAAGAGATGACTTTAACCACTGTAGGGATTTTTAAAGCTTGTCTCTTCCCTGGTAGATGTAGGCACCCAGTAGGGATCAAGGCTTGTCGCTGATCTTTGCCTGCTACAGGCCAAGAGTAATTCTGAAGTGCAACAAAGCAGATGGAAAGGATTTGTTGGATCAGCTGCTAGACATGTTTGTCTCCTGTCCTCATTCCCTAGAAAAAAATAACAAGTGTGTGTGTGTATGGGAAGCTGGCGTGTTCACGCTTGCTTTCTACAGGAACTAAAAAGTGAAAAATCCCAAAGTCTGAGGTTTCTCCTTTGCAAAGGACAAAGGAAGGCAGATAACCACCCACTAATGTCCTAGTTCTTAGGAAAGAAAAAAAAATCTTATGAGTCTGAAGGAGCTGGGTTTGCTTAGCCTGGAAAAGCAGGCTTAGGGAGTAGCTTGTAGCAGCCTTCTACCTCTAGAAGGATTAGAGAAGATGGAGACAGGTTTTCTCAGAGGAGCAGAGAGGAAAGAATCATCAGCCACAAGTTGTAACAAGAGAAATTCCAACTAAATATAAGAAAAAAAAATTACAGACTGGAATAATGTCTGGCAGAGGCTTGGCATAAACATCCTTGGAAATATTCAAAACTGAACAAGTCAAGGCCCTGAACAACCTGTTGTAACTTTGAAATTGGGCCTACTCTAGGCAGGAGGTTTGACTAGGTGACATCTATAGGTCTCCCAATCTGAATTATTTCATGATTTTATTATTTCTACAATGCTGCTGCTGCTGTTCATGTTATTTGTAGTACAAATATACAAACACTGGCAGGTTTATTGAAATGTGCCTAAACAGTGTTAAGAGAATCCTCATCTATGGACAGGTCAAGCAAGTTCTCTCTTTAATCTCACTGAGCTGGCATAGTGTTACCTCCAGAAGATAAAAACATTGGAAGTTTAATTATTTTACTTGTAGAGTGGTAGATTGAAGAACTGAATGTCATGAACCATATACCTGTTGTCTTAGTGCATAAGTAAACCAGTAACTGGTTATCCTGAATGTACCATTCTTGATCCTCTCTTAAGATCTCTGCAATTAAGTGTAGGCTACTCTTGCAAGGCATTACAATTTGTGATACTCTAAAGAAAGCTTGAAGGATTGTATTTGGCAACAAAATTTGATATAGCAATGACTTTCCATGGAAGATATATGAAGGATTCTTTAGTTTCAGCTATGAGATTAGTGGTCATCATAGTGTAGGAAATTTTGATTTGCCCTAAGCATTTTACTAGTTACATAGGAGTTTGAAGCCACTTTTTGTTGTTGTGTTGCTTCGGAAGTAAACAGTTCTATCAAAGACAGAATGAAAACATTTTTTTAAAATAAGAAAAGAATAGGGAGAGAATAGTGCTGGGACAGAGAAATAAATCCAGCAGGTATTTTGTGGCTTCTGTAAACCAGAATATGTTTCCATGGTATAAATGATAGAGTAGAGAGATTATTAAAAGTGTAGAAGACAAATTGTTTTACCTATTTTGTCTGCTACGAATAACCAAATTTCTAGGTAAACTGAAACAACTTCATTAATATAAGTGAGGGGTCACCAGAATAAGAATAGAATTGAATTCCACAGAGGATCTGCCCTTACTGAAGCTGTGAAGTAACAAGCTAATGTTCTGCCCAACATTTCCAAGAAAAAAGCATAGCTTAACAGAAATCGGGTGTAGTGACAAAACTACGTGCCAAGGTGGGTGATGGTCAGTAGTCAGGTAAAGTAGCAGTGGTTGCATCTGCATCCTTTGTTTTGGGAATGTGAACGATACTTGAGTAGAGATGAATCAAATTATTTCATGCAAACCATAATTTTATGAAACAGAAGAAAAAGTATTTAATTCTGCCTTGAAGAAAAATGCCCCCCACTCCCCTTTTTTTTAAGCTACTTCAAAGTGCTGGGATCTTGAATGTTGTACTGTACTGTAAGTGTCTTATTTAAAGGTACTGCAATAACTCCCTTTCTTACACCAAGTCCAAACACTGCTTGCTGCTAAGGCATATGTATGTTGTAGAAACAGAAAGTAAGCTTTACAAACCTGCAAGTTTTAATTTACAAACCTGGCAAGTGTTAATGTAGTTAAAAATGTTTTAAGACATTAAGAATCAGCCTTGTGTTTTTAGAGGATCTTTCCAGGACCAAAGCAAGTAGGGATTTTACTCTGGTGGTTCCCAAGGAATGCTCATGTAGGGTTTCTCTGCCCCTGTTGTTCAGTTCTGATAGAAATCCAAATACCTGCCCTCCCTAATGTTTTCTGTCTTACCTCAGGTTAGCTTATAAATAGTTAATACATTCATCATAAGCTCTGAAGTAGTTAGTGCATAGAATACTGGTGCTAATTCAACAGCTGTGAATACGTGTTTGTTTTGGGGGCTGCATAACTTGGAATAAACATTTCATTAAATGTATTATGAATGATGTATTTAACAACTAGAGTAGGTCAATAATCTTCAGAATTAAATTTAGTGTCTTTTTATTAAAGGTTGTCTATTTCAGTGGTAAACAGTTCTGTAAGCATGTGGTGTTATAGACAGATGCTTCATATGGTCTGTTATGAGTGCTTTATTAAGTAGCTAGTCAATAGCAGCATTTACCAAATGAACTTAATTTATTGTATTTATTTTTTTCTAAGGGTTTCACAGTTCATTATAAATGATTTATTGACTGTATGCAAACCAGTTCAGTAAGCTATGCTCTTTCTCTTAAGATTAATTCATTGCTGGTAGAGCTAGGTATTACTAACACTGTGAATTGTTTGAGCAGTGTTTAAAAGCTGCTGAAACATCATCAGAAAATATTTGTTTATGCACATCTCCTTAGAAGTTGTCGTAGATGACATTTTATAACATTATTTTAAAACATTACATTGTCTGTAGAGTATGGTGCTTTCTGTAGTTCACACCAGTAAAAGCAGTTTGTGGGGATGTGTCCCATATACCTTAGAATTCAGCAATGTGTGTGGAAAAAAGGACTGTAAAACCTACTTCATAGGAACCACTCATCTATGGAAACAACATGTGGCGTTGTAACGTTTTGAACATTATTCTGCCTGATATTCCAACCTCAGATGGGTGCTTGATACTTTTAAGATTTTGGAGGTGGATTGTTACCTTTGTCTGAGAATCATTTCCTTTTCTATTTTTTATATAGCATGCCTGTCAGCAAACAAAACAGTTTTTCTGCTTTAGTGGTTGGATCAGTCTTTAGTTAGAGGAAGAATAAATACAGCATATTCTCACATTAAAGCTGATCTTCACAGCTCTTGTTAATATTACTGGTAACTGGCCTGTGAATATCTGAAAGAACAAGTTTGTCTGACAGTTACAGCGGTGAAGGAAACAACAACCTGGGGCAGAGACACAGTCAGAAATATAAGGAGAAAATGGGACTGAGAGCTTCATGGTGACTGCTTCAGGCCAAGACCCTTATTTCTTTCTAGCACTCATGACTCTTGGTTTCCTTTTCCAGCAGGTAATGAATTAACATGTTCAATTTTTCCTTCCCTTGGCTGACCCTCATATTATTTTGGTTCTCAGCCAGTTGGTCTCCTCACCATGCCAGTGTGCCCTTGTCTTGCTGTAGAGGGTAACTGGGTCTGATTAAAGCTCTCTGAACAGGATTTTGAATGTGGGGCTGACGTCTCAAATAGAGCTTCTAAGCATACTGTGGATGCAAAAAGCGTGTCTGTGAGCATCTCAAGATGTTCTGAAGCCCACTGAAAGGCTTTGAGGCAAGGGTAAGGGACTACAGAGCCAAGTATGGATACTTTTAAGCAGCCTGTAGAAGAGAAACCCNTCACACAATATAATTAGAAAGCTTAGTTGAAATTACCTTCAGAATATACAGCTGCATGTGGATTATCCTCCTGGTTATTTTGTGTTGTTTTTAAAAAGAAGAGAAGTATGATAGAAATTCATTGAGGTGTGCTATAGAAACAAATGTTAAAATAATTTCTCAAGGAATGTATATGGGAAGGGAATATGAAACTGGAAGTGCAAGATGCTATACTGTGTGCATGACAGAAGAAATAAAAGCAAACATGTAAAATATTTTCCCTTTAGCAGAGACTTGGAAGAAGAGAGAGGCAGCACAGTGATAGTATTGGAAGCATCACGTGTTACACTGTTATAACTACAGAGAAAGAGTATTGAAGAGCAGGAGGCTGCTCACTTCTTCAGATAAAAGTGAAGATGTTTGTATTGGCACGTTATGTTAGAATAGAAAGCACTGGTGAGCAAGATGAATCCATTTCTGAACATGTTGGATGCTCAAAAAGTGATTTACAATCCATAAATTGAAGCTGAATAGTGAGGCATTACAGATTTTGCTCCATCCTGTGGTTTCTTACAAAACTCCAAAAACAAACCCCCTCAATATTGCATCAATGATCACTGTATGTTTGTAGGAACTTCTTCAGGATCTTTTGCTTTCCTTTTAATTTTCCTCCTTTGTTGCATTTCCCACGAGTAAGCAGCTGCTGTACAGTGTTGCTACTACAAATTTTCTGCACCCTTTGTTAAACTAATGACTCTAGACTGTGATGTCCTGAAATTAACACAATTACAGAAAAGTGCTTTAAGTATGATAAAATTTTAAAGCATTGAATTTCTCTTCTAAGTAAATGAGTTAGCTGAAGCATGAAGGAGAAAAACCCTCTCTTGTGCAGACCCATGAATTTTGGTTTAGCTGCACTATGATGTTGCTTTCTTGGTGGCTCTGTAAGAACATGGGAAATTATTAGACCGGTTGTTGTTCGTATTAGTCTTAATTTGAATTAATCCATGACCTCCTGTTCCACTAAGACAAAATGTCCAGCTTTAGAGTCTGATACCAAGTCTGGTTATGCACAGGCTTGTTCTGTCTCAAGTTCCTTTCACCTGCCCTTCCCACTGCAATGTAAAAGCTGTGTAAGCTACTTGGGTACATTCAGAGTCTTTAGGACCCCTATTTATATTCCAGTATGTCAATTACTGACTCTATTGCTCAGTAATTTGGCATGTTAAGGTCCAAAATTAATTCTGTCTCTTCTCCTCCCAGCTGTTTTCTACTGCTGCTAGCAAAATCTGCTTTTTCTGTGATTCGGCAATTGGATATGTAAAACATGGAATTAATTTTCTCTTTGGACAGTGACAAGACAAATACTGTAAACCATGAGTTGGCTGTGACAAGTATGGGCTTGAGCCAAAGCTCACAAAAGTTAATGGAAAGAAGCTGGTTGACTGGACTAGATCTTAATTCTCTTGCTAGCAGAGAAGGGAGTGAAATCAATGGGATAAGTAGTCATGCATGTCTGATGTTACATGAGAAAATATTTGTGCTAACATATTAGGAGATTTGTCAGTTTGTGTTACCAGGACTGACAACACTACTGTGTCTGTGCCATTCTTCTCAAAACATTGACATTTGAGTTAGATTTAGCCTTGTGCCTTATATTAATTTCTTTGCATCCATCTCAGAATCCTCTGATCCTTGTTTTATGCTCTTGCCTTGCTTTCTGCTTTTGTAAAGACTGTGGGATTGACAGATGTTACGGTAAGGTTCCTATTCGCTGCAGATCTCTCTCTCACAGCTATTCTCACTCTGAATTTCATTTTTCACCCACTCTGCTCCTACCCCTGCTTTGTCTATTATGTGTCATGTTTCTATCAAAACCAGATAAACAAGAGAATGCACACACACACACCCCCATTGCTCCCCAAAATCCAAACCAAACCCTGTGGATCCTGCTTTTTAAAATATGAGACTTAACCAGGATTTGGAAAAAAGGCTACTTGATGC
Source organism: Galbula dea (assembly GCA_013399015.1). NCBI lineage: Eukaryota > Metazoa > Chordata > Aves > Piciformes > Galbulidae > Galbula > Galbula dea. Next base: position 6,141,458 of record VWZX01004666.1, read on the forward strand.
CTGATGACAGAGACTGTATAGGATCATTGTCACATCCACTGTGTGAAAGCTCTTGGGTCCCATTTCATACAGTGTAATGGTAAAATCTGTGTTGCTTCTGTCTGTCCAGTTTCTGGTAAATGTGTATCTGTGTCACAACAGCTTCCCTTCTGTTACGGAATGGCCTAGAATATGGCTAGCAGTGGTGTCAGTCTTTGAGGGTTATGCAGGATACACCCTATAACAACTGCAATCTCTGCTTTTTGTTTTGTTTTGGTTTTTCTTCGGTATTCTGTCAGCTGTTTTTGCCAGGAGTCCTGATGCCAGGTAGAAGGAATTGTGGGGAGAATAGGGGAACAAGGTTGGAGTTTTATTCCTTCTTTGTGAAAGCTGTTTCTGCCAGCCATACATCCACTGCTGTCAGAAGAACTGGAATCCAGACCCTGAATCTTACAAATGAATATTGGCCGAAAAAACTAATCGGTTCCAGAGGCTGCTCTATGGATGTGTTTTTTGTGGTTTGCTACTGTCCTTCTCCAGGGAGTCTGGTTAGAGGCATAAGGAGGTGTCTGAGATAGCAGCTATCCAAACCCAGCATGTGCTGTTAATTGAGCAGCTGAAGAGGAGCCACATCCAGATTGCTGCCAGATGTTTGGCTCTGTGCAGATTTTCAAGCTGTGAAGCTGGGTCCCTGCCAGGACTGATAAGGCTAGGCATAAAATATTGGAGATGGCATCATGTTGGCCCGAAGGGTAGCATTTCAAAAGCATGTCATTCTTGGGATTTAAAAATTTTGCAGGATTGCTGAGACTCAGCCTCATTTTTGAAAAGCTGTTTGGGCACACAATAAGAAATCTACTTGATGCCTGATTTACTGAGAATTTGGGTCGTAGGCATCTGTGTGTTATTTTATGAGGATCCTGAGACCTCTGAGTTGCTTTTCAAATATCTTGCCTAAAGTGGTGTTTATTTTGAAAGAGATAGTGTAAACAGGTACTTGTAGATACACAAAGCGTTTTACAGCTGCTGTGTGGGATGTTCTGAGCAGTGAGATGTGGAGATCTGAGCCCTCCCATTCCCACTTCTGTGCAGGAGCTTTAGAGCTACCAGCAAGGTATTGAACCTTTTCATGCTGTAAGCAGTTCCAGTCCTGTGCTTATCCAGCATGATGCCCTCATCGTCATGAGGACTTTTGAATATCCTTGTAAAAATAAGGATATGAATTATACTAAAGCAGATATAAGACTGTCTGTGAAAGGTGAGACCGAAGGCCTACTAGGCAGAAGTAAAAGACCAAAATAAGCATTGGACAATGCTTCCTCTGCTCTCTCCTCGCTCTCAGCAATTTGGGAGGCAGAAGTGGTTTTTGTTTAGTCTATAACCCTTGGCAAACTTCTTTCACGAACTTAGTCTTACCATGAACCCACGTAGTTCTACCATGTACTGTGGTGAGGAGTGCCACGGCTTAAATAAACCACTGGCATAGAAAATACCTCTGGCTTCACTCGATTCCCCCTTTTCATCTTCTTGAGAGGGGCAGTGAAAAATTATCCCTCCTTAGCCTCTTCATGCCACTCCAGGTACTATTTCCCCAGCTACTTGGAGAGGAAAGCTATTCAGTCTCTCAGTGCAGCCTAGAGAAACCTACCTTTATGTGATGTGGAGCTTCTCTTTTGGTAAAAGACAGTAGTTTGGAAACATTGAGTGTGGCAAACGGTACTGTAGCTTTCTGAACTCAAATGGATAATATCTGTAGATGTTATGTAGATCTATTGTGTTTAAAGAGCCTCTTTAAACACAATAATGTAGCCATTAAAGATATGAAATTTGTTGCTATGTTAGTAACCTGTATTTTGATTACCTAATCATTAGGCTAGGAGACAGGAATTCCTGCATTTTAACATTTATTCAGGTAGCCTTCCCAAATATGATCCAATATGCCTATATTGACTTCTAAAAAAAAAAAAAAAACATTATTCTTAAAGACTATTATATTTTACCATGAGAATCAACCAGCCAGCATTTTGTAAACACACAAGAGCTTTCCTTAAGTAATTTGCTATTGCTAACTTTAAAAAAAAGTGAATATTTTTGATAATGCTGATGTTGAACTGTTTGCATGTGGGACTGCATTAAGACGATCTGGTAGGAAATAATAGAGCACTACAAAGGCAAGGATATTACCTTTAAATATTAGTGAATACTTTAAAAGGTATTATTCTGTTGAACACTTTTGCAAGTAGTGTCTGCAACCTTGTTTAGGACGATGAAGTTGTGTCTGTGGTTTAGATGCTTCAGTGATGGACATAAAAATTAGAGATAAACATCAATACCTGTTGCTTATGAGCAGTGGTTCATAGCCTCCTGTTGTCTAGAAAATATATTTACATTTTCTCACCCTTTAAAGTCTGGCTTTCTGACTCTTTCTAAGCATTTCAAAACCTTAAACATTCCAGACATCACACAGATATTATTGAGGTTATAAGGAAAGTTAAACTCTGCTGTGAAATCAATCTTTAGTACTATACCCACTAGTATTGGATCATGTCCCTGGCAGAAGATTTTTGTTACAAAAAATACAGTCCAGAAATGAGGACAATGTGTCTTTGAAATAATGCAGAAGAGCTGTAGTTAACTGAACAGATCTGTCTGTGTAGTTTTTGAAACTCCCTTGTCAACAACAAATGTTCTCCATTCCAGTTTTGATACTACTGTACAGCTGTGCATTTATCTTAATGCCATTTTAAGTCTATTTTTGTTAAAATACATCTCTAGAACAGGGAGAAGCATCCTCCTTTCCCATCTTTGTGGATGTGGTTAAGTGACTTGATCTTTCTTGGTCTTAAAACTTTTCATCTTCTGCCCTTACCAGAGGCCAATGCTGAACTTTGTGGGGGGAGGATATAGAATAATGTAAGATCAGTGCAGAGTAATAGCTGCTTCTGTCCTATTTGTGAGCAGGCTGAAGATCTTTTTCATAGGAGTCCATACAGATTGGCATGGTTTAAAATAATGTGGAACACATCAGTCTTTCTATCACTTAAATGTCTGAACTTTTCATTTTAAGGTGTGACCTAGATTTCTCAGTTCTTGCCCATTCCAAAGCTTTTTCTCTGCACCTGATAAAATGAGAGCTCAAGAAAAGCTGCCCTTTAGCCTGTTCTGGCAATGCAGATCCCTTTTGGAGTTGTGAAGGTGTCACAGGTCTTCTGATGAGCAGTGGTCAGCAGGATTGTGTTTTGTACTGTAAAACACTAGCAGCACAACAGGCTTTGTTTTTTGTTTTTTGTTTTTTTTTTTTTCGCTTTCACTTGGTAAGCAGAACAAATTCCATCCTGACAATCCAGGAACCATTGTACATATTGTGGTTGAAGTTCAGAGCTTTTCTTTGTTTCTGTTGCAGGGAGTGGTCTTTGAAGTTTCATTGTTCCATCAGAAAAAACATAGATGGCTGTAGGTGGGTGGATGTCCCCCTCCAAAAGCACGCACAAGCAATTAAGTGTAACTTGTAGGTATATTTGGGGGGTGGGGGAGTGGTGGATATGATATTGTTTTCATAAAGTGCTTAAGAATTTTTAAAGAGCTGTAGGGGCCAGTTGGGACACCTCTAAATAATTAGTTTTTCAGTTAACTCTTTCAGTTCACCCTCCAGGACAGGGAATCCTTAAAGGTACTCGGAGCACTAGCAAAATTCCAGTAGCTGTGAACAGCAGCTATGATTTCTGAAGTTCTGATCACTGTGAGATATCTGTGTGGATTTGCAGGTCAGCTGGAGCTTTGTATTTGGAGAAACTGAGCAGAGGCTGCTTGAAACTGTTATGCAGAGCATTTTGTAATCTTTTCTGTGGAACAGAATTCTAAGGTTGTGCATTCCTGCTGCATCAGGAAGGAAAATGAAGTAATGCATATTACTTTCATTTACGGTTAAGTGTTTTGTCTTACACTGTTTCTAGCCATTTTTAAGGCCAGGGGAGATGTATCTGCAACAGCAGCTATTTTCTGTCCTACTAGAAGTTCCATAACTCTGTAAAATACTGGATCTACTCCTATTAATCTTGAGATGATGTCAGAGAAGGTCTTGGTGAAGCCTGTGATCACTGCAATAAATATTTATAGCTCCATGATGGCTGCATTTATCCGCCTCCCCCAGCCCACTTGCTGAAGTCTCATTTTTGTTGTTTCAAGACAAACTCTCTAAGTAGTTTATTGCATGTAGGATTTAGAAGGAGGTTATTTTTCAGATAACTTCTTTTATTTCTGCTTGGCAGCTTTAATACATGACCTTTGTCCTAACCAGATCTTAAGCTTTTTCCATAATTCTTGACAATATAATGTTTCATTCTTTGGAGCCTTCTGACTTCATTCCGTTTCACTGACCTAGATTTTGCTGGTTGCGATTGATTGCTGGGTGATCTAAGCTGCTGTCTCCTAAAGCCTTAAATTCCCTTCTTTTTATAAAAGGAAAATTATTTCTTAACTCCTTGTTTAGAGTAGTGTCAGGAGAGACAAATTCAGGTGTTTTTTAACACTAATTTTCCTTCCTGAGGAAGTGATCCAGATTGGATTTCACTTAGAAAATAAAGAAATGACAGTGTAAACTGAATTTGCTGAAGCAGCAAACCTACAAGAGATGTGACAGCTCTGTTCCTTGTGCTGCAGGAGATGCGAGGTTAGGGAAATTGTTCTTCAGGCAATTGGGATTTTAAAGGGTTACAGTGGCCCTGCAGGGCTGTAAAATTGTTAAAGGAAAAAGCAGTGGGTTCTGCTTGCAGTGTACTGTCAATCCCCTAAGTCCTGGGGGAATGTTACTGTGGATTTGGACACATTCCAGAAGTGCTGCATATGAGGCTGTTCCCACCCCCATGTGACTGCTGTAGCTGTGAGGAGGATGAGAACACCCAGCATTTCTTTTTTCCTTTTTTTTGGTAAGCATTTCCCCCTCCTTCCCCCANACCTTTTTCAGAGGTATATTAAAATATGGCTATGGCTCTCAGAAGACTAAATACTAAATACCTCTTCTAGCTTTGTTGAGATAGAGTTAATTTCCTTCACAGTAGCTAGTATCCTGACCTGGGAAGTAAGCCAGTGGCTGTATGGTGCTTGGTTGCTGGCTGGGGTTAAACCAAGGCAATACCTCAGCAAATAAACATTGGAAGTTCTGAGGACATGATTTAGTTTGGTAAATGGATTGCATTTCTGGGTTGTGGAAAAAAGAAAGATGATAAATTCACTAATAAAAAAAATGAAGCTTCACTGTTTCTGTCAGAAATAATTTACATATGCTATTACTTGCCTTTCAGTGTTCATACATGGAACACTAAATGTAAATATTACCATGGTCTTGAAAAGAAGTATTTAGTAAAGGAGGAAGGACAGGTGTATACGAGAAAAGTAAGTGAATACTTTGATCCCAGCCCACTTCTGGCTTACAAAGCTGAGGATGTGGATTCAGAGGAAAGACTGTTGATGGGTTAACAATTGCACACATGCTCCTTAAGAAATCATTCCTTTGCAGGACGAGAGGAATGTCTTAATGCCTTGGCTTATGGCCAGAAGTGCCAGCAGTTATCAGAAGATTTAATGAAATTGTGTTATTAAAGTGAGGCTCTGGAAAGGTAGTGAGTGGGTCTGGCATGTGGAGCCACTTGTGAAATGGATAACACCTTTCATTATAAATAGCCCTTATTGCACCTTTGTGTTTACATGCAGTGTTTTCTCTCTAGGAATCGCACTGGTGACAGACATGCCCAAATCATTATAACATTTTCTGGGGAAGCTGTGCATTATTTTTGATTAGATCCAGTCCATACATGCTGTTGGCTGTAGAAGAGCCCATAATCAGTTGCAGTTGTCTCCCATGTAGTTTTCATGGTTATCCTCTTGCGTACAAAGGTGTTTGTGCAGTATTTTTTTTTCTTGGTCTCGTTTCATTGCCTTTTTTACAAAAGTGAATGTCAGCAATCACAGAACACTCATTTTCTTGTAGCCTTTCTTAGCTCTTTGCTAGTGTTCTGCAGCATGACAGCCCATTTAACTCTTTTGAGAATAACTAAAGCAGAGTTAAAAGTACTGATATTTCATATTTGGTTTTATGAACAGTTTTACCTTTTTAAAAAACTTGCCCCTATAGAAGGCCTTTGAAGCAGAAGGCAGAAATAAAGGTAGTTGCTATTCAGTAGGACAGCTTAGCGTTCTAGTTCATGTGTCTTAAGAATTTTCTTCAAGATGAAAGGAATGATTGTTGTTGGCTTTCACTTTTAATGGCCAGGAACATTTCTGCTAACTATGGATTCCCAATCACATTAAGGTTTTCTCAGTTTTTTTTGTTGACTTATATGCATAACATGGAGATTTACTTTCTGAAGGTTCTGGGGACACGTTTATTGCAACCTTTCAGTACTTAGAGGGGGCCTAGAAGAGAGATGGGGATGGTCTTTTAATCAGGACCTGTTGCAACAGGACAAGGGGCGATGGTTTTAAACTAAAGAGGTAGATTCAGACTCGATACAAGAAAGACATTCTTTACAGTGAGGGTGGTGAAATACTGGCACAGGTTGCCCAGTGAGGTGGTAGATGGCTCATCCCTGGAAATCTTCAAAGTCAGGTTGAATTGGGCTCTGAGCAACCTGATCTAGTTAAACATGTCCCTGCTTAACTACAGGTGAGTTGGACTAGATGACCTTTAAAGGTCCTTTCCAACCCAAAACATTCCATGATTCTGTATCTGAGAAGAGACAAAAAAGGAAGCTAGCTAAGAGACAAAAAGCATATATTTTTATAAATAATAATAAATTAGTCTGCTGGAAACATACCACCCTGACTTCAGGTCCCCTTATTAAGTGTCTATATAGAGAAAGTAGTCATCAATTCCATGAAATGTCTTCAATCAAACCCGAAGTCTGTGGTGCAGTTTAGAGGCTGCTGTTAATAGTATTTAGCATAATGATGTCATGGCAGGTAAACTTTAGAATGACATCTGTTGTTAAAGATTCTGCAAATTTGAAGACTTAAATGTTTGCTGAGTCCTAATTCTGCTGCATTTGCGATTGTTTCTGCATTCATATGATAATCAGGCTGCTCACAGTTGGTAATTATTACTACTGTTGTTTAAAGGATACAGAACAAAAGCATGTCTGTGGCCAGACGGTTTTAGAGATGTAAGCAGTAAGATGATAAAACTCATAAAATTCGGAGCCCATCATGTGCAGGATAACGATTAGAAAGCGGCTAAGCCTTTCTTGTCAACCTTCTAGTTAAAAGGAGAAAAAGTCTGTATTTGTAAGCAGCATGCTAGCATCTTAACTGAGATGAATGTCAGCATTTCCATAAACCTCCAATTTAGAAAATGAAAGTACTATAGGGACCATAAGGGGCTGAAGCTGATGTCTAGTTTCAGTTCTGTGTTGCTATGGAAGAGTGTCAAGGACGTTCAGTTTAATTGCAAGGGGAAGGCAAGCACAAAATTAAAAGAACAAGTAACAAAAGTGATGAGGTTTTCATGTTCCATGTGGATTCAACTTGTAAACTCCTTTTCTCTTCCTTTCTTCTTTTGTCTTTCTCCCTTTGCTTTGGGTCTTTCCATCTGCCTGTCTTCCTCCTGGTTTTTACCCACTCTTCCTCAGTAGCTCTAAGTCTGCTCTACTTTTGGTAGTTGTAGCAGTTTTAACAGGCAACATGGGCATTTTCCCTAGTTAGTCTGGCTTTGCTCTGGCAGCTTGCATTTCTGGCTTTTAATGAGCACCTGCCAACTTAAAATCTGTGGCATTAGCCAGTGTTTTTACCTCGGGGCAATTGTCTGTGATGCCTTTCAGCTTTCATCTTCCTCTGTGTCAAATGATGTTTTCCTACTGACATTCCAGTGTAAATAGGCCATTATTTTCTGGAAATTTCCCATTGCAAACTGCCTGATTTTTTTAAAGATGGACAATGAAAACCAAGCTGAGTTTCCTGCACACTCGCCTCTCAGTTCTGCTTGCAATTTTTCAGTTTTCTCCTATCAGCTTGAAAGTGTTGACTGATATTTTGTTATTATTTTTATTAGAGTCTGCTATGTGTCAGTGTTGCAGCCTGGAGGAAGTATAACTCCTGCAGAGCTGAGTAGGGAAACACTGTCAGGAAACTGTTTACGAGACAAGATAGAGAATAGATTGTTTGGCTTTGTCTTTGCCCGCTTATGTGTCCATGAAAACAGAAATCCAGTGAAACAGCTTGGAAGAAAAAAATTACATGTCAGAAATAGGCAAAATTATGAGGTGATAAGAAGGAATGTAATTATGCTGTTGCAGGCTTTAAAACATCATCTTATGTGTTCCACAATTGCGCACAGCCTTATGTCGGTGACTTTTCACACAAGAGGGCGCTCTTGGAATTTTAAAAGAAATATTAGGCTCTATTAGGGCCTTTTTTACATGCGTTTAGATTTTAATATACCATTTTCAAAGCTATCATAATTTACTAAGGTTCTGTCTCAGAACCTTAGAAAGTTGTGTCTCCCTTCTATATGTCCGTTCACAGTAGTTAATACAAGTACTATCTATTTTACAACCTTTAACCACAAAATTCTCTGTATGAGGAGGGATGATTGGCAACAAATCTGAACAGCATAACCATACAGATTTTGACAACAGCTATGTAAATAGTGGGTGATCACTCTATTGTGAAATGTAACGTTTGAATGATGTCAGTCAGAAATATGACCTAGTTTTAGTTGGCTGATAAAGCAAATCCTTGTATTGGAAAAGTATTATTACATTTTTAGTACCTGGAAAAAAGCAACTGTTTTTAGGCTAAGGTAGAAAACAAAACCAACCAATCAACCAAAGCAAATGAGAAACCAGAATCTCTTCAGGAAATCACAGTGGGAGCGTTGTTTTGTAGGAAATTATTTATTTATGGTTTTTACACTACTACTAAAGAAGTGTGTTCAGCTAAGGTCACTGTCTTGGGTAGGAAAACAGGGTAGGAAATCTTGCCTGTAATTGAAGAACTTGCTAATACAATAATAAAATATGGTGATACATTTGTAAAAGGTGGAAATTCTGTTTCCTGCTGAGTTCATCTCATCTGTTGTAGCTTAGATATGATGATTTTTGAACGTTAAATGCTGGTCGTGATTTGAACTGGATGACATGAAGGTGCAAGGCAGCGTAGGTCTTTAGCATCACTCTCTGACATCCAGTTTTCGTGGTAAGAAATGTTAAATGTTGGTGAGAATACACCAACTTTCTGGGAAGACAAATGTGTTAAATCTGGTTCTGGCTTTTTGGAGCTTGTGGGAGGAGGTTCTTCTACTTCTCCAGAGATGCTAATGCTTTCCCATGAGTTTCTTGACTCCTACCTACACTGTTTTTAAAGGCAGAACACTTGCTAAGCAGAATACAAAACATAGTAAAAGAGATGTTAATGCATTAGTTTTGCAATGTAGTGTTATTCTGGGCCTCTTGTGAGTGTTGAGAGAGAGAGAATATATTTTCTTAATGTCTGGGTATGCAGATTAGTGCCCTGTCTTTTAGGACAGGAAATTGTGGAGGGAATCAGTCTCATCCTTCCTCACTTACCTTTGAGTGAACTATTCTTTGTATTACAAAATTACCATGTCAACAGCCATAAATAATCACATTACTGGTTCTATAGCTGCACAGTCCTCGTAAGTTTAAGGATATTTTTTAGTGTCTATAAAAGTGAATGATTGCTTTCAGAAAGGTATTTAACATTCAACCTCTTTTTTTCCCTTGTAATGAGATCTGTGGCCTAGTAAGTTAATGTGTTAAAGAGCATTTGGTGTTAATTCAGTTGTCTTGCTGCTTATCTTCTGTCTTTCAGATTCAGTGACTGGTCTTGTTCTTCCCCTGTTCATAGACTTACAGGTCTGGAGAGAACCGCTGTGATCATCTCTGTGATCTTGCCCTAAGGCAAGATCAGCTATATTGGTCCTGTTGGATGAATAGTTGTTGAACTAGTTCTTAACACCTGCAATAAGACAGACCTTGCAGGCTAAACTGTGTTTCAGTACTGTTTGAAAATGTTGTCCTAATCAGTCTTGCTGGAACTTAATCCCTTTACTACTTTTTCTGTCCAACACGCACGCAGAACATTAGCCTTTTATGTATTTGAAACGTATCACGTTATCATCTTTGAATTAATCAAATATTTGCCCTAGCCTTTCCTCATGTTTTTTAAAAAAATCTCTGGTCTGTTGATCCTCATTGCTGATCATTCTCTGTATTTCCTATTTAATTTCCTTTTTTTTTGATGTGTGGTGCTCAGAAGTGAGAATGGTATTGTATGTAGTCTTGCAGTTAAGCAGAAGTATTTTGTAGAAGTATGTTTCCATTTTGTTATTTTCATGCACTTAATCAAACTGCAGTTTGAGTCCAGTCTTAGGTTTCCTTTATAAACCAACTAATCCTGGATTTCTCATCAGTTGCATGCTTTCCAGTCATAGAAATTGAGTTCTGTTTGTTCTAAAATGAGGATATCAGAATTGACTTTGTACCATTTGCTGTCAGTTTGATAGCATCTTAATACTTTCAATAGTTGCCACACCTTGCATAATGTGAATCAACCATTTTATTTGTCTTTAATCATTAATCCACTGTCAACAGGAATTGTAAAATCCAGGATTTTTTTTAGTTCCCCTTCCTCCCCCCAGTGCTCATAGTTAAATTGGAAGCTAGCAATAATAGTTTGGATGACTCTTTTCTGCATATATTACATTCCTCAGAATTTCTTTTCATCTTGATGGGGAGTTATGATTGAAGTTTCTGTAGTTCCTAGCCATCTTCTTTGCTTAACTTAACCAGATGCTATATTAGCATATTGTTGTTCTGCTCCTGACTTAGACTAGTGTCCTTCCTGTTTCAGTGGAATTTCAAAGATAGTAATTAGCACAATAAATAGATTTGTTTTTCTTTCTTGTGAGGCGGGGAAGACGGAAGGTTTGCCAGCTTCTTGATCTGTCAGATCGAAGTGGATCTTGTTAAAAAGCTGTTTGCCTTTTTGTATTTGATTTACATTACCTGCTTTTCACAAGGAATTGTACCAGTTCTCTCTTGTTTCATGATTTCTAAATATTTTGTGTTTTCTGATCTGAGGCTCAGGCAAGCACAACACATAAGAAAAAATCAAAATGTTAATGTAATTTTAAATTACTTTCAGTCTAGCCCTAGTGCTCTTTCTTTCTAAAGAATGACCTTGATTTTTGTCCCTGCTGGGAAGAAATCTTCCTTAGACAACTACAGGCCATAATATGCCACCAGTTTTTAAGCAGAATTCCCCATAGATTTGTTCAGGGAGTTCCACTTAAAATGCACCATCACGGCAGAGCTCAGTCTAGTTACATATATCAAATGAAAGAATGCGGTTCACATACGCTCTTGAATCCAGTGTTTAAGCTTCAGTGGCCGCTAGAGGGAATGAGAGATTCCAGACTGTTTCCATTTCAAAAGAAACTTTTTTATTATTATTATTAGGTTTAGATTAATCTCTAAGAAGTAACTGTACATCTATATTAGCACATCTTTTTTATGGTAAGAACATTAAGTATATACGTAAGTGTTTGTAATTCTTATCTCCACTGTGGGTTTTCTAGCTCTTCAACAGAAATTAGGTTGGTCCAACAGAAAGAGCTGCAAACCATCAGTACAAGAATAAAAACCTAAAGATTCTGATTAAAGTAGTATGGTTCTCCCCCTCTCAGAGACCTCTAGAGCTACTGGCAAAATATTGGATTAGCGTGGCAAACGGTTGGGGCCTTCATTTATAATACTGTCAGACTGTTTATGCCAGCCACTAATGACTACAGAAGAGTAGGCATTTTGTGTAACTGAAAAATCTAAATTACATTCCAGACAGGTTGACACTGATGCTCCAAAGTGCAAGTTTGCAAGATGATAATTCCTAATCTCCACAGAAAAGAGGTGTCAAATTCAATTTTACTGAGGGACTGATTGTAATTTGCCTTTTAACTGTAAGATCCTACAGAAACAATACACTTGATTTGGCTTTTAGTGTTTTCACTTCACTTTTTGTTCTGCCTGTGCATAAGCATAGTGTATATAAGTTCCTGTTCCTGAGTTTCCAGCTACCCACTCTCTGGAAGCATGACTTAGCTGTCATTAATCCTGAAGATGCATCAGGATGCTTGAAATAGATCAGTGTTCCCAGAAATGGGGATTTTCTGGGAGTGTGGGGGAAAGTAGGTGTGGGCTTGCAAAAGAGTTATTAAGATAAGAAAAAAACCTGCCACTTTCTGGGTTGGAATATGTATTAATGGGGGAAAAACTAGGTTTTGAAGGTTAGAGTAACTTAGGGTCCTACGTATATTTCCACAGAAGCTACCAGAAGCACATGTGTGAATAGGAATGCATAGAATCAGAGAGATGTTTAAGCTGGAAAAAAAAAATTCAGATCATTCAGACCAATTGTTAACTCAACACTGCCAAAACTGTTTTAACCAATAAAGCTGGCACTATGAGATAGGCTGTTCATCAGTGTGAAGTTTGACCTTCACATATCCAGAATATTGTGTGACGTAGTTTAAGATCCTAAAAAAACCCCAAAAAACCAAAAAAAACCCCAAGCCCCCTGTTCTACAACATCTGTTGAGGTCCATACAAATTCCACTCTCAAAGGGTTTCAAAGAATAGATATCCTGAGTGTATAATGCAGCTAGCAGAATAAACAAAAAGCTTATTTTAACATTCTTTTTGAAGAAGGAGGAGGAGTGATATCAGGGAGAAAGTCCTGACAAGAAATCCCAATAATGAGAGTTTTTGGGGTATTTTGATAGCAGCTAGTATAATAATGAAAAGTGGTGAGTGTGCTATGACAGCCTCTTCAAGATGAGTAATGTTACACTTAAGAAGCTGCTTAGGATGAATTTACTGATAAAACAGACTTTTATAAGGTCTTCAGTACACATAGTACATACTGGCACTGGACCAAATAATTTAAAAGAAATATGTGCATACCCTAAAATAAATATCTTTTGGCTGTCTTGTGACTTTCAAAGTACTAATTTATGAAGAATAGATCTAAATATATTTTGTCCTGAAATAACTAACTCACCTCACCTCAGTATTTGTACAGTGTACATTTGGATCACTTGTGAATATTAACATGATCCAAATTGCTGCCCTGTGCAAACATTTACTAAGGCAGTGTGAGGTATAGTTTGTAGTTTGATGGAACTTAAAATGCCAATTAAAAATGATGACTTATTTAATGCCAACAGGACATACCCTGCAGTGCTTACTCAAGCAAAATTCTAATTGACTCCAGTGGGAGGTTTGCTGAAATAAGAACAGTAAAGAGAGGAAGAGACATAAGCAGAGGCAAGACCTCGAATATTACTCCAGGCATCATAAGGGGAAGCATTTTGTATTCCCTGGCACCAATGAGGAACCTGCCTCACTTACAGACAAAGATTAGAAGAGCAAGGATTTTTCTGTGTATCCAGAACTTCCTGCAATTGTAGTTCTCATTGGTTTTGCCAAAAGCTGACATTTCTTAGAAAACTACACGTTTAATGACAATGAAATAACTCATGAGCATGTATATGTTTTTCTAAATGGTCATGGGATGGTGAAATGAGAGGTAGGAGGGGAGATAGCATTAAAATGTACTCACAGAATGCCACATTTTACAAGAACCTTTTTAAAATATCTTAATTTAGAAACTTTTTTTCCAATTTTACAAAGTAAAAGGCCTTAAATATTTGAACCAGAGACAAAGTATCTAAACAAAACATGAAGTTGCAAACAACAACAAAAAATGTAATTTCCATCAATATTAGACTTTTTTAGGGACCTTCTGGTTCCCCATGTCCTACACCCAGCAGTCAGAAAAACCTGTTCTCTTCATCATGGACTAGTAAGGTATAAGGAACATTATTGAGTGATTCTGCTTGACTATTAATTCTAGGTGCTTTTTGGTTTTTTGTTGCTACTGCTTGAGATGTGTTCACTAGACAGACACATTGAAAGAGTTTCCTCTCATTTCATCACTGGATTTATTCCTAAATGCTTTTGACAGTACCAAAAACCCTAGAGAGCAAACCTGATTGATTACTATTCATTGATAAACTTAGTTGGTTGGTTTGTTTATTTTGCAGGTAGTAAGTTACTCTGTAGTTAGTGTGTACATATAAAATATAGTGGTTTAGTACCTTTTTTTTAACAATTTATGTAATGTAGTCACCTTGCACAATTTTACTACTACTACATTTGAATCAGCAGAACACTTTATTTCAGACTGATACACAGGTGTGGTAAGATGCTAAACCAAAGTAGTCAGAAATACTTCTAGAAGTTTTGAAACCGAAGACAGAATAATTTCATAGACTTGACATTTTTTAATATGGAAAGATAAATAATGATAAAAGCTTAAATGTGGCTAACAAATCCATTTATAATAGATTATATACACCTCTAGTAACTTCTGCTCTACCTTCTCCACTTTGTTCTCAGAAAACAGATGTGTTTTAAGAATGAGGAGAAAATGAATGCTAAGTTTATAGGGTCCTTCTGAAGAACTTTACCATTTACTGTATCATTGTGAGCAAGTGATGTCTTGCTCATGCTTGCTGTCTCTTGTGACTTTTTAAAATAATGCCTCTTGGATTTTGCTAATTATCCTGAGGGATAGTTAAGTGATCTATAGATGGAATAAAGAACTTGTTCTTTAAACACTGCTATTGTTCCAGCAGTGGAGATGTCAGCTCTTATTTTGGTGGTAGAAGATTTAACCAGTGGGCATGGGCATGTCAAAGGAACAGGATTGTTAAAGGCTTATGTTCAGTACAGGTTAGTTTTAATCCTTTCTAACTTCTATACAAGAGGAAAAATGTCAACTCTGGATTGGAATTCTGAGCTTAGAAAAAGAGCAACTGTAAACAACAGCTCTGTGATAGGTCCAACTTGGTGGTATCCTTCTAGCCCAAAGACTGCTGAAGCTACTTGAAGGCCATTTACCTTTGATAAATCTTGGAATTTTTTCCTTCCTTTTTGTGATTCTGCTCTTTAAATGATAGACAGTTAAGGGGAGCGTTCAGCTGACTTAGAGCTCTTTACTCAATACCATCTAAGACTAAATCACTGAAAATTTGTGTTAGATTTTGGCATCAACAGCGCCACATTTTACAAGAATTATGCTCTAGTAAGACTCTATCTTAGATCTAAATGCTAAAAATGAGAAATGTATCATTACTATAAATTATGTTTGTCTTTAGTAATATGACACTACTCCATTGTGACTAGGACAATCCTCATGCTACCATATATCATGGTTACAGTATAAATAAACTGAACAATAATCCTATATGAATTGTGTTTAAAATATAATTTTCACACTGATAGATCCCTCTTCTCCCACAGCTGCTTTAAATTATGCCAAAGTTTTTATTAATATTGTGCAAGTCTGTAATATTTATCTAGCTACATTTAAATTTTAGCATGTAATATGCTTAAAAGTTAGCAATTTTTAAATGTGCTTCTGAAAGTTTACTAGTGAATCCTGCAATTATAAAGAACTAATTTAAAAATACTTTTATTTTTCTGCCAGCACAATTTAAAAATAAATTTTGTAGTTTGATTTTGTTTTTCTTTTTTCACTTATGTTAGGAAACTTCAAATTTTCATGGACTATTGAGAATATTTTCCAAATCATGGGGTGTGTACTTCTTAAGTTCTTTCATGGAATCTCTTGCATAAGGAAAGGTGGGTTTTGGATTTCAGTCTAATGGAATTTGGCACCATGAAATATAGTGTACTAAAATACAGTTCTTTGGTGATCAATAAAGAAAACCCCTCACTACGCTGAAGTTTAAATACACTTTAAAACATGAGCAAATTGCAAACAGGCCTACAACTTAGATTTAACTTGGTGGTGGTAGTTTTGTTCTATCATGAGTATGTGTCTTTTAATTACAGCCTGGACACTAGTGACTGTTCTATTCTGCTCTGGTTGTGCACTTCTGCTGTTTGATTTTTCCTATTGAACATCCTTTTTTATGTTTCTCAGAGACTGGAAATTTAGGTATTCTAGATTTGGTCAGTTTAAAGAAGAGTAATTATATATGCTTTGGAGTAACTATGCTGTCTAATCCATAAGAAGCACTACAACTACACATGTAGACTAGTTTCTAAGGAAACAGCATCCCTGCCCCTGAGCCCCTCTTGGAAATGTTGGAAGTGAGGTGTCTCACTTAAATCACACCCTGTTTTTCCCAACCTAATCCTGAACTCAAATTCCCAACAGAATTATAGCTTTTTAAATGTTTGCAATGCCATTGTGAAGTTTACCATGCATTCCAAATGATTTAAGATACTTAAATGGTATTGGAACAAATTACTGCCTTCATTATGACAGAAAACAGATGAGTACATTATACTACTTAGTCTCAGCTTCTTTAACTAAAATACAGTGATTGTTTTTCATCCAGTAGTTCTGTAATTACTCTTTATGTTCACTTTAAGAATTAAGATGGGGGTTTTTTTGTCTCTTTAAATGGTTACAGCATCCTGCCTAGGGAGAGTAATCAGTTGTTAGGAAGGTCTTGTGGTGAAGCAGAGGCCTCTCCCTCCCCTACGTGGCTGTGCCTGTGTGTGTGGTTCTGTGGCACAATCTATTATTCTTGGACACTGCTAGGAAGATGAACAATTATTTAATTTGTATATTAATGTGAGTGGAATAGTGGTTTAAGATGGGTAAAATTTGACAAAAATCCTTTGCTACCTTCTGTAACTACTTTCTTGCTGCATCTCCTTTTAAAATTTTCTTTTATTCTATTGGAGTAAAGTTCAAAAAGTTGAGCATATTTACTAGATTGATAGGATCTAAGATTGTAATTCTGAGGAGTATCAAATACCTATCACTTCCATCACTAGATAACCTACTTACTGGTAGCTGGCTTACTGGTTAAAGAAATGCAAATCTGATGTCTCTATTAAGGAAAGGATCAACTAAGGTTTTAATTAATACACCTTGGTACAGGATTCTCCCCCTGGTGTTTACAAAGATCAGAAACAGTGTTGCTGCAGTTTTGGCCATCCAGAAGTGTCTGCAAGAATCTGTTGTGCATATGTTCTTCCACTTGTTTCCTGATTCCAGTCTTTCCAACTATGCTATTTTGCTGCATGTTCCAGTGATGAGATCTAAAGTGTGGTCTGCTCCAAGTGGCTCTACTTTCATTGGTATGAAAAGATTCACATAATTTCAGATCAACTGCAAATAAATGAGAAAATTTTGTCTATTGTACTGTCTTTTGTGAGAGCCAGTGAAGACAGTGTCTAGAGGGCATTCATATTTCATTGGTTAAAAAAAGGCATAAAGTTGGTGCAGTTGTAGAAGATGATATTTAAGAGAACAGATGTGAACTGGCCACTGTGGAAGGAAGGATTTGTAAATAAAATGTTTTCAAAAATCTTCAGGTATTCCTAATGAAGTGTTAGGAGGAAGCAGTAGATGCTGGGACAAAATGTCAGCATTCCATGTATGTAGTAGGATCAGTCACCTTTGTGATGAGAGGTATTTTTAGTGACCTACTGCTGATGTTTTATCAATAGTGCTTTAGTTTTGAAGAAGCCCTCAATGAGGTAATGCATCTGCATACAGATGCAGGCACAGTGGCTGGCTGAAGCAGTGGAACCTGGGACCCATTATTCCTACCACTTGATATTTGGGCTGGACTGGGGCTGTGTTTCTGCTGAAGCCAGCTTATGAGGATGTAAACAGGGGAAAGGATGTTACAGAGAAGGGGATGCTCTTCTCCTGGGATGCTAAAATTATCCCATGTCATCAACAAATGTGTTTTCCTAGAAGAAAAGAAACTGGTACTTAATCTAAGTATGTGCTATACAGACTACAGCATATGCTGATAAATACCAGATCTTAGCTCACAGAAGTCTTCAGAAGTCTGATACAGTTACACACTTTTCCAAGGACTCTTTGCCATTGTTTTGAATTACTCCTAAGGAAACTACTTAAAGGGCTTGGAGAACTGAGATGGTAAATAATGGATTGCAGAAATAATTGATCCTTCTGGTTTATTAGGTTGTGTCCCTGTTGTGGAAGTTTTGTCAATAACAATAACACTGTAGAGATGTCTGTCTGCGGTTAGTCTGTAGCTAGATCAAACTCTTCAAGGAGTTCTAGCTATGTGATTTCTCCTTGAAGAAGGTGATGTATTATTTAATTTGTAACTAGGTTCTAGGACATCTTGAAGTACAGCATTGTTATTTATCTTTGCTATTCAAGGAAAAAATCCACTGGTTATGTACAACTGTAGCCTGAGTTTGTGGAAATCTGGCTTGTTTGTGGTTGATAATGATTGTAGAATATTTTCAGAGCAGAATTAAACCTGTAACTTTTAAATTTGATTTGAAAGTGCAGGCTGTTTGCAGGAAACTGTTCAATGCAGTCTTTACTGAGCTCATGCTATTAGTTCTTATATACTTTGTATTTTATATATATTTTTTAATTGATTTGTTTTTAAATACCAGCCTAGCATAGGGAAAACATTTCATTAACACACCCTCTTGTTTCTCTGGTGATAGTAAAGGACTAGATCCAATGCTGAAGTTCTGTGTCAGCTCACAGTTAGCAAGTAGTCTCGCTCAGGATTGCTCTTCATAATCATTTGTGTGCTGGACAGTTAAACTGAACCTTTGTTGGTGTTCTACAAGTTTTAGCAACCCCATACAAAAATCTGTTACTGCAACTGGTGTGCTACCTTTCTGCATTAGTAACAAAGTAGCCTCTGATGGTTTCATTTCCTAACCTTCACAGGGTGAATGAAACTTTTGAGTTCGAAGTACCTGTGCTGACCTTCACTTCAAGCAGGCTTTTTATGTAAGCTTTTAGCCTTCTGCCAGACAGCAGCATTATCATAAATGAAAATAAAATAAGCACCTAGCTTGCATTCTCTTCTTACTTGAACAGAAATATTCAGAAATGTATAGATCCTGGTGTGGCAAACAAAGGCAGTCTGCTGACTGCATTTACATTTAAAGGTTTACTGTAGTGAGGGTTATTCCAATTCAAAAGAAAGTATTTGGTAGATGAATTGGCAAGCAGAATGACTTTAGTGTTTAAAGGAGCTCTGCCAAGAATTGGGTGAAAAATGTTTATTGTCTATCTGTACCTTTTGAAATTAGTAGATAGAGAAGAGATTTATAGAATCATAGAATTGCCAGCCTTGGAAGGGACCTTAAAGTCTGCCTTAGTCAGTGAAGGAGCTGCCATGTTCTGGGATGTAATTCCTTGTGACCTCTACCATGAAAATATGAATGAAGAGGAAAGAAATGTGATGACCAGTGACAATTGGTACTAAATTGTCTAATGAGGGATGCAGCCATAAAATAGTTACTGTTATGAGTTACTTTATGGAAGCTTCAAAACCCTTCTCTGGAAATGCCAGTATCATGTAGGCCATATGGCATATTCAAAATATGCTATGAATAGTCCAGGACAATACTAAGGAAAGCCAACCTGTAAATAAGGAGATCTGAATAAGGTGACAGACATGGAAGCTTACTTCTCTCAGTATCAGTCATGCAATCGTGTACTGCCAGTATTTTTACCAAAGTGCCATTCTCTTCATCTATGATTCTTGCAAGTGGGGTCCAGTGAGCTGCACTCAGTGCATCACATTCTCAATATAGTTGAAGCTTCAATAGTGTGGTGGAGGAATGGGTCCTCTGGCCCAGTTTTTGTATGACAATACTAACAGTAAAGCAAAGAAACTCTTTGAACTGTAGGCAATTTAGATCTTGTAGGAACAGTAGGCTGGAGGTATTTATAGTTGTATCAAATTGTTTCCTGTTCTTCTAAAGGGAATAAGCTTTCCCTGTTTTTTCCGTTGTACAGCCTTCTATTTTACCTAATTTTCCACTTTCTAAAAGGAAAAGAATAGTTGGAAGGAAAAGAAACCTTGTTTTGCAAATGTGTGGGGCAAATGGACACCTGCCTGATATGGCTAAGGAGCACACTCTTATTATAAGTCATGATCTACATCCAAAGCAACCTGGTGGTAAAAGTTAAGGCTGTTCTGACCTGGAGAAGATGGGTATGGTCCAGGGGTGAAAAACCTTCACGAAATTCTTCCTGCCAAAGTCCTCTGCCACTTATGGTAAAGGAGATTTGGTTCTAATCTGCCACTGTGTGAGGTTTATTTAGATTTTGTTCTAAATGAGAATTTATCCTCACATTTGAGTCAGATTCAGACATATTTCTGTGAAAACACGGAAAATAGTTCAGTTAAGGTAGAATTTATAGTCAACAGAATTGCTTTTTCATTAATTTAAACAAGGCAGATCATGTCTCTAAAAAGAGTTGATAAAAAGGTTTCTTGGCTGCATTGTCCAATCCTCATGATTTTTGTGTTTGAAATAATTGAGTTAATACCTGGCAGTAAATACAAAATCTGTGTGTGATGATTGATAGATTAAGCAGTAGGGATTCCAACAGAGATTAGACCACACATTCAGAAAGTGCAGATGTCAGTACTATTTTACATCATGATGCTGAGTTTAGCTGCCTGATGTTTCACATAAAAATGGGGCAATGGGGCTGTTACATCACTCTCTTTTCTTTTTTTCCCTGCTTTTTTTTCCCTGTTTTGTGTGGGGTTTATTGTTTTTTCTTTTTTTAAATTTTCCTTCACAATGGTGCTTTTGGCAGTGTTCATCCTTGCAGAGATCCAGCAATAACTGATGCGGCTGAAATGTGAAAGGCAATATAAGGCTATGAGCCCCACTGCATGGGTTAGGCCTTTTGCTGGAGTCTGAGAGGAGGAGAAAGTGCTAGAGGATTTGAGAGTGGAAGTTGAAAAGAGGCAATTTAGTGGTAGAATGAAAGGAGAAAAGCAGAGATGGAAAACTAAATGAGACAGGACTTTGGAAATGTTGTCACGTGTCTGATACTTGTCAGAGCTGCTACCATTCGTTTGGGCTCCTCATAGTTTGCTGGCACTTGCATAGTTTACTAGATAACATGTTTATATATTCATCTCAGATGCACTTTATAAGTGTGCATATGAATTCATGTAGAACAAGTAAAAGTCATAAAAGAAATATGTCCTGCCCTAAGGCCTTAAAATCATTGTAGGGAGAAGTGAGCTACGTGCATAAACACAGCAAAGTGAGAGAATAAATTCACTTTCACCAACTAAAAGCAAAATTGCAGCCAATTCTGAACAGAACTACCCACATGTAACTGATCACTGCTACTCAGCAATGCAGCCAGGATCTGCTGAACAGTAACAAATGCTGCTAAAAAGTCTAGTAATATTATCAAGAATAGACACCTAGCCTTTGCTGCAAATGTGTCATTAGTGACTCTTGTTAGTTTTCACTGCACCCAAGGGATGGAGCATTGGAACAGTGCCCTAGGGAGACAATGGACTTACATCACCATGAGTATTTAGGGAGAAATTGACTGCTGACCTTTAATCTATGTGTACAGAAGGTGTGGAATTAAAGGTCCCTTGGCCTGTTTCTTTCCTTCAGTGAGCTCTGGAAGAAATTAGGGGTAGCTTTTATTACATAGAACTCTGTGTTAGTAAGATGATTATATTATATTTCATGCATCAAGGTGTCTGCTAATTGCCTGCCAGAAATGAATTCCTCTTCTCCACTCTGTCCATTCTCCTTACATATTTCCACTCTGAAAGCAGAGATTCTTGTGAGCATCAAAACCAGGTTGAGGCTGGCATCTGGATAATAAGCAGGTCAGCGTAATTTTCAGGAGGCTGGTGCAGAGAATTCCCTTGTGTGTCTCAGCAGTGATTTGCCTGCAAGCCTGTGATCATTCAGTTTTTTCCTCTGGTTTAGCCTGGCAGTAGCTCTGGGAGCATTTCAACTGTGCATTGAAGAGGTGTGATTTGGGTTTTGGAACTATCTGGACTTCCTTCTGCTCATTAATTCCTGACTGTTGCAAAGACTTTGTGTAACATTGGTGCTTTGGCTTTTTATTTTCTGTAGTTAGTGGGCTAAGTATTTCATTCCTAAATTAAAATGTATAACTCGAGTCTTTCAGCTTGATATACTTTATTTGGGTGAAATGTAGTTGTGCATGATATGGAGATAAGACTAGATCAGAGATCAGAAAGGATCTCCTTTGCCCTGGCTAACTAAGATGTGTGCCTTGCTATGCAAAAAAAACCCTCAAAAAAACCCAAACAAACAAAACCAAAAATATTTTACAAGTCTCACTCTCAGCATTCAGGTAGCTGAAATTAGAGTTAGTCTCTCTCAAGTAGTCCCCTATGTCCAATCCTTATCATGATTCCAAGGACAAAGTTAATGTTCTGCTTGTGTTTTCACCAGAGTGAGATGTCTTCAAAGAATTATTGTTTTCCACCTGACTGGAAGAGTTGTTCTGTTTTACAGCAACTTAGCCAAAAATATGTGCCAACAGAGGGATTAAATTAGCAACCAAAGAGGTTGAGAAAGCTATTTAACCTTCCCAAATAAAAGGCTATGTCTTATCATTCCACCTTTCTTCTGAAGTTGGAATTTTCTTTCTTCTAGCACTGCAGAAGCAATTTCGAATAGATGAGAACCAAACTGCTTCAAAAGGAGTAGGTTCCTCTAACACTGTAATAACATTAATGGGATAAGAAACATGATAGTGTAGCTTCTGCTATGGTAAAACTCTCAAACCCAGTCCTCTCTTGCAGCTGTATTGCACGCAGAAGCTGCAGGACTTACTGGGAACTACTTGTGCTTCAATTCACTTCTGCCTAAACTGTTCTATTTGGACATGTTTGAGAAGTACAGCAAGGTGGTTTTTTTTTCCTTTCCCTTGGCCCTCCACAGATTCACTGTCTCTTGCATAACAAATGACATTTTAGTATTATAAAAGAGCTTTGGAAAAACCTTTACATTTCTCCATTTGTGGGCTGCAGTATTTATTTAATCTATTACTTAGAAAATGAGATTTTAAACTAGATAGCTCTAGTGCTATAAGCATGTTCTTGGGACACAGCCAGACTTCTTGATCTCCCCACAACATCTACAAATGCACAGAGCAGACCTTTGCATGATTGATACTGTTTTTATCCAAAGTAGTGGAGTCCATTTTCTTATAAATCTTCCATATTAGTGTACTTTTATAGGTAGAGACATGAACAGAAGAACCTTGCAGACTGATGAAAAGACATGTGTTATGGTTTGGGTTAGAACAGAATTAATTCTGTTCAGTAACTGTGTTTTCTAAAAAGTATTCCATGACCACGTGCATAGGGTTGTGTCAGTTTTCCCCCCACACACACACACCTTGCCTGGACTGTCCCTTTAAGAAACCTAAGATTCCTGAATCAAAGACACTGCAACCCCCCCTGGGGGTGGGGGGAAGCCGGGGGAATGCCGGGTTTCTCCGGGGGACTTTTGTTGCACTCGTGGCCACGAGGAAGCTCCCCTTTTTCTTCTCCCTCTGCTGTGACTTGGATGCTGTTTGCTGCGTTGCTGTCTGTCGGTGCTCTGAGACACACTTGGAGTTGCTTGGGCTGCCTGACACCGCGGCTCTGCCCTGAGACGCTCCACAGCCTCGGTCCTGATGTAATTACTTGTATAGGGGGAAGAGGGTTTTGGTGTTTGAGTCCTGTATATGTTTATATTCTTTTCGTTTATGTTTGCTGTTGTTATTAAAGCAGTTTTTAGTTTTTAACTTCCAATCTAGTCTCTCCTTTAACTGCCATGTGTAGGGGCTGGGAAGAGCCTTTTAAACCCACCACAACATGTTGTAAGTCAGCATGGAATGAAATGGGACCTTTGGCACCCAAAGCACCATCTATGCAATTCAGGCAAAAGAAGAGTTCCTCTAGCAGTAGTGAGCTGTTACCATTAACTCCTGCCAACAGCAGAGGATAAAATTGCAGTTGTGAGACCCATGTTGCAAAGAGAGGTGTGGTGACACCGATGATCCACAACCTACAGTGGTGGCCCACTGACTGGCAAGACCATGTACTAGTGAGGTTTTATGCTTTGCTACCATTGACACCTCTCTGGGACTGGATCCTGGTACTTTACCATTAATGCAGCCATGCTATCCTACCACAACACTCTCTTGGGAACCTCTCCTACCCTTCTGTTTCATCTGAAATGACAGTGCTGAGAAAAATGCACCATTCACTTTGTCTTAATTATGCTTTTAAAATATGCCTGTATATCTATATAATAAATGCAAGGAAAGGCAAAACAAATTGGTGCTTTAATGTCTGGAAACCTATCCGATTTTTGAATAAATTTGTGTTGAACTGAATTAAATTTCTGTTCAGAACTGCTAGTGACCCAAATTTTTGTTTTTTTTTTTTTTAACTTTTTTTGTAAGCAAGTATGAATCTTTCAGATAAAAAGAAATAATTGATACAATAGGTTTTCTGGAAACTTTGCCATTTTCTCTTCTGATCTGCTGATCAAGTCCAAGAAGCATATTTTGTCCTCATCAGCATTCCCAGTTGTGACTTGGTTTGTCATGAATAAATTTACTTGCTTTTTTCTACAAGATATCCCAGTCCTCTGTGATTTGTTTACGAACAGGATGTAGCTTTGCTGTGCAGTTTACCTTGAATGACTAACTGTCTTCAAAGGTAGTTCAAGTTAGGCCTTCTCCTCTAAGGGTTGACATTCAGTGTAATGCATTTAAACAAAAGAATGTAAAAAAATAAATATTTATTATTCCAATTTTCAGCTTGCCATTTTGGTTTTGCTGCTAGTCCAGTATGGAGTAATTTTACAATGTCTGACCACTTAGCCAGCAACATGTAGAACTCTTCCTACACTGTGCTAATGTCTTTCCTTCTGTTTAGACTTAACATCATGAAATGAATTATTCCTGTTCACTGGGCTCAAGTATCTTTTGTCATGCCTGAGGTCTGTGTAGCACTGTCCATATTACAAAAGATGTGTAAATATTTAAAGAATTTCTTTTCTCACTGATAGTTTTTCACTAAGATTCAGTTACCGCAACATCTAATTGTGCCTTGTAGCCTTACCTAGCTCTGGTATGCAGGAAGGAAGGTGTTTCTGTTTTTGGGAACTGGTATCATTGGAAGGAGCATCATCCTGAGAAGATAATGGATATGCAAGACTGTGTGAACCTTTGTTCTTCATTATTTGTTTCATTCTAGCATCTCCCTTGATATGGGCATAAAACTGTTGCAGCTGAGTCTGTCAAGCTGAGGAGTTAATATCACTGTTGAGCTGCCACGTTTTGATACTGCAAGGTTGTACTGGATGGGAAGTCACTTATGTACATCTCAGGCTTTTTTTTTTTTCTTGTCAGTACTTTTAAAAAAAGAAATCATCTCTCTGGTGATTTATGATCACTTTCCACTAGAATGGTTTCCTGTCCTTGAGCCAAACTTTTCACATGCAAGCACTACTGCAAGACATCTCTTTTCAATCAGGAGTATATATTTCCTCTGGTAATAGTGACCTTCGCACACAAGGTACTGACTGTCCCTTTTATAGGAATGGTCCTTCAAGCCCCATCTCACTGGCATCATGTTGTATGATTGCCTTTTCATTCATGTAGTGCTTCAAGGTGGGGTGATTGGTAATAAGCTTCATCTACCTCTGATGGCTATAGCAAGTCAAAAGACATTCAGGCTGCATCTGCTGCATGTCTCATAGGAATACTTTGTTTTAGCATTGCTATGAGCACCCATTCACTTGTTTTGACTGAAGGCAGTGATTGTGTGGTCTGTACTTTCTGAAACTTCAGTGTGTATATTTATTTCTCGGTGGTTTTGTATGTAATTATAACCTGTATACTTCCTTTTGGTTTCAATCCAGTTTTGCCTGAGAGTAGCTTTGCATTAGTTTCTTGCGTAGTTCTGAGGAAATTTGCGTGGTGTAGTATATGCACTAATGTTCCTATTGCATTTTATTGTTTGTAATTTGTGCATGTGTGTCTCTTCAAACCTAGTGCTGTCTTTGCTTTGCAAACAGGACACTACGTTAATGTTATATATGCAAAATGTTACCTTCCAAGCCAGTGATCCCTGTTGCTCCCTATGTCAATATTGTGCATTATTTTCTTGTTTGGAAGCTGTGACGTAAGTATTCCCTTTCACAATCACTGCACCTGACATGTTATACAAAACGTTGCTTTACTAACTTGAGTATTTTTCTTCCTGATTCCTGAGTCTTTTAATTAAGCTCATTTGAGTTCTGTACTTGCACATTTGCTTTTTGCTTGCTCTCTTACATTCTGAGGTATTGCATGAATAGACTCCAAGCCTGTACCTCACATCAGCTGTGTTCGCGTGTGGCCTTACTCATTAGCTTTGCATGTATCTAACATCTTAACAGAATTCCTGAGTATCCTTAATGTTTCCTGCATTTTTATTTCCTCTTATTAATCTATTGCACATTAGTTCATTTTTTCAAGATTTCACAATAGCATGACTGCATTTCATGCAGATTGGCATCCTACCAGTCTGCTTTTTCTCCAAATTCATTATTGTGCTTTTTGACAAGAGATGGATGCTGTGATTGAAAATGCTTCTAGAATTTTATATAGATCTTCATGATTTGTACTGAAAAATCCAAATACTGTTTGTAGCCCGTGGCAGCCATTGCCCATTACAGATGATAATGTGGCAGCTCTTATTCTAGTTCTCTCTAGAACTGGTTCACTGCAATTTTTCATTGTGATCAGAAGGATTTCCAATTTCTAACTCATTTCTTTTCATGTTTGTCTGCTCAGGGACAGGACTCTGGTACATTGCCATGGTCATTGTTTGTTCTTTGTGTGTGCAGGAGGCAGATCTAGTATTCTTAGCTTCTGTTATCAGGTATCCGAAGGAGCTAATTCCTTTCTGTCACAAAGTGTGCTGCAGGAAAATAGAAGGAGATGGAGCCAAGGAATCTAACACCTGAGCTTTTTTCCTTTCTGTTGGTGTATTATCCCATCTCATCAAGGACTTTTTAAATGCAGAGCTCTCTAAATGCTGCCTTATGTGAATATGCCATAAAATCTCCTATTGGGTAGCAGTATAATTGTAAAAGAGCAAGTTTGGAAAACTAGCTTTTATTTTTATTTTTTTTTCAGTTAACTCATCTGAAAATAAATTGGAAAGAGATTGGTTACCTCATTAATGAACATTTGTATAATCCTTAGAGACTTGTAGATGAACAACTTGATTGAACTGTAAATCTGTCGGTAGCGAAGGCTGTCTTTGTTCACACTCAGCTTTATTATTGCAGCTGCACATGGAGCCCTTTCTCATCTTTTCCTGTACTTGAATGCTTTCTTCTCTGCATACAACCTTAAGAGCTTGCACTTTTTTATAGAACATAAATATATTGCTGGGTTAGACCAGTGGTCACTGTAGCCCATCATCCTGTTTCAATAGGAGTAGCACTCCATTGTAATCCACAGCACCCACCATCACTGGCTTAAGGGATGTTAGAGGTGCATTTCTGCCTCTTTATTTCATCATTTGTTTGTGGACAGACTTTTGCAAGAATTTCTTCTCCTTTTGCAGTAGGATATGTTAGGTGAAACTTATCACTGCTGAACTGATTTTCTTCCTGTTATCCTGTGCACCTGCTCTTAAATGATCTGCCTTCCTGTGCATTTGATATAATTTGCAGTGTTCACTTATTTGTGACCACTGAGTATTTTAAAAGCCAAATCTTCTTCAGCTCCTATCTGTTATCTAACATTGATATCCCATTTGACAGGATTGATCTTAATTCCACAGAATTGCTCAATCATATACACAGGTTAATCTCCAGAAATGTCCAAAGTTTCCCCAGGAATTTGTCTCAGCATGAAGCTGGAGTCTGTTCCAGTGTCTGTGTTCACTTCTCTTGGCTCCAGGATCCCTAGCAGGGTCCTGCTCATTGGCACTTTACCTTCTGTGTTCCACTCAAAGCTCTCACTGATCTCAACTTCAGCTCTTTCTTGGATGTGAAGGCCAAGACCCTCTGGATTGCAGAAGGTGTTCTCCAAGAGTCCTTCTGCCCTTCGAATGAGAGCAAGACGTCTTCCATAATAATTGCAACATACAGTGGAAAATAGACAGCTTTTGCTGGAGGATATGGTCCGAAGTGCATATTCTATGTGTAGGGGCACTGATTATAGTGCAGCATGTAGGGAAAGGATACTGTATCTCTACCTTTCTATACTAAATCTTGCTTAACTGCCTGATCCCCATTGTTTCCCACTGAGCAGGGCAAGTCTTGCATAGGTTCTCTTCTTGTCATGGGCAGACGTGGGAAAGGAAGATATGCTGCTTTTACTACAAGTTTACTTACTTCATAACCTTTGACCATTCTTCAAATTTTAAAGTCAGTTATTCCTAAAGATAATTCCCTATCCTGCTAATTAAGCTCTTACCTTAAAGCTTACCTCAGAGATATTTCCTTTTCCTTTTTTTTTTTTAAAAAAAGAATAGATTGAGTTATGCTGGGATTTTCATCTTGACAGTATCCTTGAAGAATCTCAATTCATTAGAGATGAGCTTTTTTTTCCTTCTGTAAATAGATCAAATTTGTTATAATCAAGCAAATTAAATTTTGTTGTTCTTCTTTTGATCTTGAGATAGCACTTTCTCTTCATTCGTTTGTCTGAACTCTGTGGTTCCTTAGGGCAGGTAAGTAAGCTTGTGTGATAGAATTACACTTCTTGCTAACTCCAGGAGTCTTCCTTGACCTGAGCCTGTTCAGAAAAACCTCTTTTCTGAATTGTATGAATGATGTGGCTGCCATGACTTAGTGCTCTTCTAGCTAGCTATCCCCCTACTTTAAATAGTATCTTTAATAGTTTGTCAGAAATAAACTGTCTGTTGTCTTTCTCACTGAAGACATTTGCATTAACCTTACTTCCTCAAGCGCATACCTGTGTTTCATAAAGATGTCTTAGTTAAAAAGCTTAATTCATTGTGGCTGCCAAATTTGCATGTAGTTGCAAGCATGTAAATGTCATTCATAATTTTCTGGATTTCTCCCAATAAATTCACTGTGTGAAGTATTATATTTTAAACATATTATCTTTATATTCTGTATTCTAGGGGAAGATCTTTATTAATTTCTTTATTTTTAGACTTCATCCATCTAGATGGAGGTGGTGACAAAACTTGTTTTACTCTAGAGCCTTAATTAAGGTCAAGTACCTCTGTTTCAAATTGGTCTTCAAATATAGAACAAGGAGTGCACTGCTTATTCTAGGGAGCTAAACAGCAAACTTTTCATACACATATGTCCATTAAAAAATGGATGTAAACTGTAAAGTCCCTTTATGAATTTCTTAGCAAAGTTCTCTTCACAGGTATACAAATGTTGGGCTTCTGTGAAAAATATTTTCTGAAGAGGAAGAACTCTAGTATATTTACTCTGTTTATTCCTTCTTTTGTTTGTCTTGATAGAGAAAAAATTAGTTCATGAATACTAAAAAATATTCCCTGGACTTATGTCTCTTAGTTCTGTGCCAGAATTTAATATTGAAGCCATTATTTTCAGGTTTGATCTATAGCTTGCTTATGTTGTCAGAAGTTCCATGCTGTTCATTCTATTCTGTCCCTCTAACTATTTGAACATTCCAGTGCATACATTCAAAGACAGACTTTGATTTGTACAAGTGCCATGGTATGCAACCTTGAAAACTGCAGTTCTGGGTGTTTTTTTGTTCCAAGTTCTGTGAGTAAAGATAATCTCTGAAATTCTGGCGGAAAGCAAAAGAGTTAAAGGGAGGCCAAGGGTGGCTGAAATAATCTTATTATAGTTGAAAGCTACAAAATTCTGGCCCAACTTAATTATGTACAGGTGAGTTAGAGGGTGAATTTTTTTTTTCTTTTTCCTCTGGTATTTGACCTCTATGTAAAGGCAGAGCAAGGAATGGCAGATTGAGAGTATTGGAAAAAGAAGGAAGATATTTTACTTCATTTCTATCAGACAAAGCTTTGTAGGCCTCAAAGCTGGGTGGAGTCCTGAAGAGAGTGAAGCAATGGTCAGATGAACTGGAAGTGGTACCAGATAGCTGCCAGCAGTGTTCCGAAAGAAAAGCTGAGGTGAACATTGCAGGTAGAAGATAAGTTGGCTTCTGAGTGGTGTAACAATAGCTGCTTCTCCTTTGGATGGAAGACGATCCAGTGGCAGTAATCAAAGTAATAAAAGCTTTGGGCAAACTAGAAGACAAATTTGGCAGCAGCTTTTTGGGGACGTTTGAATTGAATAAATTTTTAGCAGCTGTGGGAAGGAAAAATCATTAAAACTGAGATAATGGGGGTCCCAATTAGTTTGTACTGATGTGCACACACCACAAGAATGTGCTTTGAAAATGTTATATTGGAAGTAAGTTTGAGACACTGAAAATATTTCTTAAGAAGGGAGAATCAAAGATGACCTCCTGACTATGGGCCCAAGTACTACAACTGCAGTGATTATTTGCAGAAATATTCTGCAGTATTAACAGAGATCTATTGATTATTTCTCACACATGTGACTGTGGATTCAGAGAACAAGATGAGCAAACCCTTGTTTTTCTTCTCAGCAGAAAGGTCAAGGAATAAATATTGGCTACCTTTACCAGAATTTCTGCTGGCAAAAATAAAAAGCAGTGCTTTAAGGGAAATGGAAATAGCCTGTAAGCTAACTAAAAGGAAGTTGTTATTTTTTTTAAATAAGGCTTGTTCTGTGTTTATTACATATTCCTGGGTAGCAGTGTCAGTTTTTCAAAAATTACAAATAACAAAGTCTCAAAGTTGAAAAACGTGTTCAAAATCATTTTATTCTTGTTGTACATTTTATTACCCTTTCATTTTCCTCCACTAATATTCAGATTGCAAAGAAAGAGCTTTAATTAATTGGTTGATGATATGTAACAGAGGTATTCAGGGCATGAAAGTTAAACGTAATCTGGAACTGGTTTGAAGATAATCATAATAATATTATTTCAAGCAATGTGTGTACAATAAAGGTCAATAATGCACTAGAAAATTATCTTTAATTTTTCTTTAAAGTTTTTAAAAAGGTATATAGTACTTTGTCATCAATTAGCAATAGGAGGCAAATTATAGTTGCATTAAACTGTGCTTGCTATATAAATCACATCTTGTTAGCAAAGGATTAACGTCGTAACTGGTAGTTTAAAAACTGCCTTTAGCTCTGAATAAGGATTGGCTGTAGACATATTTTAATGGTATGGAAGAAGTAAACATAGATCTCTATAAAGAGCATTTCTGGTGGTAGTGGAATTAATTATCTGTTATGAAGTGGTAGTGTCTCTCTTAGCCTTAGTTGTGAAAAGGTTATGTGCTATAGAAAAGACTGGTTATCTTTTCCTTGATCCATGGCCCTGATTCTAGAATTTAATTTATTATTAATTTTTTTTTGTTAATAATGGAAAGACTTGGTTATTTCACCAAAAGACAGACATCTAGTTTTTTTTCACTTTTGTGGGCTGCTCAGGTACAGATGCATGAAAGCGGCATGACTTCTCAGATGTGGATTAATAGTAAGGAAGCCAAAGAGAGAGAGGTTTTCTAATTTTTTTCCTCCAGTATATCAAATGTGTTTGGTATGTTTCTGAGACAACAGACAAATTGCTTAGTTGCACATTCCAAGACTTTACTCCTGCTAGCTAATGAAGTGGAACAAGACATAGAAGAAAAATACACCTTTCTCATTGGTTTGCCATATCACATTAATTTTCTTGTGGATTCTCTCAGTGTATTGACAACCTCAAAATGGGGTCTATACAAACAGTAAAATGTGGCTTGCAATCTAGGTTTGGGTTTGAATTTTTGTTTTGTTTTGTTCTAGAATTTTTCGGGTTTTGTTTGTTTTTCAAAGGAGGCAGGAGAGGAGTGTTATGCAAGTCATTAATGTAAATTAAGGCAGTCCTCTTATGCTGAAGACGTTTCCCTCCTCCTGTATTCTATTTGTGATTACATTCCATGTCCTTTTCTTGTTGACCTTGTGCCTGTCCTTTTCCTCACAATAGACTGGGAAATGTTACATGAAGAACACCTTAATCTTCAAAACCGGTTTATTTTAGTGTGAATCTTAGCAAGTTGTATCCTCTCTTACCCAGGTACTTACCTATGTCAATTCCTGCTCTCATATATTGTGAAGTTTTCAAAAGCAGTTTAAAAGTACCCTCCCTTACTACTGCTGGTAGATTTGGTCTGAGAGAAATGTGTTATGCAAAAGTATTTTGTTGCTCTTCTGTAATAAATGCTGCTAATTACTACTTAAGGACTCTTCCTAATTTGTTAGGCTTGATAAAAGAGTGATATAAATAGACATTATGGCTGGACACTTGTGTTTATTTAAACTCTTATAGCTTAGAGAACTCAATTAGAAGAGAAGAACATATAATGATTTTGTGCAATGCAAAAGAATAAAAATAATTTCCACAGCCTCTTTAATTTTTTAGATCCTTTCCATTTAACAGATGTGGTCTTCTGTGGTTCTTCAAGCTATTTCAAATTCTGTTTATACATTTTTAATGCTTCTGTAAGCCACAATGTGGAGTCATTAGGTACAAAATTTGAATTCTTGTTCTGATGTCTTAAAGGAAGAACCCATCTTTTTTATGTCTTTCTTTTTTAGCTGTTTTCCCTTTACTGGTTTGTTCTTGTAATTTGGAAGGTGTTTAGCACAGCCTTGGTAGGGATGAGAGGTAGCTGTGAAGAAAGATTAACCTTACAGTGACTTGGACCTGTTTTCTTTGTCAGCAATAAAGAGGTCCATAACACAGGCTGTTTCTGCTAGCATTTGTTGGGTTTAGTTTGAAACAATGAAAGAAAAATAATCTCTCAAAATTGTATCAATCCCAGACAGCAATAACATGTTTCAGTGGATGCATGACAATAGTGGGCAGATCCTTTGAGGAAAAAAATCAGATATTTAAAATACCGTAGGTCATGCTTTGCCTTTTCTTGTATGTGTGGCTGTCATGTATCAAGTCAGCTTTTTGGTATGATCTTGTGGGATGCAATAGAGCTTTACTGAAGCTGCATATAAGAAAGAAGAGTGTGTTGAAAAAGACACTAGTTCTTAAACTGCTAAAATAAGTGGATTTTGAATACCAAATTAGTTTGGAACAGGATTAGCCTAAGTGAAAATTGACATATTTAGTAAAACTGTTTTTAAAATCTGCGTTCACTTATGCAAGATGCATTTAAACTTACCCTTGGGGTTCAGCTGAGGGCTTGCTCTACGCCTGTGGTGTCACTGCTGTCTGTGAACACGAGTGGATGGACAGGGTCTCTCCTGAAAGAACATGAACTTCCCTTGCTATCAGGCACTTTCCAATCCTCTTGCTCTCACAAGTTGTCAGATCATAGTGTTTCTTTTCTGCGTTTCCTACCTTTCAGCATGTGACTTACCGGAACATCTAATGATGCAGATAATGGTTGATGAGCCCTTGCATGAGCCATGTTCTTGTGATGTAGTTGATGAGGACAGATTTCTTTATTGCTTTCTAACTTCATCTATCAACTCATCTCATGGAACTACTCTATTTGGGGTATGCTGTATGCTCTTTTTTACTTACTTTTTTTTTTTCTCTCCTTTTTTCAGAGACACAAAAATCATGAGCAAAGTCATCTTTGTGTGGGATGTGGTGCTATGTATGGTGTGGTGGTTCAGGTTCTTTTTGTGTGTGTGTATGTGTGTGTGATTGTTTAGTTAGTTTGACTAAATTAAAGCAAGGTGAAAAATGGATCAGACATGGTAGAACAAATTGAATAAAGTTATTTGGGAGCAGGTAGAAAACATGGAGGAAGTGAGTGACTTGTGCATCTTTGTGGATCATCTGTTCTCCCAGGATATGTGTATGTGTGTTTCTTCAAACATATAATTCCTTTCAAACTGCTTCATAGCTAAACTTACTGTCAGCATTAGTGGTGGGAATAAGTTGGCCTCATAGACAGTCAGTGTTATGATGCTGTTATATATGCTCCATTATTTATATTTATGCAACATTAAGAAACTGAGGCAAGCAAGTTTAAATGGCAGTGCCAAGGCCAAAGAAGGCATTGGCAGTCTCTGGTTACTTGTCTCCAGTTTAGGCACATTGTTCTTTCTGGAGGACTCCTGGGTAGAAGTCACTTGGTGATCTTTTGTTTTGAAAATACATGTTAAATTCTAGTGAAGATTCATAAAACCCTTTTATTTTCTTAATAAAAAAAAAAAAAAAGAAAGCATAGCAGATTACTTTATTGATGCTATTTTGACATTTCTTTTCCATGCTGATAGATGAATGATTTCTGTGGAAGTAAATCAATTGCACCAAAACCAGTAGCACAAAGCACTGGGGTCTCCCCAGTCTAAGAGAAAAGAGGTTTTGAAGTATTTTGAAATACGATTTAACACATTTCTCTTCTAGAAGAATTTGCTGGAATTTTTTAATCATAAACTCACAGGATGTAATGATTCTATGATTCTAGGACAAATTGCAGCTTGTTTAGTGTAAACATACATTGACATTCAAGGAACTAGTGAGCCTTTTTATGAACAGGAGATTAAGAAACTCCCAGACTCCTTCCCAGACATTTAGTGTTCCTTTCTTTTCTAGTTCACACAGCTTTCTTCTGCCTAACTATGAATATTGTTATCCGAACTTCAGCTTTCTTTGTCACTATTGTAAATTGTTGCAATGTTTTCTGCCAGCAGAAAGTAATCATTTGCTATTCATATAAAAGTTTTTCTTGAGTAATGCATATTTTTAAATAATTCCTTGCAATCATTTGTTTATAAAACACAAAGGCAGATCAGGTGTAGAAAGAATGTGCTAAGCATCATAAAGATTTCTGTGAAATCATTAAGTAATTCAGTGATTAATGTCATGGTTGGGAGTCAGGAGAAAATGTTATTATGAATTATGACAACTGGTAGGAAGGGTATTTAAAGAGATTTTGAAAAATCTATGCTTGCACTTTTGAAGAAAAATTTTGCTTTCGCACCACAATTTGAATAGCAAAACATTTACTTGGCTTCACAGGTCCCCTGTGGATTCCCAAATGATTATTTTATCTTCCCTAACTGTGAAACAACATGAAATAATGTTGTTATAATGATCTACTGTTACAAAATAACAATGACTAATATGTAAACCCAAGTGTACAGTGAATTTAAGGTATAC
Organism: Galbula dea; assembly: GCA_013399015.1. Classification (NCBI taxonomy): domain Eukaryota; kingdom Metazoa; phylum Chordata; class Aves; order Piciformes; family Galbulidae; genus Galbula; species Galbula dea. The sequence continues at coordinate 6,176,537 of VWZX01004666.1, forward strand.
ACCACTCATAAATCTACAAGCTCTATATGGTCTTCGGGGAATCTGCCATTTAAGACTTATTGGAATTAAACTGTATATGAAAGTACCCAAAGCTCTGAAGCTACTCTCTCTTTCCTGACCCAGGTGCTGAATTTGGAATAGGTCCTACCAGGCTGGTATAGTATTTGTTGATTTGGGAAAGTCTGTACTGAACAAGGGGTTTCAAGTGCTTCAATACAGATGTCTAATACCATTTTGTGTGTTCTGGGGCAACAAAAGCGTGCACATTCAACTGGTAGGTATGATGCAGCCTTCCTTGAAAGTCAGCTAAAGAGAGTAAGGCTTGTAAAATAGTGGTAGACACACGTTTAAGTAGCTGATGTCCAGCTAATTTGTCCAGAGTATTTGTCAGAAAAAAGATCACAGACATAATGGGAAATAGCTGACTGAAAAATCAAAGCTGGTCAATTGGCTTTGGTGCAGTGTCCAGCACACACAATTGTAACAACAGGCAATGCTGATCTGAGAAGATGAACATATTTTGATTTCTTCTGTGAAGAGGAAAAGAGTATAAGGACAAAGAAGGGCCTTTAATTATTTTCAGAAGAGGCATTTTCCTCTTAGAAGTAGTTCTTTATTGACCCTTCCTTAAGGTCACATCTATTGAAATATTGCTACGGGAAGGAAAATGCAGTCCTCATGGAGTTCTCCTGCTGATTTCAAGGAATAAAGCTTTGATCACTATATATAAACTACCTACCTGGAATTAAAGTCTGTCCCTTGCTATAAAGTGTGCCTTCATGGCATACATTCATTGCATCTGTTCCCATAAAACTGGAGGCTTTCAGGTGAGACCTTTGTAGGTATATCTTTCTCTTTATAGAACTGACATCCCTATTACACCTATTTTTCAGATGTTTGTTCTAACAATTTTCCCATCTGCTTTCTCCCAGAGTGTGCTATTTTTGAGTGCTGAATGCTAGTCTCTGTATTACAGAGATGGTGAGATTTCAACATCCTGTAAGAATATAGTCTCTAAAGCAGCTGGTGTAAAGATAAATCATAAATTCATGTATAATATTGATGTTCTCTTGGAAGACTTGTCAATGATACAAACTTTTACTGTAGGAATCTTCAGTGTTGAGGATTATGAAAATATCTGAATCTATCTTACACATTTAGGTATGGGGTTTTAAATAGCTATTTTTTACAGTAGCTAAATGTTACCAATCAAGGAAGTGACATAAAAGAATGATTCTTAAGCTAATGTTCTTTGCAATTTCCCTTTGTGTTCTGTCTCATAGATTTCTTCAAAATAAGTGCTACAGCTTTCAGAAGATCTTGTTTACAACCATATTATTTTCAAAATTAACTTTTTGCAAAATTTATCATCTCCTTAAGGTGATAGCAATGCAGCTTTCTTCTGTAGCTCATTGTTGTGACTGTGGCCTCATAGGCAGCAATAAGGTAGCTTCTGAATGGAGCTGACACCAGAAGCAATGAGCTGCCTTGTGTCATTACTGTTATTCACAACCTTTAATTCAAAGGCATGGCAGTAAGAAAGTGATACCATCAGCTCAAATAGCATTTTGCTTATTTCTTTCTTAGAAGCATCATGGACCTGTGGAGAAACTATGGGATGACCAGGCAGTTGCAATGCAACATACTCAAAGGCCAAAGTAGTAAAACATATTACTAAATGTCAATGAATACATTTAGGCGTTGGTTCAGAAGAGGTAGCTTGTTTTCAAGACTTAGATTGAAGAGAACTGAAAGCAGCACACAGATCTCTGTCAGAGGCACAGATCAATGGAAGAGGCTTTTAAAAAATGTATATGCCTAAAAATCTTTTAAAATGTCTTTTGGAGGACTGGGAGAGTTAGCAATTAATTTAGCATTGGCTGGTTGTAAAATATACGCAATTAAGGGAGTGTCTTTTGCCCCCAGGTGACTAAAATCCAAGAACTGGAACATGTACGAGTACCGAACTGATATCCTATCACTGATGGTGTGAGCAGGACAGCTGTTCCTGTGCATGGTGTCCTTATGTCAGCACAGAGCTTGTGGAAGGCAATTACCAATTAGAACTAGGGCACAGTTCCATGATTATGTTCTGCCACCTAAGGTATGAGACACGGATTATGGATATGAGACAGTTTTATTTGTTAAACAATAGCAAAAATAGTTTCCTGTTCTTCTTCTGGACTTATTTTGCGTATTATTTGGTGCACAAAAAACACTAAGTGCAATGGTAAAAATAAGTAGCAATCAAAGAGTTTATACGATGCTAGATCTTGACACAGTGAGTAAGAATAGCTCTGGCAGGAGAAGAGAGAATAAGGTTTCCAAATTACTCATTCTTGTGTTAATTTTCCAGAGTAGTAGGATGAACAGTCTGTTAGACAGTGAAGTAAGCTTTGGTACTTACATGAGGTCCAGACTTTCTCTGACAGAGAAGAGCCAAAGTTCTTCTGGTTATGGTGTTATGTCTGGATCAGTATCAATAGTGCAACATCCTAGTTAAGTGAGACTAACTTTCAACAATGCTGCTTCTTCATCAGTAAAAAAGAGTTTGTGTTTTCACAGAAGTGAATGACAGCAGCATTTTTCTCGAGAAGGTCTTAAAAGTTATCTTCTCAGCTTCTAACTCTACTTCTTTCTTAGATTCATAATGTAATGCCAGCTTCTTTCTTCTTCATATTTTATTATTTTTTTTTTCCCTAAGGAGCACACTTGAATAGGAACAGATGGCACCTGATACTTTCAAACATGAGGGCCTTTTCTATAAGTCATTTTTAGCTGTGGCTCTTGCTGTGCTTTGAGCACATAGCTTTGCAGTTTAGATGTTCTATAGATTAGGCCCGCTACCTCAGAACCCACTGCATGACCACACTGTCCTAAACACTGGCTGAGTTCATGAAGAGATATGGTCTCTCCTTTGACGTCCTAAATTTTTTTTTGTTACACATGGCTATCTGTTTCAGCAGAATGGAAAATCATATGCCATATAACACATAGATGGAAGTTCAATTTGTTTTTATTTATACTGTTTTCACAGCTTTTCTAATATTTTTCCAATTTATTTTACCTTCACTGTCTAAACTCATGCAGCTCAGTGACAGTTGTGCCTATACTAAATGGCTGAGTTAAAAGGCAGTATTAATGCATGGGCAACTCACAGGGGTGTATGCACATGTTCATCTATTTGGATTGCATTCAATGAATTTTCAGAACCATATGGCAATGTACCTTAACTATTCTTTCTGAAATAGTCTAACTGTTGCAGCCTTCTGTTCTAATTAGTTACATCTTCTGAGCTTTACCAATTCACTGGAAAAACTACATGCTTAATATTGCTTAAATTTTACACTAGTGCCTTTTGTTCTTGTGGGTGTATTTTAATACTGTGCGAGTGAAATGCAGAGAGCTTCCTAGTTACTTTACTTTTAATATCTCCGCAGACAATATATCACTATTTTGAAACAGTTTCCATTGTTTGTTACAATCAAAAGTATTTCTGCTAAATTGTCAGAATTTAGTAGGTTGTAGAAGTCATACAGCTATGTTTCCTTTGAAATCAGAAGATTTCATTGCAGAAATACAGTGAAATGTTTGGTGTGTCCATTCCACACCTTCGAAGGAAAAGGGAAGTCGAACACAATGTTTCAAATGAGAGTGTGCTAGCCTATCGCTTCCAGATGTTTGAATAGTCTCCTGGAGTGCATTCTTCTGGAAGGACTTAGTGTTACATAAAGGAATTGGCCTTGAATTTATCTAACTACCTTTTAAAGGCAGTGAAACCATTCTCACAACCCAAGTAACCATAGGGGTTTTACAAACTACTTTTTTTCTGACACTTTCTCTCTTGTGATGGCAAGCACATCAGCATGTTCTAGATCATTTAGCTGTTCTCTTTGTTTTTGATTAGCATCTGTGGCAAGAATGGTATGGTTTATACTATTTGGCCTGTTAAAGGTGGAGCTGTGTTTGATTCATGTGTAAATTGTAACTTGCCTTTTAAATGGAATATCAATTTTATTTTTATTATTGAAAACAGATCACAAAATGGAAGAAGCACTAAAAGTTGATTGCCATGAACAAAAGAACACTGCTTGTTTTAGAAATTAGTAGGCTGTTTCTGTTTGTGTGTAGAAGAGAGGAAAATACCTACCTAGGCCCTTTTCATCAGTAGAAAGAGAAACTCCACTCTCTTGTTCCCAAACGCATGGTGCAAGTAGAATATAAGCTGTAATATCAAATCAATCACATTTACATTTCAAAAGCATCCTTCATAAAAGTACCCCAGAGGGCTGTATGAAGCTAATAAAAACACAAATAAAATAAAATATTTAACAAGCTATATCAAGCACAGGTAGGTTGTGCAAGTTTTGTAAGCCTGACCTTAAAAATGGACAGCACATCAGAATTTTTCAAAGAATATTTTAAAAGGAAAAAAATCCAATGCCTATAGCTAGAGACCAAAGAATATAAATACAGCAAAAGGAATCCATAGTATCTGCTCATGAATCAGAGAGAAAAGCCATTGAGGCTAAACAGAGATATCAGCCTGAATAAGAGAGAAAGATGGTCATATATGGATGTGAAGCACCACAGAACTGTCCTGACAAGAGCTGTTTTGCAGGAAAAAAAATACTGCCTTCTTAACTGATTCTTTATTATAGGACTAATGTTGTAGGATCAGACTCTCAAAATTGAAGCACTTTCTTAAAGTTAAATTTATTCCCAGATTCCCACACTTTGGTTGAACTTTGTTATGCTTTGAAAAGAAATGAACAAGATGTTGAGATTTGTATTAAAAAGGCAAAGGCAGGTGGCTTTGGATGGCCTTTAAGCCAAAGACATTTTAAGCTGGCATTTACCATAAACACTTGCATGTTCTCACTTGTCTTTAGAAAGAAGAATATTCCATTTGAAGGGTTTTAAACAGGGCAGACTAACACATTTGAGTGTAATGTTACTGTCTTGTCTTGGCTTCTTCAGAATCTTTTGGGTTGTTCACCAGGCTGCTTTATGTAAACTCTTAAAAATTTTTTTTTTTTATGTAGAGTAATGCAGTATTTTTGCTCTGTGCTTTTGCCATTAGATATTGTTCTGAATTGGGCTAAAACTATTGCTATTAATGTGGAAACAATAGTTACCCTTCATCTGGGAAAGCCATTACGAAACAAGAGACACTTTCACAGAACAGATGGCAGAGTCATAGCAGCTTCCGCTTCAAATATGAACAAGCGAAGGGGGCATGTGGGCAGAAGGTTTCATTGCATATGATTTCATGAAGGCTTGGATGTATGAGTGAGAGAGGTAAAAAGAGTACTAGAGCAGTGAGAGAGGGTTGTATTTGAAGCATTGGATGAAGTCACAAAATCCTTGGCAGCCTAGTCCAGAGGAAAAGCTAAAAGATCCTTCTGGATTGAATATCAGCTATGAAGAACTTTGGCACTGTGTGAGTAAAGAAAATACATTCTCTTACCTTAATTTCTGTTGTCTTCAAGGCAAATATTGTTTTCTGTTTTGTGTGTATTTTGTGGTTTAGGTTTTGTTTTGGTGTTTTGTGTGGGTTTTTTTTTTTGTTAGCAGACAGAACAGCATGAAGTGCTTGGTTCTGGCATAAATTTCTCATCCTAATCAAAATAAGCTGCAGGACTCATGAGTTGGCTAATGAATCCTGCCAAAAGGGATTATCAGAAACAAAATTTCTGAGAGCTTGCTCTCATGTTTTGGTATTGCTGTAAGCAAAAATCTTACACTTTCTTCATGGAAGCATTTTGTTTCCTGATAATAGGTAATGTATTTATCTAATAGCCCTGGTAGTCTCATCTGATTTGTGCTGGGCCATGATAAGCCCTGAACTTGGCTGTTGTATGCACATGGTGCCACTGGAACTTGCTTTATGGTGTCCAATGTTGAACAGCTAGTGCACTGCTAATAGAAGTCTAAGTGCTTTCTTTTGACCTTATGCAGACATTGAAACATGTTTACATTGACTCATTTATCTTATGGACATATAGTTATCTGACCTCTTCTTAATGAATCTCTTTGTACTGCAAACAATAAGAACAGACACCAACAAACTATCTAAAGTAATTTTTTTATTGTGCAAAAGGTCTTCCCATCAGGAGTGGAATTCATACAACCTGGTTGCCTTGGGATGGCAGTGTTTGCTTCACTTCCTCCTTCCATCTCACAATAGTTCTTCCTTTTCTGGCTGCTTCCTCTCAGTCTTTGCATCTCCTTGCAGTACTTCTGATTTATTTTTTCTTCTGAATTGTCTAGCTCTTTTCCTTAGTAGTGTGGCTCCCCCAAATCAGTGCTCTGGCAGATTCTGAGCTACAGAAGCACTGGGTAGCTGTATTGGTATGGACCAGAAGAGCAGTAAGTGTGGGTTAACTTTTGAGTATATCCTGTGAAGGAAATTTTCACAAAATTTTTAAGGAAATACAGTTATTGAATGTGGTGAAGGGACAGGCAGGAGTATGGTCATCTGTGACTTCTCTTAGAATAGCAAGCTAAAAATAACAAATGAGAGGGAGGATGCTGAAAAAATAATAGGATGTTGCTTACCACATCTAGTGGCCTGTCAGCTGAATCCTCATGTGTTAGAACAGGCTCAGTCAGTTCCTGTTTGTTTCATTCAAGTATGAGGTACCTTCTGTACTACTGAATGTTGTAGTGACAGACCTGTTCTTGTAACTGAAGGTTTCATAGAAAGGGCAGAGCTAGGTAGGACTCATGAGTTTTTTTTATATATAGGCAACCAGGTCAAGTATGAGTATAGTGACACATTCACCAATTGGCCAAGAAATTATGGTGGTTCTCTCTGGGCATCCCTTCCTTCCCCCCTGTGTGTTGTGTGTATTTCCTTCTCTGTTTTCTGCTGGCATCTTAAATTCATGCTTCACCTTCTTTATTACTACAGCTTTTTAGTTTGCTTTTTAAGCTTTTTGTATTTGCATGCATGTGTACAAATTCACAATAGACATTACCAGTGAATTTGTGCCTCCCCCTTCAGAAGACAGTGTTTCATTTCTATCATGACTTTGCCCCCAGGAATTCTCACCCTATGTATGTATGTCACTGCTGTCAGCCCAAACACAGGCTATTAGCAGCGGGGAGTTTTTTACCCTGGAGTGCTCTTTTGGTGTCCTACAGTATTCTAAATAACATCAACCTGAAGTATGTCTGTCCATGTTTGGCTCTGTGGTATATGAAATGTTAAGGACCATTAAGTTTTTGCAGCAATTGAAATTTTTGCTGAAAGTGTTCTTGGGGTATTTTAAGCAATATGAAGATGTGTATAAATAAGGTGGCATTTTGGAGTTCTGTTTCACTTAAAATCTCATCTCAATTGAATCACAGTGAAACTGTAGCAAAATATTTTATCTAATTGTTAAATAGTTCAGAGGCAGAGCTCGATTTTTAGATGAGATTTGCAGAATACAACAGCTCATAAAACAGCCTTACTAGGGGTGAGGTGAGGCATAGACGTGGCTGGCAATCTTCCTGTGGTTCGTTTGAAATTCAGTTATTGGTTTTGAAACAATTGATATGAACCAATTGATTAGCAATTATCTTCCACCAAAGACTGCATTTTTTTGCTTGAAAACAGTAAGAATATGTAGAACAATCAGGGCATAGAGTTTTTTTATCTTCAATTTATCTTGCCTCATAGGAATAGTACAGCCTTTCCCTCTTCATTTGCAATTTCTGTATCTTGTATTTTCAAACCAGTGAAGTTTTGGAACAGATTTTGAAACTAGAGTGATGAAAAGCAATGTTGTGCAGTTGGAAGGGACACCTACCTGAGTCAACTCATTTACAATCAACTAATTAGACATCTTCAGAGTCAGCCTCCTGTGCTTCTATCGTGTTTGTGTAGATAAAGTGCTTCAATAGTAGGAAAATACTACCAATTAGCAGAAGATTTTAAAGGTGAGAATTCCTAGTTAGGAGTTACAAGGCTACAAAATTGGCAGTGGGTTGGTATTTGGCTTCTGAAATAGTTGTTTGTTTACTTCCTGGATACCTTTTTTACTGATAAACTCAAGCCTTTTTGAAGGAAAGCTTTCCTGAAATATGATCTGAAAAATATACACATTTTAATACTGTTTTACTTTCCTTTTTGCTTGCAGTATTCTGTTCATGTGCATTAACTTGACACTTGCATCCAAATACTTCAGACCTCTGGGGAAAATATGATCATACAGCTAGAAAAGTACATCATGTGATGGCTGAACAACTGGCTAATGGGTTGGGCTCAAAGGGTTATGGTAAATAGGATTACATTGGGCTGGTGACTGGACACTAGGGGGTTTCCACAGGGCTCCATTTTAGGGGTAGTGCTCTTCAATATCTTCACAAATGATTTGGACACAGGACTGGAAGGTATACTAAGTAGGTCTGCTGATGACAACAGATTGGGAGGAGCAGAGCTACTGACTTCCTCAGAGGCACAGAGGCTCTGCAGAGAGATCTGGACGAACTAGAGATTTGGGCAATCACCAGCCACATAATGTTTAACAAGGGCAAATGCCGGACTTTGCACCTGGGATGAGGCAAGCCTGGATGTACCTACAGATTGGGGAATGAGAGGCTGGAGAGCAGCCTTGGGGGTTCTGATTGGCACCAAGTTGAACATGAGTCAGCAGTGTGACCTGGCAGCCAAAAGGGCCAACCATATGAGGAATGGCTAAAGTCACTTGGTTTGTTCATCCTGGAGAAGAGGAGTCTGAGGGGAGACCTCACTGTGGTCTATAACTTCCTCATGAGGGGAAGTGGAGGGTCAGGAGCTGATCTCTGCTGATCAGTGACAGGACCCAATGGAATGGGATAAAGCTTTGCCAGGGTAGGTTTAGTTTGGATATTAGGAAATGATTCTTCACCCAGAGGGTGGTGTAGCACTGGAACAGGCTACAGGCTCCCCAGGGAAGTACTCACAACATCAATTTGACAGAATTCAAGAGACATCTGAAAAATGCTCTTATGCACATAGTGTGAGGGGTTTTTTTGGTTTAGTTTTATCTTGTTTTGGGGGTTGTCCTGTGCCTAGAAAGGAGTTGGTCTTGATCCTCCTGAATCCCTTCCACCTCAGGACATTCTATAGACAAGTGGATGGTGAAATAGAGAGGTTGTGGAGTCTCCTTCTATGGAGATATTCAAAACCCGTCTGGATGCGCTTCTGTGTGACCTGGTCTAGGGAATCCTGCTGCAGCAGAGGGGTTGGACTAGATGATCTTTCGAGGTCCCTTCCAACTCCTAATATTCTGTGATTCTGTGATAATGTAGATTTGGCCCAAACCTTGTCCTTGTTTGACACTTACTTTCTATGTACTATAGGCTTTTCTTGAGGACAGGATACAGGAGGGAAAATACTGGTACCATGTGCATCTTTGAGAAAAGTTGAGAGAAGAAATGTAACTGAAAATATATGTTCTAAGGGTAAGGAAACATATGCTTGGGTTTTTTTCAAGAAGGGATTCCTTTGAGGTAATTTGATCTTATCTCAAGTAATGTCAAGAATGTGGAAGGGAAAGGGTTATTCATTTTGCAACTTGTTACCTTTCATATGCTAACAGTATCCAAGGGTTTATCTGAACCACTTAGCACTTCAACTGTTAAGGAGCCTTGCTTGCTCTCTATTTGCTAGGTAGATATAATTTGAGTATGAGAGGGATATTATCCTGCATGATAGATTTTTACCCTTCTTTTTGCTGTTTGTTTACAAGTCAGTAGTGTTGCTATAAATCCAGCAATTCTTGGCCTTGGAAATTATAAACTGTATTTTCATTTTTTGTCTTCCTGCTGCTAAACAACTGGGAGATAGCTCCTAACAAATTTGTAACAAGATGCTGTTGAATGAAATAATTTCAGACTCTAGGCCAAATTAAGCTTTGGTCAAGTAGACAGAGTTTTGGCAGAAGCATGCAGGGTCTGTGATTGTTCTGGCATGTTCTGTTACTCTGAATAAAGGATAGATGGGCTGCAGGCAGAAACTTAAGAGCAGTTTGTAACTCCAGATCAGCATTCAGATTCAAAACGGTCTCTGCTTTGGTCTGAATTAAAGCCACAAAGGTTGAGAATTGAGGACCCAGGATCCCTTACGCATCTTCCATTTGGGATTGTTTAGATTCTGCTAATTGTAGTGCAGAGGCAACTAGAGGTATTTCTTGTCAGTCTTATTTTGGAGTATGAGACTAACAGATACAGTAGAGTTATGGGCTGGCCTGCAGAGTTTGTCTTGCATTTGAATGCAGATCAGTTTCTAATTTCTATGGGTTTCAGGTTCCACTTTAGGAAATGTATTATGTCTTTTGATGGCTCCATTTCTCAAAATGCTGCAAAAAAGGGAGCTCTGCCATATACTTTTAGTTTAAAAGCAGCATGTGTCTACAAATACCTAGTTCTGGCTGCCCTGGGTAGGGTGTTTGAGTTGCTTATTGTGATTAAACATAGGCTAGACAGTGGAGAATGCTGAAAAAGGGCTTATGGTAGTTATAAGTAGACTGCAGGAGAGAGCCTGTGGGAATTGGAGTACGTTGCTAACACAGTAGCTTTTGCTATAAGGGCAGATTATTCCCAAAGGCAGATTACGACAGTGCATCATTAAGGCATCTAAATGGCTTTGAAATTTCTAATCCCAGTCCGCTTGCTGCAGTTTAGTTCTGTGTCAGGTTCAGCAGCACTGAGACACCACTAATAGGAGCTTTTATGTGTAGTGGTGAACAGTTACTGAAATGTTAGTGGAACTTCTGTATCAAGGGTGTGCGATCTAGTCCCAATTCTATTTAAATCACAAGATAAGAAACTAAGTGATGTGGAGAAGAATAGGGTTTACAGGAACAGAGGTGGCCTTCCTTATCAGCAGATCAGATGAATCATCTTTGCTCTGGGACTTACTGTGGTAATGTAGCCATTTAGTTTGAGAAATTGGTGCAGATGTGTCTGTTTAAAGGGGGAAGGAAGCCTTCCTTACCAACAGCATGTTTCTGAGCATTTTCTGGATTTCTTATTTTCATCCTGGACTCTGTTTGATGAATCTGACACTGGTCCAAGAATACAGAATTTGTGCATAGCAAGGAAGGGTTGGTATCTGGTTCACACAGCTGCAGATTTCAGTATGTCCACAGGATTTAAATACAACAAATAACACTGCATGGCTGCATGTCTTTACATTTATGTTTCAGTATCCCATATCAGTGTGTGCATTGTATCCTTTTGATTTCTTAGCTGTCTTTAGCAAATGGAACAGGGTGCTACTGTGCTTAGGCCACATCATTTACTTTTTCTTTAGTTTTCAGAAACTTAAGCGGAAATCATTTTCTTGATGGGTCTGCAATTCTGTTTGGTAGGGTACTGCTTTTGATTTTTAAGTCTGCAGAACTGGAAACTGTCAGAAAGTCCTGTGGCCTGTCAACAAAAAAATGCCCTGAAAATTTCTTTGGTGGCAACAGAGAGGTTGTGTTCTGAAAATAACTGAATGGAAGTATGCTCCTTGCACTTGGGCAGTAATGACCTTTAAAAGGATGTTGAGTCACTTTATAGAGATCCTCTTTCTAGACTATGAAAAATGACATGGCACTTAGTCCTCCAAATTTTAATTTACCAAAGACAATTTATGAAATTGTTCACCCCCAGTGTAAACATGTATGGGAGAAACTGCACAGGTACTAGTCCCCCACTGAGGAGCAAACAACCCCAGCAAACAACACCCATCCCTGACATCACAGCTTCCTTCAGCTGTGCTTTCTCTAACATAAGTGCTGTGGCATTAAAAGAAACTCTGATGCTTGTAGCTTGTCTTTCAGACAGCTGATGACAGCAAAAAAGGCCAAGTTTATTTAATGTGTCTCTTGACGAATGATAAATCAGTTTGAGCTCTAACCCAGAAATCTAGTAAAGCTCCTTTTCTTGGTGCCTTTGGAAGCAGAATTTCTATATCTATAAGCATGGAGGAGAAAATTTATGACTGCAATACTTCCTTTTAAATTTGAAAAACACAGAACAACAATATGAAAGAGCAGTGAGACAATATTCTCCTTCTCCTTGCAGTCAAAGGCAACAAGTTCACCTCTGTTTTCTGTTCCTGTAAAAATAGATATCCTATTGATAAGTGGATCCCTGAGTATCAGTATAGGCCAAACATCTCCTTTCAAGATCAGCTTGCTGTCCCAGTAGTGATTTCTTGGTCTTGCCTCAGTTCTGGCAAATGAAGCAAGTTAGTGATGCAGAGCTCTGCCTGACTCTCACTTAGGGCCCTGACTGCTTGGAAATGGTCACTCCACTCCACTGGGTGATTGCTAGCACCCACATTCAATCCTGGTGGCACAGTGAGTTCTTCAAAGGATTAGGAACGACTGGATGAAGCTCACTAAAAGCAGCATTTCCACCTTTTTTTTAATGAAGCACACAATTGCTCTCATTTTCCCTGGGGAGGAGCTGGGACAGAGGGAAGTGCAAGTAATGATGATTGTGCCTGTTAATGGGCTTCAGGAGAGTATCCATTTACTGTAGTGATCGTGCTGGGAGGACCTGCAAGGAGCAGAGTGAAGACATGGCTTGTGTGTCACCTTTTCTCTCTACTAACTGGAGGAAACCTAATGTCTTATAGAGAATGCTGTGAGAAAGTAATGAATTTAAAAGCAGTGTCCTGGCTCTTAACCTAGTAAGTTTAGGTCTAGGGCATGTTGTAGCTGAGAAGCAGAGCTAATGGCTCTATAAATAGATTGATACTTAGATTAGTGGCTGTTGACCTTAAATCAAACAGCTGAAGGAACAAAGATTTAAACCTGGTTCCTCTTGCATGGCAATATTTGACGATAAACTAACTCTGCAACATGCTGAAATCTGGTAACCTTAAACAAAAGCTAAGTATATACCTTTTGAAAGAATAGACAGAAAGAAAAGGAGGCCCTGACAGGGGAAAAGTAAGTAAAAAAGCAAAAATAAGACATGAGAGAATAAAACCAGAAGGCATGAAATAAAAGCAAAACCAAATCCACTAATAAGAGAATTGTCAGACAGGAAGAGAAAAAGAGAACAAACAGAGAGCAAGACAGAAGTAATGAGACAGGGGGGAAATCGGATTCAAAATGAAATCTAGTAATAAAAGAACTGTCAGACATAAAACGAGCCTATGTATGATGGTGAAAAAGGAGCCAAGGAGACAGAGCAAGGCAGTTTTTGAAGAATTAAACTAACCAGATATAGCCTCCAATGTTAATTTGAAGACAAGTTGATACTACTCCTGATTTCTAATGAAAAACAAACTCTAGGAAGCACATTTCTTTTATACTCAAAGGAAAAAGTTGGTGTTTTATTTAAGAAAGTATGCAAGAGGAATCAGTGGTGTTTGCATTACTTTTACAAGTCAGTTTTGTAGCTGTGGCCATGCTGAAAGCAGTTAAGCTAATAAACTGTGATACATCTTTTGATTTGTGTATGGAATCTGGTGTGTTCACATATCCACCCTTATCTGGATTACTCCACCTATCTGCCTTAGTTCCCTCATTTCAAAATACAGATTATAACATATCTATAAACACGTCAGTAAGACTGGAATGGAACGGAGTTAAAAATGTTCATAAAGTCTTTGGTTGCAGGAAATCTTTTTTAGTTAAGGAAAGGACAAGTTTAGTTAAATCAAAGAGATTGTAGATACTTTTAAATGCAGTGAAGGTTTTGGCAGTGGAAGCTACTGAGAGAATTTGAGCTTTTCTCTGAAGACAAAGGTGAGAAGGAATCAGTGGAGGAAGTGGACCATTTTACTCAGGTGGAATAAACTCATTGACTTCTGGGGGCCTAGGATTTAAAAGAAAGACTAGTGTTTTAGTAGGCTAGCTCAAGAAACCCAGAAGTCCATTTAAAATGTTTGTAATATTGGGATTCTCAAAATTCCTTATGTCCAACTGGCTACAATAAAATAAGTAATTAAATTCACACACTGGCAGTACAGTGCAGTTTCTGGATATGTACTGCCTACTTCACCACCACTCCTTCCTTACCAGCACCACTGTTATGGCTGATTGCCTGTGGAAGCAACAGCTTAATGCCCTGTGGAAGCTCACCATGTCTTTACTTACTGACTTTTGGATCAGATCCTAAAATAACTTCAGCTGAGACTTTATCAGCATTTTCATTCTCAAATCTTAAAAAGCTTTGTCTCTCAGGGATCTGAGGATATTTGCACAAGGTACTTGTAGTTGTTTTCTTTCACTTGTACAAAATACAGAGCTTTTTATTCCCATTTTGGGCAAACAGTGAACTGTCTTTGTTGACTTATCAGTAGGTCTTAGCCGTAGCGTAGCCAAACAGTCCCTTGCTTGATGTAGTGTTCCACTTGACAGATGCTTATTTTATCTTGTTTCTTTTTCTTAGCTAGATGGTTAAAACTTCACAAGTCGAAATAAAATCTAATATCAACAAAGTATACATATTTTTTCATGTACAAGAATGTAGATATTTTGCACAAAGTGTTGCTCTTTCTCAGATATGAATTTTGGAGGGAGATATCAGAAATGACAACTCAATCATCAATACGGACAAACTGAGCAGGCAGTCATGGCCTCAATTGCAAGTTCAGGACTGCTGCAGAAAGAAGTCAACCTATGCCTTCCTGTGTACTTCAGTGACCCTTGGAGGAAGCTCTTTAGCGTTCTAGCAGTGTGAAAAATAACTTTATCCATTCTATTTACTTTTAGTTTTGAGGATAACGTAGAAGGATGGACTGGCTCTGTGGATGTAACTAGTTTTAATTTTTTTCTCTCCCTATCTTTTTTCTTTAGTAGAAACTAATGCATTTTCTGTGTATGTGGAAACTGAATGTTTACACTGGGATATCTTGAAACAGTATTTCTGGCTACCTATGTGTAGCTATGTGAAAGTTAGTGGGAAGGTGACATTTGGAGAACTCTTCTGAGAACACTCAGGGTGACAGCAGGGAATGAATAATAGAAGTGGTGCTTGCAAAGGGTTTTCTCTTGAGAGATTTGTCATGTCCTAAGTTATCATCTTTGATGCACTCAAAGTAGTAAGTTATCTCAAGGTACCTTATAATTAACCACGATTGTAGGTTAATCTGCCTGGAGTTTTTAGTGGGGAGGTTGAGGGGGAAATGTTCAGAATGTTCATGTGGTGAGCTAAAGAGAAAAGTTCTGAAATATAGGTTGAAAATACAGTTCCATTAGGTAAATGTTTGGATTTGGAGATATTTTCTTGGCCCTACCTGCTGTTTACAAAATGATGCTTATCTATGGTATAGTCTTCAAGTGAAAGATCATTTAAGAGAGCTCTTGAAAAGGAGCTTGAATATAAAAAATATGGTCTCTACACTGGGTCTCAGATGATTCCTTAGATCAAATGAACATCATATTTGGAGATGAGGTTAATAAGTTATGTAACTGTATTGGAATTAAGCTATGTATGGTTTCATGTGCTCATAGGTCAGCTGCATGCAGAATGATGCCTTAAGGATTAAACTTTTGATGGTGGCAATAAATAATGTAGAAAATTAAAATGTTGAATGCAGCAGAGACTTCAATTGGGCAGAACCTTGCCGAGATTTCTTTTCACACTGCTCTGTTCATACACTTTCCACTGTTGTTCCTAAAACTAGTGGGTCTCCTCTTGAGAATTTTATCAGGAGCCATATGCACACTTTGGTGCAGTTTAAAATGAATACTCAACTTGAATGCAAAGTAGAAATGCAGGAGGATGGAACCCTACCAGGGTCAGTTCCCAAGGTGAACCTCAATGCATTTCACTGAACAATTTCTACTGTGAATTATCATGTAAGCAATAATACAATAGTGAAACTCCTGTGGGATTTGAAATCAATAGGGCAAGAGTAGGACTACACATTTGTTGCATTTATTTAATTTGTTTTAAAGAGGGAGCTCTTTTATTAGATTTTTATCCAGGAAATAGCAGACCTATTTAATAGGTAGTCCAGCTAGAAAGTCCTATAAAAATGTTAAAAGGAAGATGCAGAGAGAGGTATTTAAAAGCTGAAAAATCAAGCAATGACAAGGTTGGTGAGCTGTGAAACCTTTAACTCTGTATCCTTTTGGGTTTCCTTTATAATGGAGGCATTATAACCTACATCTACCTGTCAACCATTGTTACTAGTAACAAGAACTAGGCTCAAAGTCTGGAGCTTCTGTGTAGAAATATGAAATAGAATTATTTTGTGCTCATAATGATAACCTGGGAAAAACTTGAGCCTGCATTATGGGTGATGGTTCCCAACTAAAACACACAGACTTTGGTAGCACATTTGCTGGCTTTTTAATAAGTACATTTCTTAAGAACCCCTTTATTCTGTTTCTGCAGAAATCAGATGGTTGGCTAGGATTTAGAAAACACTGTAACAAACTGGATCATTGTATAGGTAGCATCAGGAGACAGGCATTCATAGGAATGTAAAAGCCAGCATCCCTTCCCTAGTGTCCAAGTCTAGTCAATGCCTTTCTCAGGGATTATAAGGTCTTTTCTTTCACCATGTGGACAAACCTGTGGTGAAGCCCTGTGCTTCTGTGCAGGACTTCAACAGGAGGTTTTGTTTGGAATGGGGAATGCTTGTAGAGGTGGTCAATTAACTACCTTCTCAGCACTGTTGCATGCATAGCTTCTAACTCTTAAGAGAAATACTTTGTCTTAGAAACAAAACTACTCAGCTGTAATGACAGAAAACTCTATTGAATAGTGTCTCTTGCCTCCTCAGGCTGATGTGACAAAACATTATGCAGCCAGCAAATGGAGTGCTGGTATGTGTCAGTGCTGTAATGCTGTTCTCTCTGAAAGACCTCATAAGGCTCACTGGGGCTGTACTTGTACAATGTTGAGCCAAGGGTCTGCCTGCTACATAGAATGGACAAAGTGCTTGCTAAAGTCTGCAATTTATTCATTCCATGTGCACTTTGCTATCAAAAGTCTATTCTTTCAGTCTACCTTTAATTGATGCTCTGTAGAGAGGAGACCATTCTACCATGCAAGGGACCTGAGGCAGATAGATCACTCTGATCTTTCTGGAGCCTGCATTTCTGTGACTGAGTAAGACACCAATGGCTGGGCAGAGAGGCAAGGCTGCAGATCATTCTCATTCCTGCTCCACTCAGCCTTTGCTTTTGCTGTTCACATACAGCTACATCTAATATAGAGAATGCAATTAGGGCTAGGTGCTGCTGCTGATCCAGTTAACAGTTGATGTTACTTGCTTGTATATTTTTTCCTATACCTTTTGATGTCAAGAGATCAAGGTTTAATGTTTTGTTCATGACTTTCTAAAAATGTTTTGAACTTTTCATTTGCTGCAGGGGTTCAAAGTGCAGCTGACCAGTTTTCTACCTGTTAATCACAATTTTTCTTTCCTTGAAATTTGCCTCAAGTGAAATGACAGAAATGTTGGGAGTGGTCCACTCATTTAGCTAAGGTCAACTTAGTGAGTGTTATTTCTGCTGAAACAATAATTTACCTTTCACATTCCTTTGCAAATAATTATTATTGGTGCCTGCTTACTTTGGATACTAACTGTAGTATCTTCTTTCCTGGCATGAGAATGTAACTCTTGTAACTCCATGTACCACAAAATAAATACCAACCGGCAGAAAAGGCTAAATGTGAAGATCTGACCTTTCCAAAAATCTAACTATAGGCTATAGCTGACTACAGCTGCCATGGAAGATTCAGTTTTGAGAGTGGAAAGTGCTAGGAGACTTGGTATTGCTGGAGTTTAAAATGTGTGTTTTGCAGAAGAGTGCTGAAGTAACAAGAGCAGAGTCACTTCACTCACGTGAAAAATAGGCAGTTCAGAAGCAGTGTTATGAAAAAGGTGTCTGAAATACAACTGCAGGAAAACCAGAACAAAATTAAAAACCACAGTTCTGTGAAAGACTGGATGTTCCCACTCCTGGGAACAGACTCCTTGAGGATTTTAGAGTTGCAGATTGACAATTCCTTATCAAAAGGATATATTTTTAAAATCTGGTTCATAAAATTGAAAGTGTGGTTTGTGTAGGAAACAATCGAGAAACTTAGTCATCTTTATTTGAACAGGATTCTGTGCAGGAGTTAGTTGTAGCAGAAGCTATTCTGAATTTACTGAAGTAGAAGAAAATTCCCAAGCTGTATTACTAGGAAAAATATTTAACATTTATCAGCTAGAGTCAAAATCACCTGCAGATAAAAAGGTGCTTGTCTGTTTAGTTGGAGCTCTCTATTTGAGTTGAAGCATTGTTTGTTTTTCAAGAACCAAAATATGATCTAGACTTGCATCAAGGTGGGCTTACAGACAGACAGCACTTCAGGAGCAGTGCAGCCTTTTAGGTAGATAATTTTGTTGCTGATGAGACCATTTTGAGAGCCTTAAAGCTGTTGCAAAACAATGGAAATTGCACCACAGAGTTCAAGCAATATAGTCTGCTCCTGTGAAATTGCTCTATGCGGAGCACAGGCCGATCAATGAAGCTGTGCCATTTCTTCCCAAGGGGAAGAACTCTCCAAAGGCAAGCCTTTGAGAACCGAACTAAATGCCAGTTAAATGAAGGGTGGGAGAGTTGGAATTCAAGCAGGCTTCTCAGACAGATCGCTGACACAATGGCAGAGGAAGGAGACTTGCAGACAAGCAGTGGGTTTTGTGCATGTTCCAAGAATGCTGCCAGTGGAAATGCTTTTAAAGTTCTATGTGGTGAAGGGAGCATGTGGGAAACCTGAAGAGGCAGTGAAGGGATACACCTGTGAGACAAATATTGACAGGAAAAATGCAGTGCTCCTGTATTCTTTGGTAAGAAAATTACAGCAAGTTATCTCACCATCTGTGATACTCATGTGGACTCTTCAGAGGAATGGCACAGTTGCTATCAATCAAATTGCTTTTATCAAACAGGTCTCTGCACTATCAGAAGTGTCTTCACAGGAGAAAGCAGAGAAAAAAATGTATAATGTATTATTCTGCCCTTTTTCTTCCTAAGATGCTTGGGTCCTTGATTTACTGTTGTGCAGGAAGGCAGGTTTGCTGAATTCATGTGTGTAAAAACACTTGAGATGCACTTTGTGTACAGTGCCCTCACAAAATACTCTCACTCAAAGATGCCCTGCAGCAGTTGTACAAATCAGAAACGTAACTCTATAGGTTGTAATGCTTTGAGCCAGATTTCTCAGTCTTGTGGGCTGAGGTATAATCAGACAGCTTTTCTGGAACTCGCCAAACCAGTGGGGAGCAGACGTTTCCTACACGTTAAATGGGATTTTTCAAGATGCTGTTGTTAAAATGTTAAACCAAAATGTTAATTGAACGATATCAGATTCTTACATGACTCTGTCTTCCTTTCTTTAAATTGAGTTTAGCAAAGGAAATGTTTCTCAAGCCAGCTAGTTAAACCCTGGAAATGCTAAACAGTTGTCTCTAGTGAATCTTCTCTGTGTTCCTTTTGTTAATTAAATATTCAACATTGTAGCATCCTTATTTCTCCCTTGTTTGAACTGGATCAGCTTCCTTTCTCAGAACATTTCAATGCACTCATTTGTTGTAATCACATTGCTGTCTTGAGAATATCCTTAAGTGCATTCCTGGAATAAAAGCTTTGTTGTTCTAGCCACATGCATTGTTTATCTACAAACTTCAGGACTTTTTTTTCCCCCCCTTTTTTTTTTTTCACCTCCACCTCATCACTGGCTTTTGTCTAAGTCTCCCATGCACCAAAACTTCATTCAATGTATTTTTCCCTTCATCTCTAGAGAGTTGGCAAAATAGCATGGTTGACTAACAATCTATTTGTCTTTTGGTTTGTAAATTTTACCACTAATACAAAAGATAACATAGTCCAGTAAAGATCAATGACTCTAATATAAGCATCTTTCAGCCTCTCATTTGGTTCATGTGTTTTTTAAAAACTTCATTTTGCTTTGTCTTAAACTGATTTTCACACTGAGGAAAATCAGGAATAGCACAATTGAAACGAATTGCAATATATCACATTAGCTGGTGTGTATAAAGAGAAAAGCAGGCTCTGTCAGTGCAGTGTGGTTGTGGAACTATTTGTTTTGCATGACTTAAAAAATATTTGCATTTTCCAGCTTTGCATTAAAGCATCTTCTGAAGTAATTTTCAGGTGTTCATGTATAATGGCACATAGGGCCACTTCATCTAGTTGTGTCTGATGAGATACTGAGAGAGTTTTAGGCAAATATCACTGGTCTCATAAAGAAATTCTAAGTTTTTTCTCCATGAGTGGTGATATAATATCCTTTTCATCCTCCTTGTACACTCTTGCTCATCTGCTCTCTTGCTGTACTCTTTGCATGCAAGATGGCAAATGATCTGTCAAGTCCAGAGCTATGTGTATACACTGATCGGCCAGCAAAATGTTTAGCAAAATGCTGAATAGCTGAGCTGTGCCTATCTCAAGTGTGGGTGCTGATCTGAGCAGCTGCTGGTTTTGCTCTTGGGAATTTAGTTACCTCTGAGATAGTAAGCTAGCCTAGCACTCTTTTGGATTTTGTCAAAATTTGCAAATGCACATCTAAGTTACTAGGGGTAGAAGGGAGGGAAAACAGACAAGAAAGTCACATTCAGGTTATTTAAAAACAAAACAGAAGACTCCACAAACTAACAAATCAAAACCAACCCAAAACCAAAACATTAAACCCTACCAAACCCCCCCTCAAAGTTAGCATGTTTTCAGCAATGAGTTGTTAAATTAAATATGTTTACTTCCTGTAGAACTTACTTTTCATGTAGTACTGAACTAGTTAATGCTTATGTTCTTCCAACAAATGGAATTAAAATTGTGCAACATGCACTCATTTTTGGCAACATTTTAAGAAAAATCCTCTTTGACTTGGAAGGATTAAGTTCCATTTTAGTTACTTTAAAGTGTCTTGCTGGTCATGCTGTTTAATATAGTTACAACTGTGAATTACTGCATGGCCCAGGATTTTTTACAGAATTTACTAAAGCCAGAATAGATCCAGAATTGGACTATTTCAGCCTACTTTACTAAGTAAGTTTCTAAGGACCTTTGCTGTTACAGTGCACTTAAGTACTACAAAAATTATTCAACACTGTTTTACTGTTTCTAAGAATTGAAGACTGCCAATAAGTGCTCATAAATGCTTATAAAGAACTGCTAGAGCATTGATGTTCTTTCTAGCCCTGAAGTTTGTAGATAAATGTGAAAAATCCAAAGTTTATAAGTCATTCAGTCTGTCTTTATTTATTTTAAAATTGAGGTGTACCAGCACCACAAGGAAATAACCAGAAGAACAGTCACTATTTCAGTTTGATTGTGTATAATGCTTATCCAGCTATTGTGCTTTTCTGCCTGTTCATCTGTCCTCTTCAAATAATTTCTGCATTTCCTGATCACCTCAGAACTGTTAACATTTCTAAAAGTTCTGTGGACATTAGTGAGCATTTGGAAGAGGAGACTCCAAAGGAAGCTCCCGGGTTAAGGAAAGGCAGGCAAAGCTGAGTTGTAATACACGCTCTGCTTGGTGACAGGTGCCAAGTGATCAACACATATATAATTTGTTAATAACTACAGTGTATACTGTCTCTGGCCTGGGGAGAGTGCCTTGGAGGATGTAGCTTCATTATTTCAATTATTCATGGAACATCTTGTAATGCTAAATGATCTACAAGCAGTGGGAAGATGGAAAACTCATCTCTAATCATAAACTGCAGAAGCCGCCAGGGACTAATGAGTATAATATCGCTTCATGCTATTGCCTAGGCCCAGTGACAAACAAAGTCCACAGCCAGATGCAGATGAGAAATCATCCATCTGTAATCTGACTATCTTTGATCTGACATTACAATTAAGTAATTGCAAAGGGTGAGCCAGTGTCTGTGTACGTGCATGAGCATACATGGATATCTTAGCTCTGGTACTTGTTTCTCTACTTTAGAATACACGTGAAAATTGAGAGGAAGCCTTACTTCCATTAGTAATGTTATCGTTGCTGACATAGTGCATTTTTTCCTAGTGCATTTTTTCAGACTATCTGTAGTGATATGAAATCTTACCCATGAGACTGTCCTGTTTAAATATCCTCCTTTTGTTTGAAATAAAAGAAACTTTGTATCATTTTTTTCTTTTACTTCTACCACGTTCAGAGTTGAAAGAATAAGGTATAAGGTATCCTCTTAATTCTGCTTGTAGAGGTTCATTCTGTTCTCATAGGACTGTAAGTGCATCTTAAACTGTGCATATGTTTAGGGAGGGGGTTATACTCCTTTGGTTGCTTTATAAATGTGTGCCAAACTGTTCTGCTAACAGAAAATGAAACATTATACCTACAATATTTTTATCACAGTCTGAAAGACCTGTCAGGAAACCAGTCTATCAGAAGGAAACAAGATCAGAATCACAGAATCATAAAGTAGTTTGGGTTGGAACGGACCTTAAAGATTACCTAGTTCCAACCCTCATGCTGTGGACAGGGGGACACCTTTCACTAGACCAGCGTGCTCAAGGCCACATGTGGTCTGGCCTTGAACTCTTCCAGGGATCATAGAATCATAGAATTGTCAGAGTTGGAAGGGATCTTAAAGATCATCTAGTTCCAACCCCCCTGCCTGGCAGGGACATCTTCCAGTAGATCAGGTTGCCCAGAGCCCCATCCAGCCTGGCCTTAAAAGCTTCTAGGGATGGGGCATCCAGGCCTCTCTGGGCAACTTGTTCCAGTGTGTAACCACCCTCATAGAAGAATTCCTTCCTGCTATCTAATCTAAATCTACCCTCTTTTAGTTTAAAGGAGTTACCCCTTGTTCTACCATTGCATGCCCTTGTAGAAAGTCCCTCTCTGGCTTTCCTGTAAGCTCCCTTTAAAGGTACTGGAGAGCTGCTGTAAGGTCTCCCTGGAGCCTTCTCTTCTCCAGGCTGAACACCCCCACTCCTGTCATCCTATCTTCATAAGAGGGGTGTTCCAGCCCTCTGAACATCTTTGTGGCCCTCCTCTGGACTTGCTTTAACAGGTCCACGTCCTTAAGCTGAAGGCCCCAGAGCTGCACACAGTATTCAAATAAAGGCCCTTTATTTTACAGCAGCAATGTGCTGCTATCCAACACATTTTAGGTCTGGTTTCCAGCTCTCCTACCACCTCTACTTCTGTTGAAAGATGACTTAGGGAAAAAAATCCATATGGTCAGCCCCGGATGATCAAAGCAGGAGAAATTCAAAGAAAAAAACCAATGAGGATGTGAGTTTAAAAGAAAGGGCTGGAAAGAGCCAAGTGTGGATAATGAGTTTCTTAACCTCATCTGCAAGACCCAGTTTCAAATTTCTTTATCCTGAACAGTTAAATGCTGTCAGCAATATGTGGCTTTTACTGGAACAGTTTCTGGTGAGCTAGGATGTCTCTCAAAAGTTATGAGAAACATTCTTGTTCTTTTGACAAATTTAGGATCAGATTTCTGTAGTGGCCACTTACTGCACCTGCAAATTTCTGGATGCATGCGGGCTCCTAGAGTCACTCTTTGTGCTGCCTGTGGAGTCTGGACAGACATTGATTTTCTACCCACACAGGTATTCCTTCTCGAAAAGCAACTGTGCAACAAATAAAAGGCATTTTCAGATGCTTCTCTCTCTTTATGTGGTTTGCTCTCCATTCATCTCTTGGTGCCACCTGCTTAATAGACTTGCTAATAAAAAAGCAAAATCAATTTCACTTCACTAGATCTCCCAGAGAATAACAGAAATCTGGGTGATGCTTTTGGTGTTTATTCTTGAAGCTGTGTTATAAAAGTATTGCAGTCTTTACTAAATGCCACACCAAATACTTCTGACGGGATCAATGGCCACACTGTGAGGTCCTTTGTCCACTGACCCTCTAGTGCACACATTGCATTTGAATTCAGCATCTGCTGAATAATGTGTCAGAAACATGCAGTATTGTCCCAAGAAAAAGTGTTCTTGCTTGGTCCTATAAGCTGTCATTTAACTACAGTTAAGCAATGGTGTTTATCATGCTCTGTTACTTAATGCTTTACACTACATAGGAGTTTAACTAGGAATTCAAGGAATGGGAAGAGGGTTCTTTTTGTGTTCTGTCCACACTTTTCTTGTTTAGTCATGATATTACAAATGTACATCCGTTTAGTTTGATTGCTAATGAAGTCTTGTGATGCATGATTCTAGGTTTTTCAGTTCAGTGATCTGTTATTATTCTGCACAGTGTCTTTGTTAAAAGCCCAGATGTTATAAAAAACAGCACAGGAATCATCACACAGGGGAATGCCATCATAGAGCAGAATCCTGCTTTCCATCCATCTGTGCTTACAGGGTGTTGTTCCTGGAAGTCTGTGTGTGCATGTAAACCATTCTGCCCTCTTCAGCTCTTGGAAGACAACATTTTGGTAGCCTATCAGTATATCATAAAGAGCTTTTACAGATAAGAGCTCCATCCACTGCAGCTGCAAACATTTTACAATTTATTAAATAGCACAAGATGACATATAGCTCATCAGAAAACACAGTTAATAATATATATTGAAAATTTACATGTGAATATAAAAGACTAGTTTTGATTACTTCTTCATTGTTTAGTGGATGCTATTGCTTACAATTAAATTTTTAAACCTAGGAATCAGATATATATTTCAGATGGATGTAATCCAGAATCTGTAGAAATTGATTTAATGTGGTAAAAAGGTGAGGAAAAATTGCAAACCTATGCTTCAGCTTTTTATTTGTCTTCCTTACTGTATGTATTTACTGCCAGCTACTGCTTAGGGTTGAATGGCCCAAGGCCATAAATTTTGCTAGCGGAGTAGGTTACAAATGAAATGCTTTGTAAGATGTGTTCTTTATGTGGGTCTCCATTATTTGAGTGGCACAGTCCTTCTCATGTTGAAGTTCTTAAACTCAGAGATTTTTAATTATATCCACTTTTAATTCATGGTTATGTTAAGCAGTGATATGGGCTATATATAACAGTGGCAATCTACTTAGTGGGTTTTTGTCTTCGTCCTCTACTTGCAGCACTACAGGATGTTGGAGTTTCCATAAGATAATGTATTTAGTTAGAATTTAAGTCTAGTGACTGGAAGTTCAAAGTTCACATCTGCTCAGAATAATATTCCTGGACTAGTGCCTGCTAATTATTCTCTCACAATAGCTTTGCTAGCAAGTATCATGGGTCAGGATGATTTACACTTCCTTGAAATTAATCTAATTAATGGATAGTTTTACTACTGTACTTTCTAAAAAGATGATAAAGTTCAACAATAATGGACTCTACTATGGATTTTTCTATTTATTAATACCATTATAGATCAAATTAAATCATAGATGGGTATTAAAAAAACTTTCATGAAATGGTAATTTAAAAAAAAAAAATATCATTCCAGTATTTTTGTAAGTGTGCTGCAGAGGAAGAGAGAATGAAATGAAAAGAACTTGATTTATTCATTACTAGACAACATCACAATTAAAAAAATATTACTTGCTTAGTGATGTGATTACGTTACCTGCTTTGACTGTTAGATAGTTTGGGTAACCTACAAATTTTGAACTGCTTTGCATTTTGACTGGATTGTTTTTGAATTTGTGTCTTGGTGGACTATTATTGTACCATCTATTTCCCTCAGATGCAATTTTTAATGGGCTTTTAGCTCAACTTATTGACCTTGTTGATTCTTAAGAGCTGCTTTGTCTGCAGTTGTATTGGGTTTACAATGTGGTTAAAACAAGAGCAAACCATTTACCCCTATACAATAGACTAACATTTCATCCTTGTCAGCAGCATAGCCTGCTGTGGCATCCTTCTGTTGCAGGTGGTGAAGGGTGTCTTTTAAGGTCACAAAAAAGAAGTTTGTGGTGCAGAGGTCATTCCCTAACTGAGCCTGGGTACTGAAGCTTGTTGTTTAATTGGTGTATTATTTTCTTTGCTGCATAGTTGATTTATCCAAATCTCTGTGTTTCTTCTGTTTTCTAGAACTCTGTTCAGTAAAATAATCCAATAATTTATCTATGATTTTTTAATGTATAAATATTATGTAACCAATCTATCCTGTGGTCATGGAAGACAGAAAACTCTGATATTTTTAACCAGTGTAGAGCTTTCTTACATATTTCAGTAGTCTTTGGACTGCCAAAGGGAAATATTTTGGGTGTAAACTGCGTTAGTTCACCATTACTTTGAGCATCCAACAACAAGAAGAGGAGACAAAAATGAAAGATGAACAGTAAATGTCTTTCTCTACTTACTGTTATTTAAACTGATTTTATCATCCCTAGTTTTATGATGTCACAAAATGTTTTTCCTTTCACTTTAAAGGGACACATCAGCTGCTGTCTCTTTGAGGTGTCAGTATGAGGCTTTTAGGAGATGACAGCCCTGGTTCTCAATAAAAAGGCGTCAGAAGGGTGAAATAAAATGTGCGTAACCCTAGTAGTTTACTTCATCCTCTAATGCTTTGTGCACTTTTACCCTTCAGTGGACAAGATATGACAGCCCTCAGTAGAGTCTTGGTCACAATTTGATAGGCTAAATCGTTCAGTGTGAATGTTTAAAAGCATAGGAAATATTCTTATGTGACCTGACTGCAGTAGATTTTAGGTCATGGTACAGCCTGTGCACAATGTATTTCCGTCAGATACTTCATAGATCATGTGGGAAGGCTGGCCATTGCAAACTGGTTTTAAAGTAACATCTAAAGACTTAGAAATAGATTGAGATGCTGTTTTCAGGACCCTTTTCTTTAATTTCTCTGTCAGAAAAGGGATAGTGCTTTCAAAAAATCTGATTCTAAACCCAACAGTTCCTGTTTTTCTACCTGCTGCAGCCTCTTCTGTCTTGCCTGGCATTTACTGAGATGTGTGCTTTTCTGAAAGTCTTTTCTGGGGGTCATTTGGCTCCTACAGTTAATACCAAAGCAGTTGATACAGAAGACCCCAGGGATCTCCTGCAAAGCAAAAAAAAAAAAAAAAAAATCAATTAGGCCCTAGAAAAACAAATGAATCAAGCAGCCACTCTGCTTGGTATACCGGTAGCTCATCAGTTGTCTGGAAATAAATAAGGCTCATTAGGGGTATGCTGATCAATCACAAGATGATCAGGATTCTAAATAAAATTGAATTGTGAAATACCTTAGTTCAGGGAGGTTTTATAGTGGATAGTGAGATCTTTTTTGAAAGACTCATTGTAATACCTACAGTCAAGGAAGATGACCTGAAAGCTGAAGAACAGGGGCTGGGAAGCCAGTATATCAGGAGAATGAAGGACTTGCTTATTGGAAGATAGAAGAATTTGGTTCAGTTAGCTTGCTAAAACTACTCAAGAGTAGATATATGTAAGTTTAATTTCTGAGAATAATTCTGAAAGGAAAAGCTGGCATGAAGGTTTAAGACTTAAACAGGAGGCTGAGACATAACTGTAGAAAAAAAAATGGGTTTAAAGAATTGACATTAGCAATTCCTAAAGGTCAATAAAAGAGGAGAATTTGAAAACAGTATCATTAGGTAGTTACAAGTTCTGCTTCAGAGACACTATCTAGTACAGCAAAATGTGAAGCAGTGAGTGAGTTTTTGGAGAGTTAGAGTGTCTAGGTATGGTCAGAGGGTATGAAATTAGATGTTGTGGCACCCAATGAGGTAATAGCCTTTCAGGCAACAGGAAATGGAGTAAGACCAGCTGAAATTTGACTAGTGATATTTGTGGTGAATCCTAAATAACTAAGAATGAGTAATTTAAAATATCAGGATTTAATGTCTTGGAACATTAACATGAAAGTGGATCTTCTAGCCAAAAAAATGTTTTTGGAGTTCTAACAGACCTAGGGTTTAATATGATTAGATCTGTTTTCTAGCACTATGGGGTTAGTTACATGTGCAGAGCAAAGAAATTGCAGAAAAATATTCTGATTGTTCACATACTTTGCTTCTGATTTAATGTAATAAAGTGTATGAAAAAGAGATCTAATGAAAAAAGAAGGGCATTATTACTTCTGGCATCTGAAATCAAATGAAAAATGATCGGCTGATTAGTGACATGCATGTTGTTCTGTTAACTTCTTCAGTAAGCTGTGAATGTCACATTATATAACACTTACAATGAATAAACTTGGAAATGAAATAAGTTAGGATGGATCTTTGTGTTCCACCCCTGACTAGTGGACAACTTACCTTATTAATCTATATTGCAGTGTTAAATGAAACAGCATTATTTGTTCAGATTTATGGCTAAAAGACTTAGAGGTTCATTGACAAAATCTTGTGCTGTTTTTTCCAGAGCACTGAGATAATTTTTATGACTTCTAGTGACTAGAACAGCTGATGAACTCTCATCACAGAATCACAGAATGTTAGGAGTTGGAAGGGACCTCAAAAGATCATCTAGTCCAACCCATCTGCCAGAGCAGGATTCCCTCGACCAGGTCACACAGAAGCACAGCCAGATGGGTCTTGAATTTCATCTCCAGAGAAAGAGAATCCACAGCCTCTCTAGGCAGTGTCTTCCAGTGCTCTGGCACCTGAACTGGGAAAAATTTTATTCTTGTATTCATACGGAACCTCCTATGCTTCAGCTTACAGCCATTGCCCCTTGTTCTGTCACTGGGCCTCACCGAGAAGAGCCTGACCTCATCCTCCTGACACTCACGCTTCATGTGTTTAAAAGCATAGATGAGGTCACCCCTTAGTCTCCTCTTCTCCAAGCTAAAGAGACCCAGTTCTCTCAGCCTTTCCTCATAAGGAAGATGTTCCACCCCCTTAATCATCTTGGTGGCTCTGTGCTGGACTCTTTCAAGCAGTTCCCTATCATTTTTAAACTGAGGGGCCCAGAACTGGACACAATATTCCAGATGAGGCCTCACCAGGGTAGAGCAAAGGGGGAGAAGAACCTCTCTCAACCTACTAACCACACCTCTTCTAGTACACCCCAGAATCCCACTGGCCCTCCTGGCCACAAGAGCACACTGCTGGCTCATGGTCATTCTTCCATCTACCAGGTCTCTTTCCTCTTTGCTGGTCTCCAACAGGTCAGTCCCCAACCTATACTGATCCATGGGGTTGGTCTTTCCCAGGTGCAAAACCTGACACTTGCCCTTGTTGAATTTCATTCAATGTCTCCCTGCCCAACTCTTCAGACTAAGTCTCACTGAATGGCAGCACAACCCTCCCGTGTGTCAGCCACTTCACCCAGTTTAGTGTCATCAGCAAACTTGCTGACAGCACACTGTTCCCTGGGAACAGAAAGCTGAGGCCTGAAAACTGTTACTTAAAAATGGAAACCTTTGAGAGTAAATTTAAGAGTAACATTACTGCATTCAGTATACATGCTTTTTGAATATCATAGATCACAGACACTCCAACTTTAAAAATAATGCTTCTTTTTTAGAAATAACTCATTATGGTTCTGGTTCTAAATAAACTTTAGGAATCCTCGCTATTGCCTAGTACTTTAAAAGGGTCTTGGGGCACATATTTAATCTCACTGGTGTCTCTGGCATCTTCCCTAATGGAAAGAAAAGCACCCTTTTGTAACCCCTTGGACATTGTGATGAGTTCATTAGGGTGTGAGTGCCCTTACACTACTGCTTTAGACCAGACTGGCATTAAACAGAATTAAAAATAAACGGTCTCTGGCCTATTAGTATGTGAGAGAAGTTTATATCCTACAAAAAGCTGGTGGGCAGAACCTGATTTCTGCAACAGCAGCAAAACCGAAGAAGACTTCTTATTCATATCCAGGTCAAGGTTTGCACTGTTGCTAATTAAGGAAGCTTTATTATGGCTGTAAGCTACAAAGACAATTGGTCCCACAGACCTCAACAAGAGCATTCAGGGAGCTGGATTTGGTGATGCCAGACTTTACTCAGTTGGATGCTGAGAAATCCTGAGATTGTAAATTGAATAACTGATACACAAAGACACTGGGAAGGACTAAAAGTAAAATTTTATAATGGTATTTTTCTTTTAAATTTAATTGTTCTTTTGGCTTTTTCTTGCTTTCCTCTACATCAGAGATAACTTTAAATACACATAAATATTAAAAACAAAGGTATATAAAGAAATATACTTAAGTGAAGGAGCAACAGGATTCAAAAGTTGTTTTTGTTCATTCTCCACAAATGTAATCTGAGTAAACATATCTAGCAGTTCTTTAGATATGCTGGTATAGAACTGAGTACTCAGACAATAGTTATCTTTGACTAAAATACTTGGTAAAAATACTTGTTTCTTATCGAGTCAAGCTTTGCTGCTGTTTGAAAACAGTATGCCCTGGTGGAGGTCGGGGTACTTTCACAGACAGTGAAAATGAGGAACAGTGTAGCAGAGACTTGCCCAATGTCAGGCAGCAGGACAAGAGCCATCTATGTCTGTCCCATAGTACAGGTGCATCCTTTGTATTGTGAGCCCATCTTAACTCCTGGAGAGCAATCCACAGACTGTATAAGTCAGTGTTGTCACTGTAATTTTCATTTACAACCGTACAAAAATTAAGCTCAATTTGAATGGTTTTGGTGCATTTTTACTACTTTTGTTTGTTTCTTGCATGTAAATAAGTAAAATGTTCATGAAGGGACCCAGGGCTTGAAATCAATTTCTGATATCTGAGAGTCCCTGTATATTTGATAGGCTGAAGAGTGGAAAACTGTGCTACGTGCACATTTGTGTCACATTTCTTCCATCAAAATATTCTGGATCAGCTCTGGCAGCATGGCTAGTAGTGGTTTCTTTAAAGTTTAAAAAAGTCACAGATAGCACTTCTAGCTTTTAATATGGATTAATGTACAAATGTATTTTTATCTAGGCTTTATTAGAGATTGATAATCTTCTGTATGGAAAGATCCACAGGATTTTCCTTGTGCGTGTGCTTGTTCCATGGTGGATTTTCATATGAAACACATAAACCATTTATAAGCAAGAATAAAAGCATAGAAAATCCAAATGAGTTCAATTACACGTGCAAGTTGAAATAAAACTATAATATTTATCTATTCTATCAAAATGCTAACTCTATGAATTTTTGATCTGCTTAAAAAATGTAAATCTTGGTTTTGATTAGATTAGCTCTGTAGTAATCTACACTGAATAAATCTGTCTTCCTTTGTGTGATTTGTCAGTGCTTAGAGTAGGTTTGTACACACAGTTTTTGCCATTGTTTTGTAGGCAATAAAAGCAGCCATGTAGAAAAGCCACCCATAAATGTCAGAAAACAGAGATATTTTGTTGCATTCCAAGGGCTTTGAAGGTCAAGTTCAATTCAGTTAGCTCACCCAGCATAAGAGGAGTGTGATATGATGATAGAATGTGTGTTTGGTTAGGATATATCTGTTACTGCCCCTGTACTATTCTATCAGGGTAACAGATCAGTGGGAGATTAAACTTTACTGCTTGGAAGACTTTCTTTCAGAAAACTATCAATTTTTACAATTTCCTCTAGCTCCTGTTGATGCTCTGCAGAAATAATGAATCCAAAGAATTTATAGCTTTTAGTACAATGGAGATTGGCTCCTGATTGTGGCTTTTGGGTGCTATTCCACTGCAGGTATACCATTGAGCTGTGTGTATTCACAAAATAGGTCTCAGCTCATGGATTTTATTGTACATGTGAAATGGTATTTTGCTTCCTCCTGGTAAAAACTAGTTCACATCAAATTATTTTCCTGACTCCTAGAAGTGAGAGGTTATCACAAAAGGCAAAGATTGACGACTGTGGATTTGTCAGAACAGCCAAGGAGTCTGTTCTGCAGTGTCCCACTAGGCCTTGCCATGAGCTCAGTGCTTCATGGACACCTTTTACTTTTTTTTTTTTTTTTAATAATTAGAAGACATGATCAATAAAGCTCATAATTAAATTGAGGCTACTGCTTTTATTGAATTTCAGTGCCCTGATTTAAGGAGCTCCCTAGTCAACTGAGGGATATGTCATCAACTTCTTGAACAGTATGCGAGCAGTCATTACATTCTGTAACTGTAATGCTGCATATTCTTTGCTATCTGGAGTCTCCTTTGTGGCAACATCTGATAACTTGTTGCTCATGTTATCCAAAGATGAATGATGAACAGACTTCTACATGTAGAAGGAATGCAATTGTACTCAATGGGCAAGAAATTTTGTTTAAGTTTCTGCAGCTTTGCAATGTTTTCCAGTGGTTGTATCAGCAGAAGTGAATAAAGTGGGGTCAGATCGTTGCAGTACTTGAAAGGAAAATCTATGCCAAAAGCGTACAGGCGTTTTGCCCATCTGTGTTTGTACAGATGCTGCATTGGTCAGTGTAGTCCCTCCTACAAATGAAATTTTAAAAGTAGACCTCCCTTCTGGTTTTCATTTGGATCATAAAGTTATTGGGTGTGCTGTTATGAGTGTACAGTGTTTAACACAGCTGATCTGAATCCTACATGAAAAGCTTTATGCTGTAGTGCTGGGATAATGATAGGATTGATAATGTATATATAAAAAGTGCCTTGCTGAGTTCTGGATACCTTCATTCAAAACCAACCCCCTAATAGCCCACTCTAAAAATTATTTCAATGCATGTCCTACAGATGGCATGTTGCTTTTGCGCTGGAAAATGAGTTCATCAGCTAGAATGAACCCTAATGCGACCACCCCAGCAAACACCAGACCCTTCACATGCCTCCCTTTGCTCCAAGGCTTGCCGCTGAAGCTGTCTATTTCAAAGGAATAGTTTTAACATCTACATCTATATCTTGGCTTTGAAGATCTCTTCAGTGATGACACTGCCATGCTGGTGTCTAGCTCCTTTATCAATCCTTTATATTTTTTTTCCCCAAATCCCCATTTTCTAAGCTTCCAATAGAGAAAACAGCATAAAGAAAAGAACAGGAATCAAGCAAGGAATGTATGTTTTCCTTACTAAAAGTAGTATTTTGTCAGAGATATGACAGAAAATTTTAAATTCCTGTTATGAAGTAGCTAGTTTCAGCCTAGACCTTACTTTTTATCCACTATAAATGATTATATCTATTGAAATGTTATTCTGTGTGCCAGAAGGAGACAAAGCTTGGAGGCATTGAATAATGCATTCTACTTTCTTGATGACACATATGAGAGCTATGTATGGATGAGGTAGGCTAGAGCAGGTTTATCCAAAGAAAATAAGGGGATTTGTATGTGCAGTGAAGGGAAAAGGCCTCGCCAAAACAATTTAGAGCCCAGGTTTCTTTGGTTTGTGTAAAAGACCATCCAAATGCAGAGTGGGAGGGGAAATACACAACTCAAGAAACAAAAGACCTCCTGCAGTCTGGCTGAAGAGCATCATTTCTGCTTTAGAACAGCTTGTTTCTAATTCACAGTGGTTCTCCATTTTTGTGGGGAAGATCAGTTTGAAAAAACTTGTCCCTCTGATCTCGGAATTTGGGCCTTTGCCTGGTGGCTGTAAAGGAAGTCTCTAACCCTTTTATTCAGTAGTTGTATCTTATACTTCAGAGCAGAGCCAGCTATTCATCCAGATCCTGAAAAGAGCCCATATGCCTCCTCACACAGAACAGTGTTTGCATGCCTGCCACTGGAACACGCCACTAAGCTGCATTGTGTTAGAGTGCACTGCCTGTGTGAGGGTGCCTAAGACAAGACTAAAATGAGTAATAACCACCTGCTCATGATTTCTTTTCATGTTTCTGAATAGCAGAAGCATACACTGCAGACACTGTGGCAGAGAGAGCATCCAGAGCAGCTTTCCAAAAGTGCTGACCTCCAAATGAACAGTATGGGATGAAGCTGGTGTGAAGGGCCAGAGCAGGAGCCCTGCCAAGTGACAGACTGGGCAAGATCTCTTTTGTCTTCCAATGTTATCTGGCCTTTAGAAGGAAACTGAGGCAGGGGCCCAATTTTTGGTTGCTTCAAGTCCAGCATAGCAGTCAGGGACTTTTACAAAGAAAAATTCAATGTAGGAAGTTAGTACTTGTGCAGATGGTGGTAGGCAGTTACATTTCACTTCTGTGAATTTCTACTTATGCAGTTTTTGCTCTGTAGCATAAAAATTCACCCACAGGTAGGAGTGAGCTGCAGGCATGTGAAGGTTTCCAGCCAAAGGCACTTTCTTCACAGATATGCAGCCTGAGAACACCAAGAATATGAGGTTGTTACAACATTTTGTTTACTTTCATTTTTTCTGCCCCTGGGCTGCTGTCACATGTTTAGTTTTGTCTGATTGGTTTATTTTTTTATTTTTCTTACCTATAAGTTAGTACTTTTGGAGGTCACATCCCAGTGTAGTTTGCTAAACATATAGGTGTGTGATTAACATCCATTCCTCCAGATGTGTACCAAACATACTGATGATTTTACTGCTTTTCACTTTAGAAGCCATCAATTCCCTTTTCTGTGAGTTTTTGAAACAGGAAATTGTGTATTTCTGATAATCTGTATAAAACAACAAAAAAAAATGCAGCATTCTTTTAATTATTACTCTCTGCAGACCTGAAGTCTGCTGGTATTTTAGTATTTTTCTAGATGCATCTGTGGGGATTATTATTGTTGCCTTTCTTCTGGATATGCATTTTTGAGTCTATTTCTGGTTGAAAGAATCAATTTTTTGAAAGAGATTTTTCATTTAAATGTTGGCAGTTATAAGGTGTCTTTCAGAATGCTTGTGAAAACCATTCAATTAGGAATTAATTCTTCTGATGTTGCCTATCAAGAATCTGTATATTTCTACAGAGGAGAGACAGACATCATTTTTGTGAGTTGTATCAAGCAGGGTAAGAGTTAATACTCACATATGGGTGGCTTTTTCTTTGAACTTTTTCCCAGCAGGTGAAAAATAGCTGCAATCAGGCAGTGCTTCAATAAGTAGTAACAACCAACTGCCAGGTTGAAAGATCACAAATACTTGTACCAGCAGTTCTATTACAGGGAAGCATGCGTCAGCCTGGGTCTGTGGCTGAAAGCTTGCCAAGCTATTGATAAGAAGAGCTGGGCAATAATCCAGAGCAAAAACCAAAACCAAACAACCACCATTTGAGAGCTGTACTGCAGAGGCTTTCCCCCCCCTTTTAAATATTACTTTATCATTTGGAGACTACATTAGTATTTCTATAATATGCATTTGCAACTACTTATGAACTTCACTCTCGTGAAGGACATTGATGAATCAGTAGCAGCAGTTCTAGATTAAATGTTCTTAACAGATCTTACAGAATGAAAAATCAACAACCTTATTTAAAGTGTGCTTCACTGCCATGGGCATTTTAATGGCTAGATCTTTTCAGCCACTAGACAGCCTTCAGTTGCAGTGCAAAATGAAAGAGCAGTCTGGCTGAAGGCATGCCTTGCTCAGAAGTTTAGGTTCCCTTGGTGGTACTGTCACTTTGTAAAGGTTGGAGCTGTGCTAATGATGTATTTGTGCTTTGTTGAGAGCAGAGGCTCTTTGCATGGGGAACCCTAGGCCAGATGTGGACAGCTGCAGGAAATACAAATTCAGCTTTTGAATAGGCAGGAGAGGGGTAAGAGAAACAATCACTATAGGATACAGGGAACTTAAAGTGGATAAGAGTATCTCCACACACACAAAAAGATCCTTCTTATCAGGCTTTCAATTTAGTCTAAGGGAATAGTGATGCAGACTAATTGCTGTGATCTGTCAATGCTTTACAGAAGGACTTGGAATTATTGGGACTTTTCAAATGTAGGGATTTCTTATGCATGTTGACATATGGGAGACCTTCAAAATACTTCAGCAGTTACTCCTGGAAACTTGGAAGTTCTTTCCCTTATATAATTTCATGTTATTACCCAAATATATGTGCTGTTTCTGATGGGAATACTGTATGCAATAAAGTTAGGCGGCTACCTGAGACCAAATGTCAATAGTGATAATCCTCCTAGACATAAGCAGTGATGGTTTTTAATATAGACTGTTGCTACACTGTTTGGACAATACTCTGCTGCTTCCTGGGTTTGTTCATTGCTCAGATCTTATCCCACTGAGCCTGAGCACTCAGCAGAATTTTGGCTTTAATGAAGGACATGGTTGAATATGTTTTATTTTGCTCTGAAAAGCACCATGCTGAGCTGTTATGAATCTAGATAAACCACCATTTACATGGGACTGCATTGTGAATTATGGTGAGTACTGAATGACATAACAAGCTTTCAACAAATGACAAATATAAAAAAGGTAGAATGAGCTGTGTTTTTGAGAGCTCTTCAGTTGTCTTAGCTATGAAAAAGGCCAGAGCTCCTACATAGGAGGCATGCAAGAAGTAATGTGTCTTCTGTTCATACCTTCTCTAACGTCATAAGCTATGAACATAGTCCTGGTTCCGGGTGTCTTCTTAGAAGAAATATTTTCTAGGCCATACAGAAGGCTAAAAGTCACATGTTTCTTTCACAGTATCTCTTCTACCTATTTTTATGTGTACTGTGTCGCGAACGGAGGGAAGACAAGGACACTCAATATGAGTGAGCAACAAGCTTCGTTTATTGTTCATTACAAAGCTTAATATATACCATTTTGCTTCAATTACGCATGCATTTTCTTAAGCGATGATTGGTACACCTTGCTATCACTATGGATTGTGATTGGTTCTTGATGATTATATGTTATTGTCATCATCATGTGTCTGTCACCTTATGATTGGCTTACACTGCCTAAATCATGTGTTGGTTATTTTATCTTTTGCTGAGTTGTACCATAGTTTCGTTAGTGCTGGTGTTAGTTGTTTTTCTCTTCATTATCCTGTCCTGCGGTTTATTAGCCCACCATGTGATTCAACAGTCTGCCATGCGGTTTCCTGACTACTATTCCTACATCTTATTTTGTATCAGTTAAAGCTCCTTCAGCAATTCTAAGGGTTAGGCACTCAGCAAATATAGGGGCTAAAGGTCTCTGAGTGACTAGGCACGGCCTTACGCTAAGGCTTCTCTGTTCACTCCAAGCCAGGGTCGTGCAGACCCTCCAACAACCCATGTCCTCCTGATGAAGCCATTCTCCAACAGTACTGCATTTCTTGCATTGCTTCTCCATCACTGAACTTTGTTTCTGCTCTTATTCTTCAGCTTCCTTGTTGCTTATATTCCAGTTTAGCAAAGGTGCCCTTTTGTAGAAAAAAAAAAGAAAGAAAAAAAAAGAAAAATTTTCTTTAATCTTAATTTTACTGTTTTTTGAACCCAAACCAGGTCTTACTTCTGATATAACACCTTACCTCCTTTGTTCTCTTCTCCTGAGAGAGAAACACTGACAGTGATCTCCTGTGGAGCCTTTGAACATATTCAGGTTAACTTTCAATTCTGGAGTCACTGCAGGAGAAGAAAGTAAATCTTCAACTACTGATTTCATGCAAATGTTGTTTGACATATGTCGATTTCCAAAATGATCTTTGCTCTATAGTCTTGCTCCCACTTTGAACACTTCTGGACCCCTGCCTGAATATCCCTCCAGCAGCTCTGTTAAAGGGAGGTTCTGAACAAAAGAAATAGCTGGAAGGCATATTTATTTCCAATACCAGTGAAATCAGTAAGATATACTGAACTAGTGTGCTGAAAGAATGTCACTTTATGCTCCAGTGTAACAAAAAGCAGCATTTTAAGAGGATGCTTAAGACTATAAAAGAGAAAATTAAATAAAATGATCTTTTACAAATAGTGCTCTACAAAATGAAACAAATTCAGTAAGTGTAGCCATTATTGTTTTCAATTGGTATTACACTTGAGTAAAAACCCTGAAACCCTACATCAGTCCTGTAATAAAAGTAGTAAAATGTGCAGAGATATTAAAGAAGTGATTGAGTTATTCAGTATGTTTGGAAAGGTAGGTATTGTGAAACTAATACGATATGACTGCAAATTGTGTCATCTAAGAGACTCAGAGCCCTCATATAAGCCTTTACCTTTGATTTGTCCTTCCAAGCACAGTGTATCCATGAAAATAGCAGAAAAAATGAATATTGTAAAGAATCAATTTCTGAAAAAAGGTGTTTTGTTTTGTTTTTTTTCCAATTACTGTTTTGGACATGGAACTTCACTGGCGCCAAGGGTTCTTTACTAGAATCTTCCATAATATCATATTCAACTTTGGCACTTTAGAAAGTTGGTCAGTAAGTTATAATAGAAACATAGATCAAGAGTAAAAGTTTAGGAGTAGCTTCTGTTGATTTCTTTGTGATCCTAGGGAAGGTGCTTTCAGCCTCCGTTTATGCATCTTTGAAATGTTTTTTTCTGTTAATCTCACTGGGATGGAAATTAATCTTGTAAAGTGATTTGATAGTCTCTGCCATATAATACAGTTTAAGTGACAGGGTGCTACTGTTGGGCTAGAAATTAGAATAAAGATACTTAGTACATACCTCAGTAAAGTTTATAACTTGTGAAATTCTCTTCTTTTGCTGAAAATGTTTCCTTTCTTCCTCCCTGCTAGACAACCATATACAACACACAAAAAAATTGTCTTATTATCCTATCAGACATTGTTGAAATCTAAAAAAGGTCTTGTCATCTCATACTTCTTAAGCACTGGTAAATAGCTAAAACCAGATGATATGAAGCTTATAGTGTTAGGGACCGTGCTGCCCTATATATATATACACACATATATATATACACCCATCCACCCCCTAAAAGTACTGTTATTATTTCCATGAAGTTTTTCATTAAATCCTAGCTAGAATTAGTATGACACTCCTGTTTGTATTTCAGTTCTTATCTTCAAAACATAAATATAAATTGAAGCCTTAGAAGTGTGAATCATGCCTACTGCTTATTGATTTTTCATATACACACTAGAGAAATGAGCCTGGTGTCTGAGAAAGAACTGGAACTTGGATTATATTATTGCACATTGAGTAAAAAGAGTTGAGAAGAACCTGGTTAGCCCTGGTGTGTCCTTTCTGCCCAGCAGCGTCCCAGCTATTGTAGTATTTGTACTCTGATCATTTATTTTTAAACCAAAAATGAGAGGCCTCTTTAACATTCAACATTGTCATTAACAAATAATAAACTCCATTCTTCTGCTATAGGATCCTGTATTCATAAATATGATAATTTTGTTGCAACTGTCATCTAGAGTACACCTGTACTATCATGAAAGAAGTAAAATGTTAGAAAAGCTACTATATCATGCAAGTTGTCCAGCTAAGAATCTGTTTGAAATATGTCTTGTTGTTTAACCCTTACTGAAGGTGTATATATTAAAAAAAAGTCTATCACTTTTTTATTTAAGTGTCAGCAAGATCAAAATATCTACATTAAATTAACTTGGAAAATATTAAGATTGTTTGAGCTTTATACGGGGTAAGTTTCCATGTTAGAGAAATATTTCTTTTGTTAAGGGACTATTTGCATTCATGACAACTGAAAATTAAGAAAGAATGAGACTTTTTTTTTTCTGTGCAGACTTGCTAATTAATGTTGGTTTAGTTCTCCCAAATGATAGGATGTGTAAGTATTTAAAATGTTGATGCAGACAAATTTTGAGACAAATTAGAGCATGATATTCGTCCTTGTATAATGGCTTCATACTTCTCTGTCATATCCTAATGTCATGTAGAATTCTTAGAATCTCCATTGCTAAAGTGTTATCAGAGGAAAGATAACAAAATCCATTGATGTACAGAAAGGGTGATTTTACAAGCACCACTTACTGACAAATAGTGGCTTTTTTGTTCATTTGTTGGGGGTTTTTTTGTTGTTGTAGGTTGGCTTTTGTTTTTTTTCCCTTGAACAGATAAGAGAGGGAGGAACTTAAAGGGAATAAATGACTATTAGAGGCACCCTTTGGAGTACTCTTGGCCATTGCAAACTACCTTACCTGGTGTTTAAGAAGACTAAAATTATGATAAGTAGATGCTTTGTTGTTTTTCAGTATTTATAGTTAGACTTATAGAGCCACTGAAATTTCCATTTGCAGTAGTCTTTCCCTCAGAAAATGCATGTAGTTGGGTCTCATGCCTTTAACAAAAATCGCAGGAGAACTGAATCCTTACACAAGCTTATTTTGTACAAATCAATAAGTAGACATTGTGTCTACATATGTATACATTTTTTTTTCCGCCAGCCAGATATAAGAGATACCTTGGTTCCTTTCTGTTGTAAAAATTCCTTCTTTTTTCCCATTTCATGTTCTAGTTAGTGAAGATTCATTCTGACTAAGCAACAAACACGGAAAAAACTTTGTTGTTTTATTTTTCAAGCATTATTTTCTTACATAAGAAAACAAGAAGAGTACATGTTTTTCTTTCCTCTTATCATATATTTAAAGAGAAGGAATGTAAAAATCAGATGATATCCTAAGGAAGGTCAAGAAATACAGCTACACAAGCTGAATTTCTGAATTCTTCTCAGGGCAGAGGGTCTTCAGAACAGCTCTCTGTGACAAGCACGTAAAGCTGATTGCAATGTTTTCAAGTTCAGAACGTATCTGTGTAAAAAAATGGAAATAAAAAATGGTATTCAACAAAACAGGATGATAGAATATGTGGAAATCAGGTAGTGATATCATACAGGGCAGTATTGCTGTTTCCTGCTGTGGATGCTTTGATTGAGGCATGCTCATATGGTGGAATAAAACTCTAGATTGCCCTTTAAATATTTTTAATATTTTAATTCTGATATGCAATAAATAACTTGACTAATATGTTCTCCTTCGCATTGCTTTATGATTACCATTTGCACTGCACATTTTGGCTGCTCTTAATACTTAAAAGGCCCTGATATATAGCTAAACATTTCTGACTCCATCTGGTGCAAAGAGAAGTGATGCAGAAGTGTTCCCTAGCCAGTTTATTGCAATTTATTATAAATCTGTTATAATGCAGCTGATGAAAAGTGCAGTGGCTTCTGAATTCTGAATGCTGTGATTGGGTTGCAGCTGCTGTGCTGCCCTCCGAAGATTTGCTGGGTTTAGTTTTACGTTGCACAGCCATTAGCTCACTGAATTACATTGCCACAATACTTCTCTTCATCATCCTTGACCCTTTTTCCTCACATTAACCTCATTTACCCAAGTTTTCCATCTCAGTCTTTCGTTGTTTTTATCTTCTAAATTGCAGTCTCCTAATAGATCAAGATGGAACCATGCAGTTGACCCCCATAATGTACTATTTTGTTAGCTCTTGTGTGGGGGAGAACAGTAATACAGTGCTTGTGGTCAGTGAAACTTTGTCTACGTCTTCCCCAGTATGTTTGCTGTGTAAATATTGTTTCTGCTGCTGAACATTTTGAATTTTAGTTTCTACAGACTGTCAAAGGGACTTCCTCCAGGCAAAGAACAGATTTATCTTATGTGGTTGCAATCAGAGCTTGCCTTTCACCCATCCACTTCCATTGCAGCATGTGCCATCTTATTGCAATCGTACAAAAGTGGTCTTCAATATGTGCTCTGCTGATTCCTGTTGGTGTATTTGTAGACAAGGAATTAGGGTGGTCAGATTCTTTCATCCAGCATTAAGTGTTACCATATACATATGTAGGGCATACCTTAGGCAAATAATTTTTCCCTCTCTGTATTATGTATATATTACTGTTTAGAAGGATAGAATTACATTCAGTGGGGTGATTAAACTGTGGCAAATTAGGTAAAGCTAGAATTTATTTAAAATACAGTAAAAATACTTGTAAATGATCATTGTTCTGTTCCCTTAGGGAAGATCTAAAAATAACCTTTACAATAGAGCATCATAACTAGAACCTTCAGGTATGCCAACTGACATGTTTTGTTCTTAAGTAATTTATCTAGAAGTAATTGATTACAGGATTTTAAAAATAGCTAAAAATAAGGGGAACATCAAATTTCTTATAAATTTTTCTCCAACAGACTGGAGAGTTAACCAGAGGAAAAGTTGATATGTTTCTGTGGTTACATTCACCAGTCCAACCAATGGGGTAGGTTAGAGGTGGAAAGCAAAGGCTAATTAAATACAGGCTTCAAATCTGTTACATTATTAACAATGGAGGTCATCTTATCCAAGATAATAATGGCCCACTTTGTGAATTCATGAACCTGGAATAAGGCAAAATGTTGGGCTGACTTCACCAACCATTTATTCTAGAATATTTAAGATTAGAGTAGGAGTTCTGTTGCACGGGAATGAGGTAAAATTAATGCACACTAAATACAATCTGTGGTGATCATCTTCGCAGTAAACTTTGTGCGGTGTGGCTGCAGATGACATTTTCACTTTGTGCCTTTATCACCTATCTAGACTACTGATGATTTTGAATGGAGACTTTGGTGTGGATGTTTACATATAAACTTCATTACAAATACAAATACAATTTAAAACTGATAGATGTTTTTTGAAACTTAAAAAAACCCAAACAAAACTGCAGCTGATATTTTTGGAGCAAAGCTGGTTAATTTCCAACCAGTTCTGAAAGAAACTCTCAAAACACCTGAAATGCAAATATATTGAAACAAAATGATCCAGTCACCTGTCTCCTTGTGCTCCTGCAGCAAGGTTACTACCATCAAAATAATTTCTCATAAAGCTTTCCAAAGTATTTTTCCTGCATCCTGCAATAAAATATACATATATGTAATTAAAATGAATTCTTAATTTTAATAATATATTTTCTTTTTTCTTTTCATTACAGAGAAAATCCATTGTTGTTGTGAGTTTCATAGCAGCGTTCCTTTGTCTGATCATTGTTCGTCTCACAAACGAAGTAACTTTCCCTTTGATCCTAAACTGCTTTGGACAAACCAGTGTCAAATGGATACCATTTTCTAATGGCCAAAGGCAGCCTCTGAGAACTCATTATGGATATATAAATGTGAAAACACAAGAGGTAAGACCTTGTATCAAAAGCACAGCAAAATGGACCAAAAGGCTTCTCTTTCTCTGATCTCGTATAACAGTTTTCTACTAATCTGCTCAGTGTGAAAATTCAAGCAAGCAATGTTTCTGAGCAAAGTGGCTTTTTAAAAAGTGTGCTACCACTTAAATAGCCTTCGAATTCTTTTACATTTCTTTCATGTCTGCAGTGGAGAGAGTGGTGAACTAGTCTCAAAAATTATGCTTTTTTACAGTGAAAAGTAGTATTTATATGGGCAAGAAAAATTTCAGATAATATTCAAACCTTCAATCCTTTTAACTCAAAAAGTTAATTTTCTTGTTTGTAATAAAGTCCTAAAAATGTTTAATTTTGCCTGGGATGCTTGAGGAAGAAGTAGTTTGTGTTGCATGTGCATGAAAGAGAAAAAGGGAATGGTTTGTGAAATGAACATATATGAATGTAGAAAATTTATAAATCTAGAGTTTTGCTGGATTTTTCTGAAATATATTATATTAATGCTTGGTAGCTATTTGAAAGCCAGGTATGTATTTCACAGAATCACAGAATGTTAGGAGCTGGAAGGGACCTTGAAAGATCACCTAGTCCAACCCCCCTGCCAGAGCAGGACTCCCTAGACCAGGTCACACAGAAGCGTGTCCAGATGGGTTTTGAGTATCTCCACAGAAAGAGACTCCCCAACCTCTCTGGGCAGTCTGTTCCAGTGCTTTGGCACCCTCACTGGGAAAAAAATTTTTTCCTGTATTCACCATTTCCAGTCTTTATTTTAAAATGCTTTAGCCTGCATCTACTTTGCAAAATACTTGTGCGATAAAAATACATGTGTGATAAATTTAGATTATACAGGGACTTCTGCTTTAAATGAGCAGGCAAAGTATCTAATGACATTGTTGGCTTTTGCTGGTAGTGGTGTTTTTTCCTCATATTCTTCCCCTCTCCCTCTGTGCGCTATTATAACAGATGGAAACTTGCAAAATAAGCCACCACAGAAAAAAGTTATTTTATTTCTAAAAGTTTTTCCTGATGAGTTGCAGTGCTGTCAGTCATGAGAATTACTGACTTCCACTTACTGCTACTTACTTTTCTTTATAAAATTGTAGTAATCATTAACAAATACCTTTATTATATTAATGAATGAAATTCATTCACATAACAGCTTTTATAGAGAATGAAAATATTCTACCACGTAATGATATTCAGTCCTATAAAGTGTATTGGACAAGTTAGTTATTATTTTACCTTTACAGTGTTAAGTATGAAAATTAGAATGAGAGAGAGCTATGTTTTTTGGGAGATGGCTTCTTTTAAATTTC
Organism: Galbula dea; assembly: GCA_013399015.1. Classification (NCBI taxonomy): domain Eukaryota; kingdom Metazoa; phylum Chordata; class Aves; order Piciformes; family Galbulidae; genus Galbula; species Galbula dea. The sequence goes on from VWZX01004666.1 coordinate 6,220,540, forward strand.
TGTAGTTTTAGACTGTTGTTCATGTAAGATGCAACACTGAAAATATTGGAGGCCAAAGTACATTATCTACAGAGCAGAAAGAGGACAAGCACCCAAAAGGAAATTTGAGTCAGGGTGTGAACCCTAGTCTCAGTGAAGTGAATGGGAGCTGCTGCTGAGTCTAAAGGGGCTAAGGCTCCTTCTAGCATACACAAAAGGACCAAAAACCCAGTAAAAATGAGAGGAGAGTGCGTTCTGCCTGTCTCTGGGTTATTGCCACAGTGGCAGGCATGGAATCTGAATGAGGTAGAGCTGCCACGGTCACTTGATCACTATCAGTCTGAATTGATAAGTGAAGAGGAGAGGAGCATGCTAATCCATTTTTATTCACCATTGCCTTCATCCGAGGTTAGATGTAGCTTGTGGGAGCCTTAATTAATTCTTAAATTTGATAACACGCTTGGAAGTTCTGACAGTAAATGGAAATGAATGTCCTGAGTGTTGGTGGCCAGTATCGATTAGTAAGACATTTGTCTCAATTTAGCGTAGGTCATGAAGGACTCCTCAAACTTAGTAATTTTAATTGTTTTCCCTCTTGTATTTGCAGATTACATTAATATTTGCTAATTAAAATGATAATGAAGAAATTGAACATGCCTTCCTAATTGTGAATGCACTATCTTCTGAATTAATTATTCCCCGTGCGAGGGAAGTTTCATTGTGCTGCCCATGTTCTTAACTCACGCTCACAACTTTCTCAGACTACAGTTTTTACAACACAGATTGCTTTATGAAATAAATATTTGTATGCTATTTGTATTAAAATGGCCAGCAGTTCTCAACTGTTCATAGAGACAAACCACAGTTCTCTGATTTCTGGATAAGTGCCAAATAGACTGAATTTCTGTGTATTTCAGAGAATTAAGATACTTTTCTATTTTGTTATGCTGCTATGGTATGTAAGATAAGCAGAAGGTCCAGTCTGTGAGTGCAGCTGATGACCTAAACAAATGTGGCCAAGGTTTTTGCAAAATAAGACGTATGCCAACTCATCAGTGGTCAAGGACCAAAAATGAGGAAATTATACCATAATGGATTACCAGAAAATGATGCGATGGTAGTGAAGATAAGAGAGAAGGCTTCTAAAGAAATGAATTTTAGGTTTCTCTTTTCTCTTTTACTGGGAGAATCTTTGCACACCTGTTGAAAGTGATAATAGTCTTCTAAAGTGTCCTTTGAAGCCAGTCACCCTGTTGGGTCTTACACATCTCCTGCTGTCCACTAAAACTCCCTCTTGTTCCTCATCCTCTTCCATCATCCTCCTTCTTTTCTTCACATATGTTCCTGTTCTCCTTTACCTATTCCTCTCAGGACCCACTCTGAGGCCTGCTGCATGCAGCATGCCAGAGATCTTTAATCCAAATTTCTCAGTGTTCTTAAATAGTACATATACAAAGTCAACAAAACAGAGTAATTTACCACCAACTCAGTCAGCCATCTGAAGTGACAGGGAAGCTGGAAGATCCAGATGAGTTACTACTTTACTTTTCCTGTCCCTGCCTTGCATACTTTCTGAGGAAAAAACCCAACCTACCAACCAGCCAAACAACAAAAAAATAAACACCAACAAAAAAATCCCACCAAAACCCACAACAAATGAAAAAAAAAGAAGACGAAACCCAAAGGGTGTGGGAGTGGGCAGCAAGACTTCTGTCCATAGGAAAAAAAGTTGAGGTTAAGAGGAGCTGATTTCTTTTGGGGTAAGACTGAGTAGGATGAGACTTGAAACAGTTATGAGATGATGGAAAATCAATTACTTGGTGGTTAAGGCTGAAGTGATCAGTGATTTATATCAAAGATGATCAGGAAATATGGTGATATTGGCACCTGCGTTTATCTCAAGTAAAAAACAGTTACATGTATATTATTAGTCTGAAAAAAATTAAGATTGCTATAACTAGATTGTATGGGAGTATTTAATATAAAATGCAAAGATAGACATAACTTAATCCCTAATTAAGGCTGTACATAATACAGGGTCGTTGCTATGGTTTCCTTGATTTGTAGCTATAGCAACAGCTTTGGAAAAACTGATTTTATAGTAAACATACTATATTTAGAAGATAAATGGATGTGAAATGTTGTACTATACTGGCCTATTATGTCTAGAGGCATTTTAGTTGGGCTTTTGAGATATTTCTGAAATAGATGGTTCTTCACCTAGACAATTTACATCCTATCCCTCCCCTTAAGAGAAGAGGATACCTTAGTAGCCTTCCAAAATGTGATCTCTTTTCCTTCTTCATTGTCCAGATCTGAGGGCCCCTCCTGAGATTTTTGAGGGGATTATGGCTGCAATATTGCTTTCTCGCTCAAGTATATGAATTTTGACCTTTCAGTGAAAAGGAGGTGTATGGGCGACATGACCTTTCCATCCCTTATTTCTTCTGCTTTGTACCTATGGATTTTTGGTGATAGGTTCTATAGAATCTATCCTTAAGAAATGTCATGCCAGTCATGTCTTAGTTGCTTCTAGTCTATTCCTTGTATTTTTTCACAGAAAATACTACTTTGATGTAACTCCACAGTGGTTACCTAATTGAAGGCCATTGTCATTTGAGTAAGCTTCACTCCCCAACCCAAGCTGATCTAATAATTCTTGTGTATCAAAAATGTGCAAGCAGATAAAAAGAAGCAGGTACATAAAATAAAACATCTTTACTTTTTTTGTACCACTCCTACTCTACAAAGAGTTCTGGCAAAATTAATGAACATCATGTATTTAAATTGCAGCATTATGACATCAATTTAAAACCCATTAGCAGTTTGAAACTTTATGCTTGTTGAGTGTAATAGTGTTCTTGGATATTTGATTGTGCTTCCTGAAAGGTGAATATTGAATAGATTCTTACACTACTGTCAGTATTAAAATAATATAACATCTTCTTACATATGTATAATCTGAAATATAGCTGCAATAACACTTGAAATATAATTATAAGAAGTATATTCAAGTACTATACAAAGATTAAAACTGTTCTTGGGAAAGGGTAAGTTCTGAGATGACCTAAAATCCCTACATTAAACTGCAACTGTGAGATCTAATGGCTTCATCTAAAATGAATTCTGAGGGAGAGAAGAGCCTTTGTGTCATGAGCGTTGAAGAATCTCACAGTATAGTGATGAGCACTAGATAAAAGGAACATACATTGTGTCAGTTAAGATTTTTGTCCTGTTGTAACTGAAAAACTCATCTATAATGTGTTCATGTTGAAGAAATAAATTTGGATTGTATTATCACATGCCATTTTATCCTGTAATCATTAATTGCTTGCCAGTTGTGGCACACAGAGCCACATGTACATGTGAACATGCACCCTATGTCTAGTTTCTTTTTTTAAGTTTTGCTAGAAGTTCTGTGGTAAAACTCAGCTGAAATGTGTCGAGATTTCCACAAAAAAAAAAGTATAAAAATAGGAAAAGGTTACAGACCTTATGCATATTTGTGTAATCTCTACTTTTTGTTGGTTTTAGCAGACTAAATTAATTGCATTAAAAGCGAATAGTACCTGAAGTATAGAGGAAAATTAACATAACATACAGAAATATAGACCATGTGATCTGCTACCTGACTTTAAGATAAGGCACATACCATTTCAAAAATAGCAAAAGCAGAGTTGTGAAACATGTTGGGAGCAGTCACAGACAGGACTTGTACCAGTCATAATAGACTGAGTTCTTATAAAACTTTAATAACTAAATTAACAAATGTACAAAGAAAGCAAAGAGTGTGATGGATGTTTTAATATTAGTAAGACATAAGAAAAATTTTTGAAAGGGCTGACATTTTTACATGAAATACTAAACATAAGTAAAACTAGTAATCATCCTGAGAAGGTTTAAATTTTGCCTCTGTTAGTGATGGATGCAGAATAACACTGAGAAAAAAGATTTGGAGAACAGCACTGGGCTTCCTGTCAAAACAGAAGGTACCAGATTGTCAACTTGCATGGTGTATTCAGCTAGCTTCAGAAATATTTATTTCATACTCTTGCTGGGAAGAACTTTGTCCTGGAGAGACTAAAAAGCTACATCAGCTGGAATTCACTGTGACAGAAAGTTGCTTTAGTATGTAATTTCTGACCCATTCATGACTTCCATCCTGTCTTTTCCTTTGGGATCTTATTCATCGTTACAGCTTAAGAATTCATAGGATATTTTGTTAAGGAAAGGTCAACCATTTGATACTAATTTATCATTTATATCCCTTTGAAGACACATTTCTATATCAATTGCTCAGTTACATAATTTCAGCCTTAGTAATCACATAATAATAACGATAGTAATAATAAAGGAAATAAAACTATACATGCCATATATTATTCTGGATATTTTTCTGCTTTGGCTATATAAATTTTGAGGAACAACTTTTCTTTTAGGTATTACAGAAGGATCAGCTATGGCACACTTTTAATGATAAACATATTTGCTTGTTACATTTCTGAAAGACATCTGTAATGGTGGGTGCTTGGTTCCCATCCCCCCACCCCTCTGTGTTTGCTAACTATACCAGAGCTCCCATTCCTGGTTCTGGGAGCCATAGGCACACACTTGAAATAAAATTCCTGCTGAAGACTAACCACCAAATGAGCAACTACAGGAGCATATCTTATGTTACAGAAACAGAACTCACTAAACAAATTATACCCACAGTCCCCACTCCTCACTTCCTCTTTCCAACCCCTTTTTTGCCTGGGAGAAAAGAGAACCATAAGAATAAACTGCAAGATCCACTTGAAACCACTCAGGCTGTTATGAACCTTACAGGAGAGAAGGGAGCACAGATGATGTGTATCCTCAGCAGAGTTAAATCCTGCCAGCTCAGCCTTTTTCCTTCTGTATATATAGAATTAGCTTAGTTTTTTAAAGCTGCCACAACTCTCATGGTGTCTCATGAGGAAAAAGTCAAGTGCCAGGATAAATATATCGAGTATTCTATACAAAGGAATTAAATCTGCTCCACACAGAGCCTGAATGTGATGACTCAAGCAGTGTTGCCTGTGTGGCAGCTCTGCTTTTTTTTTTTTCTTTTCTTTTGAAAAAAAGATAGACTAAGGGACTTGAGAAGAGATTACTATCATCCTGTGAGCTGTGCCATCAAAAGTCAATCTCTAAAGAATCTGGGCTGGCAGAAATAAATGTCTGTGATGCACAGTCATGGGCTGGATTGATCTGTTGAATGGAGCTTACAGGTTATACTGGAGAAGGTGCCTGGTGTTATAGATTTGCCATCCACCTTGGTTATATGTAATTTCCAGAGACATCTCATACCTTCTTGAGGATTTTTTTTTTTTTTACTGCTAGCAAAAGGGAGATTTGTATTAGACAATGATAGGCTTCCTATGAGAAGAGCCCAGTTGTGTTTTCCATGAGAGAAGTGTGAACAATGCCTCTCCAAATGAGAGACATGACATCATGAAAAAGTACTTGGAGAGACATGGTACTGTGAAAATTTCCTTGAGGCCATTTGGAAAACAGACAAAACTAAGTTTTGTAGTGAGCCAGCTTGATAGACAAACTTCTGTCAGTAAAATTTTATTTAAATGGCAGATGGACTAGACAAAGTGAATAGAGTATTCTTTGGACTGGTAAAGAAAGACCAGAGAGGTTTGGTGTAACAGCTTCTTAAATGAGCCCAAACCCCTGTGGAAGACAGGAAAAGTGTGCTTGCTAGTGTAATGAGCAGTTGAAGGCGAGGCTTATGGTCAAGGGGAGGAAGGAGGAATTTATTGCTCTTACTCTGTATCAGAACCGAGTTCTGTTACCATTATGTGATTTCAGCTTTTGTCAATAATAGTTGCTAAATGAAGGATGGGTTGGTTTGCATTAATAGCAAGCAAAGCATCTTCTTGGTGTTGATCAGCTTTGAGAGCAGTGCCCTATTATTTGCTCACTGAATATCCTCCTGTTACTGCTGTTTAAAAATTAAGGTGCTTTTATCATAAGAAGTTCACTGTCACCCTCCTGAGTTTATACCTGGAGTCTATTTCTGATAGAGATTGAAGGTACCTTTTGCAGCAAAGCATTGCTAGTTTTAGATGCAGTGTTGATGGCTAAAGCGTGCTTTGTACTGCCATATAGAATACACCACAGAGTATAAAGAGCTAGTGAAAATGGAATTTTGCTCATACAATTGCTTCTACACAAGGGGTTCCTGCTGGCTGTGGCAATCAGCAATTTCAGCTCTTTGAGCTCTTGCCCAGTATAGCTATTCTGGCAGAGATGCACAGTGCTGAGCTGACCTGGGGCTATTAATACTTCCCTGCAGGGAAGCTGTGGCCAGCCACACAGAGTCACACATATGTGCACGGGTACACATGTAAAAATAGCAGCTAGAACTTTGTCAAGAGACAGACTCCCAACACTGACAATGATGCCAATTACTAGCTAGTTTTAAAGCACAGCCATCTTCCTTGAAAGCCTTTGCTTTCCAAGTTTGCTCCCATGGCCATCTGTCATAGCCTGTGTTTGGCAGCTTCAGGTTCTGCTGTAAGGCTCTGTGGATTGAATGCATAGTTTTGTCTTTTTAATTGTTCTCTGAGTTGGTGAAAGTTTCTACTACATAAGCCTTTTCTTTTAGGCTTGTTGTTAGATTAAAATGTGAGCCTTAAATGCATTTTTGAGCTGTTAATCTGTGCTATCTTCTCTCAGACTGAGCTGGAAGAGGTGGATTGGTGTAACTGCTGCATAGAGAGAAATGAGCTCAGAGAACCTCTTAGAACAGATGCAGATTGCACCAGCAATAATTGCTTTTCTTGGGATAGTCTTTCTTGTCTGGCTGAATACATTAACCTGTGCTACCAAATATGTGTTACTTGGTCTGTGAGAGGGCTTGTATGACTGTCATATCAAAAGGCTCTTACTGGTGTTACTTTGCTGGCAGTGTGTGCATCTTAGAGCTCTACTTGATAGAGCATCTGTGACAAGGAGCTACATTTTCTGTGGATGTATCTGTAAATTTTGTCTAACCAGCACTAATAATTTTTGAACTGCCTCTAAACCAATCAGTGCTATTACCACCAATATTGAAAAGTTCATGGTAAATTTTGTTCATGGGATTGCACCCTAAAATAAAACCAGTAAGTCTGGGGAGAGATGGGGACCGAATAAAGCTCTGTGTTATCTGCAGTATTTCTTTCCTCCATCATTATTTTTCCTTCTCTTCATTTTATACATTTTTCATATTTAGCCAGTCAGACATTATAGTAATCTGTTGTTTCCTGTCACTGAAAAAGCAGTTGGCATGCTCATTAAATGAATAAATACAGTGTTAAACAAAATTCCCAAAATGAGTGCAGAGAAATTACTAGAGTGATTTTAGGATTGCCCACTTAATAACAACAATTCATCCTCCATTTTATCCCCAACCTCAGGGGTGCACATTAATGCTTTGCTTAGTTCATACCAGTCAAGTCATCTTTTCAACAAGTAATAGCATCATTTTTCGAAGTACAGCTTCTTGAACTTGTCTTTAAAGAGTCTCTCATAGTTAGGATCCAGCATTTTGGTTTGGGAATTGATGGAAATGCCAGACTTCTTAGATCAATATTTCTCAAGGGGGTAGAATCTGCTTGCTCCTATTAGAGTCTGCAAAAAATACTTAAGGGCCTTGTATTAATGTTACAACAACCAGAGTGCAAGCTGGTTTGGGTTGATTTCTCTGGTTCTAGTTCAGTAATGCTACCACTCTCCCTCCCTTCTGCCTTTTTGACTACTGGTGTCTTGGATTCATGTTTGTAAAGAGAAAATATAATTTATGGAGTTCATCAAGTTGGAAAAGTACTTTCCTAAGCTTTTCTTCAGATGCCTGAAGTCTCCTATGAAATGCCTGAACTCGTGCACAGGAGTCACCCCAAAGCAGATCCCGGCAGTATGTTGAAAGTTTAGATCAGCACTGGCAAATATCCTTCAATAGAAATTAAACATTAAGGTGGAGGATAAAGTTTGTCCTTTAACTAAACCCCAAACCCCTGTATTTGATGACATACACTATGTTACTGCATTGTCAACAACTGACAATTTTGTTCTTGGGTGGTTTTTGTGTAATTCATTTTATTGATTTATTAACATTTTCTAGCTTACAGTACAGTTTCTCACGTCATCTTATTTCTAGCATGTAAAAGCTTTGTAATATCTATTCCATTTCCTGTTAGCTCTTCCTTTTGGGATCCAGTGCATGTTGTCCAAAACTGCTGATTTCTTTATTCAGCTTCATCTCTAATTTGGATTGTCCTTCACTGTCCAAACTTTCTTTTACTTGATTACCTGTTCTCCAAAAATATGCTACCATTCAGGGCAACTTTGAAGGCATAGCTTGGAGATTTAGAAGACATGAGACTGTTCTTAAGCCAGCTGCTGCTGCATTCTACACAAGGTTTCATTCCTGAATGGATTTAAGATGTAGCCCCGAGACGAATACATTATATTGATCCAGCCTCCTGGTGACAGGCTTTGGAAAAGCAGCTAAAATAGATTTCAAACCAGAAGAATCTATGGCAAAATTGTGTCTCAAGTTGGAGCTCACATATGCTTTTAAGTTTATTTTAAATGTCTTTACAGGCATAATTTTTTTCTCAAATGGAGTGAGTCTCTAAAAAGTTTATTTGCAGCCATGCCAGTGTCTACCAAAAGATGAGTACATGCCATTTCCAGTTTCTTTGAAGGCTAGTCAGGTTCTCTAGATAGAAGCCAGAGAAATGTGATTTTCTCAAACAATTAGTAAATTGTCACTAATCCTCTCAATGGCAGACCTTCAGGGAGTCCCACAGGAGAGTGCAGTGGAGGTACAGGGACCATCCTGTGAGATCCCCCATTCAGATGAGTACACTCTGGAGCTGTCCTATTCATTATTTCTTAGTGTTGGATTTGTGTTTTTATCACCAGTATCAGTGACAATTAATGGAGCTGATAACATTACTGTGGTGATGATTAGTGTTGATCTTTTACTCAGAAGAAAATGAGCAGAGGAACAGACCGGAAGTTTTATGAACTAGTCTTGATTTCTATCCTGCTCCTTGTGTGGACCAAAGTATTCTTCACTGCCTCAGGTTCATCGTGTTTGTAAAGGATTAATGTTTATAAAAAGCAAGTAACATTTGTGGATCAAGTCACTTCTAGTTGTGTTCAGAGAGCAAAATGGGCGCAGTCAGACTGAGTGTCAGAACAGCTGAATATCTACTATCCCTGACAGATGATGTCTTTTTATTACTATATTACAGCCAGTACCACTTACTATCCTGCATTACAGACAGAAGTTTATTGTCAGAACAACAACAATAATCTTTGCACTACACTAATGCTTTATTCTGATTTGATAAAGGAGAAGGCAATCCAGGTACTGTGACAGCAGTGTTGGTATATATTATATAATGATATATAGCAACTTCCATCAACTGCCATTAATTTCTGCATGAATTCTGTCTGTCCCTGATAAGCATGTGTAATTCCTAATTAATTGTTTTGGAGTGGAGCATAAGAATCAAGGAGAAATGGACTTTTTTAAGTTTGGGGGCTGATAGCTGAAAATGAGAAGGCAAAGCTGACAGATAGTTGTAGATGAGCAGTATTTTTCAAGCAGTGGATGGGGGTGATCTTGTTTCCTGTTTAAAATGAGTTGCCACCTCTGCTGGCCACAACACAAGGTAAATTGTGTGGTGAAATCTAAAACATTTGTTATGTTTAGGCTGTTGATAATCACATAGGAACCAGCACTGTGGAGCTCCCTGTACTTGCTCTTTAATGGCTTGCTCCCATTCTGCTAGGTGTTACTCACTCTTCATTTCCTGGGGAAGAAATGGCCTTCTGTGAGGTCGTTTATCTGAATAGTGCAGAAATCACTTTCTGCAGACATAACTATTATCATAACAGAATCCGTAGAAAAAAAAATACAGTGACACTCTGAGGTTTCTGAGATTAGTGTCTTCCTTTAAGGCCTCTGTTTCCTCCAGTATTACTTCCAGCCCTGTTCACTGAAACTACAGTGCATGTCTACCATGAATAGCATGAATAATGCATATATTTTTTTGTTAGTTTCAGTTGCATATATGAAAAATAAAATCAAGAGCTAAAAAACCCCAACAACTGGCTATTCATCTGCCTGCTAGTACATGATTGACCCATATTCCACATTAACTCAGGTTTTAACCTGTCTCCATTTATATTTACAATTCTTGGGTCTTTGTCCATGTCCCTTGTAAGATAATGTGGTGGATTATTACTTCATCTCTTAGTTTTTCCTCAGACTGAGATATGAGAAACGCTGCAGCTCTTTGTACCTTTATTTCCTGCTTCTTTAAATATCCTAAATATTCCACTTCTCATTCTTTAATTTCTTCCAGTTTATACAGATGCTTGCAGTTCAAACTGTATCACTATGTTATCAAGCAAAATTCTTCTTTATTTTTGATAGTTCATCCATAGCAAAATCCCACTCCCTCCTCACCTCTCACTGTCTGAATTTCCCAGAACTAGTCATGGTATTCAGCTGTATTGGATGACATAATACCTGGAATTTATTTTTCCTAAAATGTCTTGGATGTTTTTTCTCTTTCTGCAAAAAACATTTTTTTTTCTCCTGAAGATCATTTGTAAATATAAGGTTGATTTAATGAGGAAAAGATCACAAAGATATGTGTTGTATGAGGCCAATTTAAAACAGGTTAGAACTAAAAGGCAAAATGAGGGGAGTCTTTTTTGAGAAAGGAGAAAGTGAGAAATCTTATAGGGGCTTGAGGTTTTCTTGGAAATAGTATTTTTGGTCATCAGTTTTTCCATTCAATCTGCAGTTGCATTCTTGCAGTTTAAATGTGTTGATTTGTTAGAGAAACAGCTTTCATGATGGAATGTGCCAGATCTGTTAAGAATTCATTTAATGTTCAAAGCACCTGATCTGTATATACATCTGTAGTTCTCATACATTCAGATTAATTCTCCAATTATCTAGGAAGTTGTATTCTGAATTCCTGAAAATCTGTCTTTACTAAATGCAGAAATGCCTCTAGTAATTTCTTTTCACTCATTAAGCATATGATTTTTCTTTGAAAAATCTAGTTTGTCTGGCAAAATCTTCATAAACAAATACAAGTTTAGCAAATACATATCACTAGCAGGCATTTCTATGTTAGATGTGAGTAGATATTATTGCATAATACATCGTAAAATCTGTTTGAATTTTTAAATTGCCAGAGGAATTCATTAGTGTAATGTTTTTGTTTCTTTCCAATATGAGCATCTCTATATATAACCATCAGTTGTTTCTGGATGTAATTAAGTATTTGTCTACCTAAGGGTGTCCTAGATTTCTACTACTTTTTTGTATTTCAGATAGGATGCCTTTACACAGAGGTAGTGTCTATTATTTAATAATGGCAGGGCAAATGTGTTTCTAGATTGCTTGTTTAGATGTACTCCCTGTATCACTGTAAACGTAACCTAAGGTTCTTATGCTTTGTGAAACCTATGTGTGTGTCTGCAAGACTCTCTTCCTGTTAAATAGATTTGGTGTTCTCTCAGGTTCACAGCCCAAATTCTGATGTCCTTAGCAAGGCATTGGTCTCAGCTTCCTGCAATAGTTAGAGAGCAAAGAAGACTGAAACAATGTGAGGAAACATCTGTATACCAACAGCTAATACAAGAAGTCAAATGCTCAGTGACATTTAAAACCCCACTCTTTTGCCTCATTGTGACTGAATTTTTTATGGTAATCAATAGTATTTGTGGCTGTAATATGAATTGTACTGTGAAAGAATGCCCAGTTTCATTTTGCAGTAGAAAATGCACTTTGAGCTTTGGGCTATAGGAAATAGGTTCCTGAAGGCTCAGAGTGTTACTTTCAACAAAATGCTAATCTGGGAAATCAGTAGATTTAACAATCATCCACAAATGCACCCTTTTGTGTAATATGCAGTTGATTGTAACAACTATGGATGCTATGTAATGGTGCCTTCCTTAAACCTTCCAGTGTGATACTACCTAGAGAATTTGTTACAGATTAAATCATTATAGTGTTATAGAAATGAAATAGGTTGCAACTGAAATTACTCTCAAAATCTAATGGTAACTTCAGTGAAATTTTTCCCATGATGGGTGTTAGGTATATGCATATTCCTTGTTTTTATAGAGGCAGCATTTTTATTTGTATGCTTAATTTTATTTCATTATCTACTATGTATACGTTAGGTTTTTCTTCACATCTCCAGTTGTGGTCAAAGATAACGTTAGTCCAGTCTGCCTTTCATCTTCCATTTTTTTATTCTTCCATTCTTATTTCCTCTATCACATGAACAAAAAAAGCAACGTATTTCCTTCCTTCAGACCTGCCTAGGATTGCTCAAATTAATACAGTGAGGAGCCCTATTTTATTAATACTTGAAATGATGCAAGTCTTCTCAAATTCCTTTTGAGAGTTTCCTTGGAAAGCAAAACATGCTTTATAATTTCTTCCTGCAAATCAATTTAGATTCCTATTATTTTTCTTCCATTGGATCTTGTGTTGTACCCAAAAGTTTCTTTATAGGTTTGTGATTCCATTGGTTCAGACAATGTCTTGATTTAAAAAAACAAATCTTCTTGCTTGATTACAGTCATGAATGGGAGATTCCTGCAACTGCCCAAGTTTCCTGGGTGCAGTATACCACCATGCAGCCATCCTGTTACGTTATCTCTGGATTGTTCTAGCTCTTATTAAAAGCTGTGGTATTTCACCACTTTGAGAGCAGCAGCCTGACACCCGTTGGTAGTTGTGCCATTCTCTCTTTCTGTTTTTGATCTTACAATATAGATTGATCTTATGAAAGCTAAAAAATGCCCATGTCTGTTCATCAGATTCTGTCCTTGTAGTCACAAAGCCAGGGCATAGTGGGGGTAGGTCACCACCAACCACCACTTTTGTTACCAGCCATAGAATAAACTTGGCTGCTGGGCTCGGAGGAAGATGGTGCAGAAATAGCTTTTACTTCTCAGACTCTTACATTTCTTGCATTTTTCCCTCTTCTGAAAGCAGCAAATGATACCAACATAATATAAATGTATTAATTGTGGCAAATTTGCCTTCAGGAATCTGGAAATTCATTAATCCATGTTTCTAAAAACTGCTGCCCATGCTGTATCCATGAAAATGTATTAATGTGTATGTGGACTCTGTACTATCATTGTGCTTAGAAGCAAGCTACCTTCCTCCGAAACAGAGAAAGCCTTGCAAAGAAAGGGGGGCAACATCACTGACATGGTTTGAATAGTCCCATGGATTTCTATTATTTTGCTTAACAATTGTTTCCAGAGAATCTCAGATAACAGAAGCTACTTGTTAGGAGCAAATATTTTTAAGACCATTGTGCTTATGTCCTACTGTTGTGAAAATTGCCATGGGATTGTTACCTTTCACCTAGGTGGTCCCCGCTGATGGGCAGAAATGACCTTGACTTAATGTCTCATCTGAAGGCAGGCAGCTCTAGCTGTGCAACGACAACCCCCAAACACTCTGTTGCAGCATCAGCATTGGATGCAAGCCCATGTCTCAGTCAGAGATGTGCATCTCTGACCTTCTAACTTAGAGGCAATAGTGTTGCCAGCTGTGTAATGCTCACAGGCAAAGGCCTTGTTTTTGAAATCCTGAAGAAAAGAAATTGAGCTAAACACAACACAGACTTCTACTGTTGAAACAAATGTGGCAATAAACCCCAGACAATCTTACCTTCAATTTCCAAATTATTTTGTTTTCCAGGTTGCTGGGAGTAATTTACTTTGTTAATGCAGCTCTGCAGCATGATCTGTTTAAATTTTATCCCAGAATGAGTTCTTTTAGCTGAATAAAAGCCTTTTGAAAAACCTGATTTATGTCACAGTCACAGCATTAAATAGAGCAATTCTGGTTCAGTGGCAAAGTGGTGGGGTCAAGGTCTGTGGTCTGCATTTTCTAAGTGCTGTGCATGGATTTGCAGCACACAGCTTACATTAGCACTAACACAATTTGTACATGTGGCCCCTGTGCAGTACTTTGGGAATGTAGCCCTCAATAGAGAAGATATTTACAGCACTGAAGCTCATGTTGGGAAATATGAACAGCTGTGCTTCAAATAGAAAACACACATCTGAAGTAGGACTAGCATACTGAAAATTATGTCCTGGCAGTTAACATTTTTATTTGTACACACTTCTATGCAAAACTGAAAAGAAATACCATTCTTTCAGGATTAATGTGCTTTGCAGAGCTCATAGGAGAAAGAGCTTGTCATCAGAAAAGATTTTTGCTGGTCATAACTTTTTTGCAGCATTTCCTGTAGTGTTGGTTCAAAAGAAATATAAGTAAAAGCTGTGTCTTTCTGCTAATTATGTTTTATGAGCAGTGAGATGACCACTTTACACTTTTGAATAGCCAGTTGTAATCTATTTTAACTTTTCAGTTCTAATATCTGAGCACTTGCTGTGCACAGGAAGTGGGCACCTGAGGAAGGCTTCATCCCTTGATCCATTGTAGGATCCTTGCATTTACTTGTCATATCTAGAGTTGACCAGTAGCTAAATCCACATCAAGATAAGAGGACTTTGCAGAAATAAATTTTAATTAATTTTAGATTAGACTGATGGAGCACATACTAGGGCCTTTGGTTTCCCCTGCTGTGCTTCCCTGGAACCGATCTGCCTTTCTGTTCTCCAGCCCCTGCAGGGTGATGCTTGGGAGGTCAGAGACATAACTCCACTGATCTCCATGCGCAGGGAGCAAATGGGGCTTTTGCAGGATACATGGTAATTCTCTAAATAAATGGACCATGCTAAATGCTTCACCTTCACACACAGTTTTACATGTGGAGAAGATTGAGGTAGGGAAGCTTTTTTTCAACAACTACAATGCAACAAGTCCATACAGTAATTTTTGAGATAAGTATCAATCCCATTTTACAGGTTGGGAAAGAGTGACAATCTCAGGGTCTTATGTCTGAGACCCCAGATCAGGTCAGTAGCAGGTCAGACCACAGCTCAGGCTTCCTGAACCCAAGGCCACAGTTCTGACCTATAAGATTTTTATTTTGCTATGTTTGTGGGGCAGTGGGCTTTTAGGTCCAGTGAATAATCTGTGTTCCTGGCAGGAAAACTGCTGGGTGAAAGCAGTTTGGAACATAGTTTTATTAAATACCTCTCCATTAGTTTACAAGGTGAATTTTGGAATACAGCACCCTATTAGACTCAACATTTTGGATGCTTCTTTAATGTATTTATTTCTTAATGACATATATGTTGGTCGAGGGAAAATATATTATTTTTTGCTACAGCTGATTGGAAAACCAGTGTGGTTGCTGATGTGTTGGGTGGTGTTCTGCTGCTGCCACTCTTACTGTTGTCAGGTCAACTGACCAAATCTCTATGGTGGATAGGAAGGTTCTGGCCCTGCCATGGACAGCACTGTTATGCTGTGGGCAGATTTCTCACTTTTTCGATATGCTTATGTACCTTTGAAGCTGACATAATGCTACTAGGGTTGCAAAGTTGGGGTTCAGGAACCAGGAAATGCCATCATTGAAATCACTCATCCATTTTTGATTCAGACTCCTTTGATGTATTCATGGCTCTGTGTAATGGAACAACTTCAGCTTCATTCATTGTCCAGATTTTACCATTTCTGATGCCAACTGGAAATGTATGAAGAAGGTAGCTAGGACTGTTGCCTCATTTGCTGGAGAAATGGCAAGGTCTGAAGAAGTCAGGACGTTACAGGAATGGAAGGCAAGGCTGTCATTGTTAAGCATTAATGCTAGCTGCTTGATTCTATGCCTGCCTCTGTTACAGATTTTCTCTATGATTCCAATCTGATGAAGCCATGTTTTTACTAATTGTGTGTTACTTTCTGAATGCTGAAACTGATCTTTCACAGATATAACTCAAGTCAATGAAAATTATTTGAATATACAAATTACCGAAGAATTCTAATTTTTCCAGGTTCTGTGTGTCAGTGAGTGTATGCTTCTTAATTTAATTTATAACTTTCAACTAAATTTCTCAGACTCCTCCTACTGAAGAGAGCTAATACAACCTCTTCCTGTCTCTTTAGAATGGTATTTGAGAAGTGAGGAGCTATTGTAAGTACTGCATGACAGCCCAGGCAGAAATTAATAAGTCTAAGAGCAGGATGTGAATAATGCTCAATAAACGAGGCATGGGGACACATTGACTAATAACAAGGAAACAAAGGCATTGAGTAGCTGCTCATTATGTCAGTCAGTGCAGGCAGGGGTCCAGTGGAAAAAATAGTAGGTGGTCGGGTAATTAAAAACAATATCATAATGTGTGCACACAAGGTTGCCCAATTAGGGCTGCACAGCAACCTTAATACTGACACTTCCCTAAATTTTCAACGCTTGATTTTACACATTTAATGTTCCCTAGCATATTTTTGGTGTATTTACATATATATGCTCCCCATTGCCTCCTTCATTGCCAAACTGTTAATTAGGCAGAACTACTGAGAAATGCAGTTAGTTGGATAAACAGGGGTTTGCAATGAACCTTGGATATCATGCTGCAGAGAAGGAAATTTCAGGCTGTCAGAGCTTTGAAGGGTTTACATCAGTGATGTTGAATTTGTTTTGTTTGCTTAATTATTTCTCAGAAGTTAGTTATGTTTTCAGTGCAGTTTCTTTTCCTATGTGCTCTGTTACATTCTTTCCAGACCTGCTTCTACATTTATTCTTCACGGCTTATTGATGATGGTGTGGATGAAACATCTTTTTAATGAGAATTGTGTTCCTAAGACTCTTCTCCCTTGAGTGTGAGTGAGGTCTTTCATTATGGCCCTCATTTTAGAAGATAATTTTATTTCATCCATTTCTCCTTTTGAAAGAATATTATCTGGAGCCTGATATCTGGGTTCTAAAGTGCAGCTTTGTAATTGGCATTAACTGCTTGTGTCATTTGGAACTTCTCAGAATATCAGTGAAGAACACTAAACATAAAACTGGAAAAATTGAGAAACTGGGACAGGAGAATGATGCACAGGAAAGTAAAGAAGATTTATCCAGACTTTTTGTCTTGTGCATACTAATAAATTATTTCAGTGCTTCAGTGATGCTGCTTTCCTGAGCTATGCTTCTACAATTGCACACTAAGTGGTCTACTTGAAGTAGGATGCCATTATTCTGAAATATGCCCTCACTTGAATATGAATATGGCCAAGGGCTGAACAAGGACTTTGTTTCCTATGCTTCCTAGTTGAGGTAAAATACCTGGATGCCTAAATTGCTCTTGCCAGATGCTAGGACCCCTTTACCTATCCGACAGAGCAGAGGGGTGAAAGGGGTTATATTGGAATGAAAGGACACCTGAGTTAGACTCACCTTTGCCATCACATGTTCCTAAAGGCAATTCTTTTGCTCCAGTACATGTCCACCTTCACAGTCTGTTCCTAAGAGCTTGTGGAGGTTCACTTCTAAAACTACACTAAATCTATCTTCATACCAAAGGGATATCTAGTGGTGTTGGGTAATCTTCAGTATTAATAACAGTACCAAAATACAAACCCAAGTGACAGGTTCAGGATTAGTAAGACTGAAAAACTCATTCTTTTTTTTCATCTTGTGCTCTCCACAGACTCATAATTCAGTTATTTTCCTTCCCTTTTGTACACCTGAAGTAGAAAGCTGCCATCAAGGGGAGAAGAAATCCTGAATGGAAGTGCCTACATTATGTATCAAACCATGTAGACATCATCTTTAAAGCACTATGTATCTTTTCCAGAACCGGTAGTTCTTGGACCTAGAGTCAAATGTGTTACAACTAAACATTGATGCATAGGAGGGAAAGGAATTTTTTTCTGCTTTAAGAAAATGATTTTTAGTAGAGTAATGGAAAAAAAAAGAAGGGTAGTGTAAGTTTTTTATGATAGAAAATAAGCTGTAAGTGACCTTTTATGTACCTTTAATATTTAGTTTAGTTTTTCATTGGAATTGTCTTCAATTGCATGGTTTTTTTTTTGGTCATTTAGCATTCAGGAATATCTAAGACCATGAAAGCCTTTCACAAAATACCTAAAGTACTAGTGAAAATAGATGGCTAACTCTGAAATGATATTGACTCTTTTATGGCAGTTTTTATATCACTTTTACCAGACTTTTACAAAGCTTACAAAGCTCTCTCTTTTAGATGCTGTAGGGAAATAATTTGCCAATGAATTACATTATAGATAGACTAAAATTATTGTATTATCTCATATTGTGAAGTTCTTTGGAACCTTTTTTTAAGACTTAGGTTTGTACAGGCTCTGACGGTCTCAGAATATATGTAAATATCAGAAGTTTTTCAGATCACTTGTTATTTTGAGCTCCATAAGTGAATTTTATGACACTTTTCACTTTTCTAGTTAAGGATTTGTAGAGTCATGTATTCCATAACACCCATGGTCATGTGAATTAAAATCAGAAACTTGGAGAACATAGAATGAATACATGAATGAATAGGTGAATACAAATAAAGGTGACAGGTCAGGCCGAAGGACATGGAAAGCTTGCTTCTTATCCAGAACTCGCAATATCTTAGCAATAACTTACAATATTTAACAAGGTCCTCATCCAAAACCAGACAAAGACGTTGACTTTTCATGTATTTTGGAATGGGTCTCAAAGCATTTAAACACATGCTAAATTCTGTATTGGCTGAATTACCTGCAATTTGTAATAGATAAAATTTTAAAGGGAGTAGTCAATGGGTGTACAGTGGAGGCATTGAAGCTAAGATACATTTATACTACATGAGGATATTCTCATATTCTCTCAATTCTCTCTTTCTTTTTCATTCTTTTTTTCTAAACAATTTGCTCCTACCACAGAAACCCATGATTTTGGTTGATTTCCTGCTGTATTTTTCATCCACAGTAAACACCCTTCATGCAAATAACAGAGCTCAGGCTACTAACTAAAGTTGTTTTAATGTGATCCTACCTCCGATGGTTTCAGGAAGTGACATTAATTGAAAATGCACTGCACAGGTGTCTTAGTATGTGATTTATCATCATCTCCAAATCCTTTCCATGTTCTGGGTGTTGTGCTCTTCATTCTTTCTTTTTATGATTTAGTCTGTATGATTTTTACTAGCATTCCATCTTGGGAGCTCACATCTCATCATAACACTCTTTCTGACCCCCCCTTGTAAACCATGGGTTTAGTGTGTCAAAATGAATTTGGATATGTGTAGTCTGCATATTTTGATTCCTGGGTTAGTTCCCCAGGATATGAGCTAATACCTATACATAATTGTAAATTACTACAATAAACCCCAAGCAACTGAACAAAATAAGAGAAGTTAATCTGTATAAACTGTTACCCGTTATTCTTTATTGTTCTGCTGTAATTATCTCTACTGTGGATACAGAGAAGATGATATTACGTCGGTTTTGCCACTGTAATGCTTTGCTAGTGTTGCCTAGTGATCACATAGAGCTTACTGATGTTTTGTCCCTAAACAATGATTTCAGCTCTGTGTAGTCTTGCCTGTAAATCAGGCAATTCAGATCAGCTCCTGTAGACCTGACTTCTCCTCTCCAACTTTCTGTACAGACACAGCCTATTGCTAGTTATATGTAAGCAATAAAACCCCCTCAATAAAATACATTTAGCAGAAACTGTAATATGTAGTGAAGACTTTTTTGAATCTAAGATATATATTGCCAGTCACTTACAGAACTACTTGTTAGACTGGAAATTACCCCACTATGTCTAAGAAGGCAGAGCAGGTAACAGTTCATTTGTTTCTCCTTTGTAGAAATTTCTTACTGCCCTCTTCTATTTTTATTTCTGTTTTCTCTTTTTGCCCTAATTCATTTTCTTTGTAAAGGCGACAAATGGTATAAAAAAGCTTAAGTGGTTCTAGTAGGTATTCATATGGCACTACATGCTCTCTACACTTATACCTTGAAATGTTCCTTTCATAGACATGCTTGTTTTCTTCTCTGTGGAAAGATTTATAACCTGCTGTGTTTTTTGTATTTCTCAGTGCCATGCTTTCCCATGTTAGACATCAATCTGCTGGATGAAGCAGTATCAAATCATTTTTTGAGATCCAGAAAAATATTTCCAGCCTTATACCTTGTTCTTTGCTGAAGGTGAGGGGATTTCAAGCAAGTTATTTTACACACAGCCTTATTTAAAAAAAAACAAACCACAGCTCTTGTGGCTGACCCTTCTGTAACCATAGGTCAGTTGAGGTTAATCAAGATATTCGCTGCTAGGTTTGGAAACTGAAGATCATCTAGTCGAGCCTCCCTCCTTAAAGCAGAGTCAGCTCGAGCAGGTTGCTCAAGGCTTTGTCCAGTTGTATTTAACTATCTCCATGGATGGTGCACAGCATCTCTGGGCAACCTGTTCTAATGTTTAATCACTATCACAGTATGAAAAGTTTTTTTATATGTTTGAACAGAATTTCCTGTGTTTCTGTTCATGCCCGTTGTATTTTGTCCTATCACTGGGCACGACTGGAAAGAGTCTGATACTGCCTTCTTAAGTCTCACCCACCTCAGTCAGGTTTATACAAGATTCTTGAATGGGACAAAGTCTTAGTCTTGCAGTTAAAGGCTGTCAGTTCAATATTGCTCTCCTGTGCCAGAAGACTCTGCTGTCCCTACCTATCTTCTGCCACATTAAACTTCTGTTCCCATATTTTCCTCCATTGCTCTATAGAGTGTCCTCATAGGAGACAACAAATGTGACACAGAACAAACAAAACTGTATAAAAATGAGTGTTGCCTCAAACTTCAGCATTCTGGGGTCTAGTGAATGTAAGTAATAGTTCACTCTGGGAATAATTCTATTGACTGTAGAAGGCCTATTCAGAAGGAAATGCTATTTAAGGTGACACTATCAGGCTTAGAGTCCATGGGGCTGTAAGCTATACAGTCTGTGTTTCAGGCTAGAAAAATTTATATTTCTTTAAGGACTAACTTGATACCAGAAGTAGCCCTGATGGGCACCCCACCAATTTAGAAGTTTAAAAATAGATATAGCAGCCAAAGTTCAGACCCCTAAATTTGAAAATGCATCCACAGACATACTCAACCTTTTCCACTCCATGCTGCTTATTGCTTTTTCACAGGGGTTGTTTCATTACATTCCCAGCTACCTTTCATCTGTACTCTTATGTACCCCTTTAACAGGAGTACCACCTCTTTGTAACAAAGGTCTTTTCAATAAGTCAGTCTTGGTTTAAAGGATGTCTGTATTGGTTAGTATTTCTTATGTATTATGTTTCATGTGTCGTGCTTTTAGGGAACAGAATTGGTATTTTATGTGCTCAGCAACAAGGACAAAATTAAAAAGTAGTTACAAACCAGAAGCAGTATCTTCCCTCAACACAGTAGTTTTTCACAGGAAACTTGTGAAGTCTCTTCATCATTCTTTGTTTAGATCTCTCTGTAGTGCTTTACAATTCACTGGGCAGGTTTTTTCTTTCTGCCACTGGCATAAAAGGCTTAGGCAGGATTTCAGGTTTATGTTAGTGTGAAAGGCGAATGAGGTTCCTTTTCCCTGCAGTGAAACTGTGTATATTAGCAGACTTGTAAAAGTCAGGTTTTGGGGTTTTGGTTTTTTTTTCAATGACCAGTCATGTAAATCCAGCACTTTCTGGCCATATGAGTAATCCTACCGAAGCACTAAGTAAATAAATAGAATAGTGGTCTGAAGGTTGTATCTTAGAGGAAATCTCAGCATCATTGTGCTGCATAGCATGACCTTGTTGTGCTGTTACATTTAATATTTGCAAGGGTAAAGTCAAAGACAGCACAAAAAAAAATCTTAGCAATCTGGCTCTCACATCCCAGTGCCAATTATTAAAGCACATCAGCTTTTACAGTTTCTTTCCCAAGCTTGTGGTCTTTATTTTGCCTTTTAACCTTTTCTTGCTATTGTAGCAGAGCCCCTCTGCTGTGTAGCCATGCGTAAGTGGTTCTGTTACCAGTGAGCTCTGTGTGACTGCAGTATTTGCTTCCTGCACGAGAAATGGAGTAGGCAGACTGATCTCTGTCAGAGAGACTTGTTCAGTACTTAAACTGATTTGCAAATATTGAGGCCAGTCTGTAGTTCATTGGACAAGTTCAGCTGTAGTGATGGATGTGGAAATCTACTGCAGCAGACTCTCTATGTGTGCGTTTCCACAAGTGGTGGATCTTTGATGACAAACTGAATGTCACTGATTCACAACACCTCTCTGATGCAGGGGGCATCAGAGATTACAAACAACATACTCATGCTTTATCAAGGGTTTTTGCCATTGGAACTCCATTATCTGTTTTTTCAACTGAAACAGTTACTGGGTTAGCATGTGAGCCTGCAAGAGCTGGGAACCAAGCAAAACATGAAATGCAGCTTTAATCTGTGTTTTGTAGGTCAGTAGGATCAGTCACTTAGCAATGTTTTTAAAGCATTTTTCTTGAGTAAATTACCAAATGTAGTAGCTAGTAACTAGTATTTCTCTACCATAGAACATGTATGCTGCCTCTGCAGTAAACAAACATATGTTTGCCTTCATGGGAGAATCGCACTAAGGATACTAAGAGCACAGTAGGCTTAGGCTCTCTGTTCAGAAACTTTCTGCAGAAGGTTCCTTCAAGGCTTTGTTGCCCTTGAGCAATTTGTAGTGTCTGATTCACTTTCCCCTGGCAGCTACATATGAAGATGATGCTCACAATATGGCAAAGCTTTTGGAAAAGTGACAGTGAAGAGCTGATCAGAAACATGTGAAAATGCACACCCTCAGACTGACTTTAGAAACAGCAGTTGTTTGCACAGAGAGAAATTCTTCTACTTGAAGTATGGCATTAACTCCAGTCAGTGAGACATCTCACTGTTTCAGACTGTGGAATGTACATTAGGCAGTTTTTTAAAAGTAACTCATACCAAATATTATTTATTTAAGCGACCTTGAAAGCAGGCCCTAATTGCTTATCATTTGACAGAGCTTACAAAAGAACAGAATTTGACATCCTTACTCACGATGAGTGGCACTTTATTCCACAATTACTCCTCTCTACTGGGGAAAAAAAAAAGGATAGTGAGTTTCAAGCTATAGTAAACTAAGAAGACATTCAGCTTTTACCCAAAAACACCTTTGTATCTACCGTTGTCAAAGAAGCAGAGTTTTGCTAGGAATACTTCAGGTAATGTTTGAATAAATTTATAGGAAAGAAAGATTGACTGCAACTCTTCTGTTGCATTTAAGCAAGATTTCAGCAGAAATTTTAAAAGGTGGTGTGCTAGAGAATGCCTTTATTTCAGTTCCATTTTGTTGTAGGTTGAAGTCAGAAGCACATGACAGTGTTTTAAGAGAACCATTAATAGCAAAATATTCTTGACTTTCTAAAAAGTTTTTATTGCTGCTACTACATTATGGAAAACTTGATCTGTTCTCATTTACTGATAGCTTTATCTGGGAATTGTCAAATTGCAGGCTGCTTTACTGGTATGAGTTACACTCACACACATGCACACACACATCTGCCCAACTGTCTT
Source organism: Galbula dea (assembly GCA_013399015.1). Classification (NCBI taxonomy): domain Eukaryota; kingdom Metazoa; phylum Chordata; class Aves; order Piciformes; family Galbulidae; genus Galbula; species Galbula dea. The sequence continues at coordinate 6,244,059 of VWZX01004666.1, forward strand.
TTTGCTAAAGAACACCTGGATACCTACTTTTCCATGTAGTGCAGAGCACCGTGCTGAGCTAGAGACCACTAGTATACAGCACAGAGTACCACCTTCTTTAATTAGTGTTACCCAAGAAGGCTAAGTTATGAAGTGCTGTATGTACATCAGCCTAGTAAAACTCATTGTATCACAGAAAATAGGATAAGGAAGGACCTCAGAAGCTTCCTGGTTTGTAATTGTGCCCCTAGCAAGATTGCTTATAATTGTATTTTAGTGTGTCACTTGCTAGAAAGCTGCTTAGTCTATCCCAAATCTCTCTTGCTATCACCCTGCTGACGCAGAACGGACATGGAGAATCCTTTACAGCACGTTCAGGTATTTTGGAAACATTTATCACATCATCTCCATTTACTTCTCTTCCCTCCCTCTCTCCCTGCTCTCCTCCCTCTCCCGTTTCCACTAACCCAGTTCTTCCATTGCTGGTTAAGTTTTCTACAATATGGATTATTCCTTTTGCTTTCTCTGGTCTTTCAGCAGCTGATCCAAATCTGTGCTGAAGTCAAATGCCCAAACTGAATTTGCTATCGTTGCTGCTGAACAGAATGAAAATATAATTTCAACCCCCTTTATGTATGTCTCAGGATTAAGTTTGCTTCTTTCCTCATTAAAAACTGTACTGATGATTTTGCTCGCACCGACCACATATTTGTGACTTGTAGCTCAGGAGATAACTGTCATTGTCAGTGAAGGTTGCCCCACTTTGGAAAGTTGATTCATCAATTAAATTGGCTAAATGTTTCTATTGCTGTCATCTGGCTAGTAGAATGTATATATATTTTTGGAATAGAAATTCATAGAAATCAAAGGTCATGCTCAGAATAAGATTATAGCATCATAATCTCATTACTTGAATTGGAGGGGATGTTGAGATTAAAAAGAGAGAAATGGAATGAAGTATACACCAAAACTTTTATTTGTTACAAAGCAAATGCAGAAGGAAGAAATTAGAGGAGACATGTCTGATTTGGACATCAAAATAGTAGAAATACCATTTCATTTCTATTTTTATTTCAACACACATCTGAGAAAAGGAATAAAATAGATGGAGACACAAAGAGACTTCTAAGTGCTATTCTTTTCAAAATTTATCCTAGTGAGAGATGGATGGCAGGGGATTTTATACCCCAAACAGCACTTATAAGTGCTTTTGCTTTTTCAATACTATCCTTAGACTGAGAAAGGGAGAGGAAAAAAGAGACACGGTGCCCTGACACATCACTTCTAAGTGATTTCTGTCCCAAAAGTATTCAAAAGACTGATGGAAGATTTTGTTGTTGTTGTTGGATATTTGTTTTGTTCTGTGACTTGGCAGAAATGAAGTGGGAAGATGAAGGGAAGCTGTGTGAAATTTTGTCTCCCAAGGTCAGGAGAACAAACGTCAGGTTTTTTTCCTCCTTTTTGTTTTGTTTTGTTTTTTTCTTCTGATTTGATAGAGATGTAATAAGGTTTCTTTTGAGGAGCTAAATTAAAGTAAAATGGAGTTATTTTCTTCATGTTTTGTAATGGTAGTGCCAGTGAAAAAGATAAAAGGGTGGACTCTTATTTTCAACACAGAAAAAAGCTCTGTATGCTTGTGATTAAAACAAAAATAATTCAATAGTATAAAAAGAAAACAAAACCAAACCAAAAAACCACAAACAGCTGACCTTAAGTATTTTGCAGCATCAGAACCTTAAACTGATGTGACTCACTGTGGGGCCACCCAAAAGTACTGTGCAGAGACAGAGTATCCGTAGAGTTGAACTCAAACCTGAAGTTAACTGCACATAGAAAATCTCTCCAGCCCTGAAGAACATGGTTCTTCATCTAATTCTTTAAAAAAGGTTGTTTGCACTGTTCTAGAAAGTGATCTAACCTTCCACCTCCTCCAAAATGCAGGGACTGTCCTTGTACAATGCAATTACCCTGTAGCTGTGTTTTTTCAAAACCACAAATCATTCCTTCAAGAGTCTGAAAAAAAATACTTATTATTACCAGCCATTTCACTACATATGCAAGCAATAAATAGTTGTCATCCCTATGGAATAAATGCATTGCATGTATATTCCAAGGCCAACGCTCTAGCCAGCCATCACTAACTGGTTCCCATACCAGAAATCTTCAGAAACTAAGCTTCTGTTGAGCTGTTCCAGTTTTCAGGTGAAGCTAGACCATTCTTTTGCTGCAGCCAGGATTAGGAGTAGTTGGTTTCCCCTTTTTGCTTTTCCCTTCAGGACAGATGAAAATATACCTCCATGCTCCTGACTTTTTTATAAGAATATGAAGTCCCAGCTTTTGGCCTCTGAATTCCCATGTATCACAGCCAATGAGCTGTAACTCAAGAAACCACAGAATACCTCATGGTAAGAAAAACATGCAGTCTGTTATAAGGTAGGAATAGGAAAAACAATGAAATAAAAAAGCATGTCCTAAAGGTGCAAGTGTACAGAAGTTTCTGTGTTGAGCAGTACAGTTCTGGTGTCCACATTAAAAAATGTAGCAAGACTGAAATTCAGGTTGACCTGTTTACAGATATGACCTTGTTTTTCTTTGACACTAAGGTCAAACTAGGTATCTCATTCAACACATGATGTTGCAAGGAATACTATTACATACATGACTGTAGCTGTAGATGTGAAGGTAATAGGAAGGATAACTGTCTCTATTTGGAATGGCATGCTACAGAAAATTACTGCTATGTTTTATGTATTTCTCATTTGGGGGCTTCTGTTCTGAAGTATGTAGCTAATCCTAGTCAGGTGGCAAATCCCACGTCAAATTGTCTCATGCATAAAGAGAATTTAGAAGGCTGGGGGTCATTAGGGGGAAAGGATTTTTCGTTTTAGTTATGAAACTTAATTTCTTTTCACTGTCTCTTCATTTTCCTTTGCCTCTGTAAAATATTGATATAGATTGTAATGTCTGACAATGATGCTGATTGTAGCATGTAAGTAGTATCCAACAGCTGAAACAGATGGTGTAATATTGTGATGGGGCCTATCACATAGTGACAAAATTGGAAGGTGCAGCTAAAAGAGTTTATAGTTTGGTATAAACAAGAATCTTGAGTCTGAACACTCCTGAAATTAGAGAAAGTTCAGATCTGAATAGAAACTTCACAGCATCATCCCAGTTCTGAATATCAGCAGTGACTGACTGAGTGGAGGCGACTGAGCAGCAGTATGTGATCATAGAGGTATGGATGAGAAAGGAACCCTTCCTCAGCTGTATTGGGTCTGGCTGAGCTGTAATTCATCCCCATAGTGACCCTCACAGTGCGGTGTTTTGCGTTGGTGACTAGCAGGGTGCTGATAACACACCCGTGTTTTGGCTGCTGCTGGGCACAGCACTAGCACTGTGACATTCCTTCTCTGGTTGGGGGGCAGGACCCTGGGAGGGAAGTCGGGCAGCCAGCTGACCCAAACTAACCAAAGGGATATTCCATACCATATGACGTCAGCTCAGATATAAAAGCTGAGGCACAGAGCAGGGGGGTGGGCATTCATCGGCTAATGACTGCCTCCTGAAGACCGCAGCCCTGCTTCTCGGGAGTGGCCGACCATCGCTGCTCATGGGAAGTAGAGATTAAGTCTGCTTTTGCTTTGCTTCTGCACGCGCAGGCTTTGCTGTGTGTAGTGCTGATAATAAACTGTCTTGTCTCAACGCACGGGTCATTCCTTTTTCCACCTTACTCTCTCTCTCCCCTGTCCCTCTGGGAAGGGGAGTGATAGAGCGGCTGGGTGGGCAGTTGGTGTCCAGCCAAGGTCAAACCCACCACACTCAGCAATATAGCAGATTACCAAAGAAGCACGTGGATTTTAGTCCCGCTGGAAATTTATATTGTCTTACGTTGCTTCATGGCAGATCCTGTCTTTCTTATTCTGGAGTGCTTTCCATCTCTGTTGTTAGTGATGACTACCATCAGACATCTGTGGTCTCACTGTGATGGTCTATTCATCAAACATACCAGACAAACAGCCTTGAAAACCTTTGATCGTTGTCCTGAAGTGGAGTATGTTTTAGACATTAAATTTGACTCAAGGTTTTTAAAATGACTGGGAGTTACTTTCTCTTCAGTAAAATTTACAGAGTATTTGAAAACTAGGGAAACTTTTTGAGCATGTCTGTGCTTTGTTAGTTTGGGAGTTTTTTATAAACCATTATTTCTGAAAGAGTTGTGGATTTTCGTTTTTGTTTGGGTGAGGTTTGGTTGTGTGGGGGGTTTTTGTTTGCTTGGTTTAGTTTGGATTGGTTTGTTGTTTTCTTCTTGAAGTTTTCCCAGCTGCTGATTGTGTTCAAAATAGCTCTGTGCTACTTGGGATCAAAACCATTTCTGGCAGAAAAATAAAACACAGCATTAGCTATTTTTTTTCAACAAAAAGCTGGGAAATAAATGAATGATTTTGGAAAATAATTAGATTATTGTATAGGCAGGATTCTGGAATTAATTCATGTGGTGTATTGGTTGTCTCCACAGTTAATTACAGTTTGATTTGAAATTCATGTATGTGGAAGTAAACAGAAAAATGCTTGAGAGTTACTGTATCTGGGTTGCCTAAATAGCTTTTGATCCAACCTACATCAAATGGTTTGTGGGTAAAAAGGTATCCTGGGAATATCAAGACCCAGCAAGATAAGAGCCATGCTTTTTATATTTAACTTATTAATCAACAGGTAAGAAGAAGAAATGGTTTGTGTCTGGTCAGCTATCCATGAGCAGCAGCCAGATGTTTTGCCCTTTCCAAATGTATGCTGAATAAGAATGAAACCATGCTACTTGTTTTGCCCATTAGATAGCATTATCTCTGTGGAATGCCAATTCATATCTCCTTGTGCTGTGTGTGGTTCTCACATATGGGATTTTAATAACCTTCATGCTGTGCTATGAATTCATAAACAGGGCTGATAGAGGAAAAGCATCACAGGACTTTATTTTTTCATTATTGCTCTTTTGAAAAACAGGGTCTGCAGGATTTTTGCAAGGATCTTGTGACAGAACTAGCAATGGTTTTGCTTCTACAGTGGGGTTATTCAAAGGGAAGGGATAAGTACAGTATTCACTTGATATACTTTTTCAGAATTGATTTTCATCATCCTACATTTAGTAGCCACTGTAAATCTGCTGTTTTATAGTCGGAGCTTTGCAGGTGTCATTGTATGGGATTTTATTCCCATTTTCTAGAATGCAATGTGCATTTGATTTCTTGCAACATAACTCTTTTCCTCCTCCCTTCTGTCCCAGCATGTGAAGATACAGCATACTACTTAGTAGTCAGTAGCACATGACAGCAGTCTTGACTTCTGTTTTGGAAAAGATTTAATTCATTCTGGATTAGTGGGGGTTTTGGTTTTGATTTTGTTTTTACCTCTCTTCTAACATCAGAGTTCATTAGAGCTACCACTTCTGCATCTTGGCCATGTTCCAGGGCTAGTGGAGGCATCACTGTTAGTAGAGCTAAAAGTAATAAGAACTCCCAGCATCAGTCTTCAGGCATGATCTGATATATATCACCTTGTATTCATTGCTGACAGGGCTTAGAAAGAAGACCTATGAGGAAGACTCAACTAAAATTTACAGTCACTACAAATATCATATGAAGTAATGAACCTAAACTGAAACAGGCAGGTTAGCAGTCCTGCAGCTAGTTCACATAAGCTAGGAAGGAAGTTGCAATGTGTTGCCTGCCCATACCCTATGATGCACTGGCCACAGTGCATTTGTGGTTATGAGCTTAGGTCAATCTAGATTGTTAACTGTGTAACTTGTACTAATCTTGTAACTATGCCTAATAATGTTTGATTTGGAGCAAGATTTATTAAGGGTAGGCTCTGTATGGGATTGCAATACGACATGCAGATCAAACCTTATCATCCCATTTTCAGGTTAGAAATGTTTCTCTCTTCCACTGTATTGTAGATGTGATTTTCTGTGTGACAGGCAGTAGAAAGAACCAAGAACAAACAAATTAAAACACAGTAATTTTCCACTAATTATTCAACTTTCAATCTTTTGTTGTTTTGTGGGGGTTTTTTGTTGTTTTGTTTTGGGTTGGGTTTTTTTGGGTGGGGGGGTTGTTTGTTGTTCTTTCCCCCCAGTGATGAATAGTCCTCACCATTGAAAATGTGTGTTATGTTTTTCATTAAAATTTCTTCAACTTCTCTGTGGCTCTTAAAGTGATAGAATTATAGAATTATTGGGTGGGGGAAAGGTTGGAAAGAACCTCTGCAGTCTGTCTTGTCCAACATCATCTATAAATAGGAGTAACATTGTTATGTCAGGTCTGTGTCTCGTCAAGCTCTGGAAATCTCTAGAGATAGAGACTCAAGAATTTTCTGGGCATCTGTTTCAAAGCGCAACTGCTCTCTGTTACAAAGGTACATTTCCTGAAAAAGGGTATTTTTTCTTTTATGGGACATATGAAGCCCATCAGTATTATTTCCTTAACTCATCTCCCTTTGTCATTTTTGTAAGAAACACTGTGCATATCTGAGACCATATATGATAGGGTAGCTGAACACAGACAGACATACACATTTTTCTTCATACTTCATGGATAATTCTGCAGCAGTATGACTCAGGGAGAGGAGATGTCAAAGCTTTGACATTTGCATTGTAAATATTTTCTTATAATTTAATTAATATCATCTAAACTCTCCATCTCTCTCTCTCTTGCTGTTTTTCCTTTTAATACATATACATATATGTGCTTTTTTAAAGTCACTAAGCAGACAAGAGAACATAGAACTGACATGACTATAGAGAAGTTTTCTGATATATAGTGTTCGTGGAAATGAAAAAATGCTATTTCTATACAAGCCAAGGTTCATTGTTGTCCTCTGGGCTTTTCCCCCAATATCAGCTGTAACCTGGTTAGGCATTTCTTTTGGATTATTATTTTATAATTAATTGATGACTTCAGTGGATTTATTTTTAACTTAGCTGCATACTATTGTCCCTCAGACATTCTTTGTGGCAATGAGTTGGAATTCCAGTTCCCATTGTGCAGTTGTGAGCTGTTGGTAGCTAGAGGTGCAACAGAGTCTGTAGCATGGAACAGCATTGTTCTGGAAGAAGGAGGAAAAGAAAGGCACAGTATTTTTTTGCTGTAGAAGGTGGTTGTTGGTCTTCCATTATCTCTTTCCTAGGTCGTCAGTTGACATGTATTTCACCATATTTGTAGTGCTAGCAAGCCAAAGGAGTCAGCAGAAGGAGGAGATCAGAGGGCACCAAGTTTCCCTCCTTACTCATGTAGAAGACAGAATCTATGAACCTGTTTTGTCAGAACCAGAGGAGTCGTTGCTATGTATCAGTTGGAGTTACAGAGCAGCTGGTGAGCTTTGGTGTTGACCTTTAAGGTTGCTTTCCAAGTTGTCAAACAATAAAGATCCTGCTGTCATTGCAGTCTTGGAAACACAAGGAATCACTAACTTCATTGAAAGTCAGCAGGTTTAAAAAACCCCCCACAAACCCTGTGCACTCATGAGCAGGGTTGAAATGTTAAATCTGGCTTAACTCATCTGATGCCAGCAAGAGCAGGAATGGCCTTCTAGGTTTCCATCCCAGAAATAGACTCAGAGAGGGAAAATAGTTTCAGTAGTCACCAGGTAAGTACATATAGCACAGAACATCACTATGTATGCTCATGAACCAAAACAACTGTTATCTGGCTTTGTGAGCAGATAACTTGTGTGAAGAAAATGCCCTGAATCCTTTTCTCAGGTTGAAGCAGAATGATAATTGGGAGGCCTCTGCTATGCAGAGGAGCAGAGGGACAATACCATGGTCCTGTAATAAAACAAAACATTTTTTTTCTGGACTATTTCATTTTATGGTCCCATGTCTAAATTTATTCTGCAGTGTAGAGTACATCTTCTTGAGCCCAGCCCTGCACAGATTCTCACACCAAACTGGCAATGTCACCTGAGAAGTTTCCTTGCTGTTTCTCTTGCTGCTGAGCTGAGGCTCTTCACAGCTTTTCCATCTACAAACTGAGAATCCAAATTTCTCTTTCCAAATTCAGACATTAGCTGAAGTTGTGGCTCCACTGATGTCTGTGGGAGTTCTGCTTTTGACTGTGATGGAAGCTATGAATGTGCCATAGATTTTCCTAGAAACTCAGTGTATAGGTACATTACAGTGGTATTTTTCTCCTTAAGGTGTGTGAAGGACTGAAAATTAATATATCTCTTAAAAATTAAAATTATAGGTTGAAGAGCTATATGATTATAACTACCACTTTGGAGGTAGTGTTGTTTATATCTTGCAACTATATCATTGTCAAGCCAGACTATAAAGTGGAGAAAAGATTATTATTTTTATTTTTAATAAGATTTTGTTTTGCAGTTGCTTCTAGCATGCTTCACCTCATAATTTACCACTGCACTTATGTGTGTGCGTGTTGTTCAGCACTTCCTCAGGCCATGATCTTGTTCTGAACTCTGTAATGATGATGCGTGGGTCTGCACAAGGCTCTGTTGACTTCAGTAAGATTTGGCAGAGGCCAACTGTGCTCAGGGACTTTCCTTCAGCAATGGCTTTTAAGTGAGAGGGAAATTGGGCTGGTGTGGGATGCAGTAGTAGCAAAAGCTGCACTGTCAAGCTCCATGAAGAAGGAGAACCAATACAGAAAGATCTTGAATTATTTACAAATCATTTAACCCAGTAGTTCCCACCTGAGACTGCTTACAAAGTTATTGCAAGTAGTGTTAGTCCATGATACAAACTGGAGCCTGCAATGAAATCCGAACTGATTGAAATTTGGTTAGTGGACAAATACTGAGGTAATGATATAAAAGCAATCAGAAAAGGGCATATGTACAATTATTTTTTCATTTGAAACAGATCTTTAACTTCAGAGTTTTAAAATATGTAGCAATGCTTCAACAGCTTTCATTAATGACATAAAAGACCGTAAAATAAATCTTCTTAATTATTTAAACAGAACTCCCCAATCTGCCTTAAATTTCTGTCCTGGTGTCCAGCGCCATGGTATTTGAAATTTCAGATGTCTGACAAATAGGTATTTAACCTTGTATCTTTATGCAGCTGAAATTGTTTGAATATCTTAACATAAATGACAATTAAAACAGTTCAATTTTTTGTCCTTGCAAGTGAAGTTTTAACCTGAAATGACATTTATAGGCAAGATTTCATGCATTTGTAAAGCTGACACTCGTAAAGTAGTCAGCAGATATTCCCAATATAACAATGAGGGGAAGAGAAATGAATGTGGCCAGAAGCAAGTATGTATTCTCTTTTAGATAGGGCATCTTGAAATTAAAAACACTGGACTCTGAAAGCTTCTTAATGCTTATTTTGTCAAAAGAAAAATGCTACTGGTTTTAATGCTATTGTAGGAAACCTTATTGTTATTCCTGGCATGCTTTTTTTTTTTTTTTAATTTCAGAAAAATGGATAATTAGCATTTTAGCTTATCGCTTTCCCTCCATGCATACAAATAATTTTACAGATAGACCACCAAGAGAGACAAAATTAAATAATAGGTCTAGACAGCATGGAACTGAAATAAATTAGAGGTTAGGCTTACAACCTGTTAGGTGGATTTTCAGGGGAAAAAAAACCAACAGGGAATACAAGGTAGTTTTTCTGGCAGTTTTTGCCACTTAATATAATTTCCCCATGTCAAATCCCAAATAAATTTACCTGAAATAAGATGTGAACTTCATATTAGCAGTCCCATAATTTATTTGTGAATGTAATTTTTTCAAATGTATTTAGATTAGAGGCCTAACAGGCATTCTTGCATCTGTGATTCAGCCAAATAAGTTCCTAGGTAATGGCCCATGATTAATGGTGAGTGCTGATAATAAGAGGTTATTAGAGAAAGGAAACTTGGAACAAATCTGCTGTGTACATTATATACTTTCCTCCCATCTGTGGGTATTCATAATAAATACAAACTAGAGTCAGTGGTTACAGAGTAACCTATGTTTTGCGTATGTGACAAAGAATCCCTTAGACATAGTCTTACAGTAGTCAACTTCATAGTGAACAAATCACATTAATTTTGTTGTGCAGATACTCATTATTTGCAAAGAACCAGCATTTGTGGAGGGTCCTTTTGGCCTTGGTTGCTTTCAAAGGTGTCATTCTGAAGTCCACTCTGTAAGGAAGGATTATGTGTTGTATGTTATCTGCACTCTACTGCCATACACGATATTAAATGTGAAAAATTGGTTTTGTCCTTTCATGCTAGGATTCATTTGCTATTCAGTCCATGTGCTAACAGTATGTTCCCCACTTTTATGTCTCCTTGAGTTGTAAATGACATTTTACCTCCTTGTGTTTTGTATTGTTTGCTGAGCAAATATGCCTGTATAAAGAAGAAACGAATTTTATCTTCCTTATTGCTACATAAAAAAAAGCACACTAGAAATAGAGAATCACAGAAGATAAAATAAACCTAAATATTATAATACCAACAACTTGCTGGATCAAATGATCACTTTTTTTTTTTTTCCTGGTAGCAAATATACTGTTGTGAACACAGTTTTGCAGTAGAGTGACAAAAGGGGTGCCATAGTTGAGATCAGCTGATTGTGTTGTGTTTGGAGTTGGTTTTGAAGTTTGATGGACAATGTCTTGTTTAAATTCTGTTTGTCTAGTAAATTTGCACAACATTCAAGAGTCATCACATGCTAAAAGGGCAAAGGAGCAATGGGATGGATGTTAAGACACATGATTTACTGGATTCAGCAAGCAGCAGTTAGTTGGAAGAATTCCCAGCTTTTCAACTATTACAAAGCCATGATATTTCAAAGGCTGTACATTTGTAAATGAGTGATAGATGGGGTGTCACAAATGTTCTGGTTATTTATGGTCGTCAGCTAACCCACTGGGATGAAGGTAGGGGTGTTCTGTAACTAAGGTAGTTTGTTTGGTTTTCCTTTTAGAACAAATGGGAAATCAGGCTATTTTTCACAGTGAATGTTATTTCAGTGCCTGCCTTGTGAACTTGCTGATGTTGGCGTTTGCCTCCCTCTCATAACAATTAGGCATTCAATTGTCAACTGTGTTTGACATGAGCATTTCCATATACATTCTTGGGCATATTTGCATTTTTACCCTGACATTTTTATATACCAAAGAAAATTCTGCTTTTATTCCTCCTCTTCAATTCAGAGGTGTTAATTATGTGGATCTGGAACTGTAGACATCTGTATGTCTACCGATGTCAGGGTTTATGGTTACCTACAAGCTGTAGTACTATATGCTGGAGTGAATGTATCTGTTTCCATCTGTTTCCCGCTTGGGCAATTGCAGATTAAAGGAAAAAAGCTATTCTCTCTGCTTAATACTAAAGCTGTTTGAGTGGCATGTCTGATAAAGCATTCTTCACAACATTTAGTTTATACCTTAACAAATACCTTCAGATGTTTTGGTTCTTCTCTTTTGCTAGATTTAATTCCCAAATATCATGGTTTATCTTACTGACTATATATCTGTATTTAGCTTTTTCTCAAATCTTCTTTCCCTTTCCTTGCTTCTCTTTTAAACACTTAACTGTATTCTACCTTTTCACAGACTGTTTCAGTTCTTCTCTGAATTTTTTTCTGTCCTCACTTCTTTTTTGGTATCCTTCTTCCATTTATTTCCTTCCACTTTTGCAACATATTTATTCATGTTAACAAGAGCACTTCTCTTCTGCCATCCTACTTTTGGGAGAGGAGAAAATACCAACCACCTGAGACACAAACTAAAATGCAGAGAGTGCACGTGCAGTTCAGGTCCTCACACATCCTTCAGGCAATGCCTTAGGGCAAAACTTTCTTCACCTGCCACTCTCTCAGTGCTCAAAGTCCCACAGGGCTGTTGACCATTAGTCCTCCAGTGCTCTGCCTCTGCTGGGTCTCTTGTGCGTGAAACACTGAATCTGGCAGCTTCCTTCCTTCATTAATCCTCTGTCTAGAGACAGAACAATTTCCCCTGCTATTTGTTTACTCTCTGCCACCTTTCTGGTTTTGAGTCTTTTTCTTACTAACAGAGCTATCAGAAATCTTTCAATAGTTTATTATTCCAGAAGAAAATACTGTGTAGGCTTATTCAGTTTCAATGAGGCTTCAGCTGGAAATCAGGAGAAAATGAAAAGGGCTCTTCTGTTAATGTGAGGCACCATGCTTTAACCTTTTCATAATATTGAAAACTGTTCAACTGAAGAAACATTTTAATTCCTTTTAAAAAAAATATTAAAATAAGATTTCTAAAAATAGAAAATAAAAATATATTGATCAAGCTGGACCTAGATTTACTTAAATTTAATGAGATTATCAAAAGTGGTATTATGTTTGTCTTTTCAATTTTTGATTTATATTAGAATAGAGAAAAATACATAAAGACCTGCTTTTCATTTTCTAGGTCATATAATCGACTTCATTGTTACTCAAGAGTTTTCTCATATGCATCTGAGGCATTTATTTTTCAGCTCTCTGTGTCTTGAGATGTACTTGATTCTTGTCTTGTTTCAAAGCTGCATATATTGTTCCCAATAGCAGCAACAAAATCAACAACAATCTGGTGAGAGTTTGCTTTGCTGTATCTTGAAAGAGGTATGAGCTGGTATGGAGTAACTGGAGCTGTCTTGAAAGTGAGAAAGATGACACTGCATCACTTTGCACTGTGGTTCATGTTCAGAAGGTTTGGGTTTGTGGATATTTTTTTTCCTTTCCATGAGAAAGAAAGCTGAAGTGTTTCAAAAATATACTTGCCAAATGAAAATTTAGATGGTACTGAAGACTCTGGTATGCAAGTTTCAACCTCTGCCCAAAGTCCAAGTTTCCTTCTGTTTTCTGTCTCTTTACCACTGACATCAGAAATCTACAAGATATTTCTTCAATCAAAAGGATTGACATAGCCCTTTTAGGGAGCTGCAAATCAAAGAATAGCAATTCTGTAACGAGTAGGTCAGTGTATATAGAAAGAATAACCAGTGATGGTTATTTATTCAGTCTCTTACTGCAAGATTAGTCCCATTATGTGGCTCCTATGCCTTCCCTTCCAATTCATTCAATTTAAATAAAAAATTCCTGCTAGCACTTCTGTACATATCAGTGACAGTCATCTAAATAAAATATCCCAGGCACTTGAGTCTCAGGAACTGTCTTACGAAGAGGCAGATTATATTCTATTTATTTGGAAATGGGATGCATGTTGACATGAGCCTTACTTGAAAATAATGTCAAAATGTTAAAATCTTTATGAAATCTTGAATTTTACAAAGGCAGAGATGTTTGCTGGGATGTGATGCTGAGGGCTATGACCAAATTCAACTGCTGAATGTTAGCAAAACACAACACTACCGCAGGAGGGAAAAGGGAACAATCACAAACTCAGGGTAATCAGACTTGTGGGTTTTTTCAATTTTATTGCTTTATGTTAGTTATGTAATGTGATTTATATACAGTGTTTCTGAGTGCTGTATTAACTTGATAGCTTTTTCTGGGTGAACACTCAAGTGCTATCTTTCTTATCTTTAAATGTGCTGAATTTTGACTTAGAGAAGCCTGACAAGTCTTTCTTCCCAGTCAGAGGTCTGAAGAAAGTGATTCAGTGTAGATAAAACCAGCTTGGTTAATCATCACTGAAACATAGGAAAAATTAAAATACATTTTTTGCTTGTGAAATAGAGAAAAGCAATAAAAACAATGCCAGACAATTAATGCCTCTCTTGTACCTTTCATTTCAAAGACCTCAAAAGAACATCAAGAGAATAAAGGCAAAATATATTCCCTATTGGCATCATTATAAATGTTGTATCCTCTAAAACTCTAAAGACATCCAAGAAGAGTAGAAGAATAAAAGGCATTGAAATAAAGAAAGTCTCTCTGGAGCTTTGTTCAATCGGCTTTGTTAGAATTCTCTCAAATAGGATGATTATAAGAAAAGATCTCATTTGTTTCAACATTAAAGGAGCAAATTAATATGTGGTGAGCTACTAATAATTGCCTCATTATGTAGTGAATGGGCATTGCATCCAATTTACAAAATTACAATCATATTGTTAAAGTAACAATTGGGAAAGTTTAATCTGAATTTCCTAACTATCTGTATGATTAGTAGTGGGATACACACAGTGCACCACCAGCCTATAGTGCTAAGAACTCACAAGAGAAATTCAGATTTCATTAGTGTGAATTACATCTGCATAGGTCCTGAGCTAGATTTAATCCAACTAGAGAATAAGTCTGGCAGTCTCTGTTAAGATGAGATTTTGGTACGTGACTAGTCTATCAAGACATTGTTTTGTTGGACTCCACTGACTTATGTTGAAGTTTTGTCCAAGAGGTTAAGAGAGCTAGCCTGAGATCATCCTTTTTTGGGACTTCAGCAGACCTGCAGGTCTGTGACTGCGAAACTTGATGATCCAGTATCTATGCCATTGGGAAACCCACCAATACAAGCAGCCACACAGCTGGAATTTCTGTCTCTTGGTGGAGACATGAAAGGGTGAGAGAGTTGTTTGAGACTGGAAGGCAACCAGTTTTCCAAATATTGAAAACTCTTTGTGAAAGAGAATCATGTTTTGTGACCTACTTCTAGTTAGATTTGCTTGTGACCTTTTCTAATTCTGGCTGGTTTTGTTATTTAATGATTTGACCTTTGATTCTATGAAGCCACTTCAGTGCTAAATGCAAAGATTTAATAACTAGAACTGTTTGATAAGTGACCTTTGTTACACAGCTATTTCTCTTTGCTCGAGAAACGGCACTGTTTTGCAAGTTCTAATTCACAGTTTTAATTATCTTTTCTATTGTCTGTAAGCTTGCACAGGAAATGGAAAGGTCAGGCATTTCATTTTCTTTACTGATTAAAATATAAGTGCTCCTCAACAGTTACAATGTATCATTCAGGAAAAAGATAGGACAATTTGTCAGAATCATGCCCAGCTGCTCTGCTGAGGGTTTCTACATCCTTCTGGTGAGAGGCAAAAGGAATATCTTCTAGAAGCAATAATAGCTCAGCCAGCCCCTGTGGTGTGTAGAGGTGAAATACATGTCTAACTATATAAAAAGAGAAGAAAAGAAAAGGTGAATAATTCTCTATGTTTTTTCCTTTAGCTCATATATCTACAATGCAAATGATAAAGGTACAGGTAAACCCTTCATTGATATTCTCAGTCCAGAGAGCATCAACAGTAATAGCATAGGTTTCTGTATGGATCTGCCAGTCTGTATCAATCCCATTGCTGCTGGACTATCTCTATAGATGAGAAGGCCTGCCAGATCCATTTTTGATTTTTCTGATAAGGCTGTTATGTTTGGTGTTTAATTGCTATCTTTGTGTCTATAAGGTGGACACTTGTAAACAGTTACTCTTAATTGTGAAACAGATCTCCATGACGGCAGATTTTCTCTAATTCTCCAGTTTTCGTCTCTCTGCATTCTGGTTTCTGTGTGTCAGAATTGCCTCTCTGCTTCTCTCCATCCTTAATGCAAACAGTACAGCAAACCTAATGGAAAAGGGACAGTTTCTTTCACATGTTAGATCTATTGTGGACAGCCTTGCAGCCAAAAAGCTGCATTTCAGAAAAGGATGTGAGGGATGTAGGACCCCAGAGTATGGGGTGAGGGAGGACAATGGCACCTCACTCCATCTCCTCAAGGAGCTGTCAGCTGTGTCCAAATTCAGTAGCAGAGTAACAGCCACAACTACCCAGGTGCTTCCCAATTCCAGCCCCCCATCTGGGCATCCAAATCCCTGTGCTTGAAGAGCTCCTGTGGGAGCCACCTGGCAGAAGAGTTACATTTGAGCAGCTTTTGAGTCTTAAAGTGATGGCACAGACATACCTGAGCCAGGATGTAATCACAGAATCACAAAATGTTAGGAGTTGGAAGCGACCTCAAAAGATCATCTAGTCCAATCACCCTGCCAGAGCAGGATTCCCTAGACCAGATCACACAGAAGTGCAATAACGAACAGGAATGCCATGTGCAGTGGGAAAAATGAGAAATCTGGTATGTGGATTACTGAAGTTCCCCCTTTTATCTGTGACACTTACAAACCAACATCACAAGCTGCTGGCCTGTCTCCATATGGGGCTTCAGTGAATGAATATTGATGTGCTTTCTCACATGTTGAGGAAAACATGATGCAAAAAGATACTGAAATCGGTGGATGATTCTGAAGTCAGCGAAATGTCTGTCAGGAGTGTAAGTCAGTCTCCTCACTCTTTTTGGGATCTTTATTGGGAAATATACATAGCAGGATATGTAAAATTTTTCTGCATTATAAAAAATATTTATTCTGAGATAGGACTGGGAAGGGTTAAGCCTTTGCCTCTGTTGAAGAAGAACAGATTATATGTTGACCTAGTGCAGGCATTCAATATTATGAAAGTGCTTTATAAATTGAAACAAGATAAATGAATCACAACAAAAGAGCCAGAAAGCCAAGGGACACAACTGCAAGAGCGAGTGTACTCAGTTTATTCGAGCAGAACAGTTACACTCAGTGAATAGGAAATGTGCAATGCATTTCTAACTAAGGTCAGAAAATCTAACAACTCTGATTTTAAAAAAGCAGCTCCATTTTAATTGAGAAGGAAGAACATTGTGAAAATCCCACCACCAAAAAACAACATAGAAGTTGAGACAAATTTAAACGGGACCAGATTCTTGACCAAATTGGCTTTTTTATCAGTTTCATATTCAGTATTTGTTAGTTTGAAAGTTCACCCTGTCAGCTATAAATTAATCTACTGGGACTTTAACAATTCACTTCATGTTAGGATGTGAGTTATGCTTATAGATTTGTTTAGGTCACCCAGCCATGTCCTCATAATGTATCTTAGAGAGGATTTCTGTAACTAAGCAGCAAACAGAAAGACTGTTGTGTTCACCTGCATCTCCTGGGATTTCATCCCTGCTGTCAGAGTGCTATGGAGGACAGCTCTCTAAAGCTACAGCAGCTATAAAAAAAAATACATGTTTTCTGTAAAGGAAACATTGCCAATGTTTTTTCATGTAGTCAGGCATCTTTAACTCCTGAAGAAATTAGGAAAGAATATTGTCATGAACCACTCACATAGAGAAAACAAACCAACAGAAAAATCAAGCCTTTGCAATTATGAGATTTACTGCAGATGATGCACCTTAGTTCAGTACAATATTTGCCACCCAAAGATGGGATACTCTAGGTGTTGTAATTTCACTCTTCAGTTGTTTATCTCTTGTCCTTATATTATGCACCATTATCAAAGAAAATTGATGTTTTGTCAGTCACCATGTCTTTAGGTTATAGAGGTCAAATGATGGCAGGATATTCATCCACATCAGCTAAATAAGATATGATTTTGAAGGGAAATAACCACAAGTCTATCAGAAAAGCACCTAGCACCCTGTCAGGGTAAATGCCCAAAGAGCATCTTTTTTTCCTAAAAAAATTAAACTGAAGTTTGTGGTTCCCAACTGATCTCCCTGACAGAAGATCAGGAAATACTATCTGTGACTTCAGTTTGCTCAGGATTAACTTCCTAGTTCACATGTCACCAGTCCATCTGCTTCTTCTTTGTCATGGTTTGTAACTGTTCTCAGAAGAGAACAACATATTCCTCTGTCTGCATCTTCTTTCCAGATGCAGGATTTTCATACTACTAAATGGCTTTTTTTGTTTGACTTCTATCAAAAATTTCAGAGCTATTCGTTCAGACACATATAACAGTCAGTGTATGGGTAATTTCCAGCATTACTTTTTCTGTACTTTTTTCCTGTTGCTGACACCACCTTGTTAAAGTAGAAAGCATTGATCTAAGTATTGTTTTCTGCTGCCTCTTTTTTTTTACTGTTTTCTAGTGGAAAAAGTAACATTTAGAGGAAAAAAGGGGATAATTATTTTTGTAGTTGACTTTGCAAGGTGGAGAACAAAGGAAAAGGTTGGAACTGCCTATTTCACTAAAAAGGATTGCATTCAGAGCTTTGTCGTGGTAGGGTTTTCTCCCAGCTCTACCACGTGGCAATTGTTAGGTCTTTCTAAAGAGAAGTATTTTGTTGGACTATGCCCACCTTTCTTTTAACTGAATTTTCTGTCTTCATGTTTTACAGGAAAGACTTGTCATATAGTCTTGTTTTCTTTCTTCCAGCCTCTACAACTTGACTGTGACCTCTGTGCCATTGTTTCAAATTCGGGACAGATGGCTGGCCAGAAGGTAGGAGCCGAGATAGACAAGTCCTCCTGTATATGGAGGATGAACAATGCTCCCACAAAGGGCTATGAGGAGGATGTTGGGAAGAGGACAACCGTAAGAGTGGTCTCTCACACAAGTGTGCCTCTCCTACTCAAGAATCCTGAGTACTTTTTCAAAGAAACCAACAATACTGTTTATGTGATCTGGGGACCTTTTCGGAACATGAGGAAGGATGGAAACGGCATTGTGTACAACATGCTGAAGAAAACTGTTGACAGCTACCCAACTGCTCAAATCTATGTGACAACAGAAAAGCGCATGAGTTACTGCGATGCAGTGTTTAAGAAAGAGACAGGAAAAGACCGGTAAGTCCTGAATCTAAAGAACAATCATGTTTGTCAAAAGATACATGAGAGAAGTCCATGCTGGATGCCAGCTACTAAATGAGTCCCCATATATGTTTTTAATGGTTTGTTATGTGGTTTTGACTGTTATAAGCACTTGATGAGGCAGCAGCTAGGCCCCATTTACCACACCTACGCTACCTTCTGTTCTTTCCATTTCTGTTGGCTTGAGTCCCAAAAATATTGGATGTTTTCCTGAAACATTTTCAAAGCTGTGTGTTGTTTTCAGCTCAATTTACTATTGATTAAATTGACATTTTATTTGAAGAGGATAATCCTACACAAACAACATTTCCAAATGCACAACCTGAAGATAACTCTGGATATTTTATTTTCTTCTCTGATATTCACTGTAGCTTTTCTTCAAACACAAACCTCAGGGTTATGTGTTGTTTCTATTGCTTGGTGAAAATGGATTATGACTGATGCTGTAATAGATTTAGGTATTTACCAGAATGATGCTGAAGCTCTTATTTTCCATGCCTAAGAATGTGCGTTTATGCTGCTCAAATGGGGTGAAAGTGTGAGGGTCACTGTTTTGGCTAGGTTGTTCAGAGCAGACATTGGATTTGTGGAATTAAGACTAGAAATATTAGGATTTTGTAACTCAACTGCAAAAATTCTCATCATCTGTGTTTTGGCATGGAAGAGCACCACTCACACATACTCACTGAAGCTAACTAGGAAGGATCAGATCACTGCAGTGCCTTAGTATTCATTTTTTAATTTGTACATTGTGACTTTGCAATTGTGAAGGACTGTGGTTATTCTGATCAGATTAAAAATACAAGTATTCATAGAGATATTACTTTTCTGATCAGTTTCACTTAATCCTTTTGAAGTGGAAGAGTTTGTTCTCTCAAACTTCCTTACTTCACTTTGTTATTAAACTGTCAAAACTTGTTTAGAGTCCATTTTTCTGCCTTCTCCAACTATCAAAACAAAGAGAAGAACTTGCCCCTCAGTTTGTTCACCATGTGCACATGTTGCTGCTGTGATTCTGGAGTCAGAGTGATCTCCTGTATTTCATAAAGCTGTCAAGGTTGTCATGATTTCTGTAGTTTGACTGAACAAGCTGATGAGCAAAGGCTAATAGAGAAAATACACAAGATGTGTTCTTCAAAACCACTCCTTAATAATCCAAGTCATCTGGTTTACATATTATTCAAATTAAATATGATCACAGGTGAATTACTGCATCGCTAAACATAAATTTGTTTATATTTATGACTCTTCCATGTTAACAGTCAGTCAGGTCACAATGTCTTTAGAGTACTTTATCAAAATCCTTATTGCGAGACCAAACTGTAGTGTATCCTATCAAAAAATCTCATCATCCAATGATGAAGTATCCTCATCTCCAGCCTAATCCATTCCTCTTCAACAAATTAACACATCTCAAGGTTTTATTATTACACAATTAACATGATACAAATGCTTCTTTTAATCTCAAAGACAGATTGACTTTCTGTTCTCCCAGTGCTTATAAACAAAATTCTTAAGCTGCCTAACGTCAAAGTGGCCCAATTTCTTTATCCTTAATCTATTACAGCAACTAAAAGTTTCACACTGTGAATAGTGGTAAATTATGAAGAGCTTGCCTCCTGACCCACATCCTGTTATGTTTTCAAATACCTCTCCTTAATGCTGTGAAAAATACCCCACCACTGCAACTTTCATTGCTAGTCCTAATTTTCCACATCAAGTGTTAAGTGTCATTTTTAATATTATTTAGTGCACTTGTCAGCCAGAAACAAGGGAAACAATTCATGTGTCACCAGACAACACTTTCTGTATCGCAAGAAAACATCCCGCAGTTCCCTGCTAATCAGGGGACCTCAGTTTGGAAACTGTTTCATTTTCAGTAACATCTTCAATTCACAGGAACTGTCTGCTGTTTCTAGGGAGGGTCATGAGGCTGTTGGAGAGCACAAGAGATTTGCTGGATGATGAAAATAGTTTCATGATTTGTGCCAGACTATTATGATGCCGAGACAGACCCGAGTTCCTTAGCCAAATATTCCTTCAGTTCCTCAGAGAAACATCAACTCCTGTTGCAATATTAGATAGAACAGAGGTCTGTCTCAAAATGTTCCCAGCAAAAATTCTGGAAGGAAAACAGGTTCAACTCATATTTTAAAATGTACTGAGTGGCTTGTAACCACATCTATTTTTGTTTAATCCTAATATACTGTCCTTATGTAGAATGTATGCTACTAATGCATGGTAAAATTGCAACAGATTTCTAGTCTGTCAAACCTTTAATGAGCTTTCTCTTTCTACTCTTTGATGTACCTTCTTTTTAAGTAATTAGTGGGACTTTTCAGTAGTTTCATCCTAC
Organism: Galbula dea; assembly: GCA_013399015.1. Lineage (NCBI taxonomy): Eukaryota > Metazoa > Chordata > Aves > Piciformes > Galbulidae > Galbula > Galbula dea. The sequence goes on from VWZX01004666.1 coordinate 6,264,965, forward strand.
TGGTGCTCAAGTTTTAAAGGATATTGTGAGAAGCAGCTAGCAGGTATGTGCTGCAGCCACTTCTTTACTGCAGAAGACCTCTGGTCCTCCACCACTCACGTGAGAGCTTCATCCCTGACTTAACAGATTGCAGGTTCAAAACTCACACCTTTGGTATTTACAAATGATTTATTATTGGTCCATGGAAGAAACAAGAATTCCCTCTATATAACTTTCATCAAATGAGTTTGTTTATTTTGCAACGAAGTATTCTTTAATTCTTCGATGCTTCAAAATACCCTCTGATATGGGCTGTCCACACTGGGGAATTAACCTTGCATGTGCTACTATGAATCTAAAGGACATATGTTCTTCCTGAGAGTCTTCATTAATGAAGCATTTGAGTTCAAGGCAGTGAATGCTCATCCACTTTGAATAATTACTGTACATAAAATTCATTACCAGAGTTTTCACAGTTTTTCATGAATACATTTTAGTTGGTACTTTCCTAAAAGAAGCTTAAAGCTTGCAGCTTCTTCTGGTTCTTCACTAATATTTTGGTATATTATATGTGTTAAGTCAAGTGAAAGGATTAAAGAAGTATTAGGTAGCTACTAAATGTGGCATCTTTGTGTGTACTTCAACCCAGGCAAGTCATGTATGTCTTTGTCATGCGTTAGAAATATAATGTGATATGATACAACAACTTTTAATTGGTAATAACAGAGAAAACCGTAGTCTTCATTAAGGCAGTAGAGCTAATTCTGGTCTGATAAAGTGCACTGAACAGCCCTAAATAGGTTTTAATTAGCTGGCACCAAAGCTGCACCACCCTTAGGGAGGGTAAAATTAATGAAAACTAGCAGCAAATAGATCAATGCTACTGGATGTTATTGCCTTTGGTGAAGGTGATGAGCAAGAAAGTAGTGTCTTTTAAGGATCGTTTAGGAAACAGTCTGTTAAAAGTCACTTTCAAAAAGCAATGATAAAATAAATCCATGCTAATATCAGTGAAATAATCTAATGTCATCCAGACTGGAGCCTCCATTTGTGTTTATGCTGCAAACATCTCAGGCTACAGGCTACTGCTGCAAACAACTCAGCACTGTGTGTCTGAGTAGTGCCTCTCATGGCACAGATCCACATCCCCTCTTGGGGCTGATGTTGTGATCAGACTGTTCCTGTCCCACTGCACATGGAGGATGTTGAGCCCCAGCAAACAGTGCTGATACTGCTCAAAGCACAGCTTAATGTGGTTTTTGTAGTCAGTCTTCTTATAAATAAGTACCGAAAAGACCCTGCTGAGCTTTGCTGAGGCGATGTATTCTGAGCTCCTAAAATTCCTGTTAAGAGACATGAGATAGTGTTCTGAAACCCAGCCAGTTTGGAGGACAGTTGATTTTCTACACAAGCTGTCTTAACTCTGACAACACCTGTTTCATACCCAAACAATTCAGTTCAATTCAACAACATTTTATTGAAATCATTAGCTGTACAAGCCTGTCTACAGGAAGCAGGTTCACTGATCCATATTTGTAGTCAGATGGCTATTTCTGAAGGATTTTTATTAATATCTTGGACAATTCTGAAGAAACTAAATTGCTTTCGTGCTCCTCTTCCAGAAGTTCTTAGTTTCCTCTGTTCGTGCCAGATGGTGCTATGTGTTAGGTTGTGAGAAAGCTGTTTTATCATTTGAGGCAGGAAGATGGATCATTATGATCACTGACTTCTGCATCAAGATTCAAAATTCGAGGGTGTGCTCAACCTGCTATTTTACTCAGTTCTGCTCACTAATTATTTATTACTTTGGCAATATATGAGTTCTATATTATATCTCTGTCATTTAGAGGTAGCAAATTATATTCATCTAAAGTTCTCATTGACACTGTTAGACAACTGCAGTCATCAGAGCTTCACCTCAGTTAATATGTGGGTTTTGATGTGTCTGACTAATCTACATGAAGCTGTAGTCTAGTAAAAATGTCACTGAAATGAATAAATGAAATAACATTCTCTGAGGCTGAAGTAGCTGCAGCTTCTATTGTTTGGCGATATTCCCTGTGAATTAAGCAGTAAAGCTGTCAGTGGCCAAGAATGCCAGAGTTTTATGCCATATTTCTGATTCTTGCTTTAATGAAGCATTATAGTAATGCCATTTTCACTTTTGCACTTACTTATATATATGGTTTCCCTATGAAGGTTATTCAGAAAAGTGTAAAATCTTAGCTGGTGTTAGGCAGTATTTGCCTAAAGCTGGGACGTGAGAAATTTTTCCCTTCTGTGCTTTGTACTAACATGCATTTTCTTGGAAAAAAAATAATCTGGAAAATAAATAAAACTTCATTCCTTTTTTAAAGAAAATTGAGCAGAGGTAGGGACTATCAGCACCTTTATATTACAGAATTCTTAGAAGAAAATGAGGGAGAACCTGACTCAGACTGACAGAGGAAGTGTGTAATGACTGTTGAAACATTTTTAAGGACAAAAGTTAATTGTAGTTTACATTTTGATATAGTATTTACCAAGATAATGTAGTGTCTGCTGCTGCACCAATAACAGTAAGCAAAAAGTTCTCAAGTGCCTCTGAGCATCACAGCAAAGTCCAAAATACATGTTTAACAGAGTGACCTTTTTTCAAGTGCTTGACAATGGATCTTTCTTGAACCATTGCTTGGCACTTCCATTCTTTCTTTTAATGAAGTAATTCCTTCAAAAAATGCTAATGGATTTGTCCATCTTAATTCATAGAGGGTTTAAATAGTTTCATTGTCAGCTAAGATTGCTTTATTGCCTGAAAAATGCAAGGGTCTAAAGCATGAAACCTTAATGAATTAAATAGATTTTTCATTATAAAACACTTAAAACCTCAACATCTATTGGTATTTGTGGTAAGTCATCAGACGGCTAACAACTGTTTTGGGGTTTATATTCACTCTTCCATTTCCTGGTTAAACACCAGTTGTTCCTGAAACATCCTAGATTTATTCCCTGCAGCCCATTAGTGACTGCATTTATATTTCTTCATGAAGATTTTCCTAATTAAGATGAACATTTTTCTCTATTAGGCAGATGGAACTCAACAGAAGTCCATTTTTTATTAACATGCCAGTAAATGCTGCACAAAGCACCAGCACTTTTGTTAAGAAATGCAGCTCCTACTGCATTATACTAATTACCTGCTCAAGTGACACTTTATTAAAAAATATCAATATTAGCTAATATTTTGTGATAAAGTATGGCTGCGTATAGATTGGTGTGGGCTCTGAGAGCTATTGATTCTATGATGGTTGCTGACTTTAGCCATGGAGTTATTTCTTTTCACATAATGGTTTAAGTCAAGCAATACATAATCAGGATCTACTTTATCTTTGTGCATTTTCACATGTTTTTTTGAATTAATCCAACATCTATTGCTTTTGATTTATCGCATCTTCTTTAAGTGCCACTGAATCTGTTTTCTGCTCCTGACGAGCTCTGTGTTAAATCTTTATACAGTTTGGTATTTTCCTAATAACATGCACAACTTTTCCATCTTGTCCTTTGAAGTATTGCTGATATCTTTCCTGAGCAACACTAGGTATGCACATGTAGATGAGATTCTGCTTTGATTTTTCACATCCCATAAACATACACCTTTTGAAAGGATTATGTCATTCAGTGATTGATATGGTAGCAATCCCAGCAGCACTGTGGATCACAGTGGTTCCAGTTTTGCTGCAGGTGGTGAAGATACTTTAATGTTACAAAGGCAGAAGTCTTGGAGGGAAGAATTAGCAGAGGCAGAGATTTTGAATTAAGCCTTTGGTGTTCATACAAGCTTCACTGGATCATCTTCCATAGTTGAATGTTTTAGATTTTGCAGAACACAGTGTTTAAAATAGAACTTTATTTTCCTAAAGGAGCTTAAAATTTTTAGGAAGAGAACATTTTTTTTTTAAAATCAAGAAATTAATCTATTTTTTTAACTCAGCCTTGCTGCCAGAGTAATTTCTGTTGAAGCCTATACTTGTCACCAATTGTCACACAGCAGTGCTATGCTAAAATATATAAATAGATTAGAAATTAAATGCAAAGTTGCTGTAACTTTAGGATGATATTTGTTGGTTACTGATGACTCTGGGTTTTCTACGAGAAGCTCCCTAAAGTGCACTGAGCCATACTTAGTGGTTAGCAAAAGACAACGTATCGCAATCAAACTGTATGAGAAGTACTGGGAGATTTTGTGTTACAGAGTTCCTGCTCAAGTGAGGATAGCAATTTTAGGACATTGGGAATAAAGCATTACAGTGATATGTTGCTTCAGATAGAGTTTCTGCACATCTGTCCTCCCACTGGCTAGCAAAATTACTAGAAAAGGCTTCTATAAGAAAAGACATATGAGAACTAATTTCAAATATCTCTTTGAATGATGTCCAGAAAAGATTGTCTTCTCAAAGCTTTGAACAAGTAGGCAACACAGCAAAAGAAACACTGTTTGAAAGTAGTGTTTACCCTGTAGAAAGTCTACCCTGAATGGATGTTGGAGTATTTTACATTAAAAAGTGGAAAGATTAGTAAACAAATTTAATTGATAAGAAATCAAGCTCGGTAAGACTTCGTACACATAAATGAGGGGAAAACTGGGAGGAAATTGTTATATTTTGACTCTCATTAAATAATTTAGAACAGTGTTAACTAGATGCTTGCTTATTCACATCTTTAAGATGCATTTTTAGCCCTATAAAACCAAAACAAATGCTCTACATTGTTTATTTCTATGTCTGTTATCATCTATCCCACATAAAGAATTCAGGCTGCAATTTCAGAACAGTGAAGCTGTACAGTTCTATATATGTGTACACATGGATTGATAGCCCATGGCTTTGAAGGTAACTCAGGATTCACAGCCACACTTCTGGAGAACTTGATGAGCTGTTGGGATACTCTACAGCCTGCATTTAGAAAACAATCACTGACTACATCTTATGCAGTTCCTGTGACACTCAAATTCTCTGAGCTTTTAACAGTGAGGCAGCTATGCATTTAAACAGTAACATGCACAAGAACAGCATGTACAATTTTTCTCAGGCATTTACATCTTCAGCAGGTTTTGGAAGCTAACAGTTTGGAAAAACATAACTACAACTGTAGGGATTTATTACGAATCTTTAGGAGTGTCCTCAAATACTTTGTCTGACATCTTGAATATTGATCAGCATGTAGTTTATTTTGGGTTTGAGAGGGAATACTTTTTTTATGCAGATGTTTAAAGATTCAGCAATTCTATTTTCAGGATTTTGTAAGCAATTCTTGTCTGTGGTAGAATTCAGTACAGCTGGGACCATGTACCAGAGACACCACCCATCTGAAAACCTGAGCAACCCTGTTCAGTACATTAGTATTCAGTAAACATGCAACTGCAATAGAAGAAAAAGTTTCTAAATGCCTATATATGTTCTTTGCAAATTTGATGTTACTGTTCCATCTTGATCTTTGCAGATTTCTTTTTCTTTATTATTATTTTTAAAAGTCAATCATCCCAGCAAGCATACCCTCTCTGCTATAGTCATACAGGTTAAAGAAAGGAGACATGAACTCCCTGTCTAATAACATTCTCTACATGACTCATTAAAACTTCCAGAGCACAGGATTTATCATAGAATTGTAGAATGGTTTGGGTTGGAAGGGACCTTAAAGATCATTTAGTTCCTACCATCTGCCATGGGCAGGGACAGTTACCACTTGACCAGGCTGTCCAAAGGCCCATGCAATCTGACCTTGAACACTTCTAGGGGTGGGGCATCCACATCCCTGGGCAACTTGTTCCAGTGCCTGACCGCTGTCACAGTGAAGAATTTCTTCCTTACATCTAATTTGAATCTACCTTCTTTCAGTTTAAAGCCATTACCCATTGTCCTGTCACTACATTCCCCTGTAAAATGTCTCTCTCCAGCTTGCTTGCAGGCCTTCTTTAGGTACTGGAAGGCTGCTATAAGGTCTCCCCAGAACCCAAATATTTCAGCCTGATCTTGCCCTCTGATCACCTTTGTGGCCCTCCTCTAGATTTGTTTCAACATGTCATCCTTATGCTGTGTGCCTGAGAGCAGAACACACTACCCCCAGGTGGAGTCTCACAGGAGTGGGGTTAAGGAAGAGAATCACCTCCTTTGACTTGCTGATCACACTTCTGTTGATCCAACTGAGGATGTGATTGACTTTCTGGGCTGCAAGTACATGCTGCTGGCTCATATTCTGTTTTTCATCCATCAACACCTGAAAATCCTTCTCCTCAGAGCTGTTCTCAATCTACTCATTGTCCAACCCGTATTTGTGCTTGGGATTGCCCTACTTATGTGCATGACCTTGCACTTGGCCTTGTTGAACTTCATAAGGTTCACACAGGCCCACCTCTCAAGCCTATCACGGTCCCTCTAGATGGTATCCCTTCCCTCCAGCATGTTGACTGCACCACACAGCCTGGTGTTATTGGCAAAGTTGCTAAGAATGCAACAAACCCCACTGTTTGTGTCACCAGCAAGGGTGTTAAACTGCACTGGTCCCAGTACTGACCCCTGAGGAACACCACTCATCACTGGACTCCACTTGGGCATTGAGCCCTTGCCCACAACTCAAACATCCAGCCAATTCCTTATCCACGAAGTGGTCTATTCACCAAACCCATGTCTCTCCAATGTAGAGACAAGGATGTCATGTGGGGCAGTGTCAAATGCTTTGCACAAGTCTAAGTAGATAACATCAGTTGCTCCTCCCTTATCTACGAACACTGTAACTTGGAAGGCCACCAGTTTTATTAGGTGGTTTGCCCTTAGTGAAGCCGTGTCAGCTGACACCAATCATCTCCTCATTTTCTGCAAAACTTCAGAAGTTTCTGCAGATGATATCACTGCTGTAGAATAAGACAGACAAAGGAAAGAAAGCAATAGCAGATGAAGCCCCAAGAAACAAACAGCATGCTTTTATCTTAACAGTAAAACCAAAGATAAATGTCAGAAATGTGCTGTGTTCAGTTTTCTCTCCATATGTTGTTTCCAAGTTTTCCTTGAAGTACATGCATTAGCAATGTTAGTGCTCCTGTCTCCAAAGAGCATTCCAAATTTTTTCCATGAGAGCATTTCTCAAATATGGCAGATATCACTTAAGCCTCAAAATGCCTTTGTGAGGCAAGGAACTTTTATCCCCTTTCTACAACCTGACTTCCCTGAGAAAAGGACACTGGGAGAAAAGAGGAGCTATTGCTGTGCAGAAATTCATGCCCACAGGAATTTCTGAATGTTGTGCGCTTACCACGAAGGCATTTCAATGTCATGCAGTGTTAATTTTGGGTTGGAATTGTCTGGAACTGCGAAATGGAACCAATTTCTGCTACTCTATAATCTTTTTCAGTCAAACATGGTAATGTTCCAGTACTTCTTGCTACATGAAATTAACAGTAATCTCTTGACATTCTACAATCAATCAAAATATTAGGGAAAGAAAATAATCTGAAGAGTATTTGCAAAGCAGTATTTCTCTAAAAGATTTTTAGTTTCAGTTTTTTCAAGTGGGATTTGTTTTCTTATCCTGTGTCCCCCTGTTCTAGCATTGTTTCCACACCATCCTCCAGTCCAGTAAGAGATGTGGCTAGCTTTTGTCATGTAGTTTTGTCTTTTATCAAGGGAGAATTGTGTCTTTGCTGGAGCTTAGTGGTTGCAGGTTTTTGCTGTCCGGCTCTATGCTGCTCTGATTTTATATTAGTGATGACGCTGTTGAAATATGTTTCGGTTTTGGAGTAGAAGAAAGCAGTGGACCTTAACTCCTCCGGGCTTATTTCATGGTCTTAAATTGCCTTTACCTCCTCTTCCAAGAAAGCACAGTGTTCAACAGAGTTGGATTTTAGCTTCACAGTACAGATCCTGCCAGGGGGTCTCAGCTGCAGTGGCATCCCAGAGCCTTCTCATTCCTTGAGGTATTTTTGGTCTCACTCACGGAGCGCCTGGCGGATATGAAACTTCATTTAACTTTATATAGGATATCCTCAGGATATCCTTAAGCTTTAGGTACTGCTTTGATCTGTCTAAGCACCAGTGGCTTCCTGCCAAGCTGTACTGCTCTGCTGGTTAGGAGAAAGGCAATGAATGGATGAGTACCTAAGGCCAGTTCATTGTTTATCTGTGGGAAGTAGAGTATTTCAGGCAGTGTTTCTGGATATTGTTTAGGATGCTACTTAGGGGTGATATATCCAGGGAAGGTTTATTCCAGGTTCACTTCCAAGCTTGTAGCTCTGCATCAGTTAAAAGTTTTCCTTTGTTTTTGAAATAATAACTAGCATTTTCATATGGTTTTGACCAGTTTCAGGATAGCAATAGCATCTCTACATGCTCTCTGTAACCTTATTCTATCTGTGTGCCAGAACTGAGACTGGCATACATATAAATAATTTGTTCCTTATTACTTTACATTTTTCCCTGAGGCTGTCATATTGATTTCAAAACCATGGTCACCATTATACTAAAAAAGTGTCATTAGTATATTGGTCTCTGTGGGTAGATTATAATAGGAAGTTTCAAAATAATTGCTAAATAATATGAGAGGTGGAAGTATGTATAGTATTATATTGCTTGTAATGTAACCATTAAAATAACAATTATGTGGTAATGAACTGACTTATGCTTTAGTTTATCTTTACATAATGTTAATAGCTAATGAAAACAGAGAAGATTATATCTAATTACATTTGGCAATAGTACTGCACTTTCTGTAAAGAGAACATTTTGCATAGACTTGCATATTTGCATGCTTCAGTAAAGTTTGTGTCCACTCTCCATGTACTTCAGAATATAACTATTTTAAAACTAGTGGTTAAAAGTTCCTTTTCATCAAATGGTACCTGTAGTCTTCACAAAGAACATTTTTGAAATTCAGTTATCAGAAGTAGTCAAATCTTGCAACATGGCTGCATTTAACAAAGATTTAAATTTTAGGTCCTTCAGTTTTGATGTGTTATAATAATGAAGGTATCTTGACACTGAGACAGTCAGTAGAATACTGTCTCTCTTCAAGAGAATGAGAAATGGTAAATGTATGCATTATCATCTCTGGCAATTTTGGTTTAGTCTTGCCTACAACTGAGTAGTATTATCAGGCAAATGAGCAAGTTCCTTTCCTTTTGTGTCCAGAGGTGGAAGATGCAAGAATAGAAAAACAGTGCTTTGACATGGATAGAGAAACTTCTCATTTTGCATGTTGAGATATTGAACTCACAGTTAAAAGAGCTTAGTTCAGAAATTCATACATAGAGGTCCCAAATTATTAATGGCAAGAACATTAATTAGAATTAAAAGATTTTGTATTTGTATATCCACATCAGACTACACCCACTGATTGTTAAAGATGCAGTAAGATTGTCCTCCAGTTTTCAATACTTTGCACGTTTTTTCAATACTTTGCACATAATGGCATGGTTGAATGTTGTCTTTAAATGTCAAGTGGGAAGTGGGAATTTTGTGATCTAATCCATTTCAATCCAAAACAGAATTAAGAGATATGAATTAAGCAGTTATGAACTAGACATTAAAACTATAATTGCATTGATTTTTCTAGTTATTATACCAAATGACATCAATAGAAAAAGTCTTCAGTCTAACGGTGTGCTATTTAATTAGTTTATGTTAATTGTCTACATTTCTGAAACAAATGGCTTGATTTCTTTATTCAACAAATGACTTGGCTTCTGCCATTCCTCCACTGTCCAATGTCTTATGCCCTATAGATCCAGGGATGGCTCTAGACCTGAAAGGGAGGTAGAGATGGTGCTAGAAGGGGTGAGGAGAGCCACAGATACAGTTGGCAGCCTCACCTCTGCCAGAAGACTATGGCAGCCTGGCTCCATGCCAAGGAGGTAGGGGAGCCTTTCCCATCAAGGGGAGAGAACTGTGGGTTTCCACCTTTCTACCACATTCCCTGCTACACTTGCCTGTAGCTGGTGGGAAGGATAAAACATTGCCAGGCTGCCAGGGTGGGAGTGCAACAGAAGAGAGTAAGGCTGGAGGCCAGCTGAATAATTTGGTGCATCCACTTATGAGATTGTCTCCTTGGAGGTGACAGTTCGTGTCTTTTTGCAACGGTAAGCTTTAATTTTCTGTTCTAGTGAGCTAAATGGTGGGTTGAATTTGTGAGCCACAGTGTGCATGGTTATACGGTGGTGTTCAGAGCCTGGATACTGTCCGAGTCTTTGTTCGGATGCCAGGAGAGCTCATTATGTACTAAGGTGCATGTTGTCTGTGAGGCCTGAGGCCAGCCCCCAAGCAATTCCTGAAGCATTTCAACTTTTGTGCCTTCTCCTTACACCCATCTCAGACTGTTCTGTTTGGGTTAGCTAACTCAAACCACAGGCTGTATTGTTGTCACTGTACTTGAGTCCCAAACTCTTCCTTGTTCATGTTTCTCTTTAATGGGAGGCTTGTTTCCATTTGGTATGTTTCTTGCTTTCCTTCAAATATATTTTTCTTTCTCTACCAATACTGATATTTTCTCCATTTTCCTTTTGATTTCCTGACTCATTGTTTGTAACTATGTAATCTCTATAGCTTTCTTTTTTCAGCCTTTTGTCTTTTTGTTGTGTAACATAGTGCCTCGAACTCTCCTCCTGTTTTCAGCACAATCTCTTTTAAACAGCTCACAGACCTGCAAGTTGCCTGGTGAAGAACAACTCTCCCCTCTGCGCCTTTGCCCTTGCCCTTGTGCTTGCTATTTCGCTTGAATCCCGGAGCAGAACACCAGAAAGTCTGATCTGCAAATACAGATCCTAACTCAGTACATCCAGTACTTAAACCAAAACCAAAATATCACAGTGGGATGTAGAAGCTGTGCATGATTATTTATTGATGATTGTTGGTTACAGGAAATAAACCAGCAGGGAGCTCAGACTTTGATCAGAAACCAAGTGATTTTTCTATGCACTTTTTATTATAAAATGTGAGCATAATATAAACCCATTGTGGTCATGCTGTTAAATTAAGCTCTGGCATGACCTGCTGCATGAGCAACGTGTGCTCTCTGGTACACAAGTATGTAGCTCTGTACATGCAAGCACTGATAAAAGCTTGAGGCTTTTATATGGCAATTTATATTTATGTCTATATACAAGCTATCGTAAATGCTTCCTTGTCAGTGCTCATGTGCACCAAACACCCAGCATGGTGTGATTTCAGTGTGGAAAGCAAAGGGGTTTGGTATGCAGCTGCCTGACTGGAGGAGCTAGGACAGCCATTCTGTGAGCTTCCAGCACAAGAAGTGTTCATACAGAGACTCACTTCATGTGCTGCATAATGTTACCACTGAGCAAGATCCATGGGGTTTGTTTTGGGTTTTTCTACATACTTTTCAATTATGACAGTACAAGATAGCCAGGCCGGCAGTGACCTTTAGGCCTTTATGTGCTGCAGATATAATTAATTTGCTTTTAGTTTTTGTAACATTACCAACTGCTAAGGGAATTGATGTTTATTAAGTTTCTAAATAAGTAAAACTAAAATATAAATACATAATGCCTGCTTTATGTCCAGGTGTTTTCAGCATTGCTGAACGTGGTTTGATGACAGCCACCAGCACTAACAGTGGAAAAGCTCTTGATTTCTCACTGATTATTATCATTATAATAAACCATAATTGAAAGATTACAAAATTGATTCTTTTAAAAATTAATGTTGCATGAGTGAGCAGGCTCTGTGGCATTCAGTTTTTTTCAATGCTACTTGGAGAGAAAATGGCTTGGTTTATTTCCTGGCAGAAATCTGCTGATTTTCAAACAGTCGTGTTACAGAAAACAGTCCCAGAGAGTCACAGGAGACAACAGACCTATGTCATTATGCTTTACCCTTTCCTGATGGGTTTGGAGAAAAGCCAGAAACAAAGGGAAGTTACATTCATTATTAAGAAAGCCTTAGGAAAATCTTTTTGGCCAAGCAATTTTGCATGAAAAAAGCGAGGAAATATTTGACTGCAAAGACCATAAACTCATTCCATCAATGTGCAATTTTCTGAATCTATTTGTCCAAATGATTATTAAGAACAGTTTTAAAATTTGCAGTGTTTTAAAACTTCAAAGGGCTGTGAAAGCATTAACTAGTTAAAGGGATGGAAATGTTTTTTAATAAATAAATTTTTAAAAAGACCAAAGTCAGTCACAAGGCAGTTTAAAGTGCAAAGTGTTGAAAACAGTAGGAAACCTGTGGACCTGGAATAGTAATCATAGAGTACCATCCGCTCCAATCAGGAAAGTGGAAACCACAAATTTATCTTTGATGATTTCCTGTAAATATGCCCTTTGAGGACAGATTGCCCTGCCCAGTCTTGTGGAAAAAGCTCACAGTTACATCTCTTCTCATTACAACATATGGATCTCAGCAAGCCCTGTTTCTCCATTTCTGAAGTCATTCCTCAGGAAAAGTCTGAGTAAAAACATAATGAAATATTGTTGCAAAAATGCTTGTTTGCATCCTTCTAACCGGTTCAGTTTGACTGGAAAAGAACTTTCTGAGGTTTTTTTCCTGGCCTTTTTCTCCACTAAGATGTGCCCAGTTTTCCAGACTTTCTGCTGCCCTCGTGGAAGTGGGTTTATTGATGTTTTCATCCACTTCAGAAAACCATGTCTCACTTTTCCCTAGGTTGCAGCAGTATAAATAACATTTCTCCCCCTAAGAGTGTAGTAGTTTGTACTGAGAGCTAGGGAAGGCACATCTGGGTCTCTCTCTGAGTGCTCCCAGACATAGAATCATAGAATCATGCACTGTCTAAAGGACTGTGTCTGCTTTGTGATATTGTTAGCAGGATGGCAGTTCTGCATTCTGAGGGTGCCTAGTGCAGACATAGGGGCCTGGTATTTCTTCCTTTCTTCCTCTTTATAACATTTTGACTCTTCTGATGTTGTGTTATTTGGTCTGAAGGTCTGCAGTCTGGGCTGTAGCCAGCAGTGTTGCATCTTGGTAGCTTGGGGTTTCATTGTCCAGATAGTTTGCAATCTCTGAAGAAGTTTTCTGTGCTTGAGTTTAGAGTAGACATATAATCTACCATGTTTCATAAGGATGCTCTTACTTGATAACAACCTCCTACTGGCCTTATACAATGTTTTATTAAATAGAGGGACAGTTCCCAAGCCCATCTTTCTTCCCAGGATTGAAATCTGTGTTCTTCCTGCAGACAGATTTCATTAATAATATTTAGCATTTCATAATGCATATATATCATCCACAGGTCTTAAAGCACCACAGGACATTAAATCAGCTTTAATTTCCTCATTTTTTTGATTGTAAAACTCATGCAGGGAGTCATTTGTCAAGTTGCGCACATGTATTATCCTGCAAGTCCGTAGACAGAGCTGTGAAGATATCCTTGAGTTAGGGTTCCCAAATGACCCCTGATGCACTACCCTGACATTCAGAAAGCCCAGGAGTGTATTCTTGTCTATGTAAGTTCATGCTTACCTGAGAGGGAGTCTTGGATGACCAAGTGACGATCAAATCCTTATCAAGCGTTTTTTTATAAACAGGCAGAAGTGGAACTTCCTAGGTGAATTCACTGGAAATTGCACATTTCCTAAAATTCTGCATAACTAGACCCAGCTCTTGTGTCTTGGCCTCTATGCAAAGATAGGCTTGTATTGCTCAGCTGAGCCTTGTTTAAAGGTCACACTTTGCAGGAAGGAGGAGTGATCGTTAGATTTGGAAGGAATCTTACAAGGCATTGGATCACTCCACATCCAAGCAGTTGCATTCCTGCTACTTTCCAGGAGTCACTTCTGCCCATCAAAGAAAATTGCTAAATAACTCTGCTTCTTCATTCTTCATTTGCATTAGAAATGGCTCTAAGCAATAACAGGATTACAGCCAAAAAGTGCCAGCTTTATCATTCATTTATTTGATTTTAATATATAGAGGTACCTATTTGAAACAGCATTTACTTTTCTTGAGCTCATCGTAAAACCCACTCTGAATGGAAATGTTTAAGGTAATGATGACTCCGATTAATTCCTTAGAATGGCATGACTGGAATCAGATACCCAGTTGCTCTTTTCATTAGCCATTTCTGAGCTGCTCTGAGTGATGTTATAGTATGAGAGGAATGAAATTAGCTGAAGAAAACCTGAAGAAAATAGTCCACAATATGCTGCTATTATTCTTACTCAATATGGTGAACTGTGAGTTCAGACCTCTTTGCAGTGACATCCAGATAGCATTAACAGAACCTGATACAAACTTTCATGTCAGGAATGGTGTTAAAAACCATGCTTGCTGTGTGCTGCAGATTTACCTTCACCTTCACTATGAACTGAAAAGTTTTACAGCTTTCTCAGCCAGCCATTACCACCTTCTTTCCCTCTCCTCGTTTTCATCCAATCCCTGTAAATCCAAGCCTGGACTAAACAGATCTCAAACTGGTTTTCAATATGCACACCCCCCACCAAAGTCAGGAGGCCAGATGTTGTGTTGCACTTTTGTTCACAGACAGGATTGCTACGTGGGATGCTGCATCAGGAGCTGGTTTCATCTCTTCAAAGCGAGGAAGATGTTTCACATAGTGTTAGGAAATTTGAGAGCTGGCAGCTAGTTTTGCCAGTGTTTTATTCCTGTTTACACTTCTTGATCATCAGTAAGAACTGTTTATAATCAGCAGACGTAGTACAAATATAGGGAAAAACATTTTCCAAAGCACCTCTTTAACTAAAGAACCTGTATTACATCTGAAAATTAAATGGTTCCCTGAGTAATTTAGGCTTCTTGAATGTTATTTTTGTACTGAATATCTGGAATTCCCATGAATACCTAAAAAGCAGAATTGAGAACACTATCATGGGATTGAGAAAATGATGATGGGAACCCTACCATTACCACAATGAAGCTCAGTCTCTGGTGTGCAGAAGTGCTGAATTGAAAGGTATGGGTAGGAAGACAAGGTGATACAGAGAATGTCAGCTGAAAAACTTGTGAGAAAATACTGTTTAAAGGCAAAGCTACAAAGATCATGCTTTTCTACTGAGCACCAAAACTATTGATTTCAAATTAAAGGCTCACACAAAAGTTGTATCTTCTGTGTCTAATATACAGTGATTGATTCTTCTAATTCCTAGGGGAGACCTCTCTATTTAAAATACAATTGAACTCTAAATTACCTTACAATGTTACAGTTTAAGAAGTTCTATCAGCCTACCACTAAGCACTAGTGAGTGGGCTGCAGATGCAGGAAGAAAGTTTAGACCTTTTTTGCTTTGTTTCATGCCCTTCGGATGCTAAGTAGTCTGATCACCAGCCTTTCCCACCTTGTACTTAATAGATGCTTTCATTTCTTACATTCCTGTGCATGGCAAAAAACCCCAGAATTCAAAATCCTATGGTTTGCTTTCATTCAGATTGGTTTATGATTTGGTTTTTCTTTTCTGCTTTCTTGTCTGATTCCTAAAAACTCACCTGTAATCACCTATGTAATATCAAGGCTAATACAACAACCTGATTTTCATCACTGTTTGAATAAATTTTCAGGAAAAAGTTAGAATTCTATCAGACTGTTACCTTATCTATCAGAGGAAAATGTATTTATAATCCTCTGTGTGAAAGATTATATGAAGAGAAGTTGTGTTTCATCATGTGATCTGCACTGCTATGGATTATAGAAGTACTGGACTTACAGAATGAGGTCGTAGAGTTATTGGTGGCTATAACTTTAGTTGTCAGCTCTACAAAAGTGTCTGGCTGTAACTAACAAACTGTGTGTATCTGTATTTGTAACAAATGTCTTGATAGTTTCACATATCAATTCAATAAAACATCTTCTACTCAGGGGAGATGTTTGAGCAGGAATATCTCAGTGGCATTCTTGCCATTCTCATTACCATCACTAGACACTCGGAGTAATATATGTTTTAAAAATTGATTGTGTGTATATTTACAACATAGATCATGAGACATGTTTTTTTAATACTGAGAAGCTCCCAGTGATGCATTCTGTGATCTCTAGCATTGATTTGGTTTCTTTGATTTTAGTGCTACAGAATTCAGTCATAAAACTTTTAGACCCTTAATGTCATAGGGTGCAGCTTCTTGACATGGAATTCTAATGTAAGAGATATAAGAGAGCTGCTGCAGGCGAGAGCTCTCAACCCAGTGAAAACAAGAGGCTTGCATTAAACATGGTTAACTGACTGAATTTGTAATCTTAACATATTTAATATAAAATATTTAAATTCCAGTGGAAAAAAATTACCTTTGAAATGGCTGAAATTGCTTTGTTCTAGTTCTGTAGTGACTAAAGTTGGCTGACACATTCAAGCCAACAATTCTGTGGACTTATGTATGTGAGTGTGGTTGGCAGTTTCAACTGACTGTCTTTTCTTCTGAAATTCATTTCTCCCATTGACACAGCAACATTTGGTCTTCACAGTTCTTAGAGCATTGGTTGGGCACAGACTATTTTTCACTAAATTTGCATTTTCTTTATTGAAGTGAAGGGGGAAAAGCTAATTGTGCTTGTTTGGGGGAATGCCTTTTCATTGTAACAGGTAGACTGAAGTATTTACACTGAGTGCATGTTTGTTTAGGAACTCACATTGTAAGCCTTTAGTACACCAGTAGGTTCATAATTTGGCAACACAAGTGTGGACAGAGCTTGCTTTCTCTGTAGCACATTCTCTCCTGAACTTGTAGTCTTACCTTGTGGGACCCAGAGAACTATAGCTGGGTTGGACTTGTCTGTAGACTGTTGTGTGACTACCTAACACTCAACATTGTTACCTATTCCCCCATGGGATGTGGGTCCAATGAGAGAACAGTAAACCCACCCAAGGGAATGATAGAAAAGAAATTCCTTGCAAAGCAGTAAGATACCTTAAGTCAATGCTAGTTGTATGTATGGTGCCTATTCAGACCTGTATCTCTGTGACTAACCTTTTGTGGCATCTGCCATGCAGGAGTGAATTAACTTTTCTGTCTGTTGTGAGCAGATTTCACCTCTGAATGTTACTATTCCAAATGTTTCCTGCTGCTCTCCAGTGCTGAAGCTCTTAACAAGGCTGTGCCCATAGGCCAAGCTGAGACCTTAGGAAATCCTGGTGATGTTGCTGCTTTTTCTGTGCCTGGGTCCAGAACCCTCTACCACTCATCCCCTCACGATACTCCCAGAACCATTGCTTAGGTCATAGCAGCCAAGCAGATGGAAGCTGCCCTACAGTAATTGGGGATACTTGAATCACCATCACCTTCCCATGCTTCTGGGAGCTTCAGGTGTTGCCACAGTAGTAGGTTAGTTGAATGGAAGGGATCCAGTTTTATCAGGCTGTCTTTCATTGTTCTAGCTGTTCACAGCTGCTCTACAGGTAACTAAAAAGACATTCCCCTCATGTGAATAACCTTGAGGGATCAGAAAGTCAGCTGCAAAGCACATACAATCAGTGCAAGATGTGTGTCCAGGAGCCACTGCAAGGATGCTGTCATTGAGAGGAGCTTCTTGATACCCTAAAGGGACTGGCAGGTAGCTGCAACAACTCGAGAATTTTGAGCTGGTGAGAAGGTTGCAGAAGTTATAAAAACTCCATTTGCTCCTCCTTTCCAGAGCCATACTGAGCACACATCCCCCATAGTTTTTAGTCTCTCAGTTAATCTGTGAATGGAGCAAACGTTACTTTAATTGTAGTTCATTAGTTTCATCTGGTGCCAAGGTGGGGAACGGAGACCTTTTCTTACCTTACAAAACATTATATACCTTCTCTGCCAAGCTGCTCTACTGAATGATAGAGCTTGAGGCTAACTCTAACTGTAAAGATTTGGAATTGTTTTTCCATTGGCCTTCCCACAGATGCACACTTGGTTCCCTAGAACTGACTGCTGCCTAAAGAAATGAAGACTAACAGTATTTTATTTAAAACACTAGTATACCATATGCAAGGCCAGAGATCCTCTGTGTGATACTTAGAAAATTGGATATCTGTCTGCTTTTTTTTCGATCCCTTTAATCAATAAAAATATTATTTCCCCCTAGTTCAAAGGAAATTGAATTTCCACATAGCAGGGGAAAACAAATGCCCTTCAGCATAGCTCTGGGTGAATTGGGGCACCAGATGTCTTTTAAACAGGTCCAGCATATTGTCTCTCCATTTCCAAGTCACTCTTTTATGCTTCTATTTATTGTAGACAATTGTGCTTTGACCCAAAGACATAATGCTAGTGGAATTTAAAATCATGTGCCTTCCTTGTGTAAAAAGGCTGAGTCTCATTTTGTGGAAGAGAAGAGTAGAGAATGTATCTAATGGGAAATTAGGCAGTAGTATTTGATGACTGTAAATGTATTTATTTATAACAGCTTATCTTGGTGGAAATGAAGAAATAAGGTGAAATAATTAACTTTACTATTAATAAAAGTGTCTCTTATCCACTGTGAAATGCAGCCACCTCTAGGATGAAATGCAATGGGTGCTAAACAGCATATAGACATTTAAGAATGAAAGGAAAGAACAAATTTGCATTTGACAGTGGTGAAAATGCAGCATGGAAGGAAAACATTTTTATGAAAATATTGCCCCTTTTTCTTGAAAACATGTTTTTAATTGGCTCTTGTGATTATTCAAACCGGAATTTATTTACAAAAGTAAAATGTCTGTGGCCTTGCAAGATGCACTCTGACTTCAGTACAGAAAAAGCGCTTACTTTACGTTAAGAAAGAATACTTACTCTCTGAAAGATAAAGGGCTTCATATTCCTCTCACAAAGACCAGTTTTAGCGATGATTTCACTGGAGTTATTGCAGATTTAGAACAGAACAAGTGCAGGAGGAATCAGGGCATTACTCCAGCAGCACCAGGACAGAGGTAAGAGTGCTGCCTGCTGAATTAACAGCCCTTTTCATAAACTCAGGGAATGAAGTAATAAAGAGGTTGGCTGGCTGTTGATGAACTCTCTGACCGTGTGCAGTGTATCCTGGAGCTCCAGTTAAACCTTTATATATCTCAAGAGAGAAAGAGAGCAAATGAAGAGCACTTTGCCAAATAAAATAGAAAGATCTGTGGGACTGTTGCACTATCACAAATGGCAGCATGCAATTAGGAGTCAGTTTATATATGAAAAATGCTTTACTGAGCTTGTTGAGTGAAGCTCACAGTTTATAACAGGAGACCTAATGAAAGATAAACTGCTGTGCCATCTGTGATACACATATTCAAAAATCCCTCTGCCTAAGTTAGATCACTAAATTTAAATACAGTATATGCTATTTCACACATAATTATTACCCTCAAATCAATCCACATTTCACCAGTATTATTTAACTTCCACACTGACTGAGAGTGGGGGGAAGACTGAGTCTTGACTGAAAAAAGGCAGCAAAGTGATTTTAGAATCTTAGCATTGTTGGATAAATGTGTGAAGCTAACTAAGAATATAATATGCAAGGAAAGATGTTGTGATAGTGGTCACGTTTTGCCATCAATTGGTATTAAATGTTAGGGGAGAGAGAGAACTTTGAAGATTTACTTTTCATTATGGTGTGAAATGATGTTCAGCTACTAACATGAAATAGCTTTGCCTAAGAGTTAGGATTGTCAGAAAACTTTTGGAATTTCATTCCGTGCAGAGAAATTAAACTTTTGAGTGATTATGTGAAAGATTTTCTCTTCTGAAGCAAGATTATAAAACAACAGCTTTCCCATGCTACTGGATGTATAGATTAGGTGAAATTGTTACTGTTTGTTTTATCTCACCTCAAATGCCCAAGTGACTTACGAAGTTAATATGATATTAAATTCAAGAAACAGTGGTGACAGAACAGTGTGCTCAAGATTTTTACTGCATTTAAAGATACTTAAAGTTACAGGTCATACAACTAATGTAAGTCAACATCTGCCTGTGTACATACAAGAAGTATTTCTTTCACTTTATAAAAGCAGTGAAATTGAGTACACTGGGCAGATACACCTTTAATTACATATTGCAATACTGTCTAATCTGATATCAGGAGCAGAACACTTGAAATTCAGAATCTCTCAACATTTTTCTTTCATTTCCATAACAATCAACCACTCAAACCACCCAGTTTTGGAGGAAATAATGACACTAGAAAAGGATGAAGTTTTACAGCATGTTTTTAACATCTTGGGACAATTAAAATAGAAGAATATATTCTGAAATCATAAGACTTATCCTTTGAACTAGCATCTGCAGATGAACGTGTATGGTTCCCATTGGCATAAATTTCGCAGATAAACTTACCTAAGTCTTGGAAAGCAGAGCAATTTTGAGGAGTCTCAAAGTTATGACTCTTAGATTTCACAGCTGCAGTCTTTGAATATTGCTAAATGGTTGCTGTAGGAATGATGTGCCTATTATTATAACTGCATTCTAGAAGTAGTTAATTTGGCCATACACCTTTATCCTTTTAGAACTGTTAGAGCAATCAGATAGTAGTATTCTCTGCAAGATCCTAATGGATATTGTAACTGTGGATCTAAATGACTCAGTCAGTGAAGAGCTGTCACATAGTGATGTACCATAGAAAATGCATAGGTAAGCTTTTGTGCATTGAAAGCTTTTAACCTGATTTTGCACAGTTTGCAGCTATCATCTGTTTTGAAAGAAACAATAAAACAACAAAATTAACTACCTGACGACAGAATCAAATATTGTTTTGCATGTATATAATCAGATGTTGGGATAAAAGCACAAAATGTGTGCACTCTTTTGAATGAATGCCCACTGAAATAAATGCATTCATGTTTTCTCTTCAGAAAGTCTTTGTAGACAGGTAGTAACAAACCTTACATTTTTCCACTGGCATACAAGGTCACAGGTTCAGTCAGCTGTCTTACCTTCAAGTCCAAGTGTGTTGGTTTTCTTGCTTTTTGAACCTTGCCTCTTTGATGCAGTGGAACAGTACTGTTGAAAAAACCACCAGATCTTGCAAGAAGGTGTCTCTTTGGAAAAGGCACACATGCTTTTCATCACATCTGCATTGGCATATACTGTGGAGCATTTCTTCTGAGACCCTGTATAGAGTCTGGGCCAGGAACAAGAGTTGTTTGAGGTGACAGTAAGTGTCTTAATGCCATCATTCCCAGATGTTCAAGGCTGGAACTGAGCCTCCCAAGATGATGAGATTCTAGAAAGATAAACATGGAGTTCTAGTAATTTGTGTTCTTGTTCTTGGGCTTCTGGAGTTTGTTTTACAGCTGTTCTCTGAAATCATGATGACTAGAAAGTTTTCTCCCATCTAGTCAACTGATTCCAGAAAGCAGAGCTCAAAGAATGGTAGATATTGTAAAACTTACAACTTGCAATTTCACCAATTGTGAAATCAAAGCAGGAGATATTTGAATCAAGTTTTCCTATGTTTATGTGGATATTTTACTGTGCTGCAGAGGATAAGACATCCTGCAAAATGGTCTTGTGACGTTTTTAGTGTAACAGCATATTTGATTAACTCCATTTTTGCTCTAGAGTCATTTGAGTTAAGGTTGCTGCTGGCTGTTCCCCAGGACTCTGAGCAGAGGCAATGAGCAAGGCAGGCATAAGCCTGTCAAGAGATCCTTGAACCGTGCCAAAGGTTCAGCTCCCCATTCTCTTCAGGCATGACTATGCTAATAAATTTGCATTTCCTCCCCCAAGCTCACCTCCTTTTGTCTTAAGTGTAGCCTCTTGTACAATTTGTGTTATGGCTTGCAGCCAAAGTTGCGTCCTGTGAGGTTGAGGAGGGTGTTACAAAGACAATAAGCAAAGCAGAACACTTCAAACAGTGTAAACTTCCTCTGAAGAAAATAGGCTTTTAATGGCTCTGAAACCACAATGCCCTCTTCACCTTGCCACACCAGTTACTAGTGATAATACATTATAGAAGAGACTGATAAATTTGTTACAGAGCTCAGCCATCAATGCATTTCACCAGTAGTAGCTTCTTTTACGGGATCAGTTGTGTTTGATAGTTTTGTATTCAGATGGCAATTTAAAGTGATACAAAACCATTCCTTTTGGATTATGATCCAGGGACCTGATGAAAGAGAAGCTGAAGTGTTAAACCTTAGGAAGGGCAAATACATACATGTATGCAGTAAAAAATAAGTTACTGTATCACATCCTGATGACAATAGTAACCATAAGCAAACATGAAACAGACCATATTATTGTTGACAGACTTTGCCAAGTAAAATGTAGAGGCCTGTATAAGAGGCTTTTAAAAAATCCTATTACTTTCTGGAAACCTTCAGATACTCATTCTGGGACTGTACTGCTGAGATACTGAATTGACAATGTCACTTTGGCATTACTAGGGAACCTTAGGGTAATTTTCCTTTCATACCTACCTTCCAGAATGAATTGGTCCTTCCCGATGTCACTGGAGACCAGATGAAACTGAAAAGAAACCTCCCATGTGGCTTACGGTGCTCATATTGTCATTATGGCACCTACCTGAATTTCAGCTAAGAAAACCTACTGTGATTTTTATGTGTCTATTTACAACAAAAGACCTAAAAAAGGCTGTATCAAGTTAGCATGTGAAGTCTCTGTATAGAAACCTAAAGTATACCTCAGAATTTCAAAATACACATGCAGAAGTTTCTGTATTTTAAAAACCTACTTTCTTCCCCTTTTAGTGTCATTCAAAAATAAGATGAAAATTAGGATGATAATTATAGAATAGAATGCATTGATTACCAGTGCCTGATGCTGGGTACTGAGCAGAAATACACTTTTAAACATCCAAGAAATTAATTTGGAGATAACATTTATTGATCACTTTAAAAGTTCCATTAAGTCAATCTGAAATGTGTCATCCAAAGGTGTATTGTTACAAACACAATAGTGAGCTTTGCACTAGATGTGCAGTGAATATAATTGTTTTTTGAGTGATCTCAGTTGCATTATTTCTGTAACAAGTCACCTTAGATTTCACAAAGATATTTTCCCTGGAAGACTGAAACTATGACAAGTGAAAGCCTGGCAAACCTAGCCTTTGCTAAGGTGGCATGGTGAGGAGATTGCTAGAAACATAGAAACATCATCATGGTTGGAAGGGGCCTTCAAGATCAAGTCCAACCGATAGCCCTACATTACTGCTATCCCTAAACCATCCCCCTAAGTGCCACATCTGCTTGTTCTTTGAAAACCTCCAGGGATGGTGACTACTACTTCCCTGGGCAGCCTATTCCAATACCTCACCACTCTTTCAGTGAAGAAATTTTTCCTAATATCTAATTTAAACCTGCCCTGGCACAACTTTTAGAAGTTTCTTTCCTCTCCAGTGTGGCCAGTTCATCTCCAGCTACACAACATTTGGGCACCTTTCCCTACACGGGTGGGCACTGTTCTACCCCAGCTGCCCCTTCTGGAGTAGTCTTCACCTTCAAGCCTGTCAGACATGGTTTAGAGAAGAGTGACTGCAACTGTGGTGCAAAGAGATGGTATGGAAATACCAGTTAAAGTCTTGAAGCACTGATTGATGATGTTGGAGAGTTGCCACTGAAAGTGTGCATTTATACCTAAAACTTGAGATATTCTGTTATCTCCCACCCCAAGGTGAGGACTCTTCTGCAACAGGTATTGACACAGAAGAATTGTGTTTCAGGATTTCTTCAGGAAAATGAGGTTTAGAATTCAGCCCTTTCCTCCTGAAAGTATTCCTGAGGTTTTGAAGGTGAATGTCTGTTTCCTTTACCTCTGTTATAGCTAGCTACATTCCTGAGAAATTTCTGGGTTTGGGGATATCTGTGCTTAGTGCAGCCCTTCTTTTTAGACTTTAGATGCACAGCTGAGAGCAAAGTAATAACATCAATCTCCACAATGAAAATGTATTTTGGGACATTAGTGCACATATGGTGAGGATTTTTTAACTTACATTACTGTTTGTAACTTTGCAACTTAATTAATCAATTAGGATAGTGCAGTTTGTAATCAAGTCCAAGAGTGATTGATGCATACCATATTAACTGCAACATACACATGAAGCATGTCATATACGCAGTCATTTTGCAGCTGGATTTTACACTGGCTTTCTCATAAGCACTTAATGGCAGAAATATTTTAGACTTGCAGTCAGGGAAATTGTATTGCACAATATGCTTTATATGTTGTACACCCTGCATAGATAATAACTCCTCCATCACTGATGTATCCCATTGCTCCTCCCTCCTGGTTCGATATTTGGCAAAGCAGTCCATTTTCAAAGGCTTTCCTTTGCTGTGGAACAAGAGGTATAATTAAATTGTATCCCAGTAGTGAAGGTTTCTAATGATGATGAGCCAAAACTAATTGTATTGATTTGTTTATTACTGGCTTAGGAAGCTCATCAAACAAATGGACTGAAACTATTTCCATATTCTTATCTGTTTGGTAAATGAGAAACAAATAACACTTCCATATGTCTGCTGCACGGTGTCATGGCATTAGTACTATTTCCAAAGATAGACACAAGGACAGGATAGGAGGTTATCCCCAGTACAGTGTTTCTACAGATGAGAAATGACACATTTTTTTCCACATTTGTGTTTTGGGATGAGCAAAATGAAGTTATTTTCTTTCAGTTTTGATACTGATGAAGGTTTTCTGACTGCCAGAACTGGCGAGTAGCAGGCTATGCCCAGAAAGCATAAAAAACTGGGGCAAAAGAAAGGAGGCTGCTGTTATGTTCTTGCCTCCATGCACATTTGTTCCTTGGCCTCAGAATTAAACAAAGCTCTACAAATAATGTGAACTAAAAACTTCTATGAATATTCATTTTAATTTTTAAATTAATTTACTTCACACTCTCCCATTAACTCTGCAAACAGTCAAACAATCACATCTGTTATAAATGTTTGTAGAAAGTAAATTTTAATATTTCGTGTATAAGTATTTGCAGGAACAGAGTTTTAGTTTTGATTGCAAAAAAAAAAAAAAAAGCTAACTGTTCACCTAGTTGTGGGCCAGACACGAGTTTATCTGACCCATGTGAAAATCACTTTTGCTATATAACAACTTAAAAATGCTGGGGGTTTTATTTCTAATTATTTGTGATCAGTGCTTAGAGCAAAAGGCTCTCCAAGTTCACTTAAACAGGTGCTAAACTAAAACTATTGAAGCCAGCACGAGTCATTTGTTGCTTTGGGTGTGGTTTAGACCATTCTCCTCATGGATGCAGTTGAGAAAATCCAGAGCTAGGGAAAAAGACCAAGTTAATTAAAAAATTGCTATTTTAATTGAATTTGTGGGACTGGTTGTGTTGATGCTGTGAGAATGCAGATTCCTCCACAATGACATGTTGACTTGGGTCATGGTTGCTCTTACAGAAAGCGGCTACTCTAATTAATTTAGAGCCTGAATCTGGTTCCATTGGAAGAAAAAGCAAACCTCTTATTCTTAGGAGCTGGATGATGTTAGTGAAAACTTCTGTTTATACATGTGGAACCATCCCATTCATTTTCTGAAATACGGTTAGCTTCCTCTTGCACTCAACTACGTGTTTTCAATTATAAGTTTTTGCCACATCTCACATCTTTTATATGCTCTAGCATATGACACATTGTGGCAACTTTTGTTCAACTAGCAGGTTTTGGTCCAAAGAGGATTCAGTAAAGTTGGAGGGTGAATTACCCTTATGTCCCTTGAGAAGCTGATCCTGTCAGCTTGGCAGAGCATTGCTTGAACTGCTGCACAGAATATTATGTCTAGAATGTGGATAAGTTAATAACACTAGAAGCAGGGCTAAAGGTAGATGGAATTATACACTACAGTTATTAAAACTTTGACTTTTATGATGCTTTGAAATCATAAAACATTTTAAAATAGCTACACCAAATCCAG
The DNA here is from genome assembly GCA_013399015.1 of Galbula dea. Lineage (NCBI taxonomy): Eukaryota > Metazoa > Chordata > Aves > Piciformes > Galbulidae > Galbula > Galbula dea. The sequence continues at coordinate 6,290,728 of VWZX01004666.1, forward strand.
GATAGCACCACTGTCAGGAAAACTGCCTCTCAATACAACACACAGCATTTATCTCAGCACCTCTCTTTGTATTCCCATTTCTGTATGTAGCAGTTAAGGACTGGTAGCACTGCTTTCCTTCTAGTTGGGTTGTCTGTGAAGATCTGCTAGAGACATAGTCTTGTGTGCAGTGATGTGAAACATCACATCCTGTTTGTTCTGCCTTTTGGACTCCCCTTGCACAGCCTCAATGCTTTACAGGCTTCAGAATTAGTCTCACAGCCCTAGAGCTGGTAGGTGAAAGGGGCACCAGCTCTCCTGTTTTGCATATGGGAAAACTGTGGCACCTGTTTTTTGTCAGGAACAGTCTTGTAGAATGAGGAAAAACAGAAATGAAGGGATTTAAACTCCTATTCAGAAACCTACATTAGGAGATTTGGCTTTCTTGCTCCTTCTGTATTCACTGGAAAGAAAGCCTCTTTTCATAGCTATTGGAGTCCTTTCAAGAGTCATCAGAGAGAGGAGTGATTAAAAATAGAGGTCTGCTTAGGGTCTCCGAGTTGCCTTGTAAAGTTCTCTCTCTTCAGTAGGTGCAGAAAGCCTGAGGAAAAGTGTCTCAATTAAGCTGTGTGAATATCCTCTCTCCCCATGCTGTGTCTTGTGCTCTAATTATAAGGTAGCCTTTCTTTCTTATTTGTTGCATTGTTATGCACAGGGAAGAAACACTCTGGTCCAAATATCTCAAAGGTAAATGTTTTTGAGAATCAAAATTTAATTTGTCTCATTTTAAAGATCCAAGACCCTTTGCAAAATGTGAATGTTTCCTGGTTTAGATCTCACTTGTTGCTGTCCACACAGGGCTGAATACTGATCTCTGGGTGTCAGAATTCACCAGCACCCATAATAAGCTGACATCCACAGAGAAACAAAGGTGCTTTTTCATGGCAACAAATACAGAGTGCTTTGCTCCCCAGCTGTCTGAACACTTTCCCATACATTGTGTACACACTGTTATTTTGTTTAATAATCACAAAACTTGTGGAAGTTTTTTCATTTAAAATGGTGGGTGAATCAGAGGTTTTAAGAGCACTAATGAGCCAATCCTGAAGGAGCCATCTCGATATGTCATGTCGTTTAATTGAAGTTTGATTCAAGAAAAAAGAATCACTCAGTCACTTAGTATGCAAACCTTTGCATGTGCCCTCCAGTTGCTAAGCTTTGCTCCAAAAGGCATCTCTGTGACCACGCCATGCATTAACAATACAAACTCTGAGAGTTCTGTTTTTTCTTTCACCTTGCAATAGTCAAAATATAAATGATGAGACTGGTCCCACAGGTAGGAAGCACATGCATTGAGCACCGGAGTTCTGAAGCAGTAGGAGAAGCACTCAGCACCAGGAGGGGTAAGGCCAGCACTTGTAAGATCAAATTTTCTGCACATAATTAGAAAGATTTAGTGTTATTTCATTTCAGAGCTATTAGAGGAGCATAAAGCAAAAACTTGAAGCCTTTGAATGACACATTTGGATTTTTCACTTTCACCATTTTTCTGCCTTTGCACTGCTTTCGTGTTGCACTGATGTGAATGTGAGGATGCAAAGCAGTTCTCAGGAGTATATGTGGCTGTTCACTTTGGCCACTGTACTTTAGAAGCAGCTACTGGCAGTGTCTCCTTGTAATACTGTGGGGCAGAAGAGAAGTTTGACACCTGCCAAGGCTGTGTAGCAGAAATTACCTTCTCTGTGGTTCACTGGAGAGCAGCAGATATTCCAGGGAGAATCTATCCTGTAGAGCAGACAACCCTGTGGCTGAGATATGAGCTTATGGTGCTTATTCCACAAACATTCTTGGAAATAACCTTGGAGATGGAATTTACTATCTTCAGTGGCTTTTCAGGGCTCCTGTTAGGTAAGGGGCACTTTTACCTCCTATTGCACTAGCTGCAAAATAAACAATCACCTAAATGCTTTTGAAAATCCTATCTTTTGATGCTGGGGTGTTCATAAAAATGCAGACAAAGAGAGATGAGAGTAGGAGCATAAGTGTTAAGGGACTTTATTTATGAAGCTGTTGACAAATTCCTTTTGCTCTGTTTACTCACCTCTTCCCTTAAAGAGAAAGTAGATAATGCCAAGGATCTTTATGAAACCAACTGAAATTCTACTGTAACACCAAAGATCAGAATTTTGTCTCTTAAATTTCACTATGACTGATATATTGAGCATGGGATAGGAGAGGAGACACGAGAAAACAACAGGAAAGAACCCTGAACACATGGGCAATTAGAGATAGAAGACTTTTAAAGACTAGATTGGTCTGAGAAGTAGAACACTTCAAGTTCATGGAAACATGTGAAATGAAAGAATAAGCCAATAATTTTCCATTTTACTATCATAAAAATGAATCTTCAACTGCCCATATTACAGCTACTGTCAGTGGGAACAATTCACATTCCCATATTCTGCAGAAGAATCCCATATTGCCTCTTCCTGAATATCTCATCATGGATAGCTCAAAAGCTGGATGGTCTCTGTGACACTCTCAGGTGCAGTTTGCACAGTCACAGTCACAGTACCAAGACCAGCAATGTTTCCACATGCTCGAGTGCTCATTCCCAAGGGGATCACAGTGAGTCCTGATGCAGACTGGGTAGCAAGGTGCATGAGGACAAGCCTGGTTTGTAGGTGACCTCTCCTCTTGCAAACCCAGCAGGACTTATTGCTTTCAAGGCAGGCCATGCAAAGCTGAAAACTCACTTTCTCAGTGAATCAGCCAGTGACAATTCTTTCTCCATCTAGCTCTCACTGCCTCTTTCTGCAAAAACGTGAGCACTAATGCTTTCTCTGCCTTACTGTCACAGAGGAGAAATCTTGGCTTCAAGTCACAGCTGCCTGGATCTTTTCTTTATTTTTGTTCTTACCCAGCCTTCTTCTGATGAGCATCCAGTTTTGCTGTTGTAGGTTGAATAATTCAGGCGGAATGAACTGTGAGTTGAAACGAGTAGACAGTGTTCCACCACTTGTCCACTTAAGTCATTCACAAATTGTCTTGAAATAGGACCTCTGCTCTGAATCTTAAATGATTACTGTGTTTCAGATAGAGTTATGGCTGTATAGTAGGCAACTGTGTTCAGTTTCAAATACTCAGGGATGAAATACATTAACTTTTTCCTTACTGTATAACCGAACATGTATTCTTTAATTTTAAGTGCTATTTTGGCCTGACACTCATGAGTAATGTCATTGCACTAGATTCTCCTAGCTGTTTATTGAATTATTTCTTCAGTGCACTTTGTATTGTTAGCTCCTCCCATTAGTTCCACCTGCAGTTCCAGTACAAAGTTCATGTTAAGCCAAGTTATGCGTTTGAGTGTCATAGAGTCAATGTGTTATTTTCTAAAAATCTTAATTTCTCCAAACTTCCATCAATAACATCTTTAAAATCCATTTGCAATGTAAATGACTAAAAGTGTAATCCATCCTGCTGTGTTCCAGAACACTTCCTTCTTCCTTAATTGCCACAGATACTTTAGTTGCTAATTAAACTTTATTGTTTATGATGTTGCATTTCATTAATAGTTGTGATAAAAATTGCATGTTCCAGCAGCTTTTTTTGCATGTTAATGCCACTAGTGTGGTAGAATTCAGATTTGATAGGAAACCTCAGAGGTTTCAAGGTTGCACTCCCATAGCCATGTAGTAAAACTGCCCCACAAGCATGATCTTAAAAAAGAGGGTGCACATTTGGAGTGCAGAGTCTTTCCCTTCTTGTGAGATGGAATAAATTAAAGACTCTTTAAACTGTAATGAAGGTACTGGAAATGTCACCACAGTCATTTGCAGAAGAAGCATTTCACATTACGTACACTTCTATATGTTTATATGTATTTGAATGAGAAAGTGAAGGGTTAGGAAGGTTTGGGACATATCCTGAACTAAGAATTTTTTAGTCTCAGGAGCTACTAAGCCCATTCATCAAAAATTTGCAATTAAAGATATTAAGGAAAACATAAGGCTGAAGCTTCAGCACTAGATACAGGAAGGAAATAGGAAGTATTTGTGATGGAGGGCATCTGAGAAGACACTGAGTAGAATCATAGACTCACAGACTCATAGAATCACAGAATTGCCTGGGTTGGAAGGGACATTAAAGATCATTAAAGTTCATCAGAGGGGAGACACTCACCCTGACCTTCCTTATCTGATTAAGGTACTTACAGAACCCTTTTTTATTGTTTTTTTTAACATCCCTTGCCATATAAATAACATATGTATATATAACTATATTATATATAGTTATATGATCTATAGATAACATATAACCAAGTTCTGTGATGAGGAAGGTACCTCAAATTTGGAATAAATTGGTTTTGCCCTTCCTAGTCCCATGGATTCAGGGAAAAGGTTGTTTAGGCCCAGAAGCTCTGAAGCCACTCATTATGGGACCTCCCTGTCCCCATTGTTTCACTTCCTCCACAATACCAATATGGCCCATTGGCTTTAGTTCTACCTTTGGTGGTACTAAAATAGCATCTGGCCAGTGATCACCCAGAGAAAATGGTGCAATGCAGTACTGCTGGTATTTGACAGTACAGAAAGCCACATTGATTCAAGTTGCTTTTTACAGCAGAGTATGTTTATACCAGAATTTTGTCCTCCTGAAGCTATGCTTGCTTCTCTGTGCACAACAGAGACTACGCCTCTCAGACTCCTGCACAAAAACCTTGAGGGATGAGAGCAAAGAGAATCACTGGCTGTAATCTCTGCTGCTACCCGCCTTGGCAGGAGGAGCACAGGCAGAGGTTTCCCTGGAAGATCCTCTGTTGGATGCAATTACAACACATTCTCTCATTTCCAAATTTTAGCTGCACCTATACTTGAGTAAACAGTATACTTGCTGATCTCAGACATGACTTTTTAATGGGAACTAATCCCCTCTTGCAAATACAACAGGTAGACTCCTCCTCTAACCTGCCTGGGCCAGGTAAAGGTAAATAATACAGTCAAGTGAGACAACAGATTTTGTATCCTCATTCATACACTGTTGTTCCAGACCTCAAGTACTCACTCGTGGCACATTCAGCACCATTGGCAAGGTGCTAAACAATTGACAGAGTCTTAACAAGAAGTTGCTTTTTCTGGATCAGGAGTAATTCTTTCAGTTTGAGGCTTTATTGAACTGATTGTATGAGCAGAGCAGCCTAGTGCTGGGCACTCTGCCAATCGAGAGAGCACAGGCAATAGCTCTCCTTCACCTCCGCACCTCTCATGATGCAGCCCTTTCAGCTCAGAAGGAAACTTTGGTCTCCTAAAGACTTGCAAGTCAAAGTTGGCTGTGTGATTAAGAATTAATTTTTTTGGTGCCACAGCAGAAAAAGAATTCAAATAGATGTGATAATGGCACTGCATTCAGCATGTAAAAGCAGTGGATGTAAACGTGGAACAGACTGTACTTCTGTCTCACAGAATATTGCATTTAGAACTTGTTACAACTTCACTGCTTTTGTAACAATGCTTCAAACACAGACCCCAGATCTTAATATAAATATGTTGGCATTTTACACAAAAAAAGCCAGAGAATATATATTTTCTCTCTAACGCTGAGAAATTCTGGAAGGTGCATTACTGCATGATGGGATTCTTCCCATCAGAAAGTCACAAAAGAGATTGTTTTGGGAGAACTAATTTTTAAAGAACACTTTATGTAACAGGATTATGTCATGATGCTTTTTGCACATACTGGCAGAGCCACAGATCTCCTGCAAGAGGAAAAGAGAGAGAAATGGGATGAGAATAAATGCTGGATTAGGAGTTCTGACTTCAGCATTGCCCAGAGGAGTTACTAAGCGTCACCACAAATTAATAATTCCTTTTAATTTCTCATCCATTGTGTATAAAACACAGTGAAAATATAAATAAGATTTTCACACTTAAGTACCAAAAATTACATGTTCTTTCCAGAGTTTGACAGTGATGAGCTTTCCCACTTCACACTTGGTATTTCTGTTCCCATAACTGCATGTTTTCCTTGTGAAAGTCTTCTCCTTAATAAATAGCTTTAGTTTACATGAATTCTGAGGTGCAATAATTTAACTGGTAGCTGCTGGGTATTCATTAGTTTAGAAGGTCAGACCACCTGGATAGACATTTTTTGCACTGTTTTAATACTGTGCAAACAGGAGGCATGGAACTTGTTTGCACTTTGCTCCTTTAGCTAAAGTTGAATCTGTATACTTTGTGTTGCACTGCTTTGTGCTACACAGGTGTATCTTTCATTCAGAAAATGCAGAGGAATACTGAGTGTTAATCAGCCATATTCATTTTCTGAATATAGCATGATTCTCAGGTCATATTTGCAGCGCACTCAAAATAGTGCATAACAGAGATTACTGCTGTTTCAGTGGAAAAATAATAAATGAAAATTCCAAACTCATTTTGAGATGGAAATTTAAGGATAAAAAATAGCTGATGACACAGCTTGTAAAACTCTGTTTTGTAAATTATCAGTTTGCAGTGAGATTGAATTTTGGATGATCAAAAAAATCCCATAAAATGGAAATGGATTCCTGTCCCTGTAGTTTTGTTCCAGCACATCCTCATCAGTTCCAGAAAGACACCTTGCAGGTTACAAGTTGACCTGACCATAGCTTTTCTGTTTCTTCTGGGAATTAAGTGATATACATTACTGTTGGTATTTCACAAATTTGGGGTGCTGGATATTTGCCTTTTTCCAGACTGGAATGTCCTCTGAAGAAGTGTTATGATTTTTGCTTGGCTTTGTAGATTTCAGCAGATTTGTAATGAACATTTAGGAGGAAAAAACTCAAACCTATTTTTGTCTTAATTCAGCTACTCTGGCAGCTACAGAGTAAGATACCAGGACTGCACGTTATCCACACATTTTATAAGTTATTTTTTTAGGTCTAAAAACATTCAACAAAATACTGAGTTGAAACAGAGACAGTTTAAGCTGAGATACCAGCATGTGGATGTCCTTATCCGTACATGTACCAAATATGGTCTTTTGTCCTTGAAGATGCATTCTGTGTCAGTTTGATCTAAGGCAACTTCCTAATATGAAATTTTGTTTTCATCAGTTCAAACCCCTTTCCTGTGCACAAGCTAGTTCCAGCTTCTCACGCCAGCCTTTCTCTGCCACTTCTCCCTGCTCGTAGTCACACTTCCAGCCTATTCCAATGACTTCCAGAAGAAGATCCTGTGAGATATGGGTTGTCCTGACAGTACCTTTTATCTTTCTTTAGGGAACAAAGTGCCTCATTTTCTTCATGCCTCAAACTACCAGTAGCTAGAGTCCCCTGATGCTTCCCAAAGGCAGTTCAGATTGGGTGGGCAGCTGAGCCATTAGACTGACAGCAGAAAGGAGACTTTTGTTTAGACAGCATGAGAAGTGTGCAGTGATACAGTAACCTCCTGAATGCAAATATGTGTGACATTTTCAATTTTGCAGTGTTCTGAGGAAGTAGCAAGCCAGGTCATTGTAATGAATTGGTAAACATCACACTGTATTATATATGAAATTCATCTCTTAGAGCTCAGAAGCAGGGTGTTAATGTAGTACACCCCACTATGATGTTTGCTTTGTGATATTGGTATGATGCTGTGTTCTAAAATATTTGTATCCCTGTCATACCATTACCATTGTGTTATTAGCCTAAATCTATGAAGACGAAAGAGAGCAGGAAGAAAGTTAATTTCACTTTTAGTTTTGAATTCTTATGCACTGTAACAGAATGTGAATAACCACATTACAATTTTTGTATGTCACATAATGACCTCCACACGGAAGACCAAAGTTTGCATAATTGAGGAGAGACTCACCTACAACAGTGTTGGAATTCATTAGCATAAGGTTGAAATAATGCTAAGAAAATAGCTTTTGGTGTCACCTATTTAAACTGAAGGAGTAGGTGTTTTCTTTCTGTTGGACTCCTTAAAGGTATATGCTCATAATAGAGAACATAACTTTTCTTACTGAATTTGGCAAATAGAGAGAGAATGTTTTGTAACTCATCAGCCATTTACGTAACAAATGGAAAAGGGCTACTCTTACATAGCTGTCCTTGCAGTTTCTTGCAGATATCACTGAAGTATTAATGGATTTACTTTTATAGGCAATGTATTCATATATTTATCTTGACTTTTAAGTGTTCATCCTTCACGGTAGGTTCTCTGTGATAATTAAAATATACCATAAATCATATCCACTGCAATTACCAAAATACACTGTAATTATCTGTTGATCTTTTGCACCTATTAAATAACTACTGGGATGTTTCAAAGCTGAGTTATTTTTGTATTCCTTCAGACAAGCCTACTGCAAGAAGTTGGTAACTCCGTTAATATTGCAGCATAGATCAGGTCTGGGGTGTTTCATATCTTCTTCCTCAATCTTCTCCCCCAATTTTGCCAATAGAATGGCAATTCATTGGCTATCATTTTGTTAGAAATCACATTTATGAATGGCACCTGAGTCCTGAATGCTATTTCAGCTGGCAACAATATCCTATTGTATGCAGTTATCAAGGAGCACTCTGCAGGCAGCTATTCCTTTCATCCTACATTTTGTCTTTACCATGACTGCAGACAGAAATTTTACATGAATTGAGGGAATTCAAACCTGGGTTGGAAAAAGGAACAACTCTTATCTGAAACCTGCAGGTAGCTAAACCTACTTCAGTGCATCTGCTCGGAATAAGAGAGTTGTGAGGCCAGTGGTAATAAGCACAAGCATACAAAAACAACCTGAAAAATGGCAAAATAGCTCTGCTTATGGCAAAATAGCTCTGCTTACCTTCATTGAAGGTATAAGTATCCATGTATGAATGTGTTTAATGTAATTTTCATAAGCCTTGTGACAAATTCACCTACCACTGGTTACTGCAACATTTCCCAAGCTTTTCCCTCTTCAGAAGTATTAATTCTAGCTGAAACATAGTTGCCTTGCCAGATGTTTTAATATTGCCAATTCCATCATTGTATAAGAAGTATGAGGATGCAATGTCTGTAGCATTATATCAGAAAACAAGGTGAGCCCAAGTGGAATTATGTAGGTGTCAGGGTTAATTTTATTACTTTTAATGGACATTTAAATATTTTATCAGTTTCTGCAAAACATGAATTTCCACTGGTAGTAATATCTTGCAGCCATGGTTGTGTGTAATGCAGCAGTGGTAAATTCTTGTCTTCAGAGATTTATGCAAGTTATTATTTAAAAATAGGGATCTACAAGTCACAGCTGTTTAATTAATCTGTACCAAGGAAAGCTAAGTGCCTGGCCTTTCAGGCATCCCAGTGATGGCTCAGTAAGCTTGTAATCCTATCAAATTGTCAATTCTATCTTGTTTGGGGTTTTCACCACTTTTTTTTCTTCTGTGTAAGAAATAGGTGCTTATTGCAGACACAGTTTTCAAATAATTGCATGGATGTTGTTCAGGATTAGAAATGATTTAGAAATAACCAGCATACCTCTCTCCACCATGGACTGAAGATTTGTATACATAAACCTGTCAGGAATGCAACCAGACAGGTATCACTTTCAGATTGTGTGTGGTACAAGTTTACCACTACAGTGATTTGGTATTATTACCTGATACTACTATGTTTTGGGGTTTTTTTTCTTGTCATTCCGTTCCATAAGACCTATTGTCATATTGCAGCTAATTTTACCAGCCTTTTGGCCTAACCTTAAAGCTGCTCAACTGTTAAAATAATACCAGAAAAATATATATTCCGTTTATATCAATATTATAGTAATTCATACTATCAGTAAATAGAAAAGGTAAAACCATGTAACCCTAATGGCTTGATTGGAAAAATCTGATTCTCATAATGACTGATAAGTGAGTAGCAATGGTCCCTAGCTCCCTGTAAACAGAAGTAGTTAGTAATCACACAGCTCAAATCCAACTAGCAGAATCTTAATAGTTCAGGATAATCCTTTGTAGGTTAATAAGCAATTAATTATTTTTAGATCCTTAACAACATGCATGGGAATGCTCCAGTCTTCATTTGGTTGCAGCCTGCTATGCCAAATTGGGGATATGCAGTTCATGGGAGTGGCTGAATGTTGGGATGTCCATCCCAGCCTGGAGTATAGCCTCTTTACTCCAAACACACTATTATCTGTTATTTGTTCAGTTATCAGTAACTCTAGTGAAAAATTAAATTAATGTATCTATAGATTGAGGCTTTCAATCTCTATGTAGGCAGGAATTACAGCAAAACATTATGTATAAGTTTTGAGTAGCTGCATGGAGGTTTAGATCTAATTGTAATCACATAAAGAGAGTAGGTACAAAAAGGAGGTTTGTGTCAAGTTACAGTTCCTTTCAGTGGAAACAAATGCCAGAACTGGAATCTTGGTAAGTCCCACCCAGGGCAGTGAAGCCAGCTAGCCAGATGATAAGAGGCTGAACTGAAACACAGGTAGAAAAACACATGGGTTCTGTGTACTATGGTAAATCTGTATATAAATTTAGCAAGTATTTGTTACTTTATGAGCCTCTTTCTTCTATATGCTTAAGCAAAGAAGTCCTCTCTCCCTCCCCTCAGCAGAACTGGCATAACCTCTGTAACAGCCTTACATGTTTAACCTACTTCTGTACATTCACCTTCCAAATGAAGGCAAATGTATTTGCTGGCCTCTGTTCCCACAACCGTTTCGAAATACAATATCCCTGGATCAGTAGACAAGAAAAAAACCAGACATCTTGCATCAGTCAGCTTCTATGATGCAGAAAAGAAAGATGGTGATGTTCTTAATCAGTTTTATGTGTGGTAAACTCAAGTGACAGCCCCTCAATAGTTGCTAGTTTTTATTCTTTATCAGAGCTGCATGTCTTGTTTATCGCACACATTGCCGTTCTTTCCGGTACAAGACTGTGATGCTGTTATCTTAGGCAAGTCAAATAATTCAAATTATACAAATGGCTTGCTCTGACATAGAACTGTGTGCAGATTGCTGTCTTATACCCCTGCTATCTCACTGAGCAGTGTCAAGTACAAATCATAACCAACTACTCCATTTAAAGATAATTTTGGTAATGTAATTAGAGGCAATTGTTCATATGTTTTTCCTTAGTTAATGCACAGTCTTAACAGTTTTCAAAGTGAAGTGTGGTGCATAGGGATTTCGTGTATTTTAAATCAAAATTATTAAGGTCTTTCTTTGGTTCTGTCAGCAAGAGCTATCATTTGTTCCAGAGCATGTTTTTTAAATTATTGTTCCTTGGTTTCAGATGAAAGGAAGAAAATACTTCTGTAAAGGTATTTATGGATCTGTAAGATAAAAGTGAGAGTACTGCTAGTCCTTGAAGAGTCATTTCAGGAGTATTGATATTGATAGACATTGTGCTAATTACAGTGTGACCATAACTATCTGCAGGGAGGAAAGAACTGATGGGCAACACTAACAGGTATGAATAGTTTCCTTTTCTATCTGCTCATGGTGGATTTAGTCATATGCATCAAAGTTGATGGAAGGAGACTCCTTAACTCATATGGAAAAAGAATCAGACTGTCCTTGAGCTTCAAGGCAAACTTACCTCAAATTGTGCCTGTACAGTCCTACTATTGGAAAAGATTTCATTTCCTCACCTATCTGCATATCTTAATGACACTTATCCTTTTCTTTTAATCTCCAGTGGGAATTTTTGTGTAGACATAAGCTGATGTTGATATCTAGGTTTATTTAATGAATTCAGCTGCAAATAACACATTTTCTAAAAAAATCCTTTGGAGCAAATTGGGATGTTGTCTTTTCCAAAGTTCTAGAGGAATACTGACTTGCTGCTGACTGCCCAACATAGGCAGGTATATTGCCTTTTTTAATAGTAATTCATATTTCTACCATTGTATAATATTCAGCTTTTATCTGATATAGCTGATCCTTTGGGTGGAAACACAGCCTAGAGTGGCCTCATAGGGAAAAATGCTTAGTTCGGTAGCTATGACTAAGACTGATCTACACTTTATACATCCCTTCCATTCTTCCTTTTAACTACATCCTTTGGTTTGGACCATTTATCACAAGTCTTATGTAGACCAATGTAGACAGTTGGGAATCCAAATGAACAAGAAGTACCTCCAAATAGTAACCAGAAAAGCTTTTACCAGAAGTCAACATGTGCATAAATATTATTCAAATTCATAAAATAAATCATGACATGTCTTAATCTGTTATTAACCTCTTATTTGTAAAAATGCAGGGAGGAATGGTACAGAACTCAGGAGTTCACTCCGTGACTAACCATAATGTAACTGACAGAAGAAAAGAGCAACAATTCATAGAGCTGGTAATTAATCTCTAACTTTATGGCCCACATTTGCCAACTGCCTCTATATTTGAAAGAGAGAGTGACTTGCTGAACATTTAATTTCCTCAGTGACAGTCAAGGTATGAAATCAGATTTGAAGATAAACATCTTCTGTGGCTTTTGCTTACAAAAGAGTAGCCAATTAAGCATGTTTGCTTAGTCCTTGCAAATATTTGCCATGGGGTTGACACAGGAAATAGAAAGTTTTTTTCTCTTTTGAGGTAGGAGCTCCACTTCACAAGCTGTATGTGCAGGAGGATTCAGTTTTCTGGTTTTTTTGTCTCTCTGTGTTAAGGGCCAAATCACATGAGCAGCTGAATATGTCCCATGAGGAGCTGCATGCCCTAGTGGGACACGAGCAGTTTGATGTATCCCAGGAGATGCTTTGCGCCTCTCGAGATTGGTAAAACAAGTAACTTGGAGATCAGGCAGAGAGTAGCTGCAGTGAATTCTTTCCAGAAAGGTTTTCTCTGTATAGTGAGGGAAATATTTTTATATGCATGGCTTTCATGAACAGGCAAACTTACCTATCTGACCAACACCATATACTGCTGAATCAGCAGGAGAAAACTTCTGCCTTCTGCTCTGCCCTGAAAATTTGAGATTCTTTCCATATTCTGCATCCTCCAGACAAGCCAAACAAACTGACAGCTGCAGTCCAGAAATGAGAGAGGAATTTTACCATAAAAAAAAACCAAACTAGTGTCCTGCATTTGATTTTTAAACTAAATAGACTTGAGATGTTTTCCATTTAGTACTATTGAAAGCGTAGCTTCTTGACACTGCTTCATATAAAACAGTCAGGAACATGAACTCAGGCAGCTGTGTATATAACAGGACTGTACTTGTCAGAATCTTCTTTATTAAGTTGGAGTTGGTAAAGGAAATAGATCTGGTTTTTTTCTTTAAGCTTTAATGTGTTTTTGTTTTGAACTTGTCATTTTGATTTGCCCGTGAGCTTTGTTTTGATTTTTCCTGAAGATTTCTGGTAACAATAATTGTTTGCAACAGAAAGATTCATGTGAACTGACTTCCATTTTAGACTTCAATTCCTATAAAATGAAAGAGGATTGCTATATGAATGTGAGCAGAGGACTGATGCTTCTGTACAATACACTTCTGCTCCAACTGTAAAAATATTTTCATGATTAATAAAAAGACAGTAGAAGTCATTGTACTCTGATAGGGTTTTATTGATGGCTGTTCCCCAGAATACTGAAAAGATGCTATCAATACTCTTGACGCTCTGCTTAATCAAGATGTGACCCTCCAGTGCAACTAGATAGCGTGCTTGCTTCAAAGATAGAGCAATGCTACCAGTAAGGGGAGGTGGTTGTTGTTATTTTTGGTTGACTTTTTTTTTGTTTAAAATTACATTTTCATTAAAATGTAATCAGTGCCATTAAATAATATTTAATGCCACTAAAGTGCTGTTGGACACAAATAGGAAATCAATCAGCTTATTCTCCAGTTCAGTGGCCTTCAGCCATGTGAACTGCATAGGTACCTTGAGGGAAAGGCTGCACCTTGCACAGCAGAGAAAATCAGATCAATAACAGTATGTTTGGTTTAGTTTCAAAATTGCTCACGCTTGGACTATGCCAATGGGCACGTTCAATATCAGATATCTGGGCTTGGAATAAGAAGTTTTCAAGCGCACCCTCAATGTTTGTAATGCTAAATATTTTTGTTCTGTAGGTGCTTCACATCAAAAGTCAAAATGATGAGTAGAGGTCCTGCTGTGGCAGGGGGGTTGGACTAGATGATCTTTCGAGGTCCCTTCCAACTCCTAATATTCTGTGATTCTGTGTGTGATTCTCGTGAGCAAGTTGGAAAGACTGTGCTTACCACTGGATATACAGCGTGATTTTAGCCCAAAAGTGGAATTAGTTAGGCATGCTCCTTGATGTGCTTTACAGTTTGAACTGCACGTAATCTTTATTGGTCCAGTGCATTCAGCCTCATCTGCGGGCTTTGGTAAATGGCACCCTCAGAAATCTTGTGGCAGTTGAGATAGGTTAGGAGTTGCACCACATTCTGGCCTCTGTTTCAACCAGTCCCTGCTGGGTTAATGGAGTAACATAGTTGCCTCTGAAGGATTTAAGATGATCCCATTAACTGCAGTGGATATTTGTTCACATTGCCCCACCCATGGGGGCAGGGGAAAGGGATTACAATCAGTAGCCACCAGCAAAGGAGAGCTCTGCTGACAGTAATGTCTTCAGAGGACTGGGGATAACTGAGCAAATTTTTTTTTTAAATCCTGACCAGAGGCTTGTGTCAAAAAAAAGCCCATTTGAGGTGATTTTTCACATGAACTCAAAGTATTTCAAACATTCCTGCTGGGTCTGCCCAGAACACATTTGATGATTCTTTGCAGCTGTTTAATTCCAACATAATTGCCTTTGAGATTTCCTTCCTGATTTTTCTATGTAAGATGCACTAAGTTATGTAGATAAGAAGCAATATATACATTCTGTGTATAGGAGTAAATCAAAGAGTATAATGCAGATGGCTAACAGCAAGCAAAAGACTCAGTTCTTGCAATTTAAAATACATTGCAATGTGAATCCCACTGAGTTGAAATACTAATTTTCAAGAATTTCCTAGGGCAGGAAGCATGAGGTCACTTTGTTCTGCACCAGTCGCATCAGTCTACAAATTAAAATCTAATGAAACATGTTTGAAACAATTACATACACCTTTTCTGAGTTCTTCAGACAATAAATTTATATAAGCCATTCAATGACTAGCAATTCTTGCTGACAAATATGATAATAGTTAAACATGATGCTACATAATTGTGCTGAAAATGTGGTTTTCCCCTCTGATAACACAAAGACAGCTTAATCAACTTTCTGTCATCTATAGGTGACAGATGGAAGGAATTACTAATCTGTCCCTTTTGGATGTCATTCCTCTTGATATTGAATCCTCCCCTACTCTATGTGCACTTTAAAACCTTGCCTTATCAACAGTACTGATACCAGTTGTCTTTTTCAAATGGATCCTAATCCTAAATGACACATTAAAATATTATTGCCAGGGCCTTTGAGCACTTACCCTGTTGGAAGACAGCCGTTGGCTATACAAACCAATGTATTGGACATTTAGTTCCTAACGAACAAAACAAAAGAAGAGAGGAAGGAATGGTGAAGGAATTGAAGAAGCTTGGATCAGAAAGAGAAGGATCATGTTAGTGAAGGGGAAGAATTGAATACCCTGCATCCTCATTTCAGCCATATCTAATCTCTGCCCTCCTCTAAAGAAAAGCAAGATGTGCACTGTGTGCAGCTGAAAGAGCTATTCAAACCATACAGTATGAGCACATTGCTCTGTTTTGTGAATTTAGCTCCTCACACCATCTCCATCCCAGCATGAGAGAAGTCTGTAAGCTCAGTGCAATCGTATCATAATTTGGATCTCTACAGGAGACTGAACTCACATCACCAGAATGCATCAAGCCAATGCATGTGTCAATGCACAGTTACATATATACACAACAGTTCCAGGCCCACAGTGACATTTTTCAAACTAATATATTGACAGAAGTGCTAGGATATTTTTTAAGCATATCCAGGAGGAAAAAGAACATTACAATGAGCAAGAAAACCTAGCAGAACGCTGACACCCAAGTACATTACTTAGTGTGCAGTTGCATTAATGAACCATTACTTCAAATCCCAGGTTTGCCAATAGTGTCACTGTTCGTTTATCAAGGCAGAATCACCCTGGATGTGAACAGAATGCCTGTATAATAGATAACTTCTCAATCCTCCAATACCATACATTTCCTTCAGCCCATTACAAAAGATTTACTTTTAAATTGGATTTTTTTTTTCACAACTAGATAGAATGAGACTGTTTGTTGAATAAATGCTGTTAAAATCCTCAAGGGTCTGACTTACTTTAGCAATGACCAAGACTACTGCCCTAGCCGGCTGATGCTCTTTTAATGAATGCTGCTTGTCAGAGGATCATATCTGCAAGTTGCTGTATAAAATAACAGTTTTCCATGAGTTCATAAAGCAGTCTGTCTTTTGAAATGGATGAGATGTTGTTCCAACCTCTACAGCACAGAACAGACACTTGTTTGAACTGAAAGGGGGGGAAACCAACCCAAAGAACATGACAGAGGTTTTTATCCTTCTTTTTTTTTTCAGTTGTTTTCCATTTCTTTGACAGACAGCTTTGTGTTTGTACACAACAAGCTCAACAGATTTAAGAGAAAAAATGCTGAAGTAAGAGCCTCAAAATTAATTTCAGCTTTGGCCTGAGTGAATTAATATAAGCATGACACGTTGGTTATTTAACAGACTGAGTGGACAATGAGATAAAGCCTTTCCATATGACAAGACACCCCAAAAAGTTGTCTCTTTGTCCCTTGTAATGTTTTTCAAGACAAATCAAGAAAAGACTCCCAAGCAAATTAAAATTACAAGTTATAAACAAGTGTCCTTTTTTTTAAAGGAAGACAATCCCCATAACAAGCCCAAGCTTATTAATGCTGCTTTCTGAAAAGCACAAACACTATGATTTCACTGAGTCTGTGGTCCTGATTTCTTTTAAAATTGTACTGTGTAACTACTACTACCACCTATGGATTCAAAGCTAAGATCACACAGTAAAAGAACAGCATTTAGTAGCCTTTCCGTCAACCTGTTCTTAATATATGTGTTAGTTATGGCTGTGGGTTAGATTTTACCCTTCTCTATCACATTTCTCAGTAGAAACACCAATGAGTAATTTGGTACTGTAGGGTTTAATGTGCAATACTGAGTCTTTTTGATTAGACCCATATTTTATCACTTGTGCAATTAACATCAAAGATTTCTTTAAACTACAATACTCTATACATTTGATTTTAATATGAATTAAGGAAATCAGGTTCCAACATAGTCAAGTACCTTAGGGTTTTTTTTGTCCCATCCATACCAAACCAGCCTAAGTCACTGGTAAAATTCAGATGGCACTTGTGTACAGACTAAATCTGTCCTAGGAAAATGAGCCACTGAAGTTAATTCAGATTTGTTCAGAGCCTTGAACAATGTAAGTAATGAATCTTTCAGACAGTTAATTCAAGCAGAACAGAAATAGATTCCATTTAAATGTTACTACTGCTTGGATTGAAACTTACCAGCCTGGATAGATCTGAAGATCCAAATCTCAGTGGATAAGATCCACAAATCCTGACTCAGATCACAGCAAAGAGACAGGTGATGACTTGGTCTTTGTTTATTCAGTGAAATTACTGCTTTAGCTTACTTTCTGACCAGAAACATAAATATATAATTCTGTTCTGCTCTAAAAGTAATTTTTGCATTTTGTAAACCTTTCTCCATTTTGCAGTTCTTACATCCAGGCAGATAAAATCATGAAGTGGGAATAATAACAATTTCTTGAGCAGAAAAATGTGTATGTTTTAGATGTTAGTTGACTGTTTCACCTCTATTAACCTCTATTCCAAACCAGCAGAGAAGTGGGAATATTTAGTTATCATACAAATTCAAACTAAGCTGATTTTCCTGTGAGCAGAAATGTTCCTGAACTTTGTTTGCAAGGGTAAAGTCTTGTGTGGCTTGGTGCATATATTACCCTCACTGCAGTTTTTCAAATTATTTAGCTTTGGTCAGATAATAAGAAACATTCTCACTGGTACTTAACTTTTTATTTCAAAACTGGTTAAACTTTTATTCTTGTCTGTCTGTCTCAAGTTGTCACAGATTTTCCTGTAGTAACTAAGCTGCTGTGTTATAATGCAGGCTCCATATATGGTATTTAGCATGCTGCTTCTCTTTACTGTTCCAGGCTACACAGAAAACAGCCTCTAGCATATTAACTGCCTATTTCACCTGAAGTAAAACAGGAAAGCATTTTAAAAGATAAGTTTTCCCTTGTCACCTTTCCTGCTTGTACTGTATATTATCAGAGCCTTTTTGCCTCATGCATAAGCAGAGGCAGATATAGAGAAAAATGTGTTCTTTAAACTATGGGAACATTTTTCTTTGCTGTTCTATTAATATCTGACTGAAGTAAAAAGGAAAAATTCTGAATAAATGACTAAAGATTTCTTAAAACCTGTAAAATGATTTTTTAAACAGGGCTGTGGTTGGCAAAAATGGGATCTGAACATGTGTGTAATGGAGCCAGACTCAGAGGAAAACGGTAATTTCTTATGTCTGGCAGCTGTCAGGTTTCTTTAAGAGTCTAAATGCATGTGTTATCACTGATAACCAGCCTTACTCCCAAATAGACCAATCAAAGCCTAATTTTCAGAGGTAAATTCTTAGAGACCTTCCAAGGTCTATTTTCAAAATATGATCCTGTGTTATCCAGCAAAGGCCATTATCAACTATATTTGTTTGCACCAATTGTAGCTTTGAAGGATAGTAGTGGTAAGAAATCTCTCTTGCAACACTGAACAAGGAGTGATAACAGTGTAAGTTGTACTAGCCCTTAAACTTCCCTCTCTGCTCCAGGGGTTTTACACTGGGGATTTAGAGATGATACACATAACCTCACAGTTGTGATTCTGCTGAAACCTACAGTAAGATACTAGGAGCAGAATTCAGAGCAGGTACCAATCATATTGCCCTATATATCATGATTAGTCCAGGACAAAGAACAGATGGCATAAGAAGGAGATGGATTCCGTGAATATGAAGTGGGTGGCAATTGTAGCTGGTCCAAGCTCTGAGACTTGAGAGAGTGGTATTGGTAAATAGTGATAAATGTGAAAGGGTTGTTTCTTGGGTATTACAAGCTACAGGAAGACAAAATGGAGTTGTCAGCTATCTGACAACTAATTTTTATGCATGAGGGGGGTTTTATGGTTGCTTTTATTCTGCGATGCGTTGTTTCATTTGTTTGTTTGCTGCCAGGCATTCATGGTGAGATTTTAGGATTCCAAATTTATTAAGAGATGGCTTTGTGTGGGAAAAGCCTGTGAGACCAACCAGGGAAGCTGTGGTTTCACAGTTAGAGAAGATGAATTCACAACTAGCAGTGTTTCTGGGTAAATGAACGTAAGCAAATACATTTGACTTTCCTGGGAGTTTTGTCTCACAAAGTTAATTGTTTGATGCTGAATTTTTATTGATGCTTCCTCTTCTGCTCTGTAGTTACCGTATTGGGAAAAGGAGTGCTCTGAAAGCCAGACAGAGGAAGAAAACACTCCAAAAGTAGTTGGACTAAGTGTCCTCAGACACCCAATGTATAGATTTCTTTGGTTTATGAAAGACATGTCAGTCACACCTCCATTTAGGATCAAATCTAGCCTGTTTCTGTAGTGTCATAGGCAGCAAGTAATAACTCTGGAGTGGGGAGATGACATGTTTCAATGGAGACACCAAGGTGTAAGCACGGATTAGTTTAACTGGCCTTTTCTTGGCAGATACCTCAGAAGGTGTAAAATGGCTCAGGAAAACCCATAGATATAACCTGGGATTTTAAGAATTTCATTTCTCTGCCCTTAAAAATCAATTAACTAATTGGTAGGTTTCATCCTTTTAATTACTGTGATACTAATTTTTATTCCAGAAGAAACCAGATGGGAAATGTTGTACAGTTTCATAATTATAAATTTTTACCAGATATTTTTCTTGCTGTTTTCTTAGGAAAGTTTGTCTCTGTGCCTAATACATGTTTTAGAAAGTAATAGTTATAGATTTTCAGAAGACTTTTACTTCTTTTTGCACAAAACAAAAATGGGTTTCACGGTTCTGCATAGGAAACCTATAAAATAATTTCTGCTTCACACCGAAGAAATATTTGCAATATTAAGAATACTTGCACTGTTTTTCTTCTAAATAATTCCTTTTTTTTTGTTAGAACATGAAAAAAGGGTATCAGTACATTTTTTATTTCAGTAAGATTTTATTTATTTCAGGTGAGGCTCAAACTCATTTGTGGATGCTATATAGGTTAAATTTAAGATACTCTTTCTGAATAATATATAAATTTGTAATGAAAAATGGTTATTTTCCTTTGGCTCCGAAGTTGGTTCATAGAATCACAGAATGTTAGGAGTTGGAAGGGACCTCGAAAGATCATCTAGTCCAACCCTCCTGCCACAGCAGGATTCCCTAGACCAGGTCACGCAGAAGCACGTCCAGAGGGGGTTTGAATCTCTCCAGAGAAGGAGACTTCACAACCTCTCTAGGCAGTCTGTGCCAGCGCTCTGGCACCTGAACAGGGAAAAAAGTTTTTCTTCTATTCACATGGAACCTCTGATGTTTCATCTTACAGCCACTGAAGAGCCTGACCCCATCCTCCTGACACCCACCCTTCACATATTTATAAGTATAAATGAGGTCACCCGTTAGTCTCTTCCAAGCTAAAGAGACCCAGCTAACTCAGCCTTTCCTCAAAAGGAAGATGTTCCGCCCCCTTCATCATCTCGGTGGCTCTGCGCTGGACTCTCTCAAGCAGTTCCCTATCCTTTTTCAACTGAGGGGCCCAGAACTGGACACAGTATTCCAGATGCAACCTCACCAGGGTAGAGTAAAGAGGGAGAAGAACCTCTCTTGGCCTACTAACCACACCCCTTCTAATACACCCCAGAATCCCATTGGCCCTCCTGGCCACAAGAGCACACTGCTGGCTGGTCATTCTTCCATCTACCAGGACCCCCAGGTCTCTTTCCCCTTCGCTGGTCTCCAACGGGTCAGTCCCCAACCTATACTGATCCATGGGGTTGGTCTTTCCCAGGTGTAAAACTTGACACTTGCCCTTGTTGAATTTCATTAAATTTCTCCCTGCCCAACTCTCCAGCCTCTTTGAGTCTCACTGAATGACAGCAGGATTACTTGCAAATTGTAGAGAAGTTCATCTGCACTTTTGAACATTTATTCAAACTTTATTGAAAAGGGCACTTTGGAACACGAAATACAAAACCAGCGAGAATGTTAGGTCAGTTTCCTGTCAGGAATTCTGCACCATTTTGGGAAATGTGGTTAAACAATATCTGGCTTTTTTCTACTACCTGTTTATTTGGAGCTTATATTCTGTGGCATGGCAGTCATTTTAATGTCCATTTTGTGGTACAGTTGCACTCATTATTGGGAGGAATGTGCTAGGTAGGCTGAGAAAACAAACCTCTGTGAGAATTTGAGCCAATGAAGGATGGCACTTGGGGAAGTCAGCTTCCTCATATTTCAAAGTTGTGTTCAGTAAAAGGGCAGTCTGCACAGCACAAGGCACAAGGAAAGAGGTTTTACTGGGGTTTCGTCTTGTTTGAAATTCTGTACCATGTGAAGTTCTCCATGCATTCAAGCCAGGATGAAGGTTTCTCTTTGCATGCAAAAACAAAGCATATATCCCACTTAGTTATTAATAATAATTTGTGGGATATGTTTTTCCTAATAGGGAGTCAGCAGGCTTATCAGGTCGGCTTGAGATTCAGGGGCAGAAGCAGACAAGGGTTTTCTCTTTTTAAATGGGCTTCCAATTGCTTTTCTGTCACAATTGCATGATCACTGGCACATTGCCCATCTGTAGGAAAGACATTCAAGAACTACTGGGACAAATTGTATACAGGTAGTCAAGCTGCAAATGCCTGCATACCCCTTGTGGGATACACTGTATTAGCTGTTGCTCTGTGAAACTTGTGTTTGCCAAGTGCATTGTCCTTCTGTTGTCCTGTAGTTTACTATGCATTGTTAATGCAACTGATTGAGAATTAGGTTTATCTTTTGTCAATTTGCTGCTTACAGTGGGCTTGATCCTATGACTCTGAAGACAATGAGAGTGCTGCTGGTGGTTTCAGTGGGAGCAAGAGCAAGCCGTTTGGATTTCACATATGCTCTAGTTAATAAGACAGAACGTCTATTTAATTTACAGGTGTGCTAATAGTTTAATTCATTTTGCTTTTAGAAGTACTTTGGACAAAACCCAAAAGATTGTTATTTATTTTGGAGCACTCCAAAATGTGAAGGCCACTTAATTATTGAGTACAATTTCATGAAAATGCCAATTCTGAGCATTTGGGCAGCTGAGGCCCTCTATCCACAAAGTCATTTGGATATGAGCACAGAACAGTTTAATGTCAGACCAAAACCCAAAAGAGATCACAAAGAACATAAATAATTCTATACCTTTATTTTTATAACATTTTGGAAAAAAATTATTTGGATTGAAACTTTAGAAAAAATAGCAGGAAAAAAAAGGATAAATTGTTTTCTAGAAGGTGCATTGAACTCATCTTCTAACTACTGTTACTTGGTGAAAATTCATAGTAATGAAAGCCTCCACCTAACCACTCTGTCAAATATCTTCTTTGCCTTTTCTTATAATTGTTTTTGAACAAAGTTAAGCACCTAAGGCAAAGTATTCAAAAGCTCTCACCATTATTTGCTTAGGGAGGAGTGCTTTACTAGTGGTGTGGTCTCAAGTTACAGTATTCTGTTGCATTGTAAAATATTTGAGTTGTGGAGGTTTATAACCACTATTCAGGAAAATAACAATGTGGTACCAGTTAAAAGATACAAAGAGGTGAATTGAATGGTATGTAATCATAGCTGGGTCTGCTACTCAGCTCCTTTAGTGGACTTCTGGAGTGGCAAAGCAATCACCATTACAACAGTAATATTTGTGTGTGGATACTAGACATGCTTCAACCCAGGCTTGAAAAAGATGTTGTTCCAATAATTGTCTTTTTTGGCCCAAAGTCTGTTTGAAGCTATTTACCTGTCCGCAACCAAAATAGCAGATATTTTCCTCTCCTCAAATGTGTTTACTTTCCCTGCTTCCTATTAATAGAAAATTCTAGGAAGCTGTTCTATCAAGGTTCACAAATGCACATTCCCAGAGGATCAAGATACATATTCCTGGCTGGACAGGTCTAAGACACAGCCACTTTGTAACAGCCTGGTGCAAATTCAGTTATCATAGAATCATAGAAAGTTAGAGGTTGGAAGGGACCTAGAAAGATCATCAAGTCCAACCCCCCCTGCCAAAGCAGGACACCCTAGATAAGGTCACACAGGAACGAGTCCTGGTGGGCCTTGAATGTCTCCAGAGTAGGAGACTCCACAACCCCCCTGGGGCATCCTGTTCCAGTGTTCCATCACCCTTACTGTGAAAAAGTTTTTCCTCACATTAACATTAAACCTCCTATGCTCTAACTTGCTTTCATTGCCCCTTGTCCTAACATTGGATGACATTAAGAAGAGCCTGGCTTCTTCTTCCTGACACTGGCCCTTAACATATTTATAGACATTTATGAGGTCCCCCCTCAGTCTCTTCTACTCCAGGCTAAAGAGACCCAGCTCTCTCAGCTTGTCCTCATAGGGTAGATGCTCGATTTCCTTGATCATCTTGGTGGCCCTGCGCTGGACTCTCTCCAAAAGTTCCCTGTCCTTCTTGAACTGGGGATCCCAGAACTGGACACAGTACTCCAGGTGGGGCCTCACCAGTGCAGAATAGAGGGGGAGGATAACCTCCCTTGACCTGCTGGTCACGCTCCTCTTAATGCAACCCAGGATGCCATTGGCCTTCCTTGCCACAAAGGCACACTCCTGGCTCATGGTCATCCTCCTGTCCACCAGAACCCCTAGGTCTTTCTCCCCAGAACTGCTCTCCAATAGATCAGCCCCCAGCCTGTACTGATACACGGGGTTATTCTTCCCCAGATGCAGGACCCTACACTTGCTTTTGTTGAACCACATTAAATTTCTCACTGCCCAGCTCTCCAGCCTGTCCAGGTCACGCTGGGTGGCAGCACAGTCTTCTGGTGTGTTAAACCCACCACATGCTGTTCATTCAGTGTATGTGAGTTGGTCTAAACTGGTTATTTTGCTTGAAGCAGGTTGGTGACCTGTATCATGTGCTGCCAAAACTGTGGGATCAGTAACCTCCAATTGTTAGGTGGTGATAAGCAGTTGGAGCAGTAACATCATCTACCACACAGCTCAATTCAGGCAGTGTTTGACAAGCTGTAACATTGTCTACCACACAGCTAGATTCAGGCAGTGTCTGACAGGCTGCTAAGCATGAGTGAGGATGGTACGTAAAGCTCAGCATAGATTTAACTGACCTGTATAGACCTAGCTTTGTACACTTGAATCTTAGCTTTTCTGCTTGTTGGTAATATTTGTCCTTGTATACTTTGCATAACATTGTGAGGTCTCCTCTACTTGCAATATTAGACTGCTCAGAAAGGGGAATGTTGGCAATGTATATTTCAGTTCTAGGTTTCAGTGTAAAATGCATTTTTTCCCATGGCTAGTTTTCACACATTCATGCAATACAGAATTGCATTTCATACAATTTATGCACTAGTGAAATAAGTTATCAAGAGAATAGAAGTTTGTATTTGTTGTGCCTTCATCCCAGACTCTCTTCTTAAAGGGAATCTCCAGAAATAGCTCAGAAAACAAGTTAAAAATTTTGTGAGAGAAATGAGGTTTGTCTTATATGTTCATTTACTGTGGTATTTGAGGACTGAGGGAGATATTATCTAGCATCTTCTCAAATATTGTTCTGTACAAAACACTTCCACTCCAGCTGCTTCTTACAGCCTCTGTAAAATCTGTTTAAATGTTATGGAGTCTGTCTAGTCTGCATTGTAGTTTGTAAGTTGGAAATGAGCAATTCATTCCACAGTGTGTGAAAACAAAAATATCATTTCAAACTAATCCTTTGCATGAGCTTAAGGAAACCAAATAAAAATAGAAAAGTTACACAAGAGCAAAACATCACTCAAGGCCTAGAGGAGAAGTGACAGGTCCCTATTTGAAGAGCAGCTCCTTGGTTATGCTTGTGAAAGTAAATGGCAAACTTGAATGTAACTAGGTTAACGCAATGCATTTTCTTGTTCTAAGATAATCATCATCCATCCTTTTGAAGGAAAATAGTGTGTCATAATTATATAGGAACTGTGTATATACTAAAGCAATCTCTGAGCCAAAAAGCCAGAATCTAGAATCAGGGGTAAGGTAGGCCCCATATTAGGGAGTCTAATCTCCAAAAAGTACTTCTGCCTCTGTGTCAGACAATATACCAGGTCTAACAGAGAAATTCGGCTCTGGCAGAAACGGTTCCAGAGACTTCAGTGAAGTTCTGCCTGACCAGAAGTGAGTCTCACTGATATTAATTTGGGGATTCTGTCTGTATACTGTGTCACAATGCTGACATGTGTTCTGAGAACTTCCAGTGAACATATCTCTTTAAAGCAAAAGGTAAAATGAAGTGAGTTGTCAATCATTCATCAATCTCTCGTATTTATATATAAAGCTGAGGAGGAAGTCTGATTGCATACCAAAAGTATGTACACTTATAGAAGGAACAAAATAATGAAACCTCTCTTTGTTAATTTTTTTTCTTTCAGATCAGAAGAAGAAATATTTTCATAAACATTCTTGATACTTTGTAATATGCCCTTATGCACTATTTTCATTCCCCTGGCACTAAACGAGGATGCTCATTTTCAAAACCTCTAAAGCATAGACAGGTTTGCCAATGACATTTAAATTCGGATTTAAGTAGGGAAGTCCAATTTATACAAGCTCGGAGAGGTTTTCTTAATACCCAGCATATCTGAATATGCCTGTCTTTGTACCTTTGCAGGATTTCACGTTGCCTAATACAATGTTCGTCATGGTTTTAATTTTTCCTCAGAATGGATCTCTTTTATGTCTGCTATTTACCATCCTTGCCAGAGTCATTGAGCACAAGAAATTCAGTATCTACAAGATGCAGAAGCTGCTTTCTTCCTTGCACTCATGTAATAGGTAATGGATGGTTTTAAGAAAGGATCTTTACTCTGTGCTTTACCTATTCATGTGTAGGATTTTGATTTCATTTGAAATGAAAGGCGTAAACCTCAGGTCTGAAAACTAATAGAATTTCTGCATTTACCTGCTGATCCATAGCCTTTTGGTTAGATTGTGTGTCAGGCAGCAGTCAGCTTGTTGAATGAAGCAATACTTTAAAACTAAAATGAAAAGATTTCTGTTATATGTAGTCTGACACCAGATAGGAAGGCAGATTTCTGGTGGCTTATTATTGGAAATATTTTCCACTGTGTCTGATAAACGAGACTGAACAAGCCATAGGAAGTAGACCCACTCAGATAATGCTGACTTGTAGACCAGAAAAAAAGAGAAGAAATGTATTTTGCCTAAGTGCTATGCCTTATCTTGTCAAGACTGAGAACAAAATGGCTAGTTTAGTGGCAAAAGGCACTCTAGAGATCAAGGAGTAAACCTGGTGGTTTGTGTGTATGGCTATTGCCAATTTACTTTTATATATTCCCTGTCTGTATTACAGAAGGTTTATAGCTAAGTGCTTGGGTGAGTTGGAGGTCTGGAGATGGTACACATAAGAAGGACCAGGAGAACATCAAATTGTATCAGCTATTCATTTTTCAGTAGTCTAGGTATTTTTTTGGAATTTCAAAGGAAATGAAGATATAGTGTTGTGGAAAGAGCTCCCAAGAAGAATCAAGCACTTTATTCAGCGCAGACTCTCAGTCTATCCTTAATGGAAATACATTTGAACATTGGGGATATTCACAGCATGACTACATTCTCAGTATAATTTAAAGAGCATTCATGATGTTGCAGGAAGGATGACAAAGCAGGCTGTTGTAAAATTGCTCAGAATGAGTTCCCAAAAAACTGAAGTAAAAAGATTCCTTCCTTATTTCCATGCATAGATATGAAGTAGTAGTGTGCCCCTTTAGGGTTAGGTCTGGATTGACCACCACCCACTAACTGGCACTGTCCACTACCCTTCTCTTCCCCTCTCTGCACCAAGGGAAAGGGAAAGGGAAATGAGAGAGAGAGGGAGACTTGTGGATTGAAAAAAAACCCCAACTACAACTACTTTAATGAAAATAGTAGCAGTAGATAAAAAAAAAAAACCTATATATATATATGCTAATAAATGCTCTGGCAGGGGGCGTGGACTAGAAGATCTTTCAAGGTCCCTTCCAACCCCTGACATTTATTGTGTGATTCTGTTAAATGTAAAAACAGCACCAAACCCAAATCTGCCTTCATGGTAACTATGTCACCATCCCCACTGATACTGTGACAGGAGGCCTTCAGCAGCAGGTGGGAATCAGATCCAGGGGCTGGATCCTGGATTCAGGAGTGAAAGGGAGAGACAAGCAACAAGGATGGGCCCTTTGGAAAGCAGAAGAGCAGGAAGGAAGAGAAAGAGAAAGCAGAGGGAACTGACCCTCAGCTTTATATTGAGTATGTTTGTATGGAATGGCATACTTAGTTAGTCAGATTAGGGTCACCCTATTCTGTCCACTCCTTCCTGAAGGGGCAGACTTTTACTCTGCAGTCTCCAAGATGAGTCACAGAAAAATCAGCAGTGACCCTGGTTTCCATACCAATCCTAGGCAGTAAACCCAAATGTTAGGCATAATCACTGATGGAAGCAGGCAGTGTTTGTAGAAAACATACTGCCAGCTTCAGAAATGCAGTTGCTTAGAGAAGCTTTGGCTGGAAAACAAAGTCATCAAAGAGAATCAGTTCTTTTCTAACCCGGACTAGGACAAGTAGTTACAACAGATTCATCTTTGACACAGAAAGATACATAACACAGCTTCATATACTTTCAACTCTTCAGATAACATGTAGATAATAGATTATATCAAATGCAAATAAAGTCAGACAAACGTGCATAATTTTATTTGTGGGCCTGGACACTTTAATTTTTTTTTAACTGTTATAAGAACCTCTCAGTTCTAAGTTTTTCTGAAAAAAGCTCAGCTCTTGGTTTTGTTTCTTAAATGCCTCTGCTCAGGGGAAAAGGAGTTTAATTGTATAAACCTACTCTGCACTGATTTTTTCCAGACAACCACTGTAAGATTAAAGTTTTAAATGGATTGAGTGTCTCTATAAGTATATTCACATTTATTCCTGTCTGGAGTAAACATGCCATCTGGGGGTTCTGCTTTAGTTTTCTTACTGCATATTTGGAATTCAAAATAAGGTTTATTTTGCGAGGAAAAATCAATAAATCATTTCAGTTGTCTCACACTTTGTATAACTAATTGTAATTAGTATAATGTCTTTGTTGGCAAGGGCTTATCAGGCAAATAGCATGAAGAGGCAAAGAAAAAGCCTCATAAAGAATGATGTTGTTTGGTAAAGCTAACTGTGACGCTATCTCTGGTTTTTTTGTGTGATTGAACTCTTAATTTTTAATCTGGTTTTCCTTCCAGGAATGTAGCTACTAGTGTTACCTGAGGTTCTCTGTAATGTAACTATACAACAGGTATCAGTATAGGTTGGGGACTGACCTGTTGGAGACCAGCAAACGGGAAAGAGACCTGGGGGTCCTGGTGGATGGAAGAATGACCATGAGCCAGCAGTGTGCTCTTGTGGCCAGGAGGGCCAATGGGATTCTGGGGTGTATTAGAAGGGGTGTGGTTAGTAGGTCAAGAGAGGTTCTTCTCCCTCTTTTCTCTACCCTGGTGAGGTCGCATCTGGAATATTGTGTCCAGTTCTGGGCCCCTCAGTTGAAAAAGGGTAGGGAACTGCTTGAAAGAGTCCAGCACAGAGCCACCAAGATGATGAAGGGGGTGGAACATCTTCCTTATTAGGGAAAGGCTGAGGGAGCTGGGTCTCTTTAGCTTGGAGAAGAGGGGTGACCTCACCTATGCTTATAAATATGTGAAGGGTGGGTGTCAGGAGGATGGGTCAGGCTCTTCTCAGTGAAGCCTGGTGACAAGACAAGGGGCAGTGGTTGTAAGCTGAAGCATAGGAGGTTCCATGTGAATACACATAGAAATTTTTCCCCAGTTCAGGTGCCAGAGCGCTGGCACAGACTGCCCAGAGAGGTTGTGGAGTCTCCTTCTCTGGAGGTATTCAAACCCCATCTGGATGCGCTTCTGTGTGACCTGGTCTAGGGAATCCTGCTGTGGCAGGGGGGTTGGACTAGATGATCTTTGGAGGTCCCTTCTGACTCCTATCATTCTATGATTCTGTGATTTTTTGCAGTTTTGATTTTTACAATTTAGTGCCAGAAAGATGTAGTCTTAAGTCTTCTACATTGTAACAAATGAGATGTAGTTTCTAGTTGTAATGGATTAGCTTGTTTTGATGTCTGTCATGCAATTCTTATAGGTAAGAATTCAGTTAACTGTAATGTCCTGGTGCAGGGTAAACGCTGCACCTTCAGGGAGGAGTGGACAGGACAGGTGACCCTAAACTGACCAGCTAAAGTACTCCATCCCATATAGATCATATTCGATATATAAACTGGGGGTCAGGTCCCTCTTGCTAGATTGTTCTTCCCTCTTTGTTCCTTCTTCTCCTCTACTTTGGTGGTCGGCATCAAGGGAGAACTCTGTCTGTTCTGCCCTTGATCCTGATCCCAAAGTTCTTGCATCCAGTACCAGGATCCAGGCCCTGAGCCTGACTGTCATCTGCTGTTGAGGTCTTCTGCTGCAGTATCAGTGGTGACGTAGTTACCATCAAGGGGGTTTTGGGTTCAGTATTGAGTTTTGTACATATTTGTATATATTTAATTTATCATTATTATTATGATTATTAAAGTAGTTTTATTTTCCAATCCACAAGTCGCTCTGTCTCTCTTATTCCCTTACCCTTTCCTTGGAGAGGGGAAAGAGGGGACAACAAGGAGCGTCTGTCATTGGGTTGGTGGTTAGCCCAGCCTTGACCCTCAACAAATGCCTAGGGAGCAGCAACAACCTTCTCTGATGTATGCTGTCACATTTCTGGCCTTCTAAAGACCTGCTTGCCTGAAGAGCTTCATTGGCAATATATTCAAGTCTTAACTAACTGATACTGGGAATCAATGTAACATGTGGAGGAGAAATCAGAGCATTTATTTATAAAGCGAAGGACCACTGTCTTGCTTCATGAATGTATATATAACTTTGGTTCCCTGGAAATATTAAATTCCTGAAGCTAACCTAATTCTTCACCATACTTGATACCTAGGCATTAGCTTACACTGACAGTGAACTGGCTAGATGATTGCTCTGATAATTCTTGAGTTTACTTTTCTCAGTAAATTGGATTGTGAAATACTTGGAAAATTAACTAATTTGCTACTTCAGTTGATAGCAAGGAAGCCATAAAAATTCCCCTTTGGAGCACTTCACTGCTATTCTAATATGGAGGTTTTTCTCCTGGCTTCCATTTGTACAAATACCCTTCTCTAGTCTATTGACTAGAATTTCCCATATTCCCATGAATATGGGAAAAAACCACTCTGAAATTGTCTAGTGTTGAAGGAACTGCAGTGGGCTAGAGGGGAATCTGCTCTGATCCACAGTTCCTCTTCCTATGAGCTTCTAACTGTGGCAGTCTTCTGCTCTTCTGAATTGTTTGCTGCAGCTAGCTTTTTTTCCCTAAAAGCTACCATCTGAGAGATAAAAATGCACCATTCTCTGTCTGAAATCAAGGTTCTGCCTTCGGTGTAAATATTTGTCTCAGTGGCTGCAGGCATCTGGCCTTCAGAAGACCCTGCTGCATAAGTTTAGTGGCTTTTAGTGAACAGAAGGGGAAAGGCAAAAGCTAGTCTTGCATGTCCTGAGAATTTGAGACTTTATATTTCAAATAGGGTTTTATTTAGACCTTAACCTCTTCTGTCCACAGTGTACACCAGTGAGAGATGCCCATCAGAAAGCCAGCTACTATGTAAATAGAGCAATGGAAAAGGTAGGGGAAGTTTCAATAGCTCAGAGGCTAGGATTATTTGCTTCTTTCTAGGTAGCTGGACAAAGGTGAGTTAATGAAGAGAGCAATGAAAGACTAGAGGAAATGGAATGGAACATAAAGATTAAGCAAGACTCTAGTATTGATACTAAACAATAATATCATACGTATACATGTTTGTGTGTTTCATTAAATTGTATGTCAAAAAAGAAGAGGAAGGAAAAATGTTTTGTTCCTTTTTTACTTTTCATAAAAGTTAATCTGGAGAAAGTTATAGTAGTAAAAGGGAAGGCAACATCTGTTTTAATTAGCAGTTCATCTTCAAAGCTTGACTGATGGGTTACATCGTAGCCTCTTGCATTAGAATTAGATTTCAGACCCACACAAGTTCTATTTTTACTTCCTTTTTTCCACATCAGAATAATTTGTCTGGATTTAAGATTTCATTTTTACTAAAAATATAGATGTTCCATAATCGAAAATGAACTTTTGGTTTGAGCAAATAGGCAGTGTATAGAAGAGCATTTCAGAGAACGTGGCCTTATAACACACTGGAGTATTGTAGGAAATTTCTATGAAACAGTACTAGAAGTCTTGCATTCATTGCACTCCATGCTACCTGCTACAGGAGAAACTTTCCTATGAGTGATAAATTACTACTTATATACATGCCTTAAATGTAAAGGAGGAAATCTCAGTATGCATCAATTCCCTCTNGTTCTGCCCTTGATCCTGATCCCAAAGTTCTTGCATCCAGTACCAGGATCCAGGCCCTGAGCCTGACTGTCATCTGCTGTTGAGGTCTTCTGCTGCAGTATCAGTGGTGACGTAGTTACCATCAAGGGGGTTTTGGGTTCAGTATTGAGTTTTGTACATATTTGTATATATTTAATTTATCATTATTATTATGATTATTAAAGTAGTTTTATTTTCCAATCCACAAGTCGCTCTGTCTCTCTTATTCCCTTACCCTTTCCTTGGAGAGGGGAAAGAGGGGACAACAAGGAGCGTCTGTCATTGGGTTGGTGGTTAGCCCAGCCTTGACCCTCAACAAATGCCTAGGGAGCAGCAACAACCTTCTCTGATGTATGCTGTCACATTTCTGGCCTTCTAAAGACCTGCTTGCCTGAAGAGCTTCATTGGCAATATATTCAAGTCTTAACTAACTGATACTGGGAATCAATGTAACATGTGGAGGAGAAATCAGAGCATTTATTTATAAAGCGAAGGACCACTGTCTTGCTTCATGAATGTATATATAACTTTGGTTCCCTGGAAATATTAAATTCCTGAAGCTAACCTAATTCTTCACCATACTTGATACCTAGGCATTAGCTTACACTGACAGTGAACTGGCTAGATGATTGCTCTGATAATTCTTGAGTTTACTTTTCTCAGTAAATTGGATTGTGAAATACTTGGAAAATTAACTAATTTGCTACTTCAGTTGATAGCAAGGAAGCCATAAAAATTCCCCTTTGGAGCACTTCACTGCTATTCTAATATGGAGGTTTTTCTCCTGGCTTCCATTTGTACAAATACCCTTCTCTAGTCTATTGACTAGAATTTCCCATATTCCCATGAATATGGGAAAAAACCACTCTGAAATTGTCTAGTGTTGAAGGAACTGCAGTGGGCTAGAGGGGAATCTGCTCTGATCCACAGTTCCTCTTCCTATGAGCTTCTAACTGTGGCAGTCTTCTGCTCTTCTGAATTGTTTGCTGCAGCTAGCTTTTTTTCCCTAAAAGCTACCATCTGAGAGATAAAAATGCACCATTCTCTGTCTGAAATCAAGGTTCTGCCTTCGGTGTAAATATTTGTCTCAGTGGCTGCAGGCATCTGGCCTTCAGAAGACCCTGCTGCATAAGTTTAGTGGCTTTTAGTGAACAGAAGGGGAAAGGCAAAAGCTAGTCTTGCATGTCCTGAGAATTTGAGACTTTATATTTCAAATAGGGTTTTATTTAGACCTTAACCTCTTCTGTCCACAGTGTACACCAGTGAGAGATGCCCATCAGAAAGCCAGCTACTATGTAAATAGAGCAATGGAAAAGGTAGGGGAAGTTTCAATAGCTCAGAGGCTAGGATTATTTGCTTCTTTCTAGGTAGCTGGACAAAGGTGAGTTAATGAAGAGAGCAATGAAAGACTAGAGGAAATGGAATGGAACATAAAGATTAAGCAAGACTCTAGTATTGATACTAAACAATAATATCATACGTATACATGTTTGTGTGTTTCATTAAATTGTATGTCAAAAAAGAAGAGGAAGGAAAAATGTTTTGTTCCTTTTTTACTTTTCATAAAAGTTAATCTGGAGAAAGTTATAGTAGTAAAAGGGAAGGCAACATCTGTTTTAATTAGCAGTTCATCTTCAAAGCTTGACTGATGGGTTACATCGTAGCCTCTTGCATTAGAATTAGATTTCAGACCCACACAAGTTCTATTTTTACTTCCTTTTTTCCACATCAGAATAATTTGTCTGGATTTAAGATTTCATTTTTACTAAAAATATAGATGTTCCATAATCGAAAATGAACTTTTGGTTTGAGCAAATAGGCAGTGTATAGAAGAGCATTTCAGAGAACGTGGCCTTATAACACACTGGAGTATTGTAGGAAATTTCTATGAAACAGTACTAGAAGTCTTGCATTCATTGCACTCCATGCTACCTGCTACAGGAGAAACTTTCCTATGAGTGATAAATTACTACTTATATACATGCCTTAAATGTAAAGGAGGAAATCTCAGTATGCATCAATTCCCTCTGAGATCTAGGGATGAGGATATGTATGTTCTCCAAAGAATTTCTCTTGATTATTTGACAGTTAAGCTATTTGAGTCAAGGTCTGTCACATCTGGGTGTGTAGTGCCTTGCACCATTCACAATGCTACTGGAATGTAAATAATCAGTAATTTAGCAATGAATTAGGAATTAATTTTAGAATACCTGGAAACACTTATGAATACCACCATTTGGGAGAGAAATGTTGTTGATAGAGGGATATCATCTGTGAGGTTTGAGTCCTCTTTTTTCAGTGAACATTTTCTTATCAGATATTAAACTTCCCATTAATATTATGTCTGGCCCTCCATAATCATTGTTGGATGAGCATCCACCCTTGAAAAAAGCAAAGTTTTCAGACAAATGTGAAATGTAGGGCCAAAAATGTAACATTGCCTTCCCTTCCATGTTAACATCAAAGAGGTAATGATTGAACTAACACAATGACTGCAGATTGTAGAAAATTTAAAAGGGTATCAGCTGATGTACATCAGGGTAGTTTCTACCAGCTGAGTATCTGGTCCAGTATTATTCTCACTCAAAGGAACAGAGTTAAGGTACAATCTCATGCTAGTTGTTCTTTCATTTTCACTGTAGCAGTAAAACAAAATACCTTTATAAAAGCCTCTGCTCATATCCAAAGTTCACAGATGTACGACGTGCATCTTTAGAAAGTTATCTCATATTTTTTGATTTGAACATTAAAAAAAATTAAAAAGAAGCTATTAGAAAATGTTTTTATGAAAAAATTAAGCTGCTTTCAGTGAAGGTTAGGTGAACTCCCTTCAGTATCTTGTCTTGGCAAGGTAAGAGCTAATCAAGGAATTTCTTCTGTATTCACCAACAATAGATTTCACTAAAATATGCAGCTAGGAGTACTAAGTGCCCTTTAATACCAGAAGAAAATGGTGGGAAAGCCTGCTTAATTAAATCTCTTTGGGGATCCTGGATTAACTGCAGCTCTGGTTAGTTTATATCCTCCCTGGACAAAAATGTGCAGACCCATGACAGCAAGTACTGGTTTAAATGTAGATGCAGGGAAAAGTCCCCATTTGTCTTTTTTTTTAATTCCAGTTGGCACACTGTTGAGTTTTGATTCATTTTTGGTTACAAAGGATGAAAATCTAAATCCTTCTCTCTTTCATGCTGTAGTGAAATATTGAACTGGCCCTCAGCAAACTGGGTGCAGCTACTGGTGAAGATCACATAAAGCTGCCCTAGAGATGACTGTGACACAATTTTTGAAACCTGTGTCAACTTTTCAGCCATTACTCCCTTTGTTGCAATCATCAGGGATTACAGGAAGTCTTTGACCTAGCATAGGGCAACAGAAATTGGAGGATGTGGGACAGAAGCACACCATGTTGCCACAACTAACTTCCAGGCTTGAGTACTGTCCAGAGAAAGCAGATTTGGCATTACTTCCCATTTGCTTCAACCACTGCAAGCGTAAGTAATTGTGCTGTGGAGCAACTGCTATTGATGGCACAGGCGAGAAGAGCAACATTTCCCTGTAAGCTCAGTCTTCCTAAGGGTGGAGTGAATTTTACACAGGTGATTTTTGAAGAGAAAAATGGCTGTGTAAAGATGCTAACAGCTCAGCCCTCAAATCTGCTTATGTGAATTTAGTTTCCCTTTGTTTCAAATGTGTGTGGAGCCATACACTTCTCTTTCTGCACAGTACACCTCCAGTGAGTCAAGGTCATTGGTAATTATGCACAAACTGCTCGACTTCAGATCACAGGTGGCAACTGCAACCAGGTCACTTACAAAAGGTATCTTTTACTAATAACTTGAGCACATGCAGTAGCATGGGCTGTGCCTCAGATCACAGTTTGTTGTTCAGAAAGGGAAACAAATAATTCTTGATTCAAGAGAAATCAAGAGAATATGTATTTCTTGAAACAGGAATATTAGGGAAGAGAGTGGGGAAGAACAAAAGGTTGGGATTAGGATTTACTGTTCTATAAACAGTTTGCACCAAGAGCATAATTTGTACCTGAAGAGTCAGTTCAAGCTACAGAAGCCGAATAGCTGTAACAAATTTATCTAGCAGCTCTTGTTCTCTGCAGAGGATGCCATTCAACTTTAAAAGATAAGCACAGGGTTTTTTGCACAAGAATCACAGCAAAATAATACACATATATATCAGTTGGATGGAAAGCAGGGTTTAAAGTTATAGTTCTTTAGTCTTGTTTTTAGTCTCTGTGTGCTTTGCAGCAAGCTGGACCTCTGTGATTACCCTTGATAACAGGAATTCTCCTTTTCTTCTCTGAGTTCGGCAGCGCAGGCATCTGAAGGAGCTCCTTCTGCCTGGACAAAATAATTTCCTTTCCTTGTTGCCTGAGTTCATGACTGAGCTGAGATGCATCAAAGTCAGGTCAAGGAACCAGAAATAAGGAAACTACAGAAGCCTGGGCAGCAGAAGTCAATTTCTTTAAGCTGTCTTTTTTTTTTTCCTTTGTTTCAGGTTCCCATGTGTATATTGAATACAGCAGAGAAAGAGAGGAAATAAGCTAAAAAAAAATGTACACCACAAAAAGATTGGAAATATATACATATACCTATATACACATTACATACCCAAGCAGATGCTGTATGGATTTCAGTAACTGTAGTAACAGTCTTCCTTATTTCTAATATTGGGTTTGCCTCTCTTGCCAAAAATTGTAAATAGTGAGTCAAACAGTAGTTCTGTTTTGTTTTTTTAAATTAAATGGTGATGAAATACAAAGCCATGATTTCGTTGTTCCCTTTTGTGATTATTCAGAAGTGTCCTTCCTGTCTTTTGTTCAGACCATTTTGACATAGGATTTATTAATTGTTACATCTCTTTTCAGATCAGATTGTGAGAGGCTAGTTTGTGACCTAGTGTTACTGTGTGTTTGTAGTTTAAGGGCTCTTCCCAGCCCCCCACACACAGCAGGTAAAGGAGAGACTGGATTGGAAGTTAAAAACTAAAAACTGCTTTAATAATAATAACAGATATAAATGAAACAAAATATAAACAGGTACAGGACCCAAGATACTGAACCGTCCCGATGCCAGCTCCCAGTGGAATCAGCACAAGCAGTCCAAAGCCGTGAGATAGCACCCGTAGGTTTCAGCACAGGCAGACAGCACGCAGCTCGGCCGAAAGTCCCAGCAGGAAGGGAGCTTCCTCGTGGTCCCAATCAACAAAAGTCCCCCGGAGAAACCCAGCATTCTCCCCCCGCCCCCCGGAGGGGGTTTGCAGTGTCCTCAACTCAGGAATTTCAGGTTTCTTAAAGGGACAGCTCAGGCAAGGTGTGTGTGTGTGTGGGGATAACTAATAACAGTACTATGTATGTGGTGGTGGAATATCTTTTAGAAAATACAGTTACTGAACAGAATTAATTCTGTTCTAATCCAAACCATAACAGTAGCAAATTGAACTAAAATGGACTCTTGTCCTCTGTGTTCCATTGGTGCATTATTAATATAGATAGAAAACTTATATTTCTGGGAATTAATTGGACAGGACAGCACTTGAGTGCAGTTTATATTGAGAATTCACAGTAAGGATGATCTACCAAGAGTTTGGGCCGGCAAGAGTGTGCCACTTCTCCATTCCCAGGTACATCTTGGGGCACAGCTACTGTATGAATCTGGAATGTGGTCTGTGCTGTTCATAATGCATTCCACTTGTTTTAAGCTTTGCATAAAACCATACATGATGAATAATGAAACATCTGTCCACATATGAACGTTTCACTCTTCAGAATGACCTGAAGCACCATGCGGGCTTTTGAATGTGTGAGGCAGTCTGCTCACTGCTGGAGGGGCATGGGTGTTTATTATTAGATGTCCTGCATCATTATGGAATGCAAAGCGAGCACATGTGTGCATACACACACACACACACACACACAAGACTAAATAATTATGATAAACAGCTGCCTAATAGGTATCTTTATAGTGCAGAAATAGCAACCATTTTTACCAGGTGAAATCAATTCTATGTGTTGGCATCTTCATCACTCTTCTTGTGCTATTTTTTTTCTGCAGAGAGTATATAATGAAAGTATCAGCAACAAAGCACAGAGTCTTACAGAAAACAGAATTAAATCTGGGCAAGTGTTAATTCTCCGCAGCATTTAGAGTCTTACCTTTCTCCTGGACCAAGTGTACTTCCTTTTTTCTTCTCATCCTTGGGCCGTAAGAAGTATATGTGCTCCTCAAAGGAGAGGGGCTAGGAAAATGAGCTTTGCTGTTCTCTCAGATGTGGGCACATTTTCCTGTCAGCTCATTCTAATCTCTCATTTACAAATTTACTTTTCATTTGAAGAGGAAGGCATAGGCCAAAAATATGACTTGGGAATGTGTGTGTTTTACTTTTAGTTATAAGGAAACATACTGTTATTCATTAATGCAAAAACATACAGTAAAAGCCAGGGAGAAACAACTCAGGGGTTGTCTTTAAAATGGGAGTGCAGAGGGAACATGTACCTAGTACCCTCATTCTTGAGGGTCAGTCACAGGTGAGGCTGACACAGAGTGAGAGGCAGAGAGCTAGGCAAAACCAGAGTATGCTGACCCCCTTCCAGAAGAGTAACAGCATCTTGATGCACTACAGATACAGATAAGTACCAGAGACATGTCTCCCTGAACACTGTCAGAGCTAATCATGGCACAGTTCTTGAAAATATTTCTGTTTATTTTGAATCATGTTTACAAATCTTTTAGGATGTTGGAAGGACATCTCACATTATGAAGCCTCCACTCTGTGACTTACAGCTTTCTTAGTTTGTTTAGACCAATACCCTTATTTATGCTTATTTATTAACCAAGGGCCTTGACAAGCTGCTGCAAATAAAGCTGCTGCTGAATCAGTAGTTTCATAGGAGAGTCATCTGAGGATTAGAGCCTATAAACAGCCTTAATGAAAAGATAAATTTTTTGTCAATTAATTGGCCTGATGAATCTGGTCATTTCTGTCTTTCATTGTCGAATTTTATTTTACTGCAATATTTTTAAATGAAACAAAAAAGGAAAAGTTTCTAGTTAATGTTTTTGGCAAGCTCTCTGTTACTTTATAGCTTCTTGAAGTCCTAAATTTCTTTGTTTTTCATCTTAATTAACACTCTTAATTGACCTTCTGTGCTCTCTAATTTCTCTCAGTAAAGAATTAAAAATAGGCTTCTAAATTCCTTTCTGCAATCAAATTGACATAAAGTTTCTGGTCTACAGAGTATCTCCACCTTAACAATTCTTTTGTATCATTTTTACTTTTTTACCACTGAGGTCCCCACTGGGGATTACAGTCCATTGAACCATAGAGCTAGAATCAATTGTGCACATAAAAAATTCCTGGAACAATTGAACAAAGAACTTCCTGGAATTCTATAACAAATTGGAAGTCAAGTGACAACAAAACTTTTATCTGATTTAAACTCACCTGTCCTTAATCATTAAGAAAATACTTGATGTTCCTCCATTTCCCCTGAAGAGAGAAGGAACTAGGTTTTCTTTCATTAAGCCTGACATCATTAGATGTCAAAGATGATGAATTTCTGTCACCAACATTTTTATGGGGAATGCTATCCCATCTTATTTATATTAATTTCTTATGCTTTTCATAGACTATTGGAAAGCTAAGGCTAAAGAACCTTGTCTAATTGCTTTTATTTTTTATTATTTTTTAATTAAACCTTTATGTATCATGCATTACAATTCTAACAATCCTAAACATGCTTTTTGCCACCTTGTCTAAAATATAGAAGGTAAGTCTCCTTTTTAAGGTGTTGTGAGAAACTGTAATCAGTTCTTTCTACTGGTTTTTATGGAAAGCATTATAAAATGCAAATTCTGTGTTTTGAGTCTTGATACTTGCAAATAACTATTACTCTCAGAACTTACTTTTTTTGTGAGATGAAAGAATGACATTTAAGCACTTAAACTTTCACTAAGAGCAAGACAGGCAAGCATATATTTTGTTTCAAGCATCTTAATTGATTCCATTGGTCTTTTCTTGTGCTTAATGTTAAGCATATGCCTGTATACTTTTTTGAAATGCTGGATGGCACTTAGCAGAATGAATTACATCCCAATATCTAACATTTCTTTAAGAATCTTGATAATGTAGGAAGTATGCAAAATAAGCTTTCATATTCAAGATAAACAAAGTAACTTTTTGTGAGCATTGCCTTTTTGCTGCTGCATCCAGCTGTAAATCATGTCTTAAAAGCAAACCTCCTCTTTAAATGCACTTTTTGAAAAATAGTGCATTATTTTCTCTTGAGCTGTTAAGACAATTTCCTGCCTAGATCTGGTGCCCCATTAATTTTAGAGTACAAGAAAAAGTCACTATGAGCAATAGAGAGCAAAATTGAAGTTGCTGCACACACACACACATATGACAATAGATTTGCCTATAGTAATTCTGCAGATGATGTTTAACAAACTCCTGTTTTCCCCTCTTTTGGGATTAATGTCCTCCTTTCCTCAGATTTGCACAGTCACATACCCTTACACTACCTATAAATGGACAATTCTTTTGTTTTCAGTGTATCAAATTTGAGATTTGAAAGCAATTACAGTAACAAGAGGAACTTCTTCTAATAAGTCTCAAAAAGCCCTGGCAAAAAAAACATGTAAAACTCTCCTGTAGAGAAAGAAATTGAGTGCATGGTGTTAGCATAATAGCAAGGGCTGAGACATTGATTTGCACTACAGTTTTATGGGGTGGTATTTTTAAAGGTATTCAGAGATTTATGACTTTTTAGGGACAGCTAAAATTGTTTTCACATTTCTAATACTGCTTTCATTGGAATGTTGAAAGTATGTTTATGATATCAGATTGAACTCTAAAGTGTGACCAAATCATCCAGCATCCCCATTGCTTAAGTGTATTCTCTTGTATCCCTGTGTATCTTTGGAAGAAAAAAATGAGAGGAATGTAAGTGTTTTGTTTTAAAGTATATAATCTGTATTCTGTCATGTACTTCTTCTCCCAGGGAAGATATCTGGGAACTCACTCTGCTGTTTTTATTTATCCTGCCAGTGTAGTATATCGATGAGAGGACTAAGGTCCAATGGTGTTAAAACAAGACATGAAATATTGATTAATTCTTTTTTTAAATTCCTTTTTCCTCCTGTGTATAGCAAATTTCAGATGCTACTGTCAGTATAGTGCTCTCCTATAAACCTCCATTATTGGAAGGGTCCTGATAGTCACAGTGTTTTTATAAATGGTTATTATGATTCTAAATGGCTTTAAAAGCTCAAGGTTAGTGTTCTTCTGATGCAAGAGCAGAAAGCAAGTTAGGAGCAATGCAGCTTTTTATCATGGGAGAATATTACTCTGAAATAACATGCAGTGGATTGGGAATTCTCTTTGGTAGACAGTAGCACAACATTCTGTTTGAAGAAATTAAGATCCTACTGGAACAGATAAAAATCCATGGTTTCGTGGCTATAAAGGTGTCAAGTAAAGAAGCACTATTATAGTTGGTGTCCACCTAATGGAACACAGGTATTTGACACCCCACCTTTCGTTCCCATTTGTTATTCATCAGTGCTAAGTTAACCCTTTATTTATTGTTTCCAGAATGTTCCTTTACAAAAGCAGCTAAACAGACATAGGAATTTCCCCAAGGAAAAGGATGTTTCAGGAAACATAGGGATTGAAGTTC
This sequence comes from Galbula dea, assembly GCA_013399015.1. Classification (NCBI taxonomy): domain Eukaryota; kingdom Metazoa; phylum Chordata; class Aves; order Piciformes; family Galbulidae; genus Galbula; species Galbula dea. The sequence goes on from VWZX01004666.1 coordinate 6,332,117, forward strand.
ACATCAGTTGATCCAGGAAGGATGATAGACATGAGCAAGGAAAAGAAGATACAGCCCAAACTACTTTCAGTGTTCTAGAGTACAATGAGCTCTCTGGGAGTTGAAGTAATTTTTTTTTCACTAAAGAAAAATAAGATTTATTTGAACTGTGCTCGAGTTTCTTTAGAAATGTAAAGCTCTTGGATCTTTTCTACTATCTCTAATAAAAGGTATTAATCATAGAAGGAATTTGATTCTCAGTCTTGTATGTGTCAGGTAAATGTCATTATAAAGGTTGTACAACTACTTTTTCACCCATTGTCTTAATTAGTATTTAGTTAAACTTCAACAAGAAAGAGCAAGGAAATAACACAGAATCTAAGCCAAAAGTCACTGATCAGCAGATTTACCTGGGAGGCAGGAGACCATAGTACATTCTTGCTCTGAACCTGGAAGAAACACCTGAAGTTGGCTCTTTTGTTTCACAGGAAATTTATGTTTTATAGGCTGGGTAATTTGCTATATGATTTTTTTTCCACATAAAAGCTTTATTCCTACCCCAAGATGACACTGTTTTCACAAGATTTTGTTGATGGGGATAACTGATTTGCACATAGGCCTTCTTGGGAGTCCTTTTGCATCAAAACTTAATTGTGTGCAAACCTTAGGCTACTTTAACTTATGATGGAGAACAGACTGATCCCTGCTGTACCCAAAAGCTATGAGCTAAATGATGTGGCATAAAGTTAAATTATCCCCTCTTCTCACTCACATCCAGCTCTCTCAAACTCAGCCAAAGATGGGGTTTTATTAAGATAGTTGTATGACTTCTGTGATATCTTTCTTTGGAAATTGGACAAGTCATAATTTTAAACTAATTATTTTCATTGACTTCAGTCAATCTGAAAGCAGTACATGCACAAAGCTGGACTTAAACAGTTTGTAAGCGCTGGGGGGCTGTGTGTATACTTACTACTTAGGACGTTTTAAAGCAATAAGTCTTGCTTGCCCAGGTTATTTGGGTAGCTCTGTTGCCTTCCAGTCCCCCATTGATAACATTAATCATGAGAGGAGCTGATAAGGACTGTGTTAAGGAGTAGTTAAGCCACCTGGACATTCAAAAATCCATGGGACCTGATGGGATGCACACGCAGGTGCTGAGAGAGCTGGCAGAAGTCATTGCCAGGCCACTCTCCCTCACCTTTGGTGAGTGCTGGGGAACAGGAGAGGTGCCTGGGGATTGGAGGAAGGCAAACATCACTCCAGCCTTCAGAAAGGGCAAGAAGGAGGACCCAGGTAACTATAAACCAGTCAGCCTCACTTCCATCCCTGGAAAGGTGATGGAACAATTCGTCCTTGACTCTGTCTCTAGGCATATCAAGGATAAGAAGGTCATTAGGAGCAGTCAGCATGGGTTTACCAAAGGGTAGTTATGTTTGACCAACCTCATAGCCTTTTCTGAGACATAACCAGATGGATAGATGATGGTAGGGCAGTGGACGTGGTTTATCTTGATTTAAGTAAAACGTTTGACTCTGTCTCCCACAGCATCCTTGCAACTAAACTGAGGAAGTGCGGTCTAGATGATTGGACAGAGAGGTGGATTGTGAACTGGTTAAAGGACAGAAGCCAGAGAGTCATGGTCAATGGGATGGAGTCTAGTTGGAGGCCTGTGTCTAGTGGAGCCCCCCAGGGGTTGGTAGTAGGACCAGTACTATTCAATATATTCATTAACAGCCTGGATGAGGGAACAGAGTGCACTGTCAGCAAGTTTGATGATGACACTAAACTGGGTGCAGTGGCTGACGCACCAGAGGGTTATGCTGCCATTCAGCGAGACTTAGAGGGGCTGGAGAGTTGGGCAGGGAGAAATTTAATGAAATTCAACAAGGGCAAGTGTCAGGTTTTGCACCTGGGAAAGACCAACCCCATGGATCAGTATAGGTTGGGGACTGACCTGTTGGAGACCAGCAAAGAGGAAAGAGACCTGGTAGATGGAAGAATGACCATGAGCCAGCAGTGTGCTCTTGTGGCCAGGAGGGCCAATGGGATTCTGGGGTGTATTAGAAGGGGTGTGGTTAGTAGGTCAAGAGAGGTTCTTCTCCCTCTTTACTCTACCCTGGTGAGGTCGCATCTGGAATATTGTGTCCAGTTCTGGGCCCCTCAGTTGAAAAAGGATAGGGAACTGCTTGAAAGAGTACAGCGCAGAGCCACCGAGATGATGAAGGGGGTGGAACATCTTCCTTTTGAGGAAAAGCTGAGAGACCTGGGTCTCTTTAGCTTGGGGAAGAGGAGTCTAAGGGGTGACCTCATCTATGCTTTTAAATATGTGAAGGATGGGTGTCAGGAGGATGGGGTCAGGCTCTTCAGTGGCTGTAAGATGAAGCATCAGAGGTTCCATGGGAATAGAAGAAAAAAATTTTTTTTCCCTATTCAGGTGCCAGAGCACTGGCACAGACTGCCCAGAGAAGTGGTGGAATCTCCTTCTCTGGAGAGATTCAAACCCCATCTGGCTGCGCTTCGGTGTGACCTGGTCCAGGGAATCCTGCCGTGGCAAGGGGGTTGGACTAGATGATCTTTGGAGGTCCCTTCTGACTCCTAGCATTCTGTGATTCTGTGACAAAAATTTGGTGTGTAATTACCAATGCACAAGTTTGGTCACATACCAATGTATGAACCAAATCCTTACCTATGTTATTTGTTCTCACTCGTGCAGGTAATATTTTTGGACTGATTTAATGAAACCTGTTATTTGAGTAAAGGTTATCAATCTGGACACTGTCCTCTTGTGCTATGTTATCTTAAAGAATGATAACACAAACTTATGCAAAGTACATAGGCACAGAACTTTGGGTTCAAAACATTATATTATATGGTTTTCTACCAAAATGTCCTTAGAAGTATCAGTACTGTGTGAATTTTCATGCTGAGGATAGCCCACTGCTGGTTAAGATTTTTTTTTGTGGAAGAGGATGGTGCATACTCTCATGCACGAAAGAAACTCTGACAGTAGTAGTGCTTTTTTGGTGAACTATATCTTATTTTACACACTCTATTAATTGCTGTATTTCAGATGTAAAGATAAATTATTTTCTGTCTTATGTGAGATGCATTGTTTGACTTCACATATTTAACATGGTATTTTTTCTGTGGACAATAGCTTAAGGCCCTAAGCTGGGTAAGAATGAGAGCATATCTATAAATAACTCAAAATAATTGTATGCTTTGACAGATTGTCAAGTTGCTTAATGCTTTTTGTCAAAGGTAATAGATTATATTTCTTTGATAAAGTGTTGATAATTTCTCATTGCAATTTGTTTTGTGTATGTTGTATTTTTACAGAGTCCAGTCAGGTTCATATCTCAGTACAGGTTGGTTTACCTTAATTTTGGCTATGGATGCCTGCTATGGAGTTCACGTCTATGGGATGATAAATGACACCTACTGCAAGTAAGATCACAGGAAATTATTTTCATGCCTCTACAATTCTGATTCCTTGTCAAAATTTCCCAATTGATTTTAATATCATAAATACAAAAAATGGATCAGGCAGTCATTTCCCAGCATTTTGCATTGATGTGACACTATTGTCAGCATATTTAGTCCTGATATGGCATTTGCTGTTCATAAAATAAAACCTTTTACCCAAATCTAACGTCATCATGTCCTAAGGAACTATTTTTAATCAAAGATCTTTTGCAGTTTCTGAATAAGCTGGAAACAAAGTATGCTCATACTGTTCTAGCAAAATGTACTTAACTCCTATTGATAAAACAAATCTATAGAGGAAAAAATAATATATTAATTCTCTGAGTACCAAATACACCTGGAAGTGAAAGAAACTGATTAGCCTAGGATAGATACTTGAAATTACATTTCACCACTGCTGTGCAACCTACTTGAACTTTCTCTGTTGTATATGGCTTACTTTGACTAGTAGGGGGTTTCTAATTAGATAATGTTTTATTATCCTGCAAGTCCTGCAAACTTTATGATGGTAAACTGACATAAATTCTAACCAACTACTGTTTAGTGACCTTACAGAGACAATGGATTAATCCTATTGTCAGAAGTATAACTCTAAACACATTTTTTAAAAGTCCAAGTTAAATGTTTTAATCTACAGTATATGATAGGATAGTATAAAATGAAAGTGCTACTTGTTCAGAAAGGCAGGAAATGCCATAAACAATGTATGATACTAGTACAAATCTATTCTTCTGTACCTAGGCTGGGTCAAGTCTTAGACGCAGCCAGTCCAGTGGGTCCTCATCTCCTAAAAAAAAGGGGGGGGGAAGGGAATTTGAGTCACAGCTGTTTAATTAGGATATCTTAATATTAGAGGCTGACTTTTCAGAACTTGCAGATCTCATTGATTGAGTCATCCAGATGGAAAGAACATATGTTGTTCTTTGTTTATGAAAACACAGTAGGCGCTCTGAGATGAGGGGTGACAGGACTAGAATTGTCCTTACAGAGTTCAGCCAAGCTGGCATTGCATAGCCCTGACATAAAACCATTAAACAGCATGGTAGCGCTTCAGTCTGTTGGCAGCACATAAGTATGGGTTTCCTTAAAGCTGCAATTCATTACCTACTTATATATTATTCTTATAACTGCCTTATTCAGCCAGTTCAAGAACAAGTTTCAAGAACTGACACTATCCAATGAGGAGACTTTGAATCCTTATGGACAGAATTCTCCCAGGTTAAACAAAATATTCAGTACCCATAAGAGCCAGGCAATCAGCTTTTTACTGGCTGATAAGATCAGTGTATGTTGAGAAATACACTTCATTTTCTATAGGAAAATTCATGCTGTAATGAAAGCCTTATGTAATTTAGCAAAGGAGCTCAGGAGCTGACATATGGAAAGGTTTTCAGCTAATTCAGGTACAGTATATATTAATGCTTTCCTCGGAAATAATACTCAAGTGTATCTTTTTTTTCCCTAGGTCAGAAGGCTTTCGTAAAGTTCCCTACCACTATTATGAGCCTGGAAGAGATGAGTGTGAGGAATATTTTCTGCATGAAAATGCTCCATATGGAGGCCATAGGTTTATCACGGAAAAGAAAGTATTTGCTAAATGGGCCAAGAAGAACACAATAATATTTACACACCCCAATTGGACGGTGTCTTGATACTGGTATTCTTAACTCTCCCTTAACAGCATAGTACAAAGATGTCTCAGTTTACAGTAATTTTGCTTATATCTGGCGGGACTTTCTCAGCACAGGTAACACTAAACTAAAACCTAGAAGACAAAGAGAATGATGGTTCTGCTGTTAAGCAAAATTAATCATCTGTGGAAGGCAGACACATTGTTATTTCTTAAGGTTTTACTCCATACAATGCACTTTATACTTTAACTGGATTTTTCTTCAAGGCAGTAGCAGTTAAAGACAAATGAGGTTTCCTGCATATACAGGTGCACACAGAGAACAGTGTTCCCTTAAATGTTGTCCATCATCTCGGTTAACTGAATTAGCATTTGCAGCTCATTTGCAGTACTGCAGCACTAGTTCCATTTGTGGTATTAGTAGGAATTTTCCATAAGGAAAAATAAAGGCCTCTGATGAATAAGGAAATTAAAATAAAAACCCCACCTGAATACATTGATACATGTGAGCACTTGAATATACAGTAAAATTAGAGATGAGTTATACCTGGTTCTGGAACTGTACAAAACTCTTGCAGAGAAGGTACTTTTTACTCAAGGTTCCCACTTACTTTATAACTTCTGAAATGCAGCTTCCTTCCACTCTGGCTGCACTATCTCAGATAATGGGTTTTGTAGTTTTTGAGGCTATTGTCCAGTTTAGCTCCAGAAGCACAACACTTAGCAAAGTCTGTGTTTTGCAGCCCATGCTGAACCTTTGGCTGTAGTATAGCCAAAAGCAAAAGTATCCAAGCTGGTTAGTGTAGAGCTATCTCATGAGCATCTCCATTTACTCCAGTTGTGCCTTTGAGTTGCTCTGACATCCAAACAGTAGTATTTTGACAGTATTTCCCATGCAGCCATCATAATTTAATTTCCATCTCCAGTTTGTCCATCTTTAAAAAGAGATAGTATCCATCTACCTCATAAGGGAGTTGTGAGAATTAATTTAAGTCCATAAAGCACTTTCCTGATGAGGAGTGCTACAGAGCATGTATTTGTAGCACAAAAACAATAGTATCTGTCATTTATTCTCGCCTGTTGGGTATTTGAAGAAAGTGACAGCATGTCTGGGTCTGATGGTGAATTGTTCTGTGCATCTGCTTTCCTACTGAAAATAATTTGTAATACTGAGTGCTCTCAGCTTGCATTACTTCAGATGGAGTTGAAAGATATCGCCACCTCGAAGTATTGTCTGTACATCAAGGGGTGGTTCAAGAATTTTAAAATGTACTCAGTTGTAGTTGAAATATGTATTTCCAAGTTTACTCTCATGGAAAGTTTTCAATTGCAGCAGATTCATTTGTATTATGACCATAATTCAACTACACATGTGAGTTTTATTTAAAATATATTTAAGTTAATGCTTTAAGTTTAGAATGTGTCCTACGAATATTTTAACATCTGGAATGTCAGACTCAACACTGTAATAGCCAATACTGTGAACACTTGAAAGAATCATGTATGGAACATGACACACAGGGTTTACTCACACTACTTAAACACTATCCAACAGGAAACTTTGTATGCTTTTGTAAATCACGAAAAGGGGAAAGTAAAAAACTATTTTTACATGTAAGTGTTTGTATACTGACTATTTCCTATTGTATATTTGTATATATAAACCTCTATTTTATATGTTCATGGCATATATATTCTCCCATCAGCAGCTGCAAATCTTAGGATGAGGAGGAAATCTATTCACCAGTATTCCTCTTCCTGTTTTTTTGTTCCTTTTTGTTCCTGTTGGCAGACAGTGCCAGAGTGTCATCTATTAGCCCTTCTAATTTTTACTGTAAATGCAGCTTTCTGGTTTTATTTTTAATATAGCTCAGCTTTCACTGCTTACTTTAGTGCTGTCAGTGTTCATGCTGGTTGTCAGTCAAAGGCTGGGGCCACATTTATGATCCTGGATAAACTTCTATATTCAAATACAGGCTTTGTCCCAGGCTTCTTCATGAGATATTCAAAACCCGTCTGGACATGTTTCTGTGTGACCTGGTCTAGGGAATCCTGCTGTGGCAGGGGGGTTGGACTAGATGATCTTTCAAGGTCCATTCCAGCTCCTAACATTCTGTGATTCTGTGATTCTGTGTGACTTGATGTCTCACATTCCTGTCTGGAAAAGAAGAACATTTTCCTACTCCCTGTCTTGACTGATTTTCTTGTAAGCTCTTGAAAGAGATATTCTCATTTGCAATGTATTTGTATAATGCCTTGCAGAAGAGGTGCCCAAAGTGTTGGAAGGCTACAGGCAATGCTGTGATATACAAATAATTTAAAGTGGCTGCTTCTCGTCCCTGGAGTTTAAAATCGATTGTAGCTAATATAGCATGGGATGAAATAAAGAGTGGGAAGGATCATGGATGAAGAGTTGTAGTACCAAAAGGCAGTGAGCTAGATTTATTGCCATATCCATATACATCTTTTCAGTTCAGATGGATGGCTGGATAGGTAAAAAGCTAATAAAAAAATTATAATTCAGGATTTGAAGGATGCAGGACATACAAAACTAGGGAGAATGTTATGTATATATTGTACAGGGCAGCCTTGGGAAAACCCATATCTTCCTGATGGGAAGAGGAGCTGAAAGGGAGACCATCAGTGAAATTAAACTTGAACATGTAAGTTCTGTTGAGCTGGGCTGACTTATAAGAGAAGTGTCCTCGTGAAGCATAGTCTTTCTCCCAATGACGAGAGCATAAGGATTCTGCCCAAGTTGTGTTCACATTGCAAGGCACTTTTTGCGCTTGATAAAGTTTTTAAGATAATTAAGACTTCCCAAGTTGCCATAAATTTGTTGTAAAATAAGTGCTTCTTACTGAAGGTCCTTGTAGAGTGCTTACATATACTGTATGAAACATCTCATGCAAAGGCTAGCTAAGAAAAATACAGCTCTAAGAACAGCTTAATGTACAGCAAAATTGAGGACATCATTAGAGTGCAGTTGTCACAGAGCAAAGTGAAAGTGTTGCTCTCTGCTTGAATTTGCAGTAAGAGCAGATCCACTTTTAGAAACATTTTATTCACACTAGAGTAAATGAACATCAGTTCCATTATTTAAATAAAGCTGTCTTTAGCATAAAATAAACACATATTTGCATGATTTTTATTATATGAGTCAGGAACTGTGACCACTCTGTTAAAGATGATTCGACAAAGGAATGACTTTGTTGAAATCTGTTAAAAATCAGCACTGTCTTAGTGAAGAAAGAATCTCAGTCCTTGGCTGTGTAGTAAGAGACCTTGATGATTCACCTTCTGAAAGCAGTTAAGACATCAGCTGAGAATCATTTATTAATTCTTTAAAATAAAGCCTACTACAGTTTACCTGAATGTAATCAGATCCTAATTGCTTATTCATTCAAGCAGTCCTATTTTAATCAACTACTCATGTGTATAAAACAAGCAGGGAGTTTACCTGAGGTTTTCAAAATAGTTCTTCACATTGCTGATAATGAAGGAATACTCACAAATAATTTGGAATATTTTGGCCATCAGTCAGCTAAGTAGTCACAAAATGTTTTATTCTATAATTTAGGTAGCTTTTTAAATACACTTTTTGAAGAAAAAAACAAAAGGCATTTATAGTTTGGCTTGCTGGAGGCTTGTTTATAATAAACATTTAAATTTCAATACACTTTCTGTTTCATGTGGCATTACCTTCTGATATAATCTTTGTTCAAGGAAAAAAAGGCCTTAAATATGACCAGAAATTTTCCTAAGAAAAAAATGTTTTGGACTGGCTAATTACTAATTAACATGTAATTAACCGAATAACATAAAACCCTGTTTGTTTGTTTGTTTTTTCCGCACAGTCACAGCAGACTTGATCCTAACTTTTTCATCCCCACTGGGTGCCTAGATCATATCCCTCTGCTTATACCAAGGCCTCTTTGCAGAAAGGAAAAAGTAGTCTATGTATCAAGCCAAATTCCCTTTCCATCTGGGCTGGGAGGCTCTATCTGCAGACTGCTTGTATCAGTTAACAGCAGTAGCATCAGTAAGTGGGAAGGACTGAGGAAGAGTTCTACTTAGGAGCAGATGGTGTTCCAACTTCTAAAAAATGCCCCTAAAGTGCTTTAGGAGAGGATTACTCATTGATCTCTGCTGGAAATACTTTAGTAAAGTGTTCTGTTTCTTCAAATGCCTTTAGTTCCTGTGTAGAACTGTTGTCCTGTTCTCCAGCAGGAGTTACCAGTAATGAGAAAACATGCCTTTTACAGAAAAAAAGGTGAGGAAAATTGTTAAAGATTTCTATATAAACAACACTAGGGGTGAAGAAGTCAGCCTGACACAAATTGTCTGAAGATTCACTGATTTAAACTCAATTCAAAACTAATGGAAATCACTTGGACAAGTTCCTGACCACAGCACCCATCCCAGTAAAATCTTTGCACTCTTGTGTACTAAGGTAAGCAATGTTTTGGCTGAGAAGTACCATGTGTACATAATGCATTGCACAGTTAATAAAGAGGAGCCCATACAAGACTTAGAGTGCTGATGCAGACAGTCTTTATTCACCTGCTTGTTGCTGGACAAAAGCAGGACCCCACACAAAGACAGCTGGCAGCAGAGCATAGGTGCTCAACCACAGGACATGTCCAGGTAAGTAAGAATTAAATAAGTGATCACTCATGAATTATAACTGGATGGTGTCCTTAGTAAGTAGAAAATCAGAAGCACTTTACATATTAATGCTTATATTTTGCTGACTTTTTTTTTCTGTATGTATCTCAGAAATTAACATATTTCTTTAGTTGTGTGCAAGCAAGTCTGGGGTTTGTTTGTGATAAGCTGATATTTTTCTGGCTGTTGCTGTGATATGTAGCCAAAGACAGAGAAAACCAAGCGTTTTGTAAACCTTGTATTCAATAATCTACAGAAATTTTGTGTGTCTGTTCTGTATTGGAGTCTCCTAGGCAAAGCTTCCAGACAGGGGCTGAAGGAGAAAGAGAAGGTCTCTCCCCCAAAAAAGACAGGGCTTCTGTGGAAGCCATAATAATATACATGGCATATTTGGGCCTTCTGCCCCAGCTTTCACAGACTCTCCACCCAGCTGCAGCTTTGGACCCTTTCAAGCCCCATTGGATGAAGTGTGTTCTCCATCTGACTTTTGCAGCCAGTGAGCTGCACAAAATCTGCCTTGTCCTTCCATTCTGTGGGGCCAAGGAAGTGGTGATGCTAACTTGGACGTGTGGAGTGATGGATGTTAGAGCATGGACGCTCCCTCAAGTCAGCATGATCTCGCTTCTGGCACAGCCTCACCTCAAGTGCTGAATTGTTTCTTTCAATGTGGTGGGAAAGATATCACTGGGATTTGTTATTGTTTGTATAATTAATTCACAAAGAGTCACCATTTTATGGGTATCTTAAAGCTGATTTTACCTCTGTTTTGCTTTGCTTGCTGCTGTTTCTGTGAATTCCTCAAAATATGCATCTATCAGCATCTGCCACTGCTCTTCTGATTTACTGGCCATAAAGAGACTGTAAAATCGAACTAATGCATGTTCTTGCTATGTATTATGCATGATAGCATGTTACACATGTTATTCTCTCACTATAATAAATAAGTTGTGCATAAACTTAGTTTAAGCAGCAGAAGTAATGTTTTTTCTGTCTCTCATGTCATGTGTTGCTCTCAGCACTTTGTTGGAGCTCCATAAGTGCTATTAGCAGCTGGCATCAAATAAATCATTGAAACTGGTCAGAAAGTATTTACTATATTTGACATTTTCCACTGGAATATCAGAAGTAGCTAAAATTGCTTTTGTGAATCTACTCTAGTACTCACATTCACAATTCTGTGTTCTGTTACAAGAAAGTCTTGGATGTGAGTGTAACAACAGGAATGACTTTGTTGACATAATAGCGTCAAGCAATCAATTTTTGGCATTTGTGGGAGTATCTTTTTAATGGGAATTGTACATGTAGAAGTCTAGCTAAGATGCCTGTTGTTTTTTCATATTGTTGCTGCTGGAAACAGTATTTCTGAGGGTGGCCAGAAGAACAAAAAATTATGAGCTCGCTGTTCTTTTGGCTGTTCATCTATTCCTTCCTCATACACAGACCCATGCACACTCATTTGCAAACACAAAGATTGTCTGTAGGGAAAGGCTTTTTTTCCAGATAGTGGCAAGTAGGAACAAATAAGACTAATTTATGTGGTAAATGCAAGTTATAATACTTATTGATTCGTGTCTGTCTCTACATTAGCGATGAATTAGCTCAGCTGGAGTAGATCTGTAGCTTGAAACTGTTGGTGTTAAGGACCTGATCTCCACACCGTGCCGCCTCTGTTTTAGTCCCCTGGGCTGAATGCCATTAGTGATTGGAGCACAACTTTTAGTTTCGTCCAGAAGGAATCTAGTTCACATCCTCAGGACCACTCCATCATGCAAAATAATGCTTGTTAAGTGAGGCCACTATACTAAACGGCCCCACAGGAAAGAGAAATTCCTGATATCTTTTGGCTAGATAGAACCCTTTGTTGTTCCCCACTACCCCACTCCCCAGCCTTTAATGGGTTTGGGGTTTTTTTGGCATAGGTATTATTCTTTCAGATCTTAGATATGATTCTTCCTACCAACTCAGGGGAATCAAGGGCTCGTGACTCCTCCTAAAAGTAGCATTCAAATGCATTCTGTAAGTCAGGAATTTGGTATAGGACAGAGTAATCCAGCATGGAAATTGTTTAGTTTGATGAAGACTTAACTGTGATTCCACTCATGGATGTGATTTTATCATGAACATGCTGGATTCTTGCTAATGCATGCATTGTTTTTGTATACTGCATCACACATGAAAAATCCCTTCATTTTCCTAGGGTATTTTTGTTCTTGTGGCCTTCCAGTTGCATCTGTATATGTGTGCAGATGTGTATGTGTATACAGTGTACAAGCACTCTTCTGCTTAGACAGCTGCAACTATATACTACTAGCAAACCTATTTAGAAAGTTCATGTTACACTTCTTTGTTACATGTATCCTTTTTGTAACGCTGACAAGTGTATTCATAGTAGATATCACTGTAGACATAGAAGTTTCATGCCAATTACACTTATTTTAGACATTCTGCCATGTGTTTACTTGCTATATGCTACTTAGCTTTTGCTCCTATTTGGAGAGTGTGCTTCTATGTACTTGCAAAATTGTGTCTGGGTTATTTAAGAATGTGAATAAATGTGTACAATTTTGCAATTGTCTGACATAATTTATACACAATTTTGTGCTAACCACTTTTATTATTGTTTATGTTTATGCCACTATAATAATACCTGACAGTTCACTGAACTCAAAGAAACAAAGATCTCTGTTCTAGAAAGTATTATAATCTGCTACACACAAACACAAACTGTGCCTAAGCTGTTTCTTAATTGACTTTAAAGATATTTTAAGGCATCTCTCCTAAACATATCCAGTAATGTTGGGTAAATTCAGCCATAAAACCTACATTTACAATAACTACAAAGTTTATTCTGTGTGCATGCACACACATGCACTGAGAACTGGAGATTTGTAAGAAAGGTACATTGGATCCTATCTATAAAGGGTACATCCTTCAAGCGCTCTCTGAGCATAGCACTGTCAGAAGTCAAGTCATTGAAGCCCCTAGGAGTGGACATGAAGTAGATGCTTGAGAGAGCTCTGTAGGACTGAAGGGCTGTGGGAGAGATTCCATCTCATGAAAAGGTGAGAAACTCTACTTGCAGCTACAGTATTAACAAGAGTAAGAGGAGGTCCTATATAACTTCTTTTCCATCAAGCAGTGGACTCCATGGTGCTGAGAGGAAAGGAAGTAGAACTACTGTAGCCTGTAACTAGCTTCTAATTTTCCTGTTTCACTGCCCAGCTAATAACATGATGGAAAAGCAATAAGCTTCAGTGTGTAAATTTTAACTTTTTCTATATGTGCAGAATTGAAGACATATAGGCTACTGCATTTGCGAAAGGATTGGAGATTACAAGTGTGTTTGTTAGCACTGGCTTATATAATGCAGCAACTGTTGACATCTAATTTTACACCAGATTCTGCTACTCAGGTTCTTATGCCATAGAGATTTGTTTCCTTTATGAACTGGGCTGTTTTGTCAGCTAATGCAATAAGGGGAAGGAAAAAGAAAATTTCTGTGGTTAGATAAAAATTAAAGGGAAGAAATGCCATTCACATGCTCAGCTTTGAGGGTCCTTCAAATTTGATGTGCTGCCAAGGGGCTTGTTAAGAATTTGTGTGTTATTTTTCAGACATACTCTAGGAATATATGGTAACGTTCCCTTAAGAACCATTACAGTGTGAGCTGTGAATGCATATTAATAGCATGATGTAATATGAATTCATTTCATCCTTTTTACATGCAGGTTTGGCTATAAGTCTTGAAGTACATTCATACTTGATAGCAATGGCATAGGATGCAAATGTGAATTTATTTGTCATAGCACCAGATCCTCAGATAAAAACAATAGTTGAATTGTTTAATTATCCCCCTTAGATCTTTTCAAATCCTTACAGAATAGCCAGCCTATCCCCCTGAAGTTCTTGTTCCCATGGCTTTACATTTGGATCTTATTTTATTAGTTTGCACCAGATCACCCAGTAATCCTTGACAACTGCCATCAGTGATCTTTTCTTTTCATTATCAACTTCTTCCTTAATAACTGAGTCTTCTTCAAACATTGTTCTAAATTGCTGATAAAAATGCAAACTAGAGCATGCCCAGGAAGCTATCCCAGCAGAATACCTATTCTGTGATCATTCCCCATTTAAATTCACATTTTGAAATGTCAGTTAACCAGTTTTCAATTCCTTTAATGTGTGATGTGTCAATTTTGCATTATCACGGTTTCTTAACTCAAATGTCATGAATACCATGCCAAATGTCATATAGAATCAAAGAATAACAACAGTGGGGTGGTTTGCTTGTAGTCACAACTTGAAAAAAAAAGCCAGCAAATGTGTTTGACAGTATCTGTGTTCCATATTGCACTTAGATTGGCATTTACCATATTTCTCCTCTTTAATTAGTTAGTAATTGAGTCCCCTGTCAGCCATTCCATTACTTTGCTCCAGATCAATTTCAGACTGACAGGACTGTAATTATCTAGGTCATTAAGTTTATCCTTCTTAAATATTAACGCAACATAAGTTTTATTCCAGCTTTCTGGAACTTTCCCAATTGTTCCAAGTCTTATCAAAAAGCAGAAATAACAACAGATTCCTCTGTCAACTCTTAAACAACTCTTGGATACAAGTTACCTGAAGTTTCCTCTGCAAATATTTCTTACATCAGTAACTCCTATTTAATGTTTTTCTTTGGGTTTTTTTTTGTGGGTTGTTGGTTTTGGTTTTTTGTTGGTTTGTTGTTGTTGTTTCTTGGTAGTTAACCTCATAGAGCATCACCAATAATCTGCATTTTCTTAAATACTGAAGACAAATACTTATTGAACACTCCTTTCATGTCTTCATTACTCTTAACAAATTTTCCACTTCAATCTGATAGAGAACTGGTACCATTGTCAGGATTCCTAATGTATTTGAAAAATAGTCTTTATTCTCTGACAATAATTTTTCCTTACAAGTTGGCTACATTTATTGGAGGAATTACTTATGTAATTCCTTACTTCTACTTTAAATGCAGTGTTATCAACTGTCTTCATTTCATTGATTTACAACTATATAGAGGTTTTCATTAACCCTTTGAGCTAGATATTTAAACACATACAGCCTTCTTTCCTATTTTTTCATCTATTAAATAAAATATTTGTGTTTTCCAATTATTGATCAATTCTCCTTTACTGTAAGTTTCAGTTTGGTAAAAAGACTGCACAATCCATATTATTGTTTTGGATTCATTCTCATTATGCTCATAAAGAACAATCAAGCTGTGATAGCCACTAACATTTAGTTCTCCTATCAAATCCTCTCATCTCTTTTCATTATTTATGAGATGAGATCTCACATAAAATTCTCACTTTTGGAGAGTTTCTCTTTTTGGTTTAAGAAATGTTCACATAGAATGGTAAAAAAAAAAAATCTCCTTGGTTTTAGTACCAGCATCATGAAACTTCAGGCATATGACAGGCAAACTGAAATCTCAGATGATAGTGAATCTTTTTTGCTCCTACACATCACAGAAGGTGAAAAGACATCCAGGCATACTGCTGTCTTCTATGATTTGGTGATTTGCAGACAGCAAATCCTATCTAGTGTATTTTCTGTTAGAGTATTGATCCATTGCATTCAAGATCATTTGCTTCTTGAGCTGCCATGGTCCTGAAAACAGACTATGTCTTTTTTTACTGTGGACTTCCACTCTTCCCCTTCTGTCTACTTGATTTTTCCAAAATAGGTTATAACCATTGATGCCAGTGTTCAAGTTATGCAGTTCTTACCATTGAGTGTCAGCAATACTAGCTACACTGAATTTATAAACAGGTAATTCTGATTCCTTTCTCTTTTTTTTTTACCTGACCTCTTTAGTATTGGTTTATAGAGAATCTATTACTTTTACATCCTTGATTAATTTTGGTTTTGCCATCTTGATTTCCTGCTGAATAAGGACTCGTTTGGGTTTTTGGTTGGTTGGATTTTTTCATCAATTCCCCTTTTAGCACTCATTTTTAGCCTTTTCCCTAGAAAGCCGTGTGCCTTTCTACTGAAGAGACCACCCAAACCATAGCATCTTTTCAGCTGCATCAAAAGACAGATGCTTCATGTTCAGAGTGAGTTTTTTTCCTGTCTTTCTTCATTTGCCAGCCAAGGGTAAAATCCTAGAGCATCATGCAGACATTCTTCTCCCCAGCAACGTTCAGGGTTCCCTGAACCTGTCTAAGATTTGTAAGACAACTGCTATGAAGTAGTCACTGATTTTTAATGTGTAATCACTGATGATCCTTGCTCTCTGACACTGGACACCTGTTCAGCCTCAAAGATATACCCTGAGTCCAGGCTGTGCAGGAACACTGTACTCTTACTTGCTTTTCCTTTGCAAAACAGTATTTCCAATCATATTTGTATCACCACCCTTTTCCCCAGGTTGGTTTGGCTACATATGATCCCTAACTGTCCTTTTTCAAAAAACACTTCTGCCTCTGAGGGATTTTGAAATTTGGGTGGGGGTGAATCAGAGATGGGGGAAAGCCATCTGTTTCCAAATGGAAATGTAGGCTCATCTAACACATCTTCTTGGGCCTTTCATTTTATTGCTGTACAGAGAAACCAGAGCTCTGTGGGCAGCCTGTGACTGGACTAGCAGCTCCTATCTCTCCTCTGGATTGGTAGAATTTGGGAACTAGAGAATCCAGGTTCTGAGACAGTATGTAAAGTGAGCAGAGGAACTGTCAAAAATGAAACAGATTAAGAACTGATTTGTTTTGTCAGAAGATTGATCAAAATCTGCATCTTTCTATGGGAGAATTAAATGCCAATCAACTACCATTTTTCACTGGAAAAAGCAAAATATTCTGCCAGAGAATTTCTGATTAACTCTTCTCCTGTCCAGAGGAGAGCTATCTCAATGAATTGTCTTTTACAAGTGAGGTCTGTTCTCATCTTGACACAGGAATCATAGAATCATAGATAAGGTACTGGTTACGACACATGTGGGGAGACTTGCACAGCTTTTTAATTATAACAAAAGCACTTATCACAAATGTCTTGTAAACTGAGTGTCAACAGAGTTTGGATTGCAGCTGCCTGGCCATGGGGTTTGATGACTTACCTGTTTAATAGATAAGATGAAACATTATCCTGCATTCTGTTACCAATTTCCCTTCAACCTATTCTTATGGTGTCTGTAGTTTATCAAGCACTACTGCTCAGGCCTTAAAGTAAGGCTAATCAAGTCCATTTGGTCTCACATTGCCTTTTTTTGTCAGCACTTTGGAAAAGATGTTCAGTTCATTGTTCTGATGGACTACGAGTTGCATTACTTCATCATCTTAGTGATTTGGTTGATGAAAGACTTGATGTATGGTGACATCACCTAGCAAAAAGTCTGATTTCTTTCTTGTCCTATCTATTAGTTCTGCAGAACTAGAGAGCTATGAAAATGCATCCCCTGAAGTTACTGTATAAAAACTGAAACTTCTACAGCACCTAACTCTGAAGGATATGTCCCCATGATACAGTACAACCATTTGTTGCAGTTTTGCAAGAGAAAAACATGAAAAAAATTGATGAGCATAGCCTCACAGCTCTTCTTAAATACCTACTTTCTGTGGCCTGTGCTGTGAACACCAAATTGAGTTACTCGGAACTGTGAATTGCTTTTGGTATTGTGTTGATTAATTCACACAGTCACATATACACACACAAAATAACATGGTAAAAATCTCATACACTAGAACATCATAGATCAAGTCACTGCCATACTTTTTTCTGTAAGTGTTGTTGAAGGAAGGGGAGACTGCAGTTTATACCTGCACAACAAGCTGAAAGCTGTATAATACAGTAAGCAACCTGAGATTATCAAGTGATTGTGGGGGAATTACTATGAACACTACAATGATTTTAATTTTTGTTATTTCTTCATGCTATCTTGAAAAAAATCAGTGCTTTTCATAAGTACCTCAAAGATTTTTTTTTAAAAAAGTATGAAGCAGACTGACAAAGGGTTTCTGAAAACAGTTTCAATTACATGAGAGGAAGCAGTGGGAACTTAAGAAAGGCAGAGAAAAGACGTGAATATTTAAGCTAAGGGCACTGAGCCATAACATCCCAGTGTTTTATCTGTTGTACTTCTCATTGGCATCAATGGGAGGACCTACTTAAAGCTTAGTACAAGACTTGAGGTTTTCCCTTTTTATCTGCAAATGGCTATAAAGCACAGAAAAAAGGAGGCCAGTCTTTTTCTGGTGCTGAAGCCTTTGTTTTATCTTTCACAATACTTTAAAAGGCAACCAGCCTTAGTGATGGCTCGTTCTGGTGTCAGAATGTACTTTTTTCAGAAAAAGGAGGGCCAGGGAGTCAAACTGCATTGTTTTTCAAGGGCAGCTTTGCAATCCTTGGGAGTTTTAAAATGTGGAGTGTACTGTATTAATTTCAGTGCATCAGTAGTGAATGGGATAATTTAATAGCACCTTCTGCTCTCAAGTATTTCTTTCCTTGAATAGGTTATTAGACAGCAAGGGCTGAGAATACAAACCTTGAATCATGAAAGCATGTGTACATGCTGAAGAGGTATTACAATGAATTATAAGCACTGGTAATAGTTTAGGCTCCAAAGGGTGATGACCTTTGCTTTTAAAAACATGCTTTGAATGTTATCATTCTACAGCACCATCTTCTCAACTCTTTATCTCCTAAATGCTTTTGGACACACAGACCATGGGATTAATTATATACTGCAAGTAACAATTCATGAATATTTAACACACTCATTTATACTTAATGAATAAATTTGCATTTTGACAGTGTTATTTAATGTGGTTTAAGGAAATACTGCTCATTACCTTTCAATGTTGTAGATTAGGAGAATGTAATTGGAATGATAAGGTAGGAGACCGCATGATTTCATGCGATTGTTCACATGGTTTGTTTCCACAGGCTTTTGATCAGAACAGCTTTGTTTGTTTTGTTTGAGGGAAGTTTCTGCCTGTCCCAGTTACTTTGTCCTGATCTGTGGGCAAAGCTCAAAGCAGGAAGGCACATTCCCGCCAAAAGGCTGAGGGACGGGGCAGCATCCTCAGCCTTGCCCTGGCACAGCCAGCTAGCTTTGGGGTGGCACAGAGAGGTGGGCTTCCATTGGAGAAAAGAAGTGTCACTCCTCAAGAAAGGAGAAGGATTGGCTATCCAGCACTGGCCTCTCATTGGAAGAAGCAGCTCTGAAGGGAGAGAGAGGCTGCCCAGTTGAGGGCAGATAAGATGGAGGTTGTGGTGTTTGAGGGTAGTGGTAGCTCTGCCTCAGCTTTGGCAGTTAACATAGACCAGGTGATGCCTAAAACCTACTATAGGTGTGTTTACAGCCCATGGGGCAGCAGAGGTTTTTCTGAAGAGTTCTAGCCAGCCATTTCCACCTTGGAACACGATGTGGAATGGCTACAGGCCAAGGGCTGCCCTATTGCCCTGGGAGAGCTTTCTTGGCCTTGGCACAGCTGTGAATGATGGTGCTGACAACATGGCACTCCTGTGAAGCCTGTTCTACAAACTTGTGTGGCAAAGCACTGCCATCTCTTCTCTCTGCTCAACATGTCCTGGCAGCAGAACCTCGGAGTTTCCAGGTGAGTGTTGTCTAGGCCTGCCAAGGCTCACCATTGCACAATGCTCTGAGCTCTAGAAGTTGTCATATTTAACAAGATTTTGTGGGGGTTTTTTTTTGTGAAGGCCTGGTTCATATGAGAACTCTCTAAAAAGAAAAAAACCCAGAACACAAACAAAATGGAATTCATCTTGCAGAAAAACCTCTGAACTGATTTATGTATATGTCAGCAGGTGGAAAAGAGGAAATTTAAAAAAATAATAATGATTTCATTTTTGGATTTTTAACTTTTATGCCTATTTAATGATTTGCAGAACAGGGAAGCAGTGGGGAGGAGAAGCTGTTTGGGTTTTTTTCTGTCAGTAGTCCTGATATGAAAACTCCATTCCTTCTAAATGTCTATGATTTTTTTTTTTCCCTGTTCTTTTCAATAGGACTAAGTACCAAAACTTTGTACTTTGGTGTCTTTGCTTTGCCTTTTAAGCATTTATTTAAGAAACTCAAATGTTTCCTTAGGGCTAGAGTTACCTTAGAGTAAGACAGTAGATAGTACAAATGCCAAATCTGAAATAATCAGAACTAAAAAAAAAAAAAAAAATTCCCAGGACTTGACAGTCTCAGGTATTTCTATACCTGAACAGCAATGCACACACAAAATATCCCACAGGTTTCCTGTATTTGCTACTAAGGGTTGATTTCATAAAAGTTTTTTAAATTGCTTACAATTTTCTTCTTTAACGAAGTATAGGCATTGTTTCTATTTGTCATTTTGAAGTGCCATATGGTGGCAGATACTAATCCACAATATGTT
Source organism: Galbula dea (assembly GCA_013399015.1). NCBI lineage: Eukaryota > Metazoa > Chordata > Aves > Piciformes > Galbulidae > Galbula > Galbula dea. The sequence continues at coordinate 6,352,259 of VWZX01004666.1, forward strand.
GCCATAGTTCTCTCTGATCACTCTTGAAAACAACATAATTACCCAAATGGAGGCTTGACCTTTCATTCAATTTTAATGGACTGTTTTCTGAGCACATTTCTAATCAAAAAGAAATGCATGAAATGTTATTGTCAAAGATGTCTACATATATCTTGTCTGGGAAGAGAAAAATCTTTAGACCACAATCAGGCTAAACACCCACTGTTCAGCACCCAGAGTAATGATGTGTTGATTCTCACAGGGGAGCTCTGGAAATAACTTTGAAGTTAAGCAAAACAAAGATTTGAAATGTAAAAACTGTGTTGATATCCCTCTCCTCTGAGGAATGATGTATAAGTAAAGCTGGCCTATCTTTGACATGCTCCTTGTCCTGTGGGAGTATTCCCCCACAATATTAGTAGAGGTGGGTGTAATAGACAAAGCTTGAATCTGTATTCCGTAAGGCTTGAAATCTTAGATAATGTTTTGACTGCATCTGCAAGCAAAGAGACCTATGATTTCCAGTCACATTTCAATACTGCCTGGGCCTCAGTGATGTTACATCCATTTACATCTCCATATCAAGGATTATGTTTCAGTCTGTCAGTGACAATGCATTTCTGGTTTTACTATATTGAAAGATTTTAATATTCTAGTGGAATGCATGGGGCAAATCTAGGTGGATTTCCTGCACAAACTCCTTTTTACTTTGTGTAAAATACAAAAGATTTGTCAGGGGCAAAAGAAGGTGTGTGCAGGTACCAAGGTCAGTTGATTCCCAAAGAAGGCATGCAATCATTTTGTTGAGTCTGCAGTTACTGCACATGGGCTATGTCACAGGTTTAGATACACAGTTGCTGCAAAGGACAGCTGCAAAACTCTGGATTCCTCCTGATTGAGAAGAGATTCTTTCAGTGCTTGGGAAGAGAGTTTTTAATCCTATTTACAGGTTTTTGTTCCTGTTTTGGTCACAAAAATGGTGGATAATGTTGATAATATGTAACCCAAAGAAAGTTGAGACGTGTTACCCTTTTGATCTGAAATTTGATAGCCTCTCTTTTTTTTTTTTTTTTTTTTCCCCTCAAAACAGTTTTCTGTCTGGAACACAGAATAGGTCTTGGCTTAGTATATGGCCTTAACTATTTTATTAGTAACAGTAAATCCTAAAATTTCTGAGAACATTAGGATTGAGACCTTAGTATATTTCCCAAGATATTTGTTGCTGAAAACATGTGTTGCTTGCCTCTATTTTGATGTCGTGAAAGCAATAGAAATCTTATCTTCAGAACTTTTCCCACTGGGAAGTCTTGGAATTTGCAAATATGGTGACTGATTATATGCATCACAAAACAAAAATTCATAACTGAACAGCAGCAACTGTCTGAAAATCATCTACTGTTTCAAGCAGTTGAAGGCCCCAGTGTGACAAGTCACAAAGTATTTAAACTCTCCTCCTGTGATCAGTCTACATACTAACTAGATAAAAGATATCGGCTATGAAGACGTGAAAGAATCAGTTCAGTTCCTCCCATGCCACACCCTTGAGTATGCCTAGAGTTATGTTTGTTATGGGCACAACAGACACGTTGGGTATGCTTTTTTTTCCTGACATTAAAGGTTTAAAACTTCTGGAAACAAAAGTATGATTCAGGATAGATTAAGCTTGTCTTCTTACTTTGGTGATTTAAATTTACTTGCATAACTTAACTCAATAATATTTTGCCTAAAAATGCATGTGACCTGGGAGATGGACAAGTAAGGAGTCTATAACTTTTCCTGAATTTTATTCCAAATTTATCTGTTTCCATTGAACAAATTTGCAAAATCTATTCAGATAGTTGAGAAATCCATATAACATGTTTGTTTTGGATTACTGACATCCAAGTTATACAAAATCAGTATATTCATAACTTGTAATGTACAAGGAATAGTTAACATCAAACTCAGTGGCTGCAGGAATGAAGCTGGGGGTAACATTTATTTGAACTCAGAATCGGCCATGTTTTTTCGGGTTATAAAGCAAGGTAACTTTTCTGAGACACAGAAGCACTTTTATTGTATCCTGTGCCAAGAATCTTAAAGCCCCATGGAAATCTTCCTCTCTGGAGCATTCTTTCTTCTGCTACTGTATTTCCCTTTAACAAGATACTGCTCTCGTGCTATTAATCTTAATGACAGTATTAAAATCTCTTAATAAGAAAATGTTTGAATTAATAAGGACATAGCCATTGCTGTCCACATCAGCCTGATTCCATATGCAGAGATTTCTATGGAGAGTTTTATAAATCATTTTGTTAGGCCTGGGCAAGGGTCTTCTGGAAGCTCTATGATTTCAGGGAACAGCACAAATACTGTAGTCAGGCTATATGGAAAGTGAAAACAAAAGTTACTAGGGAGAGGCAGACAGACTTACAGAGTGTCTGTGATCACATAGTCTTTGATTGCCTTGACATGTTAAACAAAAACCCTGGGGAAGGGTCTTCTGGAAGCTCTATGATTTCAGGGAACAGCACAAATACTGTAGTCAAGCTATATGGAAAGATAATACAGTGAAAGTTTTACCAGTAAATTCTGTATATTATCTTAATCTAAAAATGTGGACACCTGAAAGAGCAAGTGCTGATACACTCATTTGTAGTGAACTAACTACACTTGCCTGAGCTTTTGAATGTTATGTAACTGCATTTATTGATCTCTTTTCACTGATATCAATAAAAGCTGAAGGATTTTGTTGCCCCATAAGGCCGTTCATGCCATTGTCTTCCAGATTCATTTGAAGCTGTTGACTTTGATCTAGAACATTAAATAATCTGCTTGAATCCTTAAGAAGCAGCTCTGTCTGATATGGTTGCTGTACTTATTGCCAGTGAAGGGACATAAGCATTGGCTTATTACTAGCTCTGGGAGTAATGAAATCTGGTTAGCAATGGATTTGTCCTTAATAGTCTGAATTTCTCCATTGATTTAGCACTAGATTCCCCTATGTCCCTTAAAAATCCTCATACCTCTGTCCTCTCTATCTTTTTTTTCCACTACACCTATCCCTTTCTTGTGTCCCCAGATGCACTTCCTACTGCAGTAACTTCTGAAGTTACAGTGGCTTCAGAGCTCCTTCCCATATTGTCTATCAATCTCAGCCCTGCCTGGTGGTCAGAAGAAAATGTACTTTGACTGGTTTAAAGTTAACTGTAGACTTCTGGTCCAATTAATAAATGCGTACTGACTGGCCTGTTTGCTACTTCCTCATAGCCTCCGAGCAAACTGAACAATAGAGACAATTTAGACTGCTCCTGCCTTTCCTTCATTCAGAATGCTAGTAGGGGTTCTCTCTTGTTAGCTGACTGCTGAGCTTAATGAAACTCATGTCTATATTTGAGACTTCTGCTTTTCTGTAAAATGAGTTTTAAATTACCCAGTGAAAACAAAAGTTACTAGGGAGAGGCAGACAGACTTGCAGAGAGGCAGACAGACTTACAGAGTGTCTGTGATCACATAGTCTTTGATTGCCTTGACATGTTAGAGTTAAACAAAAATAAGTGGGAAGTCTGGGGCAGTGACTCGTCATTCCCATGGACACCTTTGTTAACTTTCAGGAACAGTTGTGAGGCAGATTGCTTGTCTCTCTTTTGGTCAAAGAGATAGATGGGCTGCAAAGAGGCAGCAAGAGGATTTTGGTGAAACTGTTGGAGGGCTGTATCACATTTTGCTTTAGATGTCTTTCTTGATCCTATCTAATCATAGGGTAAGTGTTAGTATTCAGTTTTTAAGAGGTTGTCTGGATGCCAGGAGAGCAGGAGTTGTCTAGTTTTTGATATATTAGCACTAGAACAAAAATCAGAGGTAAGAATATAAGTGTGCAGGGAGATGTGTGCAATTGAAAACTATGGGAAAAGATCTGGAGAGGTCTGGACTGCTGGCTGATTGGGAGGAAAGAAAAGAGCAGTCTGACCTTTCTGTGCTGCCCTTATAAGAGGTCAAAGAAATGAAACAATAATGGCAGCCTTCAGTCTCAAAAAGGGCAGCAGGAAGAGAAGGGCAGCAGCAGAACTCAGATACTGCTGTATATTCAATTAACATTTGCTGCCCACAATCCCATAATTTTTCAGTGGGTAGGAGCCAGGATAAAAGCCATCCTACTTAGTGTCCATTTCACAAAGTAAAATCTAATTAGTAAAATGTTTAAAAGTTAATGAAGAATACATGATGTCAGAAAATATGTTCTAATGAAGTGCAGTCCTCTCAAACAAGCACTTGTGCTGTCATAAACTCTTATTATGTAAGTAATATCTCAGTGTCGATGCTAATAAAATGCCATAAGTAAAGGGCCAGGAGTGCTGTGCAAAATGTCTAGCCATCTCTTTAGAGGTTCAGCTTTAATGTTAATGAAGACTCCCTGTAGACACTTGCATGAAAGGATCTTATTAATTTCTGGGGTTTGCCTGCCATTCATATCTGTTACTGCAGAATTCTGGGCAACAAACCCCTGAAGATGTTTTATCTAAACATGTCCTATGCAAGCATTGTTTTACTTTTGGACTTCTGCTTTTACATAGGTGCTGTCTAGCTTGCGACAATTCCCAAAAAAATTCCCAGAAATTGTTTTAATGAAAATTGTCTGATGAGCTCCAGATATCACTGGAGTTCCTGAGGGGTCCAGGTGACAGGGCATTTATTTGTAAGTTAAATACTTGACACCTAAATACAGAAGTTGAGATATTACATTCTGGGTGCTGTAATATCTCCAGATGGAAATCTCTGATATGACTAAACATCAATATTACATAATATAATATATTACCCCTACACAGTGAAGTTTTAGCACAATCAGCTCTGGAAGAGTTTCCAGAGAATATTATGCATCTGTGGGAGATGCATCAGAAAGGAAATGAGTATTGAATGTCTTTTGAGCTTGCTTATGAGTTTGCAAAACTTTTAAGTTTTGTTTAATCAAAAATTATCAAGCAAAGAGGCTGATAGAGTTCATTGGTTGCCTTTTAGGGATTTTGAACAGAGAAGATTTTTTTTTTTTAATAAAGAGAAGTTGCTTGAATATTAGAAAAAAATAAATATTTGAATCAGACAAAGGCAAACGTGGCTTTTTTAAAACAAAAAAAGTCCTGGGTGCAATAGCAGGGCAGAGAACAAGGCCAGATTGTGTGTGGGAGTACATCAGCATTGCTCCATTGAAGCCAAACAGAGGATCTGGACCTGAATGTTGAGTCCTACAGGGATCTTGGGTAATTTCTTCCCAAGCCTCTGTTCTGCTGTCTGAAACCTGGTCAATTGCACTGTAATGAAATCTAAATATCATTTAAAATGTGTCCTCCTTTTACAGCAAATATTATTGAAAATTAATTTAAAGCTCTTGTTATGTCAAGTTCTAAATACAAGTAATATCCAACTAGGACACAAGAGAAGTATACTGCAAAGCCTTTTCTTATATAGCTATCAGAAACACTAAAAATCTACAGTAGGACATTCTCTGCTATTTTGATCTATGGGTAATTATACAAAATAGAAGGCTTTTTTAGAGGGAGCTGCAAGAATAATAGTTGAGTGGCTTGAAGAGAAAGGATCAAAAGGTTGCAGTTGGAAAAACAATATGTCTCCTGAAGAAAAAATATGAAAAAGTATCAATCTCCAGCAAAGGAAGTAGATGTGATTGGAAGAAAAGATACAAAAGTGATCCTTACAGAGTGGAAAGTAGAAAAAGCTCTTCTACAAGGTGGCTGAAAGGTAGGGAAAGCATCAGCTACCAGGCTTCTCTAGAGGACATATTCATAGCAAAATGATGAAGAAAAATTAATATACCAGAGACTTTCTATGTAGTTTGTATTCAGACTGAGATAAATATTCACATTCCATAGCCTTTCCAAGATTTTCAAGAGGTTCTGTGAAGAGCTAGCCTGGTGCTCACCTGTATCAGCTAACACTGTTATCTTATTTCATACTCCCTGAACTAGGCTGGGTTTGTAGTTGTTTTTTGTTGTTTGGTTGATTGTTTTTGGTTTTTATTAATTGCCAGCTGTGTTTAGGGTGAAAATCCTGGTGAATGAATCAGGAATGACTCATACTTTAAATACCATTGACTGGATTTGCCATTAGGATAAAATCTTATGGATGATTTTTACTTAAATTTCATACACTTTTACACTAAGTAATGCATCAGAATCATTTGCTCTGAAGTGGAATGAGAATACTAGATTAGGCTGTTTGCATTCCCATCAGTCCTCCACCCCAATGCAAGTTCTTGTACCTTAGCAAGGATTTACACAGCAGTGTTTTGCCATAACCACTAGCAGTGGTGCTGGGCCAGCAGTGAGCAGAGGGTTAGAATGTGTTTTGGTAACTTAAACCAGCACTGAACTACTCCTTATTGCTCTCGGTGGAGTTAAATAGCAGCAGAACTAAGCCATTCAGTGTTGTATTGCTGTAGATACTGCTTCATATTTGAATACCTGACAATTTTTATGGTGTCCTTACGTGCTTAAGTAACAGTAATGTTAGATCTGTGGTATTATATGGAAAGCCATTTTTAAAGTTTTTGGAAATCATTGAGCAAGTTAAAAAGGGTGTCTCAGGCTTTATCTTTAGTTGTTCTTTCTTCAATGCACCTCCAAGCTCCTCTTAGCCTTGCTTCTTACAGAGAACATCATAGGTTGCTATATAAGCTTTTCTGACATAATACATATTTGTGTGTGAATACACTTAGAGAGGGTCCAAGAATACTAGTGTGAATGAGACTACATTTGTATATAGATAGAAATGCTCATCAGAAGAGGGGAAAAAAACCAGCCATTTTACATTATCCTTGGTCTCTGAGACGGGATGAGCACACTAAGAAGAACCATGACAAATGTATTTCTAAACTTTTTTAACTACAGGCAATTCATTCATAATGGCAGGTTCTCATTTGCTGTAAAGTGTATACTTTATTTATTAATCTTGCTATGCTGATTTTCACTGGGAATCTTCCCCATAGTTTTCAGAGTATCATCCTTTGTGTTTCTTGCCCAGCATGCCATCTCACAGGACAGTCAGATATGATGACAATGAATATGGTATAAACAGACAAAGACTGATCTCTGTAGGGGATCATTTTGAAAGAGCCAGATGGCAACAACCACATTTCTTTTTCTCCTGGCTTCAGAAATATGCTTTGTAGTAGGGCTCTGCCTTTTCATTCCAAATGAACTCAAAACAAAAACCCATGAATCTTTTCTAAGTACATTTCAGTTCCTCTAGGAGACATCTGTAGGCCCAATTATACAAAGTCCAAGCATCATTTTGCAGACTTGCCATCCAGGAAATGCAATGACATAACCAGATTGCTTATAATTGTGGAGTTTTAATTGGCTTCCTGAAACATTAAAAAAAAGCCATTGAGAAGCAGAGTTACTGATACTAGGCCCCATGCATACAACTGCTTTACATGAATAAACCTCTGATTAATTCTGAGATCACTTGAAACACATTTTAGTCACCCTAAAAATGTAAACAACATTTCTGTATTCAAATTAACAGCCACATCACTCATTCATTAGTACTTTGTCCTGATGGCATCTTTATATTCCTCCAGCTTCTCTGCCAATTCTTCCATTCTGTCTTGGTGTCACTCTTAAGCTCATACCTCTCCTTGATACATCTTGTGAACAGAAGACAACAGATTCCAGATAAGTAAAGTCAGTTTCTTTTCCCTTACTATGTCTATAACCAAATGAAACTATTTCTGTCTTTAGTGGAGGTAACACTGAACAATCCAGAGCATGTGTACTTTGGGCACTAAGGAACATACATGCATCAACTTAGTCAAGGGATTCATTAGCTGAGATGCAACCAGCCTCTATAAAATTCTGGACGTCTAAACTTCATACCAGACACAGGACCATATGTGTGCCTTTTATGCTTTTGTCTGGTTTTCACTAATTATATTTAAGAATGGCAGTACAATTAGAACCAGATTTTTAAGGATAAGTCTTTTTACTATTTTGTTTACTGTTTTTTACATAATGAAAATTCCTATTTGTGCTGCTGTAGTGCAGCAAGGAGTAACCTCCCCATCCCAGATTCCCACTGAAGCACAGCTTCTGTTCAATACAGAAGGCAGAGGAAATAAAGTCAGTCTCCTTTGACCTGCCATGCCCTGGTGGTTACTTATATTGGCACTAAGGTGGGGCTACACAGCTGGTTTTCAGAACGGAGTTTAAGTGTTACTCTCACCCAGTGTCTGCTGTGGGAGTTGCCTCTTCACCACTCTGTAAAGTATTTTGAAAGCTGTCATCCCATTTAGGATGATTGTTTCTCCCTTCTTGCTGTGAATTCACTTTCCCCCTTAATGAGGAGCTGTGCAAGCAAGCAGAGATGTTCAGTGCAGCAAGATGATGGAGAAATCTGCATTTTGCCAAAAAGGTTTAACACAGGCAAGTTTAATCAGACCATCTCTTTCTGAGGCTCAGACTGAACACAGAAGTACAGGTGTTAGTTATCCTTGAGGCAACTTTGCCAGGTGATTACACCGTCAGCTATCGAATCTTTCAATATGTGATACTGACTTGAATATGGTATGCACTGCAATAAAAAAAAACAAAGGAAAATCCATTTCTTTTTATGTTCAAACAGTTGTCTGAAAGGGGAGGCCAGTGATTAGGGGATTTTTCATGTATTTTTATTTCTGCTTGGGGAAAGGTGAGTGCCATTTTTGCTCCCAGTCCATCTTATACTTGGGGACAGTAAAAAAAAAAGCAAGCAATAAACGTCTGTAAATACAATTTTCTGGAATACAGTGGCAATGGTACTTATTAGTGATAAGTGTACTATTGTTCTTGATATCTCTATGAAGTGGAGGCACAAGCATTTTACTACCTGGTGATCACTCGCTTGAGGGTAACGTTTGGTAGGAATTTATGCTCAGCAGTATTCTGCCCTATTTCCTGATATCTCTGGTAAATCAAACTGGCATCTTCAGCACATTTCCCTTTGTACTTAGAATGGATTGTCATTTCAGAGATGACAAATCCTTTATACAAATTTGAAGAATAACAAACTCTGTGTGGCTTTTATATTCAAATTTGTTTACAGAATGATATTTGCAAATAACTATTTAAGTCACTTTTTTTTATCTGATGATGCAGCCAGTAGTTTGTTCCATGCTTGGAGGTATATTTCTTTCACCATGTTCATTATTCATGATGGTTCCGTAGTTATTCCTGTGCTATGGGAATCTGCTGCATTCATTAAATATCATTTCATAAAATTGATGGACTGTGGCTGGCACAAGTTTATCTATAACATTTTCAAAGAGAATATATCATGTAACCACTTGTAAGATAAGCTTAAGAGTTTTACAAAGTATGCAGATTTATTATGCATTTCCTATTTGCATTGCTCTGTCACCTCTATTACTGGAGGGACCACATGCCTCCAAACCAAACCTAGATGCCTAAAGACTCCTGGGTCTAGCATTTGATTCTACTGTGCTGCTGAACAAGCTGCTGATATTCCTCTCTTGTGTGACCTCATGGATAGGTTTGGAAAACGTTGAAGTTTTCAGTTCTTGTAGTCATTATATTCTAGGTGAATTTCTTCTGCTAGTTCTAGCAAAGGAGACATCTTAATTTCCTGCATCAAATATTTGTGATGAAATTTCACTATTGCACAGTTGTGTCTCCGTGCAGGAGCAGTTTATAGTTTAAAGGTGCATAAACACTATGACATACAATAAAAATACAAACAATTTGGTGATCCCTTGGGTTTCAGTTTTGTTTACATATAAAGCAAAAAATTATTGTTGCTGTGACAGTTGAAGAATACAAATAAGCCAAAGTTTCAAGAAAAAGTCATGTACATTATTATAGCAGTTATTAAAATTGTTGAGGAAACAAAATCCCTCACCCAAAGAGGCCCTTGTGCACCCAAAGCTAGTCTCTGTCTTTACTGTATTTGCTTCTAGAATAAATGTCACATCTTCCTAATGTCTCAAATGTACAGTTTTTTGTAAAAGCTGAATTTCCTTTCATATTCAGCAAGTTAAATTTTCTAATAGCCACCATCTTTTTTTCTTAAAGTGTGACTGCATTCTAATAATTAACTACATAGCAGGGAGATTGTTGTTATATTTTGTAGACAATATAACTGAAAGACGATGCCTTCTGCACCAATCACTGTAAAAGTAAATTGCAGATGGTGGGAAGTGCTGTGATCAGCTGATCACATTAATGTGGTAGTACATTAGCTTAATGTATTGAAGGTCGAGAAGTTTATACCTCCGTGGAACTAAACTAGAAATCTGTAAAATGTAATACAAACCAGCAACAAGTATCGTAACTGATTGCCATCAAGAAATTAATCTGGCCAATGAGAACTACTTCTAGGCAGCAGAGCAGAAAACTACAGGTCAGATCTGTATGCAATTTTACAACCAACTTTTCTCAAAGAATGTTTTGCTTGCCAAATGCTGCTCTTCCTGAGCAGTTGCCTCCTGCAACAGTTAACAGTTGCTTTTACTTGCATATGTTGGTTGAGAAAGTCTATCCATGAGGAAGCAGGAAATAAAGGATTAGAGCAGTTGATTGAACATTGATGGTTGATGTCTTGGTGTTTCTTATGAACTCTAATTCCATCCAGGTTATTTTGTAGGTCAGGCTTGTATTTCCTAGATTAATGTGTGCATAAATTAAGCAGTGGCAGAAGAATGCTATTTAGGTTGGCAGGTGTGGTACTGGAGATTTATAACCACCACAGACAGGAGTGTGGATTTTCAGTCTGTTTGCCTAAAGCCTATTGCTGTTGTGAACCTACTTATTTTCCAAGCCTGGAGGAATTACAGTGTCTAGAAATACGCTCTGGATTCTGTGAACACACAAATTTACTTGACATTTCACAAATGCTGGAATTTGTTAGGCTATTCTTTGTTGGATATGTATTGCTTTTGTTAACCTGTTCACTAACAGACATAAGAACATGTAAAACAAAGAGCAGGACTTGATTTGCTTTGCACTGATCTGTTACTGCACAGGAAGACATGACAGAACCTGAAAGACTGGCAACTTTAGTACATTCACGGATTGGTACTGAGGCAGTAAACCAGACAAAAACATGCTTGGCAAAGCGTTTCTTAATCCTAGGGACATTTTCTTTTGGAGAGCTTAGAAAATCTGAAAACAAGAAATTTCTTTTTGATAGACCTTTCTTCACCTTTGATTCTCGTTCTGCTTCATATCCTTTGTCCAAATAGATACCTCCTGCCTTTTCTTCTTCCAGCTAGTTCTGCTTACTAGTTGCAATAAAATGGCTTTCACTTTTCAGACATCTCCTCAAGTTAACTGTTCAGGTAGATAAACTGCAGCTTTCAGAGCAAACCACTGCAGAATTTCACTTCCTTCCCATGCAGGTTTCTTTCCAGAATCCTTTCAAAGACTTTACTCGTAGGAAACTGTATTTCAGTGAGGCAGAGATGTATATAGTTGGGATCTCACAAGACTCTCAAGTTCGTGGTAGTTTACATGGCTTCTATCTCCTGGCACAGTAATGGATAGTTTAGTCCTAAACAGAGCTCATAATGCAACAAGCCAATGACAAAACATTTGCCTTTAGCTTTCAGTACAGGGCTATCATCTTTCAAAATGGACAAGTCAGAGTGCTGAGCTTAATGTTAGAGAACTTCTGAATGTTTTTTGCAATTAGCAATGCTTCTACTGAATTTCATTATTCTGCTTTAGCGACCCAGCAATTAAAAGAACTTTAATTCTGTCCACTGTAATCTGAAATGTGGTGTGGCTGCCACAAAGCTTACAGGATTTCTTGCTTTATGACAGATGAATTTTACACTATAAATACTGTGCAGTGCTTTCACAGGATTTATAACTGCATCATATGTGTATCCATGTCCAGTTATTATGCTACTGTTAATTTCTGAACTGATCCTGAGCTGAACTGGAAAAGATGAAATTCCATCTCACTGGTCTTGGCTTTTTTTTTGTTCTTTTAGCAGCCAAAGCAACATCATGTGAAAACTAGCAGTTAGAAATGTTTTGGAAGTACAACATAATTATGTAGTCTAGGAGTTTCCAAAACAAGATTTTGGAAGAATATACACCTGGGTTTTTTTCCCTTTGTAAATTGCAAATGTCATGCAATTTGACAGCCTGTGCTAAAGTGGAAGAACACAGATAGTGGATATCAATTTTATAACAAGGTGTTGGCGTTTGTTGGTTTTGTTTGGTTGGGGTTTGTTGTTTGTTTTTTGTTTGTTTGTTTGTTTTTTAATGAGACCATTGGGCAGAATAAAATGGGTGTGACTTTTTTCTTCAATGCAAATGTATCTCTCTGATCTTCCTTATCCTCTTACCTTTGTGTGAGCTTGTTATGAGATGGAGCACTGGCACAGACTGCCCTGGGAAGTCTCCTTCTATGGAGATACTCAGAACCCATCTGGATGCACTTCTGTGTTACCTGGCCTAGGGAATCCGGCTCTGGCAGGGGGGTTGGACTAGATGATCTTTCCAGGTCCCTTCCAACTCCTAACATTCTGTGATTCTGTGATAATAGGAACCATCAGAGTGCTTTGTATTTTTTGAGCCTGCAATATTTGCACATCTGTCATCCAAGAAATCATTTCTCTTTTCTTATAACAGACTTTCTAACGTAGCAAGAGCATTTGTCTTCCTGGCCTGTTAAACTACTTTTTTGGATCTTTTGTTTGTCCAGTAACCAAAAGAACTCAAGTCTGTCACATTTGTTTACAGTAACTCCCCTACAGACTGAAACACATCCTGCCTCAGAACACTCCGTTCATAATCCAGAGTGCAGACGTAACCACCTGCTTCCCTATTTCCTTGCTTGTTGACAATTACATGACTCACGCATGCAAATTAGGGATGAACAATTCTCATGAAATTTGAGTTTACCTGAACTTTCTAAACATTTTTTGATGTTTGCTGATGTACTTCAAGTTTGTGAGTCTTCAAAAAGCATGATTTGTTTGTTCTTTTAAACAACATCATCTCAGTGCTAACAATGAAGATGCCAGTCCTGTATTAAAACATAGATTTCCCAAAGGTAAGCAAGTAGTGCCTTTGTCTTATAATCAATATAGCCTAGTTTAACTCTCAAGAAATGTAACAGTGTATAGAGAGTTTCCTTTTACTGTCTGCAAAAACACAGACAATCATTAAAAATATGTGAGGTAGTTATTCATAAGTATTTCCTCCAAGTAGTCAGAATTCAGGGGCTTTTAAGTTGTTCCAGTTAGCAATTTGATGCCATAGCCTGGTGTCAGGGGATGTTTAACTTCTTATGGTCCAGACCTGAGAGCATCTGTCACACAGTCAGTGGCATTTGTTTCCCACTCAGATGAGTGGTTAATGACAAGAATGCTGTGGATATTCCATTTAGCTCATTTAAAGCATTTCTTTGCTATGCACTGTGGTCTTCACAGATACACCTTTAAATACAATTTTAGCAATGTTGATAGATGTATCTTACACTATAGAGTTTCTGTCTTACAACTTAGAAACACCTACACAAGTGTACATAAAGCAGCTTGGATCCAAAACACCTCATCCCCTCAGTACCACAGCAGGGATTCTTAGCTTGGTGACAGTGCCACTTGATCAATTCTGCTTCCAGATCCAAGTGACTCCATCTATATGGTGATGGTACCAGCCTTGGATTACCACTAATACAGAGACCTGTCCTGTATTTCACTGCACAGAGTTGTCATGCCCCAACATGGTAAGCAGAATTTCTGCAATTTATTTATTTATTTTTCTGAAAAGAGAGTGTTTCTTTCAGAGGAATCTCTTGGGAAAACAAGACAAAGCCTTGGTTAGCAAGCTCTCATCCTCTGCTAAAGTACTTGATTTAAAAGGTTACTGTAGAAAGAAGGCACTTGTAGACAGTCTAACATATAATATAAGCATATTTGAAGTAGCAGATAGAGCTAAATGAGCCAGGAGAACCTACAGCTCATTGTAAGAAGTCTGATGTGGCATGAGAACAAAAGCATCTATCTGAGAAGTCTATATGAATGGCAATTTTTATGATTCAGGAAACCAATTATATCACCACATTCAAAAAGATTCAAAATTAACCAGTCTGGCTTTATCCTCTTGTATCATGTTTTTAATAGCGACTTTCTGTATTATTTGAAAGATAATCATGCTGCAAAAAACACACACTGTAAGAACTTTCAGGAAGTGTAAGAGCAAGGGCTTTCTCACTGAAGGAGAATGAGGACAGGGGCACCCAGATGAATATGTACAACTTGTAAAGAAAAGCACAAACTCCTCTCAGCAATTTCTGAGGAACAAGGAAGTTAACAAGAAAGAAATATAAACAGACTGTCTTACTCATACAGATGATGAATACCAGCAATTAAACCATTTAAAAGATGGCACTGCATGTTAATGCTTCTTCAAAGATAGCCTATATTCTTCTCTAGTCTCATGTGATATGTTTCATCTCTGAGGAGCTGGGAAGTTTGAAGAGAGGTCTTCAAAGAGCTACTCCTTCTGGAATGAATCATTCCTTTCACAGATAGATAACTAATACCATCTAATTGCCATAAACCAAATGATAGCCAAAACTTGGTTATAGCAGCAATACACTTTTCTGTAGCATTGTTTCAAAGCATAGAACCTGAGGATATGTTTATTTATTACTTGGTGAACAAATATGTTCTCAGCAGATGACAACTCAGGATAACATTCTGCTTTAATGGCAGTTTTTCATGGCATTTTTTTCCACTTCATACTCAGCTTCTTGGATTTTCTGCTTGTTACTAGTTTCTGATGCATGCATGAACACTAATTAAACAGGCTATGCTTTTAGAGCTACGTTCTTAGTCATGCTTGGTTTGAATGTGTGAAAACACAACTTTTCTGGCCAGAGACACCTCTGATACAATTCAGTCTAAAGAGAAGTCTAACAATTTAGACACTGGTAGAACAGCCCCTTGCACATTGAAAGATGTTAAGTATAATTTGCATGCTGATGCAATGCACTGCTAGTGTAAGTATGGTCTAAAGCCTCTACAGCAGTGTCTTGGGCAAAGATGAGGGAAACAAGAAGGAAGTATATGTGGGAAAAGAGACCTCATTTACAGTATCATGACATTTTGTCTGGCAGGCATGCTTAAGGAATGATAGTATAAGTGTCAGTAACTTCAGGGTATACTTTAAAGTAAAAAGTGTATCTCTTTTATGGGAATTATTATATTGTATTTTTACACAGCAGCACCTGCAAGTCATCTGGAAAATACAGAGATATATTTGTATTTTTTTAAAAAAAACAAATAAACAGCCTGACTTTCAGAAGTAACAGAGTTCTGATTCTAATTATGTTTAGCTCAGAACTCCGTAGTGGTCTTCTCTGCTTCTGTTTTTGTAATGTACTTTTCCATAGTCTATATGGTCTCCACTTTCTAAGCTTTAAAACCTTTCCTCTGGACTGATATCCCTCCTGCCCTCACAGTGATCTGGGGACTTATTTTCAGGAACTGGCATTTTCTGGGGAAAGTATGCAGGAAATATGTATACTAATGAGTTGTTTCCATACAGTAGCCAAAATATGTAACAAAAATGGATCACAGTCCAAAGTCGATATTTGATACATGTTATGAATAGCTTGATTTCCATTTCATGTTGCTCTTAAACAAAAACCTTTTTAAGTCAGTAGGTCAAATTTCAACATCATCCCTTTTATTCTCAAAATTAATTCCCACACCAGGAAACTGATAGCCATAGCTCAAATATATTTTTTTTTTTTGTACCCATGTTCATGCGCTGATCTTGGGCCTAAATGACCTGTTGAATAATTTAGAGTGAACTGGAACATTTTTATTGCCCCTTTTAGCACTTTTCCAGCTGCAGCCACAGCTGCATAAAGCAGTCAAAACCAGTCCCTGAAGCTGAACCACACACATAGATTGCTAGTCATGTTGTTTAAGCCAAGATTAAATCTATTTTTGTGCATATTCATTTCTGTGATGTAAACAAGCTTTTGGCAAAGCCCTTGCTGAGAATTTTGCTAGTGCATAACGTTTTGATTACTTTAATTCCTGGCCTTATTAAGTCATTCATAAGGCACTCTGTTTTGAGTATTCTAAGACTCTTAATTAGTTGTTCCTATTTATTGTCTTTTAAAAGCAAGTCTTTATTTCTTTCCAGTTGTTCACAGTAAATGGTAAGATATGGGCCTTGAAGCCCTTTCCTTAGTTGCTCTCACTGTCATCCAGATTTAGATCTAACTTAAGTCTTGAGATCTTTCACGGGAACGTATGGCTAAGAGGTTCACTGTGTTTAAATCCCTTATGAAACACTAAAAAGTAGAAAGCTGATGAACACAGATCGAGACATTATGTTTTAGGACCACTGCCATGACTTCATATGGAACATTTAACTTTCCACAATGCTAACAGAGCCACCAGTTAAATCATTGACCTGGACAAAGCTATCTGAATTTCTATCAGATTGTTATTTAAATAGACAAGCAACACATCCTGTATCATTTAGTAATACTTCCATTGACTTTATACCCTTAGTTATGGACTTTGGCTACGTAAAGGAAACTGAAATTTTAAAAATTATATACTGCTTTAATCAAATATTACACTTTCCTGCAAGATAATTCAGGCTTTCATCTATAGTCTTCCTTGTTTCATCTGTGCCACAGTTTACTTCTTTCCATTCACTTATACCCTCACTAGGATGTGTGCAGCTGAAAATTAAGCAAGCCAAATAAATTATATCTGAATCCCAACACAGGAATGTTGTAAGCTGCCTAATGGGTCTGGCACCTAATCTGTCTTGATAGGAGACAACTAACATTTAGCATTTCCATTCATGAAGAGTAGCTGCTTAGGCTGCTTAGAAGTACCTTAAATTTTTGCATGATATTTATTTTTCATTTATGTGTGTTCTTAAACATCTTCCTCTGTTTGTTGGCTGATAAATCCAGCTGTTATAGTCTTAGTATAGACATCATTTATACCTAGAAAAGCATATCTGAAAATACATTACCTTTAAATAGCAGGATCCATCACATCTGAGCTCCCATGTCTGATAGCCAAAAAGCTCCATTTCATTTCAGAAGAAAAATTGCTTCTGTCAAGGTAAACAGAATGCATTATCCTCCTTTAATAACCATTTTTAAGCATGCTTCTGTATTACTTTTTTCACAGCTGTATTGCAATAAGCCTTAGAGTAATTGCCAGTTCTTCTGTCTAATAGGTTCATTATTCTTTTGCCGTAATTGCAGCCATTAAACGTCCAATTGTTAAATTTCCACTCCTACATTTACTTAGTGTTACATTTTATAATGGGGTATGTCATTACAGCACCCCAGTGGCTACAGCTGTTGTTCAAAGTGTTTCTAAATGTCAATGAGATCTATTTGAGATATGTCTATATTCTTGATTTTTCACACATTCTCTCCACTGCAATATGTGTGTCTTTTTTTTTTTTTTTTTTAGGTTTTTCAAAGGTAGCTGCATTTAGGTACCCTTTACTGACAGTTTAAGAACCTGACCTATTCAGGAAGACATAAAGCTCTGACTTTAATATTTCTAAAGCACCATTTTTTCACTTTTATGAAATGATTCATATATAACAAGGTGATGGAGCAAAGATTGAACTAAGGGAAATTAACACTTATGGTTTAATAGCTTTTTGAGAGCACTGATTTATCTTCTGTCATGTTAAATTTGTTGGCTTTTTCTTTGTTGAAAAAGAAGTCTAGCTCCTAATATTAGCTACAGTTGTGGTAATAAAACAATCTAGTTAATACCCTTTGTTTAATTAGTTGACATTTCTAGATAAATTAATAAGTATGCTGATATTTGTATTAGTTTATGTTGCTGTTAAGCATGGAAGAGCCGTTTTGGAAGTTGCTAGTACCAAAACTTGTCAACCCCAATCAATTTCCTGAGAAAGTTGATGCTCCATGCCCAATAACCCTATTTGTGAGGTTATCCAGCCTCTTTTTAAGATATAACTTTATCTCACTTTAAAACTTTCACAGGCTGCATGTCATTTTTATTACTTAGATTTCACATTCTTCTGTAAGGAGTTGATTAATATTGCATTTGAAATGTATGTCACAAAGCTTTTATATATACTATATTTTCATTCTTAACCTCATTATCAAGCTATGCCTTTTTCAGTGATTAACCTAAAATTGCAGCATTTCATATCTTCTACCTCATATATTATAACAAATGTTATATAGCATAGTGACAAAGATATTTTATTTATGTACTTTTAAATAGAAACATTTTTCTTATCCAAAATCCTTCTCATATTGTAGAACATATACTGAAGACAGAAACAGAAAGAAAAAAAGGTCATTAAAAAGGGGAAAAAATTTTTTTTTCTACTTCTAGACTATAGATCAAGTTTACATCATTATCAAGGTAGAAAGTTGTTACTACATTATGACTGCATACATGACATTATCTGCTTGCTATAATCATGTTTTCAGTGCTGAGGAACTGGGTAATTAATTCTTTCAGTGTCTGGCACTAGATTACAGTTCTACTAGATATGCCAAGGTGTTGAAGACGCTATTCAGCTGTTCTGTTCTTTTGAGGAGGAGTTCTTTGTGAGCAAAGTAGACGTAGCAAATTTCTACTGTAAATGTCAGTTTTACAGCTACAGGGCAGGCTTTGTTTTCCAGGATCCCTGGGTTGTAAAAATTCAAAGAGACACAAAAGCAGAGAGGAAAAAAAAAAAACCAACAAACTACCAGCTAGTAAACGTGAAGAAAACAAAATTACATTATTAGTGTTAACATGAGCAAATAGATATCAGAAAATATGTATTTCGTTACTTTTACCAAGTTTTCAGTGCTTTGGAGCATTGAGTAAAAGAAAAATTAAACATATTCTTTATTCACAGTCCTAGACAAAACAGAATTTCACAGTCAGCAGATTATCAGATTGTGAATTTCAAATATTTCAACCAGATGTACAATTCACATATAAACCATAATTAATTCTGCAATCCATATAACTTAGCTAATAAATATAGTTTGTATTTCACACAGGCTAGAAACAATTCCCAATTATGTTTTTCATTACTGTAGTTGCAAGTATCATAATCTTCTCTCTTGCACCCACAAACCGTCATGGCTGCAACAACATTATTGTGCATAAATCATCTGTTCAGTAGTTTGATTCTTTCAGTGATCTTTCAATGTTTCAGCCAATGCTCATCAACATTAACTGAGAAACTTGTATCTATGACTGGCCAGAGAATTATTTAGTTTCAAAACTACAGTAAAGGTCTACAATTGCTTTTTTTGTTCATTTGTTTTTGATTTGGGCTTTTTTTGACAATATGAATCAGTAAACCGAATTGCTAAAATAGGTTTTAACATATTTTTCCCTTAACTCTGGTAGCTGATCAATAGGATCCGATTTAGCTACAGGACCAGCCAAGGCTACAAAGGAAGGTAGGCTGAAAAAGCTACATCATCATAGAAAGACCATGTGTTACCCCACTGGGCTTTATCCTCACCAGTGGTGAGAAACTAAAGACAGTGAAGTGATACATTAGTTTTGAGCACAAAAACATTTCCTACTTTTTTAAATTAAAGAGACAATGATTTAAGAAGGTTTATACAAAGTCTTTGAGTTATATTTACCATGTAAATTTTCTGTAAGTTGGATTGGCATCTTCCAGTGGAGATTTCTGGGAAAGGCTGATTAAATCACAACTGCACCTGAAGGCTCATTAGCAAGTCCAGTGGACAAGGAATTCAGCTATGACTCTGGCTGTCTGGAGAGGTTTCTAGAAATAATAGCTACCTCATCAGGGTGTGTCTGGGAACTCTGACTGCAATGCCTTTGTTCTAGTTGGTGAGAGGTTGGTGACTTTAGCCCATGAGATTGTTTTAAGTTACATTAATGACTAAAGCCAGCTAAGGAAAAAGAGACATTTTTTTCTCTCTCTGAGGATAAAGTTTCATAAAATGGATATCGATTAAATAAGATGGTACAGAAAGCCTTCATTGTTGTGTTCATTAATAGTGTAATATTAGCTGCAGTCATCTGATCAATTTGTTTGGATTTTTTACAAGTGGAATCCATTCTGGAAAACTAACCCTTCTGAATATTAGCTTTTCTTTTACTGTTTTTCACTGTCAGACATCCTCACAAGTGACAGGGAATAGAATTGAAATTAAAATCTGGAGCAAAACAGAAAAACAAACAAGATAAGAATATGGTTCCCAATAAAGAAAGCTGGGTGCAGCTTTCCTTCCTCCAAATATCCACCCCAGAAAGGTGCCTCCTTTTTGCTGAAAGCCCAGAAAGCTGCCTAGCTGTTAAAAGTTCAACTCTTGTTGACACTGATGGTTGCCTACAGCCATGTTTAAGACTTAAGGGCCAAAGAATCTGGAAAAGTCTGTTCTTTAGTGTGCTGCTGGGGAGTGGGAGAGGAGCACGTGTACACATATATACTATGTTAGTTGAATGGTAAAGTTGTATGACAAGCAGCAGTTGTTCATACAACTGAATTATGTATCAGGATTTAATAAGACCTTTCTATTTTTCTGTTCTGCATGAACACCATCATCTACATTCCAGCCATAAAATCATTAGTAATGGAGACAGAAAAGACCGAAAAAATACACTTTAACTTTCAGTTACTGAGTTGTGGCCCTTGTACACATATTCATTGCAAATGAAGCCAATCCTTGTTTCTTCTAGACTGTTCATTGAAAAAATCTCCTTTGGCTTGGGTGTTGAACAACTTTGATACTATATTATCGGTGTAGACTCTGTAACTCACAGTGGGTCTGCTCTTGTTTGTATTGGTCATCCCAAAGTCATTATTACAGTGACTTTTTCTGACTGTGTGTTTTCACTCCTCCTATTGTATCCTTTTCCTTTCTCCCAAATGTACACCAACGTATCAGCTTGAGCTTGAAATAATAACATTTCAGATAGTTTATGACACAGCCTTAACCTTCTTTAATAGCATTTTTATGTATTCAATATTCTACTGCTCTAGTTGGCTTGCAAGTCTTCCATAAGCATTGGTCACTGAATGAAATAGTCATATTTATTGCTATGTGTCATCTAAAAGCAATCACTCAAAACAAGAATTATAAGATCTTCTACAGATGAAAATGTTTTTGTGATGGAAGTTGGCAAGGCCAATCTGTTATCATGAGGCACAGAGAAGAAAGGCCAGTGTTCTTGACTGTTTAGTGAATACACTTATTTTCTTTTTGCAGTTTTCATTATGGTAAATTGTTTGACCTAGCAGAGAGACATCTTCTCAAGGCTGGGATCATATTGTTTTCCTACGGTAATTCCATTACAGTCAACAATGGATATAAATGGAAAAATGAGGCAGAAAGGTACAACATTATAAGATGGTATGTTTTCAGATCAGTAATCAGTGTCTGTTTAAAATAAAATGGAAATATGTGAAATGAGATGTTTTTACTCAATTTTATTAAGCTGAAGTGAAGTTTTACTACTAGTGTTATGATCAAATGAAGGAAAATAGGAGTAGTGAGAGCCAAGCAAGCAGCTAAAAATCTGTTCTATTAAACTAACCATTCTTGATATTCTGTGAAGTCAGAGATGTGATTTTTTTTTTTTTTTTCATCCAAAGCTAAAAAGTTCAGAGACAATATTAGTTAAATAAGAAAAGCAAAATGTAAGTTCTATATATTGTGTGTCTCCATTGCAGGAGACACATATGTATGATTTTCTTTAGGACAGCGTAAAGCAAAAAAAAAAAAAACCAAACATGCAATTTTTCTAAATTTTAGAGAACACATAGCAAAATAATAGCAAAAATAACAAAAATTGCTTGCAGGATAGTAACTTCTACAAACAGAAGCACTGCTTTTTCCATTACCCTACCAAATCACTATGACTGTATTTAACTGACTGTACATAATCTTACTTTCTATTTAAAACGGATTTGTTTCTTTTTTATTACATTTTTAAGGTCATTAAAATATCATGCTTATGGTCATTTTTTTCTTGAATTTTTATAAGTTGGTCAATACTATTTTACAGTATAAACCAGTATGTGAAGGAATATCGGTTCTTCATTTGTACTTCTGCAGCCCAGTACTCATGTAGTTATACTGAGCCAAACAGAACAGTAGTAAAGGAGGAAAACAGACACAGATTACAAACTTTTAAAAATGTGAGCTGCTTGGTCATGTATGTAGTTCCAGAGAAACTAAATTGAATTATTATGCAGATACGACGACATGTGTACATGCTATTGTTCCAGTTAATAAATAGCCTTACTCCTCTATCATTTTCACAAACTATAGAAGAAAGGTGCTTATATAGATAGACATGTCTTCTAAAAATATAAATAAGATTTTCTACAAGTTGAGAAAAATAACACTATTTAATCTGGCTTACTGTGAATCAAACTGCAAATACACTGTTTCCCTTTCTGAATTTCTGAACTGTTTTAATTGCATTATGACTTTATCTTCATATGGATGTTGATGTGCATTGAAACTGTGGTTATTAGTCATCTGAATATGTACTGTCCTGGGTTTTGGTGGGGCCTGACTGTAATTTACATGAAGGCTTGGACACCTGTTAAGCAGTGAGAAGTCTTTTTAAAGATCTGTTAGCCCCATAACATAGTCAAAACCATGTATAGTTACCTTAGTGCAAACTAGAATCAGACCCAGTATTTCATATACCTTTATTTTGGATCCTGGAATTACAAGTGTAGATGCACATGCACGTTATAAGACAGTGGACAATCTATAAACTTGTATTTTACATGCCACTGATCTCTAGAAGGAATCCCTATGTAAATACACACATACATATAAGACTGAACTTTTGGCAAACTTAAGCTTTCAGAATTAGCATAGGTGCACAAGTGTTATGAAAATCCTTGGCAGTTTTGCCAACTCATTTTTGCAATAATCCTCAAGCATGTGACTCAAACACTCACAAACAGCCTGGATATAATGCTTTGCCTCACGTGGCCTTTTTGTCACCAGTGGTTTGGTTTCTTGAGAGATGCTTAGGGAAGTTGGACTACTCTAGAAGTGAACCTAGTCTTTAGTCTTGGTTTCATTTGATGTGCAAGGCAAGAGAGATGGTAGAAAGAGATCTGCCTTGCCATGTCAGTTTCAGAGGTAATGGTAGTTCAGCCTACTACAGGTCAGCCCAGAGAAACTGAAGGAAATACTGCTGTGCCCTTTTTATCAAGTCTCTGAATTGTTTTGTTTTTCACTAGTCCTGCAGTCAGAGGTGGCTGAACATAGAGCGGAAACTACTGCCTTGAAATAGTGAAGACTTAGTAAAATATGGTGGTTCTATACAGTTACTGCTTGTCAAGATACTTCTTTGAAATACAAAAAGAATATATTTTATATATGCTTTTTAGAGCAAGGTGAAGGCAGGTTTAGATTGAGACTGACAAATTCTACCATTCCACAATCTGTTTCTTAAAAAGTTATTTCAGGCTGACTTATGAGTTACAAATCAGCTCAATGTTTTTTATTCTCTGTTTCATTTTTTAGATATATTGATAGTGAAGAGTCATAGGAAAAAGAACTCATATGTAACTTGTTACTGGAATTTTTATAATACATTCAGCAATGATTTGCCATAGCATTAGATAAAAAGATGTTTATGGAAAAGATTTGCAAGGTTTCTGAGTGGAAGCTCAATCTGAATAGACAGTAAAGAGTCTCTTGCCATGTTTATCCCAGACTTTCAGGAAGTCTGCATGGTTTTGAAAAACATGGTTTTGAAAAAATACTTTTAAAAAAAAGGTCGTAGGGTTTTTTACCCATTTTTAGAAGAGTCTGCCTTTAGCAGGCTGGCATCTGAGGTTTATTAAAGAAACCCTTTTAAGCTACAAGAAGAAAATACCAGTCCATGTTTTCACTTTGGTTTCTTTAACTCTGTTGACTTCAGTGCAGTTGACCAATATAAAGATGCTTGTCCTGAAAACATACATACTCGTGATCTCATATAAGATCAGAATGTCTGAAGTCCAAATGTTGTCTGTATGATTCCTACAGTTGTTTCCTACATTTTCTTGCTTTAAGTTTGATGTAAGCAGATAACAAACTTCAGGCATTGAAAGGGAGCTCTTGAGTCAAAAATGTTGCTCACTTACCTGTTTAAACTCTCTATGAAGTACACTGCTTAACTGAAGTAATACTGAGAACAGAATCATGCTTACCAGGGTGGTTTTTCAGTGTTTATTAGACTGTGAAGGCTACGAATATCCTTTTCCCAAATGTTAATGAGGATTCCTTGCCATGTGCAACAGGCATAATCCAAATGAGTGTGCTGTCTGCTAATTTGTAATTATACATTCCCATTGGAAAACAGTCAGGAGAGTGAACATTCAGCCTAGTCTAAAAGCAATCAGTTATCAACAACATTTATTATGTATTTTAGAAGAAAAAACAATATCAACTAGAGTAATTAAGTGTGGTTCTTTCGTATCTTACAACTTGTCCTTTTATGGAAATGTATTAATTTTAAAATACAAAAGACACTGAAATTCTGACAATCCTGAATCTTAAACTCTCCAAAATTTGATTCGATCTTATCTTCTTTTTAGGCTTCAAGAACAATATTATAGAAGCTGGTTTAAAATATTTTTTATATTCATGTTTGAGAGGTTTTTATTATCAGCTCAAATTCTTCCAGAATGCATAGAAACTATTTTCACAATAATTTTGAGTGTATTGATAATTGTGACAGCAAACACTTGTGATTATACAGCAATGGATGACAAAAGAATAGTCTCTACTTTCTATTACAGTTACCATTGAGAACAGTTGAACTGTCATAGCTTTAAGCAACAAGTGTCACATCAACACTACTGAGACTCCAATTAGCCAACTTTGAACACAGTCTATTTGTCAGATTTTAGGTAGCTAGCATGGCTATTAGCTGGAAGCAGGAGACACTTCTTTACAGGGAAAGCTATTACTAGTAGAGCACATGGAAATATTCTATTGTTCTTGACAAGCCATAGCTTTTGTTTCATCAGGAAGTATGGCAGAAAACTCGGCCAGGCTTCCTGCCTAACAATTGTAGCACAGCTTTCTTTCATCTGATTTTGATACCTTCATCAGAGACAGGTAGCAGTCTCTGGATTTTGACATTGCCAATTTAATATAACTCCATGAAATCTCTCAAACAGATTAAAAGACTGTGATAAGTTACACCTTTTAAATTTTTCCTGTGCATTGTGTGACTACCCCAGGGCACAATATGAATATTAATAGCAATACATAAGGTAATGCAGATCTGTCTGCAAAACCACATGATTTCCATTCTTTATCTCTGTTTTGTTTCCACTTGTTTTTTTCTATCAACAGTGGTTGTTGAAGTACAGAAACAGACATGTACCTATTTTTTCTCTTTGTTTAGGTTGTTCAGGAAAACGTCCAACAATAAGTTGTGTGAGCTTCTACAGATCTACAATTGAAGCTGGTGATTTAAAAAATAATTCACAGTATAGTTTTTTTAAAAAATCAATAAATATGTATGGACTGCAGCTCAGCCAAGTAACATAGACATTTTCATAGTCTGATTTCATTTCGAAACCAGATTCAGACTGTATTTTTGAAACAGCACGTTGTGTAGAAACAGTGGAAATACTGGGAAGTGATTCCTTTCCTCAAAAGAAAACGATTAATGTGCATTAATTAAAAGGGTAGTACTTCTCTCTTGTTTAACCATTTATATACATTCTCTGAGCCTTCCTTTAAGTCCTGCACTGGTTACTTAAGTCTTTGCTTCTTTTACAAAAGGCCAGATCTTGAAGGCAAGGAGTACTTGCGTATGTTTTACTCTCAGTAAGAGTGGCCCAACAGGTTGCACCCAGGCTAAAATGACAGTGATACCAAATATTTCATACTCATATAGAGCCCATTCTTTGTCTTCTGAAAATCACTGTGGCAGAAACTGGGGTCTGTTGTGTTCTATCAGCTGTGGCCAATCTCTGTACTTAACACCTCAGACTGCTTTGCTAGGGATCATTCTCTTCCAGGGAAAGTAGCATTTGCAGCTTTTTGCCTAAAATGAGTGGAATAATTCACAGGTTAAATGTAGAATTCAGTATATAGAAATTCCAGCAGGTTTTAGTTCCACTGGTGCAGGATGCTTGCTAACAGTATAAATTGTAGATCCAGATGAAAAAGATACTTTGAAAATAGGAAATTTCCTAAAGAAGGACAGAGGTCAGAGAAATTCATGGTCAAGTCTAAAAAGCGGGATCATTACTATGAATGCAGCGTGGGAGTCATCTAAGAGAGGGACCTTGACCTTTCTATGATTCCCAGTAATCTAACTGAATCTAATCTGATCTGTTCATGCATGTTCTGCTACTGCTCGCAAAGAGGGTTTAATTAATTCCTTGTAGACACATGTCTTGGCCATGAAGTTAAGATGCTTCTCCTAATATTCTGGTTATGTTTACTTTTCTGCCTTCATTTTGTAACTCATTATTATTATGATCCATTGCATTACTCTGAAAATTTTCACATCTTCCTCCTCAAATATTTGGAGATGTTACAATATTCCCTATACTCATTCCATAACAATTTTAATTTAGTTATTTTAAACCTTCTTCAAAAAGCATCCTCTCTAATTTACATATAATCTCTCAGGATTTTCCTTTGAATTATGTTTAGTTCACCAACACCTTTCCAGTATTAGAATGCCAAAAGCCATATACAGAATTCTGTGTGCAGTCTCATCAAAGCCATAGGGAAGAAGATGATCACCTCATTGGGCTGTGATACAATATTTCCACAACCCAGAGTCAGTTGCTGTTTTGCCTGCTTCAGTTCTTCACTGTAAGCTCTAATTTGCCATGCTTGGACTGGACTTTCCATTATGTCCTTTCTACAGAACTCCTTTCTACAGAACTGCAGTGCTTCAAAGCATAACAAACCACAACTTTGATTTTTGAAGGAAAAATTTAATTACATTTTTTACTCTTATTTCTAACATTTAAGAGGTTTTTGTATGATTTCTCTGTCCTTGATTGGGATATAAAAATGCCCAATTTATTATGAAATGATATGCTGATACAGGAAATATGACGTATTTTCTACTACCCTTAAATTGTCACTGTTATAAATAAGGCATGCTAGCCCCCTATTCATAGCAATTTTTCTTGAATCTTGTTGCTAAGTCAATGATTATATCCAAGAAAATTTCAATACATTTTAAATGAGATTTTGTGGGTGGTGTTTTGCTAAATCTGTTGATATATCAAACTTTGAAGACGTAAGTGGAATCCCACAAGGATCTTTCCTATATCTGTTTGTATAAGCATTTCACTATTGATTGAGACTGTGAAACAGAGGGTAAAAAACAAACAAACAAACAAAACATAGATGAGACCAAAGGGTTGGGAGGGCCTGCAAGGGGAAGATTAGACCTGAAAATAATGTTGATAAATTTGAAAAACGTTCTGAAATCAGCAAAGTGACACCTCATACAGTCAGATCTCTAGATGGAAACACCAACATGCTGTGAAGTGATTAGCTATGCAAACTTACTGCAGATAATTATCTGGCCATAAACTGAATAGCAGTCACTGCACAAAAGTGACGCTGGATGAAAAAAGTAAATGCCATTCTGAAGTGTGGAACAAGAGTGTGATCTAATTATGTCATGATTTTAGTACTTCTGTGGCTTTCCAGCACCACTGAACTCCATTTGCAACAGGACACTTAAAACTGTGGACAACTCCGAGAAAGCTGAGAGAAACCCAGAAAAGAACAATACAAGGTTTAGAAATGAAAGATAGAACTGGTTGCTAAAGAAGGCAGCTGAATTTAATAATCACCTGTGATAAAAGTTATAGGAAGAGGACAGTGATTAGGGGCTTTTATTTCCCTGTGTCTACTTAAAATAAAAAGGAAGAAATGGGCCTGTTTGAAACATGAAGCATGTTCTGGTGTCAGGAAAACCTTTCGATTTATGGGACAAAATGTTGGGAGCAGGCTACCTCTGGAAGTTTCGCAAGCTTTTCCAAGAGGATTTTGGCAAGAGGAAAACAGAGTAACTATTTCTGATTCTGTCTTAGAGCAAGGAGAACACCTCCTTGTCTAGTTCTATATCTTTGTATTTCTCTGTGCACAGTGCTGTTTCCACCTCCCAGAATTAAAGCAATGCATACTGTAAGAGAGGGCTGACTTGATACAAACTCCTTATTTATGCCCCAGCCAGACTCAAGACCCTTCTCAAAAATGTTAGTGTAGCTTATTGTAGAAATAGAGTGAAGTCAAACTTCACTGATAACAACAGTTCATGGAAACATGTAGGTTTCTGTGAATTTTCCTTGAAGTGAAGGTAGAGATCTGGTGAAATAATGCCTGCCCTCAGGTGATTCTGTGCTAGGGAAGGGTGATCTGGGCTCCTGAGCCAGCCATACAGAGATAACAGTTTTCTTTGCTACTTAACTTTCCATACCACCTTTTGTCGTTTCTCTTTTTCACAGACCAAGCTTAAAACAAAACAAAAAACCTCACAGTGCAGGCAGCCCAGTCATTTCTGAATTATTACTGAGGTGATCCTCCTGTTCATTTATTACCTGGTCTAATTTCTCATTAGAGTATTTTTTCTTCTTGATGTCTTCAAATAATCTTTTGTTCACTGTTTCTTCTTAGAATAAATTTACCTCAGTGCACATTCAGTTGCTCTTATCTTTGTCCAGCTCTGCTCATTTATACATAATTCCATTTCCAAAACATTCTCACTGCTCACCATTATTTTAGTAGACTTTTGGGAAGCTTTACTATCTGCCTGGCATTTTCCTTTCTTTATCAGCAGGACTATATTGTATTCTGATACCTTTCAGGAGTCTGAGGGCTTCTTGCATTTTTGTGTCAGAAAGCACCCTTGAACTTCAATATCTTCTGCTTTGCAAATCCATTCTTTAGCACGCACTGAAGGACTAATGGGCACTACCAGGGAGCATCTCCATTATTTACAATCAGTTCATAGTATGAAAAAATGTAGTAATGAAAGTCAGAGTTATGATGAACAGTCTTTGTCTAAAACCTTTACTTTTGTGACTCATGAAATGGTCTTTTGTATAATTTAATTTTCAGATTTAGACTTAAAGTCCATGAGACCAGTTTAATTGTTTTTGCCAACTTGCAAACACAAAGCAGCTATATCTAGGCCTATATAGCCTTCTATATATACTTGGGCATTATAACCAAGCCCCAGAAAATATTGCCTGTATATAGAGAAGGTCAGGAGAGACATATTATAAAACCACACTGCAGCTCATTTTAGCATTCACTATTTTGTTAACATGGGTAATAGGATTCAAGTTAAAGCAATACAAAGAAATAGTCCTCAGCCAGTTACCAAACAGGTAAACTGTGAACCCCTCTATGCATTTCTCACACAGTTTCTCAAATGAACAGAAATCAGAAAATCAAATGGAGAACCAAGGCTGGTCATTAATTTGCACTAGTCATCCAGAAGTGTTCGTGTATATAGTTACTACAAGCTTCACTGAATCACCCCATTAGTATTACAGATTTTACCGGAATTCTTCTGGGGTAAACTCTCAACAGTACTGGAGTGTCTCACAGCCACTAAATGTCTATCCACACACCATTCCCATCAAGCCACTGTTAGTGCTTTCTAACAGGAATATTGAGTGCCAGGCAAATGTCATGCTTAAAGTCACAAAGGTTTGTGGCAAATGCCATGTCTGTAGGAATGCTAACTGACAATCACAAAGCAGTGCCATATCCGATACATCTTACGTCACCTCAGATTATTAAGAGCTGAATACCTGATAATGGAATTAAATAACTTTTTTAATACAACAAAAAAAATTAATTGGATGTGGCCACCGTGGGTCCTCCTTCTGTCCCCACAAGAAGCCACAGATGGCTTACACTGATAATAGTAATGAAACTGAAAGATGAAATTTGACAAAATGTCCTCCTCAAGTTTGCTTTGAAACACCACCTTTTTAGCACCTTTAGTTCCTTTAATGAAATCATGTCAGTTACTTCCGCAGGTACTGATGCAGTCATGGGTAAATGAAACTGCTCTATTTTTAATTTAAAAATAATTTAAAATAATCAAACAATAGAGCTTTTCTACACACTTCTTACCACATTTCTGTTTATCAACGTACCACTGTCTGTGAACTTAACACGTAGTGCTTCTGGATATTGGGATTTTACAGCTGTTGCAGCCTTTGGTTGTAGGACTGACCACATTTTTGACTCGCCAGTCTTGAAAACGCCCCTTGAACATTTTGATTTGTGGAATTTATTAAGAAGTAGGAATGTAAATAGGCATAGAAGGGGGAAACTATGACCTGGATTACATTGTTGGTTTACAAAAGCAAAGAAAGACTGGCAAACAGAACAGATACTGCCTGTGTGTTGTCCTATAGGAAGATCTATGTATGTTGGATAAAGGAAGTATAGCTCATCATCTACTTTTAGACTAGCTCTTGAGAACCATGTTACAGATAATGCAGCCAGAAAGAGCTATGTAGATAAAAGCAGGAGATAGTGTGCAAATGCTGAGAAAGTCAGCTCATGAGCCATGACGTTTAGTGTTCAGAGAACAAAGCTGAGACTGGAAAATACAATACAGCAGCAAAGCAAAAACCATGCTAAATGGTGGAATGTGGTGAGGTGGACTTGCAAAAATAAAATTTGATGTGCATTTGTGACCTATAAAGCACTTAGTTTTTCAGATTTTCAACTTTGCCACATTGATAAACATGTCTACTAAATTAGAGAAAGCAAAACGTGTATTTCTTCTTGCAGGTTGAGGGCATTGAATTATGGGTGAAACTTCACAAATTATTTTGTCACTGAATTGTTTTACAAGAGTTTATGAAACACCTTCAAGTACCAAAGTGAATATGCCATGTACCAAAATGAATAAGAAACAGTGTATGCTAATTGCAGGGATCTTTGCTCTTTACACAGGGCTGTAAGACCTCAAAAACATCTTAAACCAACTGGATAAACAGTGTAAAAAATATCCGAACATACACCAGCTGCTTGCCATTCTTTAGTCATTTTAAAGCTCATTATTATTGCTAATTTATAAATCCCTAGAAATAGGTGTTTCTAATACATCTGCTGATAGATCCCGAACCAGAATGACACAAATGGCACACTGTAATTAGATGGGGGGGGTGGGGGGGGATGAATCTGATGTTCTGCCAAAGCTCATTAATATAAGTTGTGCACTCAGGTGCACAGAATAGAGCTCATGACTGGTAACAGAGGAGCATACTAGTAGCTGGATAAGGAGGAGAACATGAAATTAGTTTTCTAAAATCTGAGGGAAATATCGGAGAAGAATGGAGATGTAAAAAGGAGTCTTCTTTTCAAGGACTGTGACATTGCTGTTGCTGACCATATGTCGGTAAACCAAAACAGCATTGTGCTTTACCATCTCTTAGTCGGGCAAAGGTTTACTGCTTAGAGGTGTCAAGGCCAGAGTCAGTGTCTGTACTGCTTAACCTGACTGGCATTTATTTGGCAAGGTGCACAAATTTCCTGGCAGATCTGGTGGCTACGCTTGCTAATCCTGTACTGTACCTTCCTGTGTATTTACATTTGACAGTGTGAAAAGATGTGTGGGGTTCCTGGAGCTGCCATTTCTTATTAAAGCTGATGCAGTTTTATAAATCATTTGACTTTGGGATAACCTTTCTGCATTCTCACTCATCCTTGCTTTCTACAGGCCAGTTTTTGACCCTGAAGGATGCTTTTCATAGGTAGCTAGCACATATCACCGCTTACTCCAGCAATGCCAAACAAAACACAAATTGCTAGTTGGCAGCCTTGGCTTTGCTGTGTTTACTTTGACCAAATGGAATGGCCACCCTGCATGTGGTAGCAGAAGAGAGGGAAAAATATTGTTCAATGCAGTATCTCAGCCGTAAAGCTTATTCTGCAAACAAATGTTCTGTAGATCACAGAAAGGCAAGAAACACTGAAGCAGGGGCATGTACAGCAAAATAGTCTTAGGTGCATAAACTGCTAAGAAATAGTGATACATAAGAGCAGATATAGACTTGAAGGGAAGACTTGTGATAAGCTATTTAGTAACCAATTAAGAAAATCAGTGTAATGAAGCTTTCTGTTAAAAAGGTAAGAATATTTCCCTTCTGCCAAATCCCACGTAAGAGGAAGCTTTGGAGATTTTGGAGATTGCTTCAGTCATAGCCTGTCAAGGCAAGAGACCAAATTTCAGCACCTCTTTTGCACAAGTCTTGAAGAAGAGCATAGATCTTGAAAGGCCTACCTCAATCACAAATGGCCATTCCTGAAGTCAGGGAGGTATTTAGGGTGGGTACCACTTTCTTAACAGGTTCTTGTGAAGTGGGCATTTCAGAGCTGTTACACCAGAGGACTGTCCTTTAATTAGGAGAATCTGTAGATGTTAGCTAAACAGGTGCTATAGATGTTTTGTACAGTGTATCTAGAGGCCTGGCACACTCTTTGTGTGGTAAACATTTGTCCATCTGGATATTTGAGATTTGCTTACCTGAGTAAAGTCCTAGGATGTTTCGTTGCACCTCTGTCCCACCTAGGATTGCACTTACAACCTTGAAGTTTACATGGCAGGTCAGTGACATCTGGATTAGGGCAAGGAAAAAAAACCTTCTTCTCTGCTGAAGTCAGGAATAATTTTGCCATCAAATTCAGTGGTACTAGAAAAATATTTTATCCGCTATATGTAACTTTGATTTACTCTTTTGATCACAGGGCTCTTTTGAGTTTAGTTGTATGGCATGACCTGTTCAGAATCAAAGTGTTACTGTTACAGGTGTCAGTTACTGTGATGAATTCCCAAAGTAAATTCCAAGGTCTGGATTCCTTTGTTAGTATTTGGTCCTATTTGGTGATTTTTTTGTTCTAGTTCTAGCATTTGATATTTTATATTAATAAATGGTGTTTGTGAGACAGCTGACATTAATATCAGAGTGGGTAGGAGCTTTACTGACCCTGACATTTGATGAAGGCCTCATCTACCTACATAAATCAGACTTTGTGATGTGTTTATTTCTGAACAATAACACAAGCCAAATAGATACATCAGTAAAGTGAGAGAAAGAAAATGTATCAACAGGAGTCTGAATGGAAACCAAGTAATGCTGAGAATGAACCCTTATCACAGGATGCAGCAGTTAGCATTCCCTGCTGCCAACAGCTTTCACAAACGAAAGAAGAGAGAAATATTTTATAAAAATTATAAAGAAATTGGGAGACCCTCTTAGATCACTATCCACCCACATGTAGCTCTCACTGAAAAACCAAACAGCAGGAAGAAAAAACAATAAATGCTTATTCTTCAGTATGGCCAAGTGTCAGCCATGGGGCTCCAGTGAAATGAACGTGCTCCATCTTGTGTAAATATATATATTAATTGTTTGGAGCTGCACTATCAAAGAGAACCAGCTGAACATCAGAACAACAAAACAAAGAAGCTTTGAGGCCTTCCACTGCCTACAGCAAGCAATATGCAATTGAAGATGAACACTCTGCTCATTTCCATTCTGAACTAAACTCCATCTTCAATGCCATCGATGTCATCAATGTCATTACTGCAACTGCTATATGTGTTTGATGCAATAACTATTAATTAAACCATTTTGCCATCCTTCAACAACACCCTTAGTGCTTCACTTCCTAATGGAATTTATCTTACTGTAGTTTGATTTTGTTCAGAGCAGCCTTCCTAATTTTGTGTAAGGTAGTTGAAAGCACAGCAAAGGTTACAGAATACCCTTCATCTGCTTCACAACATTACACATCAGCAGCATAAACAGCCAACTCAATAATGAAGAATGCTGAAATAAAAAATAGCACCCTACAGACACCCCGGCAGACAGTCTTCTCAATACTTTCAGTGGTCAGCAAGGCGAACAAAATTGGGAATGTCAGATCAAAGCAAGAGAGTGTAAGCCAGTTAAAACTGGTCACTTTCACAGTGACACCATTAAAACATCGTTAGCTGTTTCATTTATCTTATACCACAATGGTTGTCGTGTACACCTCTGATACTTTTGGATTAGTCTAAATCTAATAGTTTCTTTTGTCAGCCTGTTGGTATATTTAGCATGTTATCCGACTTGCTTGTGTCTTTCCATTAGTACATGAAACACCAGTAAGTTAATTTGCATTGTAGGAGTGCAGGTTGCTTCATCATCACTGTGCAGGGAGTAATGCACATCTGCCTGTACAGACATTGCTATGGCTCCTGCCTCCTTTAGTTATTGAGTAGAGATAGGGCAAGGAATACACATCTTTTCTTATCTAGCTGTGTCTCATTTGCTCCTTTGTGTTTTCAGTCCCCAACACAAACAAAGTTGAGCTGCTTTACTTCAGCAAAAAGATAAAAGAAAAAACTCGGGGTACCTTCTGAAAAGCCAGCTCCTTCAGCCTGTTGCAGGAATTAGACACAAGAAAAGGTTGCAAAGATTTCCTGAGATTCCTATCAATATTCAGCTAGCTTCCTTTTAGTACTCTGTGGAGATGACATTTGTGGTCCACTAATTCATGAACATGTGAAGTGGTGTTTGCCTATAATTTTGTAAGAGGACAACGGGCTTTATTGATTGTTGCTATTGAGTGAGTTTCTGCTTCCCCAGTCAAATTGTCTAAAGTTTAAGAGCTAACCTTTCAACCAAGGAAGTTTAAATTTGTATATTCATATATGTATACATATATATATATATATATATATACACACACACTTTAGTGTGCATGTTAGAATCAGCTATTCATATCTATGAAATTGCTCTGTTTCCTTCCTCTAGATTGGGTTATATTTTTAATGAAAGCACATTCTGGTGAAATTTCATTTCAAAAAGTAGTGAACTATGTGGGTTTGGGGTTTTTCTTAAATGAAAAAGAGAGTTAGATGGAACCTAAATTTTTGAAACTGCAAAATACCATGTCTCACACTTGGTTCCAGCTTCTGGTTTTTGGGTTTATCATAACCAGTATGCCAACATATAACTAGAGCTTATGCATCTGATCCAGTAGCTTCTATGCAAGCAAAACCCCCATTGACTCCTGCTGACTTAAGGGAAGGTTCCTGCTGCTACTGATGGTGAATTTGAGTTCCTACAAGTGTGAAGCTTTAGGTGCTAATGTACTGAGAGGCTTAAAAATATCCATGAAGAGAACTACTGATAATCAGTGTTGCTGAAATGTCAGAGAAGTAACTCAAAAGTGCCATGATGCAGTTTCCTTATCACTGAAGTTATCCTTGAAATGGAAGAGAACTACACGAGCTTTCATAATCGTTTTATAACATCATTATGGCCTTACCCCTTTAGAACACTTGATACTTTTGGTTCCCAGGAGTGGAACATGAGTGAGTGAGCATGTATGATACTTGGCAGTATCATCAGGACTTGCAGTCCTGAAATCTTTGATTTTGAGGTTCGGTGCAAGTTTTGCCTGAGCGATTTGTAAGGTGAATTATAGGAAGGAAGCCTGAGGGTTTAGCCTTATATGTCTCTTTGGTTTGGGCTCATAGGTGTCTAAAACTCCATTATAGTTTTCTTAAAGTTGTGTAAGAATTTGCTGAAAACTGTCTCCCTTGATTCTTAATGTCTACAGGATATTCCTTATGATAAATATTAATAATTTGCAGGGACATGGATGAATGCATTTTTGTAATTATCAAAAACCAGACATTCTGGTTTAGTGTTTAAAATTAATTATATTAAGGAAACTACCATTCCATAAGGGAATTACATTAACTCATCAGAGTGAGTACATTTTGCCTTTCAATTTACCTTTGTTAAATTTTATTTACTGACTCTATATTTAACTCCTAAGCACTTAGTGAAATCTCAATTTTTGTAACTAGAGGGCTTTATTCCTAAATGTTTGATTTTATGTATATTTCATTTACATCACCTCATATGTTTAAACTTGTTACAAGTTTGTAAATACAAATAACCTAAGACAACAAAAAGAGTAATGAATTTTCTAAAAGTTCCTTCCACTGCAAAATTCTTTCTGGTGTGAGAGTGGAAAATCATTATTAAGGGATTTTTAGGTCCATTTTCCCTCTGTAAATACCTCAGTTTACCATGTTACTGAAAGGCAAGGGTTGTCAAGAAGTAGTGGCACTTAAACATTGATGAATAAAAGGCCAACTAAATGTCCCATGACCTTTTCTGGTTCTCCTGTGTCCTACCATAAGGTTCACGTTCCACTCAAGAAATGTATTTCCTTGGCCACGCAATGTTGTCTGCCATCTTTTCCACGGTGGGAAAAATAATCTAATTACACTTAATTGCAGAAGCCTGAGAGAAATTGGAACCAGCTGTTTAGGTACCACCAGGTACCTCATTTCACCTGGACTTTGCTGATTTCTCAGTTGCTATAGGGACTAATCCTAGCTTCCCAAATCTGTAGCAGAGACTGCTGTGGAGGTAACAGGTCACAGCTCTAAGTGAGCTGGCAGTAGAAGAATATTAACCAACACCTTTCTGCAAGAAGCCTCAAGCTCATCTGGTGTATGAGAGAACAATAACAGCAACTAGGGATGGGAAAGCTTCAGGTAAGGGTCGACATGATCTGGAGAACACCAGCATGGAAAGATGTTCTCTCAGCATTATTAATGTGAACATAGTGCAGGAAAGCAGTATAAGGAAAGTCTACAATACCTTAGAAGAGGGTTCTAACATTTAACATGGGGGAAGCAGTAAGCCAGGAAATGGAGAAAGATCTTGTACCACAGTTGCTCATGTGATGCCTGGCTTGAATGAAGGTATTTTCTTTCTCTTTGTAGAGGTAAAGCCTTATTCATTCTAATACTGCTGGCATACTTCTGTCTAACTCTTTCCGAAAACTGAGGAAAAGTAACAAAGAAATTATGTAGCCTTTTGAGAATTCGTAAGCATTTTCCCTTTTTATGATATGCTATACTGCGAGAGAAGGAGACACTTTTTCCTTACATCACCCCAGTGATCACAGCATGGGAGAACAGTCCATAAAGCTTCTTAAGAGTTCTTCCTTCATGAAATCATCTGAAAATCCAAGCCTGGGGTAAAGACTTTTCATTTGAAGCCCCACTGTACCCCATGTAGGCCACAGTGAAGGTCCTCAGCCTTGTAAGTTTTCAGTTTAATGAACAGACACTAGCTTCACAACAGTCATCACTTCAGTTCCAGAATCTTTGGCTGAATCCTTATCTACTGCATAGCTGGGAAGTTGTTTAGGAACTGTAGCTTCCTGCAGAATCTGTTTTAGAGTCTCCAGAGGGTTACTACTGTATAACAAAGTGGGTTGCCTTTGTAAGGGCAGTTTTGCAAATACAGGCTCTCAGCACTAATGCATTCTGACTCTCCACCCAATCTCCCTAGTCTTTTGAGGATTGGTTTGCTTCCATTAGCAAAAATAGCACTGAAAGTAGGCACCCTTGACTAGTATCCCTCGAAAGTCAAAACTGAGATAGTATTGTGACATTAGTATGCATCCTTGCTCAGAACAGTGTACCTGATGCAATACATTTACAGCAAATTTTAAAATTTCCATCATAGTCAAGAGAAACTGCCATTCAATCCAGTGAAATGCTTTCTCAGCGTCAAAAGATGCTATTACCACAGGACTGGCATCATTTTTCATCTTAAAGAGGATATTAAATAAGCACAGCAAATTCATGCAGGTGAGCCTATTGTATTAAACATAATATAAAACCATGCATTGTTCAGGATGAATTACTTTAATGCTTCTACTTTGAGTCAATTGGCCAATAACTTGGCCAATTTGTTAATACCTGGATTGAGGAATAAAATGGATCTATATAACCCATATTTCTGTATGTTTTAGTCTGTTTCAGTGTTGCCAAAATCAGCATCCTTCAGCCTATGAAATATCTGCTGGTCAGCACCTAGTTTGCATAATCTAGTGTTATAAAGACGCAAAAAACAGCCAACATCAGCTTGCAAAAAAAAAGATGTTCCCTTTTTGAAATGTGAAGCCTAACCTTGTCTAATGATTACAAGATTTATGGACAATTCAATAGCAATAGACTAGAAAAGTGAAAGGTCAGTCCACATGTACACAAAGACTAAGTAGCTTTGGGTGAGATGAAAGATAAGACGAAGATCCAGCCTAGATTCAGAGCTGTATTTTGAAGATAGCACAACTTGCTGAGAGGAGCATCCTTACACAGAAATACTTCGGTTTGAGTTTAGGAATATAAATACCCAGATTTGAATATAGTTTCCCTCCTTGTAGATCCTGAGCTAGAAGCAGGGTGAGGCAGAGATGTTATTTCCTTTGCATCAGTTCTTTATTAAGATTTAGAAATTATATTTCACTTATATTTGGTACGCTCAGAGAGCAGCCACTGCATGCCATACTTTCTCTGTGTTCTATCTTCTACTTCCTTTGCTAAATCCTAATTAGCCAGAATGAAATACCAGGAGCCCAGGGCAGCCTTTAGGCCCAAATGCTTTCTTTTCTGTTTGTGTGAGTGCAACTGCACAGGTTAGACTTAATACTTTTCTTAATACTTCTTTTGGCTTCTTGTCTGTCTGTAATGATGTCTAATGCCTTGCTTATTCCTGACATACCCCTTAAAGTGCTTTCCACCCTGCACTGTATCTATATTTGCTGCATATACTCTTCCTGCCCCACTGTAGCCCCTTCCCCTTCCTCTTTCACCTTCAAATATGTAAAGTAGTGAATAGGGCACTCTTTCTTCTGCATGTTAGTTAATAATACCCAGACTGTGAAAATGTAACTTACAGTGCTGCATTTCTAATTAATCAAAAAGACATGCTGTAATAATATAGCTAGATAAGTAGCTGTGCTAGTAATCATGCAGTGCTCTGTTGAAAAGTGACTTGCCAAGCAGCTCCATCATTAGCCAGTTACATCATGGAGCTCTGCATGTATTGGGTGAGTATATGGTAGGAAAGAATAGCCAGGGAAGAACCATTCCGCCTACAAAAGGAGGAGAAGGAGAAGAAAGAAAATGAGAAAATCAGTGCAGGTTTTCTGATTGAAGATGATAGTGGTGGGATTTGTGAAAGACAGGCGTTAATGGCAGGTGCAATGTCTTAGGACAATCAGTATTGCAGTGATTATGGGCTCCTGGACATTTCTGGTTCAGCTCTGCATAATTTCTTGCAAGTCCTTGTGCCTTGCTGGCTGGAAAGGTGATGGAAAGCAAAAAGGGTTGAGCAAACCCCCAGCAGAAGCTGAGAAAAGGAAACTGAAAACCACAGCTGGACCATATGTCTAGCACATATGCTAACAGAGGCTGACTCAGTTTCTCAAGAGATGAGCCTGTGCATAGTCCATCTTTGCCTTTTGAGAAAGAGTGAAGAAAGCACATGTTTTTCCAATGTCTTCAGTGTGTCTTATCAGGTTTGCTTACTGCTGAGGGTAATTCAGAAGAGACTGTGAGCTAGAAATGTGCAGAATCAAATATTCAACTAATGTTCCAAGCTAGCACTGGTATGAGGTCACTTTCTGCCCAATTCTGTTTGAAACTTAACTACAAGCTGAAATGGAAGATATTGCTGTCACAGCAA
Organism: Galbula dea; assembly: GCA_013399015.1. Lineage (NCBI taxonomy): Eukaryota > Metazoa > Chordata > Aves > Piciformes > Galbulidae > Galbula > Galbula dea. The sequence goes on from VWZX01004666.1 coordinate 6,391,795, forward strand.
TCCTCAAGTAATAATAAGAACTCTTGGTTTTGAGTCATGAGGCTCAGATTTCCAAAAGAGTCTTCTAATTTTCAGTGTCCAACTTTAGGCTTTGTAGACTTCTATAACCAAGGTACTAAATATTCATACCTGTAAGGTGACAGCTGGAGTTGAGTGAGCAGCATTCCTTACCTTCACTATATAAAAATCTTCTGTAAATAAGGATAAAGCCACACAGATTTTGTGAGGACTAGTTACTGTGTAGACAATGCTTGACAATGAAAAGGGCTCAGGATAATTTTTTTTTAAGTTTCCTAAAGAAATTGACAAGGTCAGGAGTTTCTTTGATTATATTATTTGAGACAACTACGTAAACAAGACTGGCAGATAATTCCCTCTTCACTTAGGAAGAAAGTTCAACACTGTCCACACTTGCTTGCCAGGAGGATATCAAATTATATGCAAAATATATCTCCAAAATCAGTGACTGAACAAACATTGAGCAACTATTACATTATTTTATATTAATGCATCACACCCATTGTTTTCACTACTCTGGTAAACTTTTCTTCTACTTTACTATTTGCAAGTTCTGGAACCACAACCCACAGTGCTTCAACCTAGCAGACTGTTAGTGAGCCAGAGCTGATGTGCAGATGGACCTGAGCTCCTCTGCCACAGACTCCAAGCTGGGTGATGTGAGCCAGCTTTACCCCAGAAGGCTTTAGTCACAGTAATGTGGTTCTGTGCCTGGGTTAATGTGCCAGTATAGACATGCTTTCAGATTCCAAGCTCCACATTTTCCACACTGATATTGCTTAGAAGCAGAGACTCTCTCATTTATCAATGGACAGAAACTGAACTTGCCAAAATGGAGTAACTGTTGTTGGAGAGTGATCTGGGATTGTGACAGAGATGAAGCAGTAGGAGACTGAGCAGAGGAAACTCATACAATGAGCAAGAACAGCTTGCGTCACGTTACCACCTGTTCCTTTGACATCTGAATTTATGGTCTGAACCATAAATGGCCTAAGGCCTCATTTATTTGAACTTGGAACAGAAACAGCACATGCCCTATAGAGCTTAGCTTTACATTTCAAGTATGGATCACAAGAAAAATTGAACAAACCTTACAGAGTCTGGGGGCTTTTGATAACCAATAAAATTAGACACTTACCATACAAGCAAAAATATTAAAGAAAAAAAAATTATCAAAATAATCCCTTCTAAGCTGAAAAAAATCATAAACAAAAAGGAAAAACAAAGCAATTATATAAATATGAGTGGTTGATTAAAATGCATTAGTCTCTGGAGAACTTCAGGAAAACAAGAGGCCAAATGCAATTCCCACCAAGAAAGTCATCAGAAGGCAGTTAAAGCACTGCAGCAAAACTCAAGTCGGTATGTTTCTGGCACTGTAGCTTATGGGAGAGAACAGATACACAATTGTTACCTTGAACAAGATAATTACCATGATTGGGAAAAGTACAGGATTTTTTAAAGTTCTGCCACCTGAATTAAAAGCATGAGGCAGGTGACTGTGACAAAGGCTAGGAAATGGAACAAGTATTAATAGCAGTTCAAAGAAAGGAGGGTACAGCTGCTGCAGGAAATGTTGGATCCAGCTCTGCAGCTGAGCTGAACTTAGTCTTCTGCTCTGAAGCATAAGAAAGGAAAATGTGTATGTAGCCATGATTTTGCTCTAATCCATGATTTCAGTATGCCAGTAAGCACACAGGTTATATATCCTGTATGAACAGACAAGACTTTTCTGTATTTGTTTAAGAATGACAAATATCAATAATATGGCAGAAATATTTAAACAAGGACATGGCACATTGCAAAGGAAGACAATCCATGTATTTTAGCAGCTGCTTTGAAGCATTCAGTTAGGTATCTGTTGCAGTGAAGAAGCTCTCCCACTGTTTCAGGCTAGTTCCTAAAACACTTATTAGTCTTGGCTAGAAGAGTCGTTTAAGGGTTTGCAATATTCAGACATAGGAACTAATTTTATAGCCATTCGGTACTCTCTCATAGATCCAGGTTCCATGTCCAATTGCAATTAACTAAGCAAGCTCCATAAATGTGGCTGTTATCTCCATAAATTTAAAATGACTGTACCTGGAGCCCATGATCACTGATATCTCCTAGTAGAAATCTATCCCCATTTAAATCTGCAAATGGCTGGAAACAACACTACCTTTAACAAGCACATCACTTAAATGCAGAGACCCTCCTCCAATTCCTGTCGACTTCCATGGAAAACAAAAGTTCCAAGGCCGTCTCAGCAGGAAGCTCAAGTCCTCAATACTTCATTCAGGTACCTGTGACTGAAGTATGCTGGGTAAATGGAAGATATTCATCCATAACAAAGGTGACCACTACATCATTTCAGAGGCACATGGGATACAAGCGTGAAATTGCTGAGCTATGACAAGATTCACTAGCAGCTATTCTCACACTGTACATTAACTGATTTATTGCTCTGAATTTGCATATATGCTTATATAGTGTGTGCATAATAAAGATGGTTTCTATAAACCTCTAGGTAAGAACAGTAGCTATTACCAAAATATCTATAGCTTGGCCACTGAAGGACTTTACTTGATACTGTAACTATGCCTTTTCAGTTCGATGGAAATGGATCCCCTTGTTGTTATAGCTGCTGTTCAGCCTGTCATCATAAGTGATGTTTGTGTTTATGTTAGTAATAGCACGAGAGTTTTCTATCAACTCTCTAATAATACGTAAAGAACTGCAAACCAATCCATAATGAGCACTTATCCTTCTTTGTTTTCTTTTTTTGTTCTAGTGCTTCATTTCTGATATTTGCTTCATAATTTTTTTGAAAGTTCAGATACTCTGTTCCATTTAACATTTTGACTTCCTGTTGGTGTAGTTTTTTTCTCTGCAAAGGAACAGATGTACATACACTGAAAGCTGAGCCATATGGGACCCTGTTGAGATCTCATATTACAGCTAAGGTACCTCCAGAATATTCAAACGCATCCAATCTCTTATCCAATTGTAGTAATTATGTCCATGGTTGCTGTAGTCCACACATTAAATCTGTGCTGTGTTCCTAGAGATTATGTATGTCTTTCTTCTTTAGTTGTGGTGGTGGACGGTAAAACAAAAGGCCACGAAGAGCAGTATCTGGTCATGCCTGTTGGCTACCACAGGTGTTATTGGGTACCCTCCATCTGCCTCCTCCTGTCCTAATTTCTTAACCTTCAAAGTTTCTGACTTTAGATATGGAATTTTGAGTATGTTGTGTATTTCAGGATGCACTGTGTTTAAACTTCTTCTCCCAAGTAATAAGAATAAAACAGTGTTTCATATGTGGTCTTAAAGCAGATGAGTCCATTCAGTTGAGCTAGACAGATTGTTTCTGAAATATCCAATACCTTTATTTATGCTTCCTAGATTGGGGAGAAAACTAAGAAATAGAAAAGAGAAAACAGCAGACTCAGCAGATCTTATCTCACCATTTTCCCCTTCTGTTTTCATTTGTGCTTCTATTTCCATGCAATATTTCATTTTTTTGTGCATCTATCACTGTTTGCTTCTGTCAGAAGTTCAAAGGCAGCCTGCTTTCATGAAGGAGAGACAGTATTGACTGATCTATAATATTGTTTCTACCTTTTTGACCAATCCTCAATGCATATTTCCAGTTTTGAAAAGCATTTTATGAATCACTGAGCAGTTTGAAAAATCTATAGTGTAAGCTCATTACTTTGCTGGCTGCTGAATGTTTTCCATTGGTTGTGTTTCTGATGCAAAAATGAAGCCCCTTCTCTCAAGAAAATAGAGGTTAATACATAAATAATAAAACAACATATGTAGGCGATATCAGTGTGATGTATTTAATTTCTTTTATACCTTTGACCGCCCTTCTGTCCATTAATCCACACAAACTTTCATCATATTCCAACCTCCTTAGGACCTTTAGTATCATTTTTCTAGCTCGTCAGTAAAAAAGAAAAATGCTTACTTCTCCCCTGTGAAATGTGGCACTCCCAGCTACCCTCCCAAATGTCACTGGCTAGAGGCCCAGGACAAGCAATATTCTGTTCTGTGCTAGTGATGATGGTTTAAGCTGAGGCTGCAGAGCTAGAAGTGGGAGCTTTACACTTGCTAGCGAGCTCCTTGCCCCAGCAAGCAAAGAGGGTTGAGAGATGTACAGGAGTTAATTTCAGTGGGGCCAGGATTTTACTCTTGAGGAAACAGATCCAAGGGTTCACAGACCACAAAATATGGTAGAAACAACAAAATGATGCAACTTTAACAGGAGTCATGTTTAGATTGATTTTTTTTTTTAACAAATATTTTCTCATGCTGAGCCACCTATAGAATCTTACTAACTCAGATTCCTTATTTCAAAGGCATGAGGTCATCAAATTGGTTCTGATACAATTAATCTCCCCCCTATTTTAAGCACTTCTATCACCAATATTTTTCTGAAAAACATTTTGATCCATATGGGAATGTAGGTGCTTTCAGCACTACTTCAGAGTAAAATGCAGAATCCACCTAGACTCCAACTACTTATATCACACCAGATACCTTTTCTTCTCACTCTTTTGTGAAGGGTATTAGATAAACAAAAACTACACTTTCTTACTGTCTTTAAAACTGGGCACAGATTTAAATCACTTCTCTAAAATATTCTCTTTTTTGCAGCAAAGGAGCCACATTGCCATCAATGAGTCACAAAATAATTAAATATTTAAGACTGCCTGGGCTTTCATTCTGAGAAAGTGTCAGGGCTGCAGCTTCCAGTTTGGAGGCATTCTGTGTATGGCTTGCATGTGCAAACACCCTACCTCTGCTTAAGGAGAGAGGGACAGCAAGATCCAGAGAAAGGTTTGCTGAAGTCCCTGGCTTGAGCCAGCGTGCTCAAGGAAATTGTCCTGGCAAACAACATCTGGTTCATCAGCAGAAATAGTCACCATTGCCCTCATCTTAACTCGCACTGAATGTTTTGGCTACTAGCTGCTGAGGTGCACTGGCAGAGATGAAGAAGCTCCTTCCACTACAGCACTCATTCAAGGCCAACCATAATGTGGAAAGTATAATTGTTTGTTATATTAAGGTGTCAGTTATGCTGTGTTGTCTCTGTATGGACTTCATGAGAAATCAGCCATAGTGAAAAGTGTGTTTCATATCTACAGAAGAAAATCTCTGAAAGACAACATGGGTTAAAATGCATTATAAAAAGAGAGCTATGTCATTCATTCAGACAGCTCAGGGAAAATTGCTGTTTGAGCAGTTTTAATTTGGAATCAGTGAAAGAGCTCTGTCGCTCCATGTCCATTGTCAGTTTTGAGAAGCTTGTCTCTGCCTGCATCGCTACTTCTTACATGGATTTCTCACTCTACATGGGTTGTTATTTTGTCATTTGTGTCTTAGGTCCTCCTGAAGCTGCCACAAGCAGAATTTTATTTCATGTGATTGTTTTGTCAGCCTGTAGCTGACTAGAAAGGTGAAAGTGAGAAGGGTAAATTGGAAAAGGGGACAATCCAGTCCCTTCCATGCAGATGAAAAGCTCTTTTCAGTCAGACTTTGTTATAAAAAGCTAACTAGGCTCTGCCACTTTTTCTCCTGGGCTAGAGAAAGCAGTTCCTTATGTTTTAATCTGTCTTTACCCCTAGCTCTAAGGAGGAATAGAAATGCATGAACAGTTCAGTATCTCTTGCTTATTGAAAATAAATTGGTTGAAGGAGGAAGTCAGATGGACTTTAAGATGTTCTCTGTGTTGATTCATTTCCAAGTTGATAAATCTTTGAATTCAGCCTATGCTCTTTTCCTCTTTGGAAGTGTAACTACTGGGTATACAGATGCTTATATACATGTATGTAGATTCCAATAATGTTAAAAAACAAACCTCCAGATAGCTAGAACTATTAATTCACAGGAATTTAAAATTAAATTAAAGAGCTGGGCTATTTTCCAGATAATTTCTAAAGTTCCCATGCTTACACACAAAAACCTCTGTAGGATTTACATTACACTACTGTATTTATTTCAGTGAGCGTTTGACTGCCAAGAATACTGTCTATGACCATCATGGCAATCTAATTAAATATTTGATGAGCAGAAATCTGGACATTATTCAAGTCAAGCATTAAATTAGAAAATTTAGTTTGTCTCCTTTATCAGTAGATTTTTAGATTAGCCTATTCTACCAAAACCCATAAGTTTAATGAATTTGGTCAGACATACTGTGTAGCAAATGTCTAACATAGAGCCAGAAGCCTAAATCATAAAAATGATGCTTCTGTTTGGCATGGCAAAATATATTAGAAAGGATCAGAAAGGTCAGTCACCAGCAACCTGCTTGCTGGTAGTTGAGAAACAGTACTGTAAAATGCATGAGCTGCCTTTTGTAGTCTCTTGCAGGAAGCCTTGGAGAGCCACAGATAATTTCCTTTCAACGATTCATCAAGTTGGCCCTTTGTTTCACTAATTTGAGTGTCAAGTGCAACCACATGATAAAGAATTATCAAGACCTGATAAGATTCTTCTTATATTGCTTCGTTTGCCTTAACAACTGATACTACTGAAACCAAACCCACAATCTGAATAAATAGCAAGCACGCTGCAATATGGCACTCGCTGTCCTTTGAAATGATAGGGCTCTGTTTGCTGCGCTCTCCCACGACGGACTTGTTAATCTTTTGACTGTCTTAAGAGGCACTGAATGCTGCTTGCTGTGCCAATGCTAGAGATGGCATTTGCTTCACTGTTACTCTTCCAATCAATTAGTAAAGATAAAATATGGATTTCAGTGGCAATTCCAGCCTTGAGAAAGCTGCTATTGTGACCATGGTTGAGTTAGCCTGCTGATCGTTTTCTCCTTAATGTAATCTTTAATGTTATATAGCTATAGGTTAGATGTGATTCATATATTAGAACTATTATTTCCATTAGTAGTTTCAAGAGAAATATCTTCATGATCAGAAGACAGATTTTTTTTTTTTTTAATGCTATGCTGTCAGTTTAGTATCTTTGTAAGAAAACCTGAAAATGGCTAGTTTTGAAGGGGCACTTTTATAAACAGAATTCTCAGTATGTAATCTCAGGACTGTAAATGAAGTTTTCACAACTGAACTTTACACCCATAACACAAAGAAAGAAACAATAATAAACTTTAGGAAGCTGCTTATGAGAATGGAGAAATGCCCTTCTTCAGAAACCAAAAATATGACATGGAGAGCAAGCTTGTGAGGTTTCCAAAAANGTTTTGAAACTGGATTTTAGGGCTTGGGAAACATTGTGTAAAAGGGTGCTGTTAGAGCCGCACGAGGAGTCGAGAGCGTTGATTATCTTACTAACGTGAACTTAAAAGTCCTGCCTGAGCGCTGCCAGCTTCACGAAACCCAGCTAGCGGTGGAGAATGACAAATTTTCCGCCAGGGCAAAATACAAGTAACGTAATGTGAGGGTCGTGCCCCGCTGCTAGGGGCAGGACAGGAGCCTGGGCCGATGGAGGGAGCCCCCGTCTGCCCGGTACCCGTCGCGGGCCGGAAAGGCGCCGCCCGGCCGGTGCCCGCCGGGGGCGTGATGCTCGCCGCCACGATCCCTGCTGCTCGCCCCCGTGCCGTTTAGACGGAGCAGCGCGACCGAGGGGGAGGCAGAAGTTAACTTCCACCTGCCCTGAAGCCGCCTCTGCGCCGGCAGGAGGAGGCGGAGGCGGAGGCGGAGGCAGGCGGGGCAGCCGAAGACCCGGCTCTGGCAGGCAGCGAGGGTCCGGCCGGGTGTAATTCCCCCCTAATCCCCGCCACGGCGGCGCTTCCCTGGCCGAGCCATGTCTGCAGCTTCCCCGCCATGCCGAGCCTAGCGGGGAGTGGGAGGACTGGAGGCCGGGAGGCGCACAAAATGAAGACCCTGATGGTAAGCGCGTTGTTGGCTCATCCCGGCTCCGGCGGCGGGGAGGAGAGGAGAGGAGCGGGGCTGCCCCGGGCACCCTGCAGGCGCTCCAGCCTTCCCCGGGCTGCGTCCCCGCGGCTTCTCGGGATCGCGCGAAGACGAACAAAACCCCGCCGCCGGCGGCGAAGAACTTTCCGCTAGCTTTCTTTTATTCGCGTTGCTTATGGTTTGGGGGTTTTGTGTGTATGTGTGCATTTTCAAGAGCGTATAGAAAACCGGTCTGCTTAAAGGACGAGGCTGGAGGTAGCTGCGCGATGGGAAGCGCCACAATCCCGCAGGAATGAGATGCCCAAGGTGGGGGACGGCTGCGTGGGAATGAGAGGCGCGGGGAAGCCGGGCATACAGAGGGGAGAAGAGCCAAGGGAGCAGGGCTGGGGGAGAGAGAGGGAGGGAGACAGGGGAGCGAGCCGGCGAGGGGGCAGGAGGAGGAAGGAGGGGGTTCCCCAGTCCTCTCCTAGCACTTTTGCCGGGTTTCTGGTGGCGTGAAACTTGCGGGCACCCCAAGTGCGGCAGCTGGGAGCGGTGCGCCCCACTGGGCTCCGCGGCGCTGAGCCGCCTCTCTCTGCCCCCCGCAGCGCCACGGGCTGGCCGTCTGCCTGGCTCTAACCACCATGTGCACCAGCTTGTTGCTCATGTACGGCGGCATCGGCGGCGGAGGCGGGGGCCACCCGGAGCCGCGGCGGCGGCAGCAGCAGCAGCAGCAGGTGGCGGCGGTACCCAGCCGCTCGCCGGGACGCGGTCAGCGCAATCCGGCGCTCCCCGTCGGGGCCGGTCTCCTGGAGGGCTACATCAGCGTCCTGGAGCACAAGGTGAGCCTCTGGCCGCGGGACTGGAACGTTTGGTCGGGCCTCGGGAGCGCCGCGCTGCCCTGTCCTCTCGTGCGACAGCCGAGTCCGTACCTGCACCGCGCTCCTTCCTGCCCTCCGTGAGATGGCCGGTGCCTCTCAGCGGGATCGCGGTGCCCTGGAAGTCTCGCTGTCAGGGCTGCCTTTCGCAGCCTTCGAATGCTGTCGCACCTGCCCCTGAGTGTGTGGATTAACGGTGTCAGGGCTCGGTGGCCAGCCTGCGGTTAGGCCTTTGTGGGGTATTCTTTATCTCCTCTCATGACCAGTAGATATGTAGGATGAAGTATTTTGTTTCTGATGTTGGTGCTAGAGGTACACTACAAGTTTATTGTTTATGAAGATTATAGGAAGGGTTAAAGAGGGAAGTTTAGTGGGTGGAAGGGAAAGTGATTAGGTAGGTGTTTATTCTTAACTCATTTTGTCTTGGGAAACTGAACAGAAGCATATCTCCAGCACAAATGACCTTTTCATCCTTCTCCTGGGAAGCAGAAGATGTCAACCATAGTATCCATTCCAGAAATTGGGGGCACCTCTTTAATGGTGAACAAAATTATGTCCCTCCCCTTGACATAGGAATTACAAGGCTGGATTGTCAGACTGTAATACCCATTTACCAGAGATAGGCAGACTAAGCTTTGATATCTCACAGGACAGATGTAATGACATAAAGTGAGCAAGGTAGCACATCCATGCTGAAGAGATACTGTGCCTCAGTAATTTTCTCAGAAGCAGATTCCTCTACATCTTGTACAGTGTTGTTGCATTTACTTGGAAACTCCAGGAACCTCTGCCTAAACCCCGGATAATGTTTAGTACACACACTTCTTGCAGTAAAAGTTTACTGTAAAACATAAACACGGGAAGTGACAATTCTCAACTTTGTCATGTTTTCACATGCAGACTGACATCTTTTGAAAGATGTGTTGTCAAACAAGTTACTGGACTCATTTTAGAGGTACTGTGTGAAGGCTAGTAACTTTGACATACAAAGATTTTTACTGCTCCTTCTGGCTTCAATTCCTATGCAAGAGTTATCTGTAGGTCTCTTAACACAGAAAAATAGCTCATGATGGTCCTTTGTAGCCTTTGTTTTTTTTTTAATATGGTTCTGGAAATTGTCAAATGTAATGTCTTTATAGAAGAAGCAGGTTTGCCCATGGACCTTCCTACTGTGTGAGACGTTCTCTTGTAATTCTTTCCTTCTTTTTGCACATGACTGTAGTGATGAGGTATAGATATGTACACACATGATTTTTGTAAGCAGTCATAATTGAAAAGACACCTATGGAGGTTTTAGGGTGTATCTGTGAATAGTCCTCTGACACTGGTGACCGCTTACATTGGTTTCTCCTGGCTCCCAAACACCTCTTATTAATAGAACATTCTTAAAATCACTATTCTGTTTAGTATTTTTCCAGGGTAATCTTAATGTTTCCTTGTGCTTTGGATAAAGCTGATCCTCTGGCTGTTTAATATATTGCAATATGGCCCAAATCCCACAGATACTCCATCTCTGGTTTTCATTTCACATAGCTCGTGCTTCTCAGTAATAATCTGCAGAAGGTTTAGTAACTTTTCCATGTAACTTCTTTGGGTCAGAAAGAAGAGTGTAGAGTCCTTGCTGTGTTCCCAGCTTGCTTTGTCTTACTTTAATGCACACAAGGTCATGCAGAGAGCTCTTCCACTGTGGTATACGGAGCAGTAATGACACTATTTACCATAAAGAGATGATGGGGGAGAGAAAGGCTTTGGCTCTTAATAGTGTGTTTATTTTAGTATTTCAACAGACCCATGCATTTAACATGGGATTTACAATCCCATACTACGTAGGATACCTGAAGAATAAAAAATGGAGAATGCACAACATCGCAGGCATTAATGGTTTGGGAAAACAAGGGTGAAGGGTTGGTGATGATGAGATTAGGGAGGGAGATTGCAGGAACTGAGAAATGGTGAAAAATTTTCAGAGTGCAGGTTTTTTAGGTTGGGCACTGAAGGCTGCAGGGAAGACAGCTTGCATAGCAAACAGCATAAAGGTCCAGCCCAAAGTGAAAGAAAATTAAGAAATCAAGGAGATGTAAGGAATATTAGAATAGCTGCAAGAAGAGAGTAAAATAATATTCTGTAGCTGTAAGACGGACATGCTGTTTGAAGAGACAAGGAGGTCTGGAAGGAGGTGAAAAGTTATCTGTTGTCTGAAGGTAAAAGGCTTGGAAAGATAAAGGGAGAATGACTTCAGCAATGGTATGCGTTCTTTTGATGGCACAGAGGTGACTGTGAAATGACAATGGACAGTAGATTTTTCACAATACAGCTTACTTAATTTCCCAAATAGAATCCTGGGATTATCTGTCAGGTTGAATGACCTGAAGTTGAATGACCATTACACAGAATTCATCCTTGGTACGTGTTCATGCATGAATGGCAGTCAGCAGTAGACTAAATGTCTTGATCATTCAAATCTTGAAGCTGAAACGCTCTTAACTTTAGAAATACTTTGTTTCTAGATCCCGTAGTTTGCTTTAATGGGGAAATCTAGTTTTGTGTGTGGTGTTGTGCCCATTCTGATGCATTTAAGGAGAGAAATGGACATACTTGTGGAAGGTATAAGTACTGAAGTTATTACTCATCCGTAATTGCAATATGAGGAGTGATGCATACAGAAGCTGTTATATGGTTATATGTTATATGGTAGCATAGACATTTCTCTTCAGGGATAAAATTTAACAATTCTCCACATTATGGAATACCACGTATTATAAATGTTTGTCATTACTAGCAATACAGCTCATTTTGTGATGCCAGGTGATCATGCATGGAGACTATTTGGTAGGAAATCAATATACTTAGTGAAGTACCAATGATTTTGAAATATAGCTTGCAATATTGTAATTAGCAATTATTTTTCTCCTTTTATTTTATTTTCAGTAAGAAGTGTAGTTCCTCATCCATTCTGTCAAGATAAGCAGGCAGTCTCTGAGAATACAGCTAAAATATGTAATGCTCTCTTTACTGGGTTGAAGAATCTTCTTGCAGGAGTTTCTTATCACTTGGTCAGATTTGTGATGTTTTGTTTCTCAGTGCTTTGCCTTCGTGGTTTCTGCAAGCCCATTTTCCCCTGAAGCAAGCAGTAGAGATCGGAACCCATGTTTTTCATTTTAGCAGCCTTTTGCAGTTTAGCAGTGCAAACTTTTTGTTAAACTGAACTCTTAAAACAAGAAATTCAGAAATGCAGTGGATTTGGAGATTGGTTCTTAGCATCTCACCTTTGCCTATCCCAGAGCAACAGCAGTTGACAGTCATTGGTGGACGGTTGAAATGACTGAATGATAGCTTGTTGTTGTTGTTCCAAATAGTCAAATGTTTATATCCCAAAAACTCTCACGTTTTTAACAGAAACATGTTTTGCTGATAGTTGCTGTTGGGAGGTGAAGGACCAAAACTAGGTGGAGAAGTAACAGCTACCATTCTACTTCAAGGAGCTGTTGCTTCCTACAAGAGGCACGTTGGCAGCGTGTAGCACTGCTTAGCCATTGCATCTGTTCTGCAATTAGAAAAGACAAGAGTCCCAGACTGTCAAAGTTAACATATTTCATGAATTCTTAAGAGTGTAATCATGAAATTAAAGTGTTTTTTACGCTAGCATCGAGGGAAACAGAATGATGCTATTCTGTGTGGGGAGACATGGGGATAAGACTTTCTGTTGATTTATCATAGTGCTAGCAAGAAATTACAATGCTAATATTTTTAAAGCAATTACTGCATACAAATAAGAGACTGTTAATGAAAGTAGGAAACCTAGCACTATTCCAGAACTTGCAAGGAATAAATATTTAACCATTATATTACTATTCTAAAATGGATGTGAGAACATGTCTCTGGGTAGTTACAAAGCTTTTTAGCCAGCATTGACTCAACAGTTGGTATTGTGAATAAAATATGAGTTTGCCACATATGTAATTGAATAATATTGCAAGCCATCAAGAATTTTGTTTCTTAGAAAATAAAAAAAAATCAAAATCAATCTTTCAAATAAAATGTATGATTTATTAGCACCACATTTAAATACCTTAAGAGATCATTGGGATCAACATGATAATTTAAGTGATCGCAATGATTTCTTAATTTATGATAATGTAAATTATCATATGCAAAGAAAACTTTGTGATCCCTTTAAATAAATGCAGATCAGAGAATAATGTAGTTAATGAAGTGTTTGAGGAAGAGTCATTCTGCAAATACTGCTATAGCTCCTTAATCTCTGAGATGCAGTAAGTTGTTCTAGGATGAAACTGTTTTTTCCAGGATAGTAAACTTTGTGCACTTAAAACAGGGGAGGAGTCTTTCCATGCTTTACATTCTTTTAAAAAAAGTTTTAGATTGAAAGAGTTTGGAATTTGAGATTTTACCTAAATAGTTAAACCATTGATGGTTTTGAGCTGAATTTTTTTTTTGGGGGGGGGGAAGGGGAGGGGAGGTGGTAGGGTGTCTCCAAACCAGACTTCATAACTAGTGTGGTCATGGGAAAGAATTAAATTATTTTGAGGGTCTTAGTTTCTTTCAAGTGAATTTATCACAGAATCATAGGGTATCTTACAGCCAAACTGCTTATCTTGCCTGAGATAATGGATGGAGCCCACTGAATTGAAGTACACCATGTCCCATAATTTCATTACAGGTTCCTATTTGCCTCTTGAAATTCTTACCTGTAAAGGAAGGAACACAGACTATTATGCAATTAAGTATTTGATGGAGCTTTTATTATGTGAGAGATCCACAAGGGGGAGACTTTATTCTAGAGTAACCTTGTTGGGGACACTTCCATCTCTCAGAGATCTGGGCAGGTTGTGAGTCCAAAAAGCCCCTTGTGCAGTGTTTCTGTGGCTTCTGGGCTGTTTTTTATTTTTTATTCTGAGGTACTGTAGCTACCTTTTACACTGATAAGCTGTAAGTTTATTAAAACTCTCATAAGGCTGAAAGAGTTAAAAAAAAAAAATTAGGGCCATGACAGACAGAGAATATAACTGAATATGCACATGCACAGAGCAGAGACAGTCGTTTTACCAGGTTTACCCAACATTTGAATAATAACTATCATGTGCTTTATATTTTCTTGTTCTCGAGCTACTGCAGTGATGTGCTTTTTCAGTCTTAATAAATCATAACATTGGATTCATTCGTTTTGATGACCCTTGTCTAAAATTTTGAGCAGCTTTTGTGTGTACTAGATAATACCTAGTGTGCAATACTGAGTGCACAACAATGAGAGCAAATAATGGTACATTTTCCTGTTTTCCAGGTTGCTTGGCACCTCTGCAAAGAACCGGTAGTTCCAGCCTGGCACTGTTCCTACTTAGAATATCTTGAAATGTATTCAAATGCTTACATGCAGCTATCAGTTAGCTGTGCAGTTAATGCATGAATTTTATGAAAAAGGACATATTCTGTTGTTGGACAGATTGCTTGTAGAAATCTGACTCCAGTGTCTGATTGAAAACAGAAATGTTAGCTATAAGGATAACAAAAACAAGAATTATTTTACAGTGATTGCTATTGCCTAATTCTTCCTACAATAACTGCTGTTAAAGATAAAACTAGTAGAGGTAGTGACTCCAGGCAGAGGTCAGGACCTTTTGCTTAAAAGATTTGTCTAAAAAGAGTTACAGATATTATTAAATATTTGGATGTCCCTGAAAATTGAAAGATGTTTGGTATGCATGTAATACATGGTGTTAGTACACTCTTTCATGTAATGTGATGCATAAAAACCTACCCAATCATGAACTAGCTGTGCTCTGATAATTTCCTGGTCACTGAGAAGATAAAAGAGAGTAAATCATTGTCATTACACTGAAAACAGAAAAGTATTGGAGTTTATACCAGAGGAATATCTACCTCAATGCAATCTGTGACATTTTGTGATATAGCTTTATTCTTTCATAGCAAATGAAGGAAAAAGTTTGTTTCAGAGACTCTTACCATAAAACCTTGGTGATTGGTTTCTATAGAAACATCAATAGTAGATGGTCGGGTCAAGACAGTTAATGCAAAATTATGTTTAATTTTCTCACATTTTAAAAAAGTCACATCTCACAGCAATATCTGACACCATGAAATTGGTCATAATGTGTTGTCTTGTTTTTACAACTAACTAAGACAAAGTTATTTTTTTTTCTTTGTAGAAGAAAAAGTGAAGAAGCATGAATATGTTTTTATTTATTTTGTGCTTCTGGTTTTTGATTGATTCTGGATTGTAGCCTTTATCTTGAATCATGAAAAATGGAGAATGAGTAAATATGCTCTTACCTGCTTTATGAATATCCCATGCACGATATTTTAATAAGGGAGTGCTCTCTGTTTCCCTTGTCTACTTCCCTATCTTTCTGTGTGAACACGAAAAATTCTTCATTCAGTGGATGTGCAAAATACTTCCAGGCAGGGAATTGGTGACACTTTGTCTGCAAGAGAGGTTTGTCTGTTTCTCATGCAAAATCCCTCCTTTTTTTTCACTTTCTTTTCATTTTCATCATTGATTTCAGTGACTACATTTATATTCTCGTATGTACTGAAGTATATTATATTTGACAACTGTTTAAAGTTACCATAGTGTGAATTTTTTTCACACAGTCTTTCACTGTGAGCATCTTAGACTATTTTCAGCTTCCTGTTAAGTGAAAGTGTTCTTTGGAAGGTTTTTAATCCTTTGTGGAGCAAGTCTGAAATAAATGAGATTTTCAACGACAGGAAATGTAATTTTTGTTCACAGCTGATGTGTATCTCTCAATAGGGTTCGTTAAATTCTCCTTTCTGTTTGTCCTGAGGCATAAATAGATATAGAGTGTCATCCTAACTGTGTGATATCCTCAGAACAAGCCTGCAGGTAGTTTCCTTTTCCTGGTGACCTTCTTTTCCTGGTGACCTTCCTTATTAATTTAACCTGTATTGTTCAGTAACACTCCATATGCACATCCTTGATGAGGATGCTGAGGTGGCATTGATAGGAAAAACTCAGTGTATTAATTGAACTTCTAATTAGGGCAATTATGATGAAATCAGCAGTCGTTTGGTGCTGATATAAGCAGATGTGACAGCACAAAAGCTACTTTGAAGGTGAGGTGAAGCATCATGTTTCACCGCACTCTGTTTCACGTCATCCCTAAGCAATCTCCATTAGTCATCGCTATTTCGCTCTAATAGTTAAAGCTTAAAGTGTTAAGACCAGGTTGATTGCTGGAGTTTGCTATCAACTGGAAAAGCAAATATTTTCAGTTCAGAAACTGCTGTTGATTGTTGTCCACTGTAATTCTGAAAATACAGTTAAAAGACACATAGGAAGAGAGGGGATGACACAAAGCTGAAACCTTCTGCCTTCAGAGAGTCTGTTTGCAGCAGAAATGCTATACAAATGGAAAAGTGGAGCTCTGAGGTGCCTTTTGATGGTGTTACGTGAAAGACAGAGTTGGGCACTGAGAAACATGTAGACATTCCTATAGAGAATATACCACATCTGAACTGAGGTTAGGTAGATCTGGTAATACTGTTAGTGCCAGGACTGTATTCAAAGAGACATACAATGTAAGAGAAGCACAATCTGTTTATTAAGTGCAGTAACAAATACTAGATTCTTAACAGAGCATTGTAAGAAAACTTCTTAATAAGATGGGGTTATTATAAAACATGGAGAAGACAAACAGATGTGTTTAATAGATGACAAGAGTATTTTTTCACAATGACAGTGAACTAGTGCAAAATGTTCATTGTCCGAGAAGAGAGAATAGTAGTGGGTTTATGTGGTATATAGGCAGCATAGATCAGGTTTTATTAATTCAGAGTTAATAATCTGGACTGTTGTAGGTAGCATAGAACAAGAATATATAAAAGTGTTCTTCATCATCGAATACAGCACGTTAAGAATTCATCAGCTATAGGAAACTTTATAATACAGAATGAATGGCTTAGTAAGAAATAAACTGGAAAAGGGGAGGAGAGTATTTCTCAGTAAACAGTCAATACATTTGGAATATGCATTTTTGTTTAGCAAATACTGTATTTTGATTTTAGTGTGTTATTAGCAACCTCAGGTATTGACATGATGTTAATATTGCAGAAACAAAATATTCTGCAAATTTTGTACTCTTGGACAATATTAAATTAGAATGTTATCTTGCCTTCAGCTATAGCTGGTCGTTAAAAGCAGATGTAATAACACTCCGCAGAGTTTCAGTCCAAGAGTTACCTCTGAGGAAAAGAAAAATTCAGCAGTGCAAGTTTGTGTAAATGTACATCTGTATCAAGCTTTGTGCACAGGAAGGTTAAAGGGCTATTGTTATGCTTAAGAAATGGCTTACTGAGAAATAGGCTTCTAGAGACTGCATTCATCACAAAGAACATGCTATTTACCAGTTTACAGCCTTTCCTCCCAGTTTGAGACACCAGGCTGAGTTCTGTAGCTAGTGACGTGAGTTACATTGAGTCTTACTACCTTCTAAACTTTCTTGCCTGCACTGTGCATAGACATTTTTATTCTGTTTCAGTGACATTTACCCGTGTGATTTGTCCAAAACATTAGCGTCTGAGGCAGCACATAATCAAGGCAACTGTTAGGAAGGTAGCACATGGGAACAGGCTAGAAAAGTGTGATACAGAGATCCCAAAGCTGGTGGAAGCTGGGTCAGTAAGTGTACCTGGTGTAGTTTGGGACAGGCTTGTTAGCTTGAGTTTGAAAGCGGAACAGTCACACTGTATCTGAGCGAGTAAATCCTGGCCTTCGGCGGGTACATTTCTTCTAGAGCTGGGCTGGCTCTGCATTGTGCTTTCTGTGGCACTCAGGGTCAGGATAGGCTGAAGCTACATGAGGTATCTAGGGAATGGTGGTACAGATGTGCCTGAAACATTTTTGAACAAATCTCAAGTGCAGTACCAGGAACTGAAACTACATTTGAAATACAATCTGTTACCTTTAGCCATCCAAACTATATACACCTTGTATTTGCAGAGGTGAACATCTGGCCACAGCAAAGATAAGTTTAGAAAACATGATGATTTCCAAGACTTGTCCATAGTCCTTATGAGAAAGCTTTTGGCCAAATGCACAGAGGGATCAATGCTCTCTCAACCTTATCCTCAGTCTTCATGCAGAGCACAGAGGCTCACAGGGCGTATGTGCTGTTGTACAGCCTGTGTTGTCCCTTCCCTGCCCCGTTCTAGCTTTCAGTATGGCATTTTCGGGTCAGTGCTTCAGACACTTGGCTAATTTTCATCCTCAGAGACTAGAATAATGACAAAGGTACTCCTAAATTTTGTTGCTGGCCATTTTATTCCTACTGCTACAGTAAAGGGGTTACTTTTACACATCTCAGCATATTGGTTGACTCTGAAATAGGAACATAAAACCTCAAAATATAGCCAGTGGTCTGACTGCAGCTGCCAGAGTGATGCAGAGTTAATATTGCCTGTCCTTCTGAGAGCTCATCTGCCTATGCCTGGATAATTGTAGGTGAACTCCTCTTTTTTAAAAACAAAACATAACAAACACTTTGTGTTTTATTTAGTTAATTTATTTCTTAATGCTCATGTTCTGTCAAATGATCATTATTGATGACAATGCAAAATAAATTTTACAAATTAGAAACCTCTGTCAAAGCCACTGCTATTTCCATTTTTTTATCTGCTTATGTACTCTCTTTGTAACACTGCTCTGGATTTCTTTTTTGTTTTAATAGTCATTCATGAGCCTTACAAAGACAGAGACAGTTTGATATAATATCATTCACATTTTTAGTGAGAACTACCTCGGACATCAATGGGACTATGCATAATAACCAGCACTTCAGTAAGGGTTTCCCCCTCTTGCCTTGTGCCAGCTGACATGGTGTATAAGCATATGTCTATATGAGATTTTGCCAGCAGGAGAGAGCATGCTCTGCCCTCCCTTTGAGCTGGTTGGAGATGCACTGGCTCTGCTCTGGCAGCTGAGTAGCTGCAGTTAGCATGTTGGTAAGCCAGAACTAATAAGCTTGACTGAGAGGCAGAGTTTATTATCTTGGGCTCAGCAGCATAGTTAGTGTGGTTATGTAGCTTCCACAGTAGAGCTTCTCAGTGTCCTACAGTCTTAATGCATGGAGAGAGCTTGCTTATTGTTGGTTATATGGAGCACGGTCAGTATTTGCTTACATCTCCCTGTAAAAACCTCCTAGTCCATATCCTAATGGTTTCCCAGCCCTGCTTCAGAGGAGCAATTGAAGTCCTCTGCCACACCACCAAGTATTTCTTACCTAATATGATTGGGGAAAGTAACTGCTACCTACAGATGGACTGTACAAAAAATTGCACGCTTAGTGTTCAGTCAGAAGTCTTACTTATGTACCTCACAGTACTCATTACTTAAGTTTTTGGTCAACCTAATCGTTGCCACATATTTAGTACACTTTTAAAAAAAACAAAAAAACCCCAAAAAAACGATTACTTTCTTTTTTACAACAGCCTAATATGATAGATGATGTAGTGGATCAGGTTTTCAGAGTTTGAAATGCGATCCTAAATTAAGTTCACAGAGAGCATGATTTAGTCATGTAAGTCACTGTTTATGAGAAAAATCTGCTGTATTCACTGGGCATTTATTTATAGAAGAAAATACTTTAATTACTTTGTTTTAGAAAGTTATGTTTGAGAACGACACTAACAGGGTTCTTCCTTGTAACGTGGCTATTTCTATATACATAGGTTATTTAACTCATAATGTTTCTGTTTTCATTTATGTTCTATGGTATTCTTACCGTGTATATTTCAGCATATTCCATGTATATGGAAATGTTGATGGCTGTATCTTAATTTCGGTCAGTGAAGAATTTTTGCTGTTAGGATATTTAGTAATATTGTCACTAACATAAGACTGCTGAGCCTTGATGTTACTCTTTTCATATGTAATTATCATATTAATAGATTTAGTTTTGATTTATCTTTTAATTTTTATGAATAGCCAAAAGCTCTTTTTTTTCCACTTAGAATCAAAACTAGAGCTAAATTCTTCACTTTTGCTGTGTCTGCTTTATGTCTCAGTAGCAGTGCAAAGAAGCGGTGAACCTAGTTAGAGATATGCTGAATATTCTTTCTCAGGAGTAGTGTTGGTGTATTCCTGATGGTTTTAGGGCATAAATGAAGTACTCTGTGCAGCTGGTAGATGTGGAGGATGGGTATCAGGGCCAGGAGAATATCTCTGGTATTAATGTGTCCGATTTCTTCCAGCACAGTGATCCCTTTTGATCTGCAGCAATTTGTGCAGTACAGAACAGCTTTCAAGGTATCTTTAATTATGCCTGTGGACATTTTGGCTTAGAAAGTGAAATAAGGCTTTAGAATCACCCTTCACTCCCAGCCGTGCTGATTTGAAACTTTGCACAGCTTGTTACCCACCTCTTAAGTGTAGTGATCATGTTTCTGCTCCCCTGAAGGACACTGAATGTGCAGCGTCCGTGCTTCAGAAAAGGGGTAGCCGACTCTGAGTCTTTCTGTCGGAGCTCTCACTGCTGTCAAGGTGGAATAGCAATGTGTCCTATACATATGTATACATATAACCTGAAGTAGCATATAGCTTAAGATCAACTCTAGATTTGAGGTGATTCACAGGATCTGGAAACCTGTCTTTGAGGTTTCGTATAGATGTGGAATACAGGGAAATGACTGCATCAGGAGCACCTTAGAAACAGAGTTCATGATGAATCAGACAGAGCCTTTATGCTTGTATCAGTGCTCTGAGCCATATAGAATAAATTGATTGATTATAAGATACAACATGGTTTATTAAAGTTTCTCAGAAATTATTTTTTATAATTATGCCAGTGTGTTATGAAAATGACATATCCTATTTGTAGTGCATAATGTGAAAAAAAAAATTAACATGACAATTAGTGTCCTAACATTTGAACTTTCAGGTGTGATGGTTGATTTTCACAGTCTGTAGCAAATGTAAAAGGAGATTAATTTCACTTGAAGGTGCAAGAGGTGATCTCAGCTGTGCCACACTAAGTCTAAGGACTCAAGACTTTCAGAAATGGAGTGCATTGCTCATAGGAAGTGCATGAAAACGTTGTAACTAAGATCAGCTATAACAGCAATATATAAGCCAGTTTAGCCAAAATTGTAGACCTCTTGCCTCTTGATTGTGAATTATGAGGTTGCATCTTGTCTTTTTTTAACTGGAATTGATTTTTTTTTGTGCCAATCTGTTCAAAGCACTGAGATTTCAAAATCTAAAATGAAAGTAATCTTTAAAAAAAATAGTAGATTTCTAGTTCCTTTTTTCATCCCTTGGAAAAGAAATAGATCTGTTTGTTTGTTTGTTTCATATCCCATACTTTACATCAGTAAAACTACTGAAAATTACATTACACTGTTTATTAATGTTGTGCTTCTGTGCAGTAATACACATAAGACATCTTATACTGCCTGAAGGATTAAGTTAAGCTCCTTTGTCAAGCCTTTGGTATGGCAGGATGGTTAATCTTTAACTGTCAGAGTCTGGTTAGATCCTTCTTTAGACTGAAGCTATGTCTAAGTGCAAAGAAATTAATGCGAATCAACTCTCCTAGTATTTATGCCTTCATATTTCTGCACAGAGCAATCAATAAAAAGAGAAGCTGTGTTAGACATCCATATTTCAATTAGAAGATTGCATTTCAGACTGTTATTTACTAGCATCATAATTTACTTTATGTTTATGCTTGCGAAATACAGAGTTGACAGGAAGTGTTAAAAATACTAAATTCATGAAAATAAGATGTGCAGTGGGTGACACTCTGTGAAAGGAGGACAGGGGAAATTTTGTTAACCTGCATTTCCTAATTAAAATTCTGTAGAGTTGTCTACAGCATGTTCGTATTTTATTACATCAGTCATTACTCTTGCATTTTACTTTCAAATTACAACATTAAGTCACAAAAGAAGACATGTACTATAGTTGCATCATATTTAGACTAGGCAAGGGGAAACCGAACTGTATGAAAAGCATGGTGAAGCTGGGAGGCAAAGTTAAATTCATTGTGAATGATTGAAGCTAATATTTTAGCCCCAACAGAGTGTAAAACTGCTAGTAAAGGGCTACAGTATTGTGCTTGCAAAGGTGTACATTTCACTGTGAATGTCTGAACCATTTAATTAATGTTGTCCTAGTTAAAACTTGTGAAGAGGACATTTGTAATAATTACCTGATAATTGCTAATGAGTGCATTTACTCTTTCAAAGTGGTAACGTAATCGTCCGATGGAGTGGTGCAGGTTGTATGTTGAAGTAGTAGGTGAAATATGCAACAAAGAAGATTTTCAGTGTGGTAAATGCCTAAGTTGTACTTTTCTAATTAGGCTATATTTTTTTAAATAGTAGGAAAAGAAACTTTCAACAAGTAACAGGGTTTTTTCTGCATTCTCCTCCAAGTATGGTTTCAAGTGGCTGGTTTTATATTTTACACACATATAACCTTCCCATTTTCTGAAACAAGGTTCTTTCCCTCAACTCATTAAATAATAATACTCTTAACTTGCATACCACCTTACTTCTGAGGATCTCCAAGTGCCATAGAAGTGTTAAAAGGAGACTCCTGCCTTAAAGTACATGAGTATTAGTTCCTTATGAGATAGGGTGATAGTAAGTTCAAAATGTAGTTTTGACCTTGAATATCCAGGTACGAGTTTGGAAGGTACTGAAGTGTTGAAAACCGAGGGGATTCAACCTCAGGATAGGTGCTCAAGCAATCACTTGAAATAGCTGACTTTCATACATGGCTTGGAAGTGAAATTTCAGACCTTGTTCTATAAAAGACTGAAGTTATATACAGTGGATTGGGAGATTTAAGCACTTAAAATGGATTTAAATACCTATTTTGCTGAGTAGAGCTGCCCACAGAAAAATACTTAAGTGCTTTTTCAGTCCAGCCCTTCTGCTTGGACAAGATCATGGTGGAGGATGGTTTAGCCCAGGTATAGAATAAAAGAGAATGCAGTTTGTGGTCTTTAGAGTTGGGTATCTTATGTGGAAATGATGTGTAAAGCATTTGAGTTCCTGCTCCAGAAGCTGTTAAAGCACGTATTTTGAGAAGCACATAAATTGGAGATTACAGCATTACCTTGTAGCTTTCCCAAGAGCTTTCTAATCTTTTTTAGTGAACTGTGTAACTCCCCCAACCGTAATATGTTGCAGGGTTAAATGTCCTGCAAGGCTGTCAGATTTAGTCCCTGTCAGATCATAGTAAGACATACAGAAAGAGCAGTCCTTAAGCACAGGTTTAGATGGTGGCTGCACAAGGCTTTTTGAAGACCATACTTCTGGTTTTCAGGTTCTGTCAAAAGTGTCATCCGCTGTGTCTGAGACACTGAGATCTCACTCTAAATTGGTACATAGGCACTTAAATATGTCACCTGATTTTCAGAGCATGTTGAACTACATTCATTTTGGATCAACTCAGGTGACTTAGGGAAGGTGAACTCTTTAAGCATGGTGTTTAGTGTGTGCAGCAGGGTTGCACAGTATTTTGGGCTCTGCTAAACATTAATGGGGCTTGCAAATACAGGCACTGAACAGCATCAAATAGGCATCCTTGGGTCATTAGGGAAACAAGTGTCTTCATCATACTGGGACCTATTACTTATACAAAGTTCATTAATTTATTGTGCCTTAAAAGTATTGGTATATATTTTATTGTGCATTTGATATCTATTATCTATCATCATATTGAAAATACATTCTGTTTAAAAGTCAAAACCATTTCACTGATGGGGAGAAGAATCATGATATCACATCTCAGATTTCTCTTTGCATATTCAAGTAATCCCATCATATTATATTGCAAAGAAAAACAAGATCCTTACCTGACTGTAGAAGACCAACAAATAGGATGATCTGAAACATATGGGCTTAAGTTGTGCCAGGGTAAGTTTAGATTAGATATTAGGAAGAATTTCTTTACTGAAAGAGTGGTGAGATATTGGAATAGGCTGCCCAGGGGGGTGGTGGAGTCACCATCCCTGGAGGCTTTTAAGAAGAGGATAGATGTGTTTCTTCAGGGGATGATTTAGAGGTAAGAGTAGTGTAGGGCTGTTGGTTGGACTAGATGATCTTGAGGGTCCTTTCCAACCGTAATGATTCTGTGATTCTGTATCTGAATGTAAATGTAAACTTATAAGTACATGACTGATATTTTTGGATTATGAAGTCTTTCACAGTCTTGTGAAATGAGAACAGTTTGTGAAGAGTAGGAGAAATCTTGCCATGTAAACGGAAGGATCATGTTGAAGAACAAAGGTAGACTGCCAGCTTGGCCTTTAACCTCTCTATGAATGCTGATCCAGAGTTTCCTTGGACATTGAGTTGTAGCAAAATCACTTGTGATGTGGCTGTACTTGATCTAACAGATGAAAAAGATAGGTCTCCTGAAATTCTATAAAGGCATCAACTGTATGCTTAGTGTTTGGATAGCCCTTGGTTTTCTTTGCCTAAAATTTCCAAAGTCTAAGGTATAAAAATTATAAATGTGGTAATACAGATACAAGAAGTTTCAATTATTTTCCATATAGCAGTAGTAAGATATGAGCAACTGGATTTATGGAGTATCACTGAAAAAATTAAGTTCTTCTTTCAGGCTTAACATTACACAGCTGAAGTCTAAATGACCTCAGCTTTCTTTACTTTCTATGGATTAGGAGTAAATATTTTTCTCTTCCCTTTCAAAGGGTAAAAAATAAGACAATTCTGTTCTTTTTGTTTAGATTAGGAAAGTTGGAACAGAGAACTGCAAGCACTGAATCCTGTTATCATGGGTAATAAAACTGCAATAAAAGCTGCACTGCACAGCTTTCAGAGTGAATTTGTATAAAGCAGGCCATTCCGATTAGACGCTGAAATGCACATATTCCTGCCACAAGGTTGTAGCTTAAGCTAGATAGATGGCTCACAAATGGTGAACCCTGACAAATAATCCATCAAGTGATGTTGAATCTTTGTCAGGGAAGGCAGCCTCAAACAACTTCTTTATTTTCTTTATTATAATCCATCACTTCTTGTTGTGCATATCCTAACGGTCTTACATTGACAGACATTCTTGTAACTTTCTCTCTCTTTGTATTTCTTGAGAGAAAAAAAGCATTGCGTTGAGTGACTTAGGGCCATTCCCCCATGCTGCTTTGTAGAGCTAGGAAGAGAAACACAAGGTCAGGAACTGTTGCAAATGAAATATTGTTATTCAAAGGGCCCAATCTTGCTTCTGCTAAAACTCTGTGGAATTCTTCTCTGGAAATGAGAGGAAACAGGAATAGTACCCAGCTCTGCAGCCCGATCAATTGTTATTAGCAGAGGCTGCCAGTGCTGTGGGCACAGGCCTGCAAGATACTAAGCATCAGCTGCTGATCACCTAATAAAGCACCTCTCATGTTGATGCATAGACTGTTTCCTGGTTCTGCTTTGAAGTGTTGAAATGTATAGATCAATAAAATTGGAAGACAGAAAGGGCAACTAGTATGCAGGGTCAAGCCCTATCTGTCAGATTTGTACAGATTAAGGAAAACAGTGGGAGGCTGCAGTCTAGGGCTAATAATTGTTAGGTCCCAAATGCGTCCTGTACTGCATGTTTCTAAAAATCTGTGTATATGGGTTTCATTGTTAAAGGAGCACGAGAACTTAGGACACCACAGAAAAAATTCGAGCCGTAGTGTTAATACAAAATTGGGATTGAGAAAATAATTGTATTATTTTAAACATTTTCTAGGATTGTCTGCATTAAAGCAGGACAGTGGTAGAAAGTAACACTTCTTTTTCTATCAGCAGGTCTAGGTTTTAATAAACTACAGACTTTGGCAATGCTTATTTTCATGTTATTCTGACAGTGTATGTGCAATGACCATTTGTTGAGGCATTCCCATTTGAAGGTTGATGTTTCAGTGGTCATCCTGAGAACTGAGGAAATCTGTATGGTTTTATGAGTGGTCCCAGGACTACACTATTAAGGGACATTGAATCTGTATCTTTTCATTCTTGAAACTAGCACTGAGCTGAAGTCCCAGCGGTGCCCTGAAAGGCCAGAACTTCCTTTTATAAACCACTGACCTTTCTTCTTGATTATCCTTGTGAACTGGTGCTGTCTTTAGTTAATAAAACTTTGTAATCAGGGAACTAAGAGGGATAAAGTAGAAGTGACAGTTTTTGCTGCTGCTTAGATGTTAATGTGCATCCTGAATGCCTTTCAAGTATGTTATTCTAAATCTGAGGAAGTGGAGATGAGCACATGTACGTATTGAAAAAGCTAGGAAAATAAACAAGCAATACCCATTTGTTTGATGAGATTGAAGGGTGTGGCACACAACTTGAAACTGAAGATACAAGTACAGAAATTATTAGTGAAAAAATACAATGCATTATTAGACTTCTGTATGCTTTCTTGAGAGATTTACTATTTTAAATATAAATCTTGTTTGTAAATATTACTACACTGCAACTGACTTCTGGTTTAGTCCTGCAGTTGAGACTGAAAGACAAATTGAAACAGCAAAATATTTCTGGAATTGGGCTGTATCACTCTTGGCCTCTGGTGAGTGTTAGGCCATTTCCATGCTATCTCTAAACTTACTATCTTCTTTTGGTATTATACTTTGTTATGGAAGACAAGATAGTTGAATTCTGTACCATTTGCTGGAGCTTACCCTAATGGCTAAGGGAAAGATGGGTGTGAAACCATTCTTGGACACTTCACAATGTCTGCTCACTTGAACACACCCATACAGTATTTTAAAAGTGTGAAATGGGCTTAGTGTAAAATAGAACCACAGTAACTAGTCTTAGTTTGAAATCTTTGGATATTAAACCCTTGGCATTTCAAGGTCAATCTGTCTGTGTCTGGATGTGCCTCATGTTTCAGAGAGGGTGCTCCCTTCCAAGAAAATTAAGGCTCCGCATCCTGAGATGTTAGAGTCTTTCCAAGAAGTCATATGGTTGATAACTTTGTAGAAGTCATTAGCAGTATATTTAGGTGAGGACTGAAACAGTAGTGGTGAAAGCTCCATATCTCCTAACCTTTGCTCAGGTTCCCTCTTTTAAACACTCAAGTCTCATTCCTGCATAGGCTGTTGAGAAACAGTGGAAATACTGAACAAATGCTGTCAGCACCCTCATCTGACCACAGATTTAAGGATCCCAAGGAGTGCATTTTCCTGTGTTAAGCAAATTGTTCAAACATTTCCCTGAACACTCACTGTGGATGTATTCTTTCAGGAGTTATGTTTTCTACAGGATGTACCACCCATGAACTGGTGCTTACCTAATGCTTTGTATTGAAAGCAGCATTTAAAGAAGGCAAAATATAATTTTCCTTTAGCAAGTGATGTTTGACAGTTCATTTGCTTTCTTAATGTAGAAATGAAAATAGTATGACAGTATGTTAAGAAATTGTTTATTCAAGGCCATACAAGAAATAGAATGCTACAAGCAGACCTTGCTGTTGTTACTGGCAATGAACTAATTGGCTCTGAGGACAGTGCAAACAGGACACAGTTACAGTATAAGGTGTTCATTTATGTTAACATTATTCCTTTAAACTTTCTTGCAGAGAAGATTCTGAGGTGCCAGGTGCTTTCAAACACAGGGCAAAGAGATAGTCCAGATCTATTGATTGTTCTCTTAACATGACATACCTAGCACTTGCATAGCTTTTCTTAAAGTGGTTTGAGCCCTCAGGGTAAAGAATGGATCAGTGTTATAACACGCATTTTAAAGATGAAAGGTGAAATTCGAAGTGATAATTTCACTATAAACTGGGCAGCCTGTGGGTTTGAAGTGATCCACAGGACTGCTTCTTAGACTGCAGGGCAGCCTGAGTTGTTTGCTTGTGTCATCGTCTCAGCTTGGAGATTCTTTGTTTCTTGGCAGACAAGGAGGATCCTGACAGCTGATCGAGAGGTACAGCCTCACTAGCTAGAATAAGACCTACTCAGTTCACATTGTACCCACACTTGCTGGACCTGCTGCATGTCTGCTGTGGTTGTTTGGTGAAAGGCAAGAAATTCTTTTATTTTTTTAAGGAGGCTGACTTGTAGCCATGAAATGGGGTAGAGAGTAAAATTAGATGTTGTTATTGGGTTTTCATGGCAAGGTTTAGGTAGCAGGGAGGGCTGCAGAGGTGGTTTCTGGCAGAAGCTGCTAGAAGCTTCCAATGGACCCACCTCTGGCCAGGCCAAGCCTATCAGTGATGGTTTTAGCACCTCTCTAATAAAGTGTTTAAGAAGGAGGAAACAAACCTGTGCAAGTACCAGCAGCTGGAGAGAAGAGTGAGAGTATTTGGGAAAAACAGCTCCTCACACACTCAGGTCAGTGAAGAAGATGGAGGAGGAGGTGCTGCAGGAGCAGAGATTTCCCTGCAGTCTGTGGTGAAGTGTTGTGAGACAGGCAGTCCCCCACACAGCTCATGGAGGTTAATGGTGGAGCAGATAGCCACTTGCTGTCCATGGTGGACCCAACACTAGGGAGGCCCAGGGGAGGCTATGGACCCTGTGTGAAGCTCATGCTGGAGCAGAGCAGGCTTGTAGCAGGACCTGTGACACTGTGTGGAACCCATGATGGAGCAGTCTGTTCCTGAAGGACTGCACCCCAGGGAATGGACCCATGATGGTGCAGTTCATGAAGAACTGTAGCCCATGGGAAGGAACTGCACTGGAGAATTTTGTGGAGGACTGTCTCCTGTGGGAGAGACCCCACACTGGAGCAAGGGAAGGCAGTGGGGAGTGCTTCCTCTGAGGAGGAAGGAGTAGCAGAGATGTGTGATGAACTGACTGCAACCCCCATTCTCCATTCCCCCATGCTGCTTGGGGGGAGAAGGTAGAGAAATTGGGTGTGAAGTTAAGTGAAGGAAGGAGGGAGAGGGAAGAAGGGAAGAAAACCCACATCTTAAGCTTATTTCTCATTATCGTACTCTGATTTGATTGGTAATAAATTGAATTTAAATGCTGAAGCTGAGTTTGCTTTGCCTGTGATGGTAATTAGTGAATGATCTCTTCTTGTCCTTATCTTGGCCCATGAGCCTTTCATTATTATTTTCTGTCCCTCCACAGCTGAGGAGGCAAGTGAGGGAGCAGCTTTGGTGCGCATCTGACATCCAGCCAGGGTCAATCCAGCACAGATGTTTTCACTTTTGTCTTAAGCATTTGTCCTACAGGGTCACCTGACTTAATGTTACGTGTTGAATTTGGGCGAGAGATCCTCATCCTTAGAAAACTATGCAGAAAACATCACAAAAACAGTGTCTGTATTTTGCTTGCAAATGCCATGTTCTTTTTTTAATGTGGAATGGTGTTAATTTTTATTTTACCTCATGTGGCATACCTGACTGCAAAAGTAGCAGGCGTTCTTTGCTGCCTTTGCCATTTAATCCAGTGGTGTGTGTGAAACCGTCAGTTTGGAAGAGATGAGAAAGAGGATTCAGTTGTTTTCTCACTGGTAAAGCTTTTGTTGAGATTATGCCATCTTTTGAAATGTTTCAGTTGTGCCAGTTCAGATTTGCATTGCAGAATGGTTCATTTTCTTATTTTCAGTGAAAGTGAGGGTATGGATAAGATTTGTGAGCTGGGATGGGATACAGATGGGATATGTAATTCACCTGTAGTGAATTTGTGATACATGGTAGATTTGGTTTAAAAAAAGAAAAAAGTTGTGCTTTGAAGCCCAATTATGACAAAAAAAATAAGCTTCTAGTTACATCATAAGTTACCTCAAATTAATTTGAGATGCCAGTGCTAAAGTGAAACATTGTTCCTCCAACCTTAGAACAAATGTTTTGCTATCTCCTTGGTCTTCTTTCAGTGAAGGTTAAATCCACTACTGGAAGAGCAGTAGTCTCAAAAATGCCAATTGTTCTTTATATATCATCTCAGTGGGATTTTTTTTTCTTAATATCTTTCTCCTATGTGTAGTTTCCTCATCTCGTTGCATCTCAGTGCAGTCTGTTGCTGTGCATTCAAATTAAATATACTGTTAAGATATACACTATTGAAAACCTCTCCTCTAAAGTCCAGTGGCACACATTTTCCCTTCTACTAGTAGATAGTGGTAATGTAAGTCTCTAATCTCACTTGTTCAAACCACCCTGTGGCTCTTGGGTAGAAGAGACATGATTAAGTTTGTAGAAATTGGAAGTAAAATGTTTATTTTAAGGTAGCAATACAGTTATGCTAGTTCAATATTAATTTTCTGGAAGGCAATCGAAGAGTCTTTGGTTCTTAAGTTAATTTGCTTGTGTCCTCTATGAGAAAGCTTAGTATTTTGCATTAGTGTGTTTGTGATACAACTACAGAATGGCATGTTGATATGTTTTACTATTTGTAATTTGCTTTTCTGTCAATATTCTTTATGCTGTTTATCTTTCCATCCTTAGTGAGAGGAGCTGGCTGCTCCATTTTTGTTTTTAGCTAGTGTTTATGATTGTTGTCAGGTACGTGTTGCTACTCTTGGAAATTACAGAATCTTATTAGCTCTTCATGGACATGTTTAGTAAGTATCATTATCATTTTACTCAGGTATTTGAATTTGGCTGATGAGTTGATCTATATGGTTTTTGCAAAAGTCTGCTAAATCTGTTTCTCTGATACTCTGATATAATTGCCTGTACTTGTGTTAATGCTGTTTTCCAGAAGATTAAGCATATGCCATAGAATCTAAATTCCAGATTTGAAAGAAAAATGCTGATGATTTCAGTAGTTGATTTAGATAGAAAATTAAGTTTGATAGGGAACAGATGACAAGCATGTGGAAAGAAAATAAATCTCAGATCACCTCCTCACGTATTTGTTACTCACCTGAGCAATTTTACTGTTTCCTTTGTAGGTCCATACATGCTTCTGGATGTCACAAGTCCATTATTCCTTTGTGCTACTCTTAAGTGTAAATGTCATCTTAAATCTGTTTCTCAACCTGTTTTATTGAAAACATGGAAAAAGGTTGATCATATTTATCTTAATCCAAGTTATTTTCAGTAATAGTATTTTCACTCCTCATTGATTCAAATGGGACATATAATGTATTATATGTGCCCTAAAATCAATATAAAATGTAAAGTACTATTTATAGAATTATGAGTTTAAAAAAGAGAAATGCGCATTATTATTCATGTAATGCTCTGTGTGTTTTATCAGCTGCACAGTATAATTTATCGGATACGGTACGCTGAATCCCATTGAAATCAATGAGAAAGGATATATGACTATTCACCATGCTCATTTATTGTAATGTTTTGGTTATTTAGAACTGCTAGGGGTTTATTACCAGAAGAGTATTTTTGTGTGTACCGCAGTTACCTTAAAACTTACCATGTAAATTAACACTTGGAATAATTGATGTGGCAGCATTTCTAATAGGTATATCATGTCATGTCATACCTTATCTTTCCTCCCGTTCCCGTTCCTCATTTTGTCCTGTCACATATACATATATATCTATCTCATATGTGTGTATTTAGAGAATGGTAGTGATGATGAGAGGGTTGTACGTGTGTATTAACAGAAGTTTGATCTATTCACTGAGTCCTGCTGTGGAGAAGAGTTCAGTTGTTCTGTAGGTAGTGAAGCAAGCCTTTAGAGGTCCATGGCAGCCAGTGTGAAGTCTCACTGTACATATCAGATGAGCAATATTAAGAAACGAGAGGAAGGACAATCAAGGGCTATGCTTGTGTATATGTATTATGTATACAGGGTTTTAACTATTAATAGGCTAATAGGTGGACTGTACTTTCCTCTCCAGATGCTTATTTAACATGTCCGTTGGTTCATAAAGAGTTATCATTACTTGGAGAGTTACAGTCTTAAACTTACTGTTTTTCCTTGCCGTTTTGCAAAGCTTTTTCTTGTCACTCTGAAAAACTATTGTCCTGTAGGTGCCTTAGTTATTCACCTCTTGATAGGAATGTGTATGGCACCATATTCTGGCCCCTTGCTCTACCTCCTGTGAGATGGTTCTGTAAAATACGTTGCTTTTCCAGACCATCTATTCAGACATAACCTTCCATTACACATCCTTCAGTAGTAGTTGTGTCTCCTGGAATGTTAATGATAACCCTTCCTTAGGGTTATCTTGATTTTCATCCTGAATGTCAGGTAGTCCAATGTAGTAAATATATCAGGCATTCAAGGGATGTAGACAGTTCTTTCATCTTTTACTTGGTTAGAATTTATTAAATGAAAGTATCTTGCATTGGATTTTGATGTCCTAGAGTCAATACCAAATTTATCAGTGATTTCTATGGTGCATCTTAAGGGATAGTAGTAAATACTAAAATACATTCCGTGATAGTTTTCTATTCTTTTTGTCATTGACAAAAAAAATATTCGCTTGTCTCGAGGAAGCTAGGAGATAAATTTCATTTTGCTCCGTTTTCTAAGAAGTTCCAATTATGTAGACTTGAAAGCCACAGTCCTGCTAGCATATATGCATAAGTTCAGATGTTGAGCTATTCTAATAGTTATATCAGAATTTTATGTGATAATATATGTGACAGACAGCAGAGCTTGTACTGCAGATCTGTAGATTTAAAACCAAAGGATGCTGTAGTAGGAGTTGAAGGACTGAGCTGGTCTAGCTTGAGCTGTAGATCTCACAGACTGGTATCTATGGTAGAATGTATTTTCACTGGAGAGCTATGTGGGGATATACATATTACATGTGATCATATAATACGTTATTGTAATTTTCACACTGAAGACTATTTTGGTTCCTTGAATATGAAGAAACCTGAAAAGTGGAGAAATTCATGCCATGAATCTTAATGCTTTAGCTTAGGGGTTCTTGAATTAGAAACTTGACATGTTCATATTGCCACCTACTCATAGCTTTTAAGTGAGTTGATTAAACGCAAAGTGCTTTGCTTGTCTCCCATCCTATACATTCATTAGCATAACCTCTGGCTTTTTGAAATCAGAAAATGTTTGAAGTTTTATAGTTTTCCTTCCTTTTGGAATAAAACTCTATGATATTTTCGTTTTATTTTTTTTCCAAGATTTCAGTTCTCAACTTTTCTGAACACAGTCTAGTACCGTTCAGTCTTTTGAACACTTCTACAGTGTTGGTCAAGTGATTCCTACTGTCTGCATGTGTCTGGAACTAACACAGTTTCCATTGTTTCATATGTAAGTTTGGGTGTAAGAGAGGTCCTTCTCAATGTTCTTGCATGTTGTCTGCAAGATTTCATTGTTGTGCAAGTGTGTTTCTGAAGAGGGGGTGTGCCCTTATACTAACTTAGTTCTTGATATTTTAACTGTCCGTACAGAAGTGTGATACAAGGTCTGGTTTTATGCACAGCTTTGAGGAATAGAATATAATCCAAGCACTTTTTAATCAACAAGAGTAGTTTCATTACCTCTAATAGTTTGGCTTTTTTTACCCACTGATGATTTTGTATTGTGGAAGATAGGGATTGAAATTTTGTCCTCTAGAGGTGTAAGCTGAAAGCAGATTGCAGCAGGTCAGCCCTTTAAGACGACCTGTGTGCTTGTCATCACTGTTGTGTTTGCTGTTCACTGTGGAGTTGTCCTGTGTGTGATTAGTGTGACCTGACTGTCCTCCCTCCCTCAAGCGCTATCTCTCCCATAAGCACCTTGCACTGTATTATCTGGTTGGCTGGTAGGTAGAGTATGCTTTTGATCACCTTCCTTTCTTAACCAGGTTTTGATGTCAGGAAGAAAGTTGATGAGTATTACTTTTCCTGATGCTCTCTGAATACCAATTACAATCGTGAGATTTGTCTGAAGGACCATGAATTATGTTCCCACTTACTGAAGAAATTTTCTTTAAAAATTGTCCCCTCATTATCCATTATATTTTCTAGAACTCCCTTTAAGACTGTTGACTTTTGCCCTCTCCGTAAGTGAAGTTTTCTTCTTTCATGTTACAATGTAATGCTTTTTATGAAATTTCACAGTCTCTTGCCTTTAGCCATTCTTCTTAGCTTGCTACTTTCTACTTCGTGCTTGCTTAGTTAATCTTGTTTTGTGTTTTGTTTCACTTCTGACTTTCATTCTTCCCAGAGTCCAGTTGTATTTTTTGTGCTAAGTGCATCTTGGAGGCTTATGGTACTAACCAGGGCTTATGATGCTTGTTTTGCCTATCACACATAATAAGGAACAATACCTCATCTTGATTCCGCTTCAGACTTCCACATCTTTAACCAGGAATTAGGGTTGAGCCCCATAACTCCAGCTAATGCTAGACATCATGTCCATAGTCAAACTACTGCAGACAGCTAACCTCTTCAGAAACAGATGGGGATTTAGAGGACTATAGCTCCTCCATCACTACTGTCAAGTTTCCTGATATTCAGAGCTCAAAAAAGTCAAACCTTTTTGGAGTAAATCCAGTCAAGCATCCAGCCTGGAGCTGTGCAGAACTTCTGAGTCATACTTAATTACTCAGGTCTATCTTTAAATTATGTGTCTGCAGGTGCATTTCTTTTGTCATAGAAAGCCTTAATCATAAAAAAAATAAATAAAGTTGCTCGAATTTAAGTATTGATCAAGTTTATGGTTAATTATCTCCCCAAACTACATTGTAATAAAAGTGAAGTTACATTTGATGCTGGGCACCAAAGTCTTTGTTATTTACGAAATATAAACTATCCTACATGGTCTGTTATTTGTAGCTGTAAATATTCTTCATTACTATGTATCAGATGTTTTTATTGATAACTTGTTTGAGTACAGTTGTAGGTATCTTCTGACAGCTGTGAACATGGTTTTTCATGTGTAGGTGATTGAATGGAGAACAAAACTCCTAAAAGCGTAATGATATTGAGTGTCAGGAATATTGCAGGATATAACAAATGTTATTTTATCTTTTTATTGTATAAATAAATAGCTTGTACCTTTGCATTTTTTTTAATGGCCATTCATAAATAACCTATGGGAGAAGGAAATCCTTCTGAGCTTTGCTATGTACTGTCCTAAAATAAGGCCGTGATTTGGTGATTTGTTTTTGAAGGAGTTAATCATACTGAGTATACAAAATTACTTTAATATGCAGTATATTTCCTTGTATTTTGAAGATCAAGGAGAGCATAAACATGAAAACAAATAGAATGTATTTACTTATTTTGCTCTAAGATAAAAAGGAATCCTAAGTGAAATTAAATTTATTTATTACAGATTTAACATCAAATAATTTTCGTGTTTCTTCAGTTGTTTTTAAGTGAACAGATTGGATGTTGCATGTACTTCATATACTTTCTGTTTACCAGTGAGTCATATTGTAATGGTGATGAGAGACTGAGTTTCTTTCACCATTCTCCCATACTATACTGTATATAAAGGGGCAGTCTTCAAGAAAATGTAGTTTGATTCCAGTATATCTGTATTCTTCCTTAGGGAGAACCTTCCGGAAAACAAGCATTTTTTAAAAGGTACAACATTCTCTAATTTTAGATATTTAAAAATCAGATTTTCTTATTTTGTATTAATGTGTTTTGATATGTGGACCATGGTTTATTTTTTAAAAACTATGTTGGATTTAAAAATGAAAAACTGCATTTTAGTAAGACCAAGTAAACCTGATACTGAGAGAAAAACACTTTTCAGGAAGGTTAGGGGGCTTTTTTGAAAAAAGAAAGAAAAAAACAACAAAAAAACCCCCTAAACAACCAACCACAGAAAAACCACACACAAAAAAACCCCCCAACCTAATAGCTTTACAAACAGAAGTGTTTTGAAAGGTGTTCTGTGAGGAGAATATGCATTCAAATTGTAACCATCATCTATATTTTGCTTTTCTTCTAAAGGAACCAGTTAGTAATGGTTATGATGGGCTGTTAGTTTTGAGAGGTAAAGATGTGCCATTAAGAACTTTTATTTGTCCTGCCAAGTCATTCATTGCCTTTCACAGTTCTGTTAGAAAGTTGTAAGTATGACCTTTAAATATATAACTGACATATTTACCTACATCTGTAAATGTTTCAGGCCAGGACTCGCCTAGCTCTCTCGAAAAACCTCTCCTTCCCCCTCAGGTAGTGCCTTTACTGTACAACTTCAGATTTTTAAAAGAAAACAAACCTCTAAACCCCCCAAACTTTTAGTCTGTAACATTCTGTTATGAACAAACATCAAATGCAGTAATTCAACTTCCAGGTTCCAGAATCACTGCTGTGTGTTATAGCACATTCGGGGTTCAGTTGGGGCAAGTCACCTTTCTCTGTAACTAACAAATTCGGTACTTTCAACTAGACCATACTTTTCAAACTTCGTAAATGTTTAATGGTGGCAGCATTTAATAATGCGTTCAAATTCAAAAAATTGTGTTCATCATGAATTATTGACTAGGATGAAGATTTTATTTTTTGTTGTTGTTGTTCAGTATAGAAGATTTTAGGAAAGGGGACTTCAGAATCAGTTTTAATGCCTATTTAATGCCTGCCTCGCTTTGGCTTTCTGTTGCTTCACAGGCCCTTGAGGAGGCATAATGTTTAATCAAATAATGCATGCTGCTGTACTTTAGAGCATCACTGCACTGACTATCAGTGGATAGTCAATGGTCAAATCAATACTTAGGGGTATCTGGTGTGCGGGATAGAGCAGCATTCAACTATTAACTCAGACGAAGCTAGGAAACTCTTCAGTGACTCCTGTTCAGGCCCCCTGCTGTCAGCCCCTGTTTTTAAGTCTTATTCCAGAAATGTCCACGTGCTTTGGAGAGTCTTTATTTAGTGATATTGAAAGATAGTGGCAGGAAGAATAGGCCAGAATTGCGCTATATTTCAGTGAGGTACTTAAGCATGTGAGTTCACTGCCTGTTACCTCAGTGAGCATAATTAAACATTTAAACACATGCTTAACTGTTGCACTAGTAATTGGTGCTGAACTCCTGCTTATCTTACTCAGATTCCAAAATAGCATCAGCTTCCCTCAGTGCATGTAAACATTATCAGTGGGATCAAGAAGTGGCAACTTCTCATGAAGTTATTGGTATCTTTAGGAATATATGATTACTTAAATCTGAATGTGGGCTTTTGATTAGTTACTATGGACATAATGTAATCCATCAAAGTGAACGTTGGTGCTTTGGAATCCAGAACTAAAGCCCTTGGCATAAAAGGGCTGCTTCTCCTCCACCTTCAGTTTAATGTTGTAGCTGAACAATACGAAAGTGCATGGATTTCTGTCCATTTATGGTGAGAGTCTGTTTGAAAAAGATCAGGATGAAGGACGGTGTCTGATGTTTCTACCAGAGATATTAATTGTTATTCTGTATAAATCAGCATACAGTCTACAAATCCTACAAAGTATAGATTGAGTGGGTTTGGTTTTTCTTTTGTTTTGTTTTGGGTTTTTTTTAAGGATTGTTGAATTCTACTTAATGCGTTTGACTGTGTGGGTCAAGATGTGCTGAACTGTCCTTTCTTAGATGCAGTAGTTTGCTGTCAGTGGAATGTATGAATTTGCATTGCCAGAGAACTGGAAAGAAATTAGTGCTGAGGTGGTGTTGGTGAGTAATGTTCCCAGGGAACTGCAGTAGAGAACCTTGCTCGCTACTGTGTATTTATCTTAAGGCACAGGTAGACTCAGGCCTGAATGAGCCAGGAACACTACAAACATGTAATAAATAGATCAATTCCCAGACCGAAAGAATTTGAGGACTAAGTAAGATCAAAGACAGTAGGTAAGGCAAGAAGTTGCAAGGTAAAGCATAAAGTAACAGCCAGGTGTCTGTCACAGTACACTTTTATCTGGACTATGAAAACATTTTGTAAGTGCCAAAAGTGTTGTAGATACTGATTTTCTCTTCTTGGTACAGCTGTATAGTAATTTAAATTTAAAGAAATAAATAATGTGACTGTATGAAACACCAGAAAAAACTCAAGAAAAATGTTGAAGCATCTCAGGATAAAGTAAGTAGCCAAATTGCCTACAAATTCCTGTCCTTAGAACTGTTACTGCAGTGAAAGGTTCCTACAGTACTGCAAAATGTTTTGAAGGCTCTGAACTTCTGTGATCTAAAGTGATTTGTCCGTTAGTAGAAATGACATTCACCGTACAAGGGTGAGGATATAAGCCTGTCTGTGTCACTCCTGGTTAGGCTGAATGTGTGGTAGATAAACCAAAGCAAAATATTTCAGTGTTTAAAAATATACTAGATGAAATTATTAACTGCTTACTGGGCTGTAGAGCAAGGTTGAAATATTTCTTCAGAGCACTGGTAGTGAGGCAACGTATCTGATGCATGTGAAACATTCACTGGGGGGATTACCTCATATATCAGGTACATTGTTCAACTAACGTCTGTATGCCTGTTGCTTTCTCAGATCAGCCATCATGTGTCCTTGTATTGGTTCTGATCTGTTAAGAATACAAAGGCAACATTTTTCATCATATTACTCCAGTGTGTGTAAAAGAATCACTATGGACACACAGCGGTTAAGGAGTGGCATCCGAATAATAAAGAGTATTGGTATGATACAGTTAATTTTTGAAGTATGTTCTGAAGGAGAAAGTTTAATATTTGGTAGAATGTATTTTGAAAGAAAGTTTCTGCTTCCTTTCAGTTTGCTGTTGTGACGCTGCTCATCAGTTGTGTAACACTGTAAAGTACTTCCAGCACCTGTCAGATTTGTAAGCTGATGAGCTATACTTGGAATAAACCTTGGTTGATGAAACAATCAGTGAGCCTTTGGCACTCTCAGAACTGATTAGTGAAAGTCTAGCCAGTCTTGGCTCACGTGACACATAACACTGCACTGTATACACTAAGGCTGAATCATGGAGATTTTCTGCTGTAACTGACCATTACTTAATGCTGATAGCTGCTAAGTGCATGATCTCTCTCAATAAGAGAGATTGTATATTCTTTCAAACATGGTAGGATTCTGACTATGTACATACTTCAGTATTTGTTGACCATCTGTTGTGGTGTTACTGATATTCCAGGCAGCTCTGGTCATTTTTCCATAGATATCTGTAGTGCAGTGGTTGCTAAGTGCACAGGAATGATGGATTCAAAGCTATGCATGTTAATTTTCAGACTTTCCATCTAGACTCTATTAAAATTAACCAGACATCCACTGAGATACAACCGGATTTCAAGGTACTGCTTGACAAACTCTATTGACAGGTCATGGACACACCTCCACAAAAAGCAGGGACTACTAGCTGATGTATGACGTGTACAATACCCTATCCTGTATATAATCCATGTTTTATGCATATAATAAATGCATTTAATGTGATTCAGGGAAAAAAGTATGCACTTTTCTATTTGAGAAGTATTTACACAAACCAACTGATGTGATCATTAGTATCTATCAGATTAGGGGATTGGTCCTGAAGTCTATGGATTTACTTGAAAGTATGGTCAAAGTTTGTGACCTTTGTCTGCAAGCAAGCAAGAATACTACAAAATAAACTGATATGTATAGCTATGTAGTGATATACCAAGTGATTTGAACGAAAATGTCTCTGATCATAATTTAGTGAAATTCAGGAACGTCTTTGGCACTCTACATTAGTGATTATCTCCAGCTAAGATAAAATGAGGGTCAAGACTCATTCTGGCTATTAGAGCTGGAGTGTTGCTTGCTTTATTGAACGTGCTAATTTAAAGCTGCTTTAGGAAGAGATGAAAAAACCCCAAGATTCTCCAAAGTGAATTTCAGAGACTTCTTTTGAAAGGCTGGTCACAAGTTGTTTTTAGAAGTTGCAAAAGGGCTGTTTGCAATTAACTATATGTTGGTTGGATGGGCACAAGCTGCCCTGAACGATAGTAGTTAACTGTTCCTGTGTTGAATTTGGTGTCTAGCATTTAGGACTCTTAAATGGGAAGATCTTATATCTTATTATAAAACAATGACATGAGGTTTACAAAACTCATCAGAATGATACACACAGCCTGGTGTCTTACCTTTACATGCCTTAGACTGGTAAAATTATAAATTATGTCAGTTGTTTAGTGTGGCTGGTTTGAGACATGCTGTCATTGAATCATTGCAGTGCCATCTAAATGTTTTACCTGGTACCCATAAATACTATAAATACTGTTTGACCTATCTATACTTTCTCCAATGCCTAATTTCAGATCATTAGATCTGAAACTAACATTGCTGTCTACTGGTTGCTGCAGCACAAAAAGATGCTGAGACCTTCCTTCCTAGCCCTTCCTTTCTGACAGAACCCTTTTCCTGTAGAGCTGTCATTTTCATCTGTGTTCTCCTCAAAACCTTTCTTTGCCTAACTTTGCGTGTACTGCTTTGTATGAGTTGCATAGCAGCTCTGCTTTTGCTTTGAAGGATATGAACAGCTCTATCCACACCTCCTGTGGGCCCAGGAGTCTCATTTCAGCACAGTCGAGGCAGTCAGTCCCTGCCCCGGCAACACCCAACATCAGTGCTGTAGGAGTCCCAGCCTCCAGTTCTGCCCCAGCCTAGCCCTGCCGGGTCAGGCCCAATCTGCAGGCTGACATCCCCTGGCTTGGAATCGGTACATCCCTTTTCCTGGTGAGGTACCTGATGCCCAAGGCTGGGTCTGCCCTTCAGCTGTCCTACTCCC
The DNA here is from genome assembly GCA_013399015.1 of Galbula dea. Taxonomy (NCBI): domain Eukaryota; kingdom Metazoa; phylum Chordata; class Aves; order Piciformes; family Galbulidae; genus Galbula; species Galbula dea. The sequence goes on from VWZX01004666.1 coordinate 6,432,085, forward strand.
TAACTGCTACAGTAAGGCTCTGCCATGCCAGCTCCCTGGGTGGCTCCCACTGCTGCTACACCCAATGGACCTGCCTGGCATACAGGTACCACAATAGTGTGGTACGGTCAGTGCCTAGGAGTATTAGTGTAATTCAGTATTTTGTGGATTTAGAACCCTGATCTTAGAGTGATATCTGCATATTAGCCATCACAGTAAGAAGGGATCAGGCTGCACAGAACAATATTAGTGTTTAAAACAGTTTGAAAATGTTCAAAATTTTAATATGAGGTTATTTTCTTCAGTGAGGAGGGTGCTGCAGACTGCCGCTGATGGATTGATTGTGCGACTAAGCCAATTTCTTTCCTATGTGAATACATTAACTGTGATGATAATACCCTGAGAAATCCAGAGGGCCAATTCTTCAGAAGTAGTTTGATGAAAATTCTCATTCATTTCAAACAGATTTAAGTTTTTATATGTTTGAAAGATCTCTATTTTTAAATCCACAACATTAAGTAGGAATAATGGAAATTAACATCTTTTGCCTGTGACTCAGCTTAAAGTGAATGTATTTGTTAGCTGTTCATCACTACAGTGGTTCTCACCTAACTCTTTAAATTAGTATTTGTTGGAGGTTTGTTACAGTTAATCAATTTTTCATAATGGCCCCTGTAAATCCAAATAGAAAAATATATTCTCAGTTGTTTATATTCCTTTCTTCTAGCACAAGAGGAATGCTTTGGAGTATAAATTTGCGTCAGAATAATGCATAAAGCAGAGTTTATTTCAGGGCTGTTTGTTTCCTCCCAAGCCTTCTTACAAAGTAGCCTTGGTAGAATTATGGATATTGTAAACTTTTGGCAGATTACTTGAACAGTTGTCCCAAGAGGGCATCTCGATACTGGACAATGGTTTAGGGTGCTGGACTCGATGATCTTCAAGGTCTCTTGCAGCTGTAACTATTCTGTGATTCTAAGATGAGATTGCAGGAGGTATTGCCTAATACAAGTGGAGAAAACAGTGTTCAGAGATAGGAACAACACAAAGGTTAACATCAGCCTCCATGCTCTGTAGAGCTGTTGAAGAAATCCAAGCAGAGCAAGAAAGCTTGTTATGTTTGTTCCAACATCAGACACTTTGGAAGCATACCGATTCGGGTAGGAGGAAAAAACCTACATGTATGTTGGTGAAACAGCAAAATGTTTTGAATGCCTTGGTGACCAGGCTATATCTGGCCACAGTAAGGAAAGATGTAGTATTTTTACATTAAAAATACTTTGGATTGTACTCATGAGTTCCTTTGACATTTCAAAGGAATGTTTCTGGATAGCAGGTAGGATGATTCTGTCAGTGTGAGACGTTTCAGATTTAGTAGTAGATATTCTTGTCTGAGCACCAGTCCTGCAGAGGTCTGTTGTTTTGCTTCTCAGACAGTTTTATGTTGTAAACATTTTGGTTCTTATCAGCCCTGTCAGGAAGCAGACAGCTTGCTGCTCTGTCTATACATTAGATTGTATTCTGAAAATGGAAATATTTGGAACACAAATGTTCTGAATAAATATTCCAAGCAGCACAGTGATACAAAGTAACAAAAATAATAAAAAATAATAAAAATGCTAGGTTCAGACTTGCAAAGTGATAACTCCATTAAAAACACCTCATAACTGTGGGTCTATTTCCATCTTCTGTAATTGTACAATGCAGAGAACCATTAGTGGAAAGTCTGTATGTGCAAACCCTGAGGAGGGCATTCATGAGAAACGGTTTCCTTTGTGTTGATAATGCTGTGCCTTTGATGTACAAACAAGATAAGAGCTCTTTTATGCTTTTTTTAATCAAGAACCCTGTTTTCCCCATTTCTGTTAAAATGTGCGCTCATTTTTTGGGATTAGTCTGCTTGCAGGTTTTATTTTATTGTATTCACATCTCTAATGGAAATATTCTCTTCTGCTATGGGTGTAGATATGTAGTGTCCAGATGCCTTATCCCAAAAATGTCTTTTCTTCTTGTTTTCCAAGGCTAGCTTATCATGGAGGCAAACACCTTTAAACCTCTAAATCTTCATCCACATTTAGAAAATTGTGCAGCTTTAATTATACTTTTATGACTAAAATGATACAACTTTTGCATGTGCACTATATTTCAGTGAACGTTACTCTGAAATATTTTTAAGAATCCATCTTATTCCTAGCATCTCTGGTATAATCCTGCCTCTCACTACCAGTAGTCTATTATGTCTATCTAAGTTCCTGGTGGTGCATTGTATCCTCAAGTCATTTAGCCCTTTCTCTGCTCATAATTATACCACTGACCACACTGGGCAATTCCTTGAAAGGAGATGTTTTTCCCCTGCCCTTGGCCAGGGCTGACTGTTGTGTTCAGCTCTCCTGAGGACACTGTTCTGTTTCCCTCAGGAATGCGAAGAAGTAATTTCCCCATATAACAGCCAAAAACCCAATTAAGCTTAGATTAAAGAAAAGCAGGATTTATTGGTATTTTATAGAATAGAGAGAAAGGGAAAATAAAAGATAGGAGATATTAAATTGCCTGAAGTGGAGATACATACTGCCCAGTTGCTAGCATTACTCTTCAGTTTACAGAATAATTGGTGGATTTTTAGCTGGGTTTAACCATGTAACAGTGAAACATTGGCTCTCCAACAGCCCAAAGCCATGTCTGTCTTTTTCTGTTCAGAGCTGGGAAAACTGTGTCATGCTGTCTTTGAAACGCTGTTTGTGGCTGGAAAACCCCCTCAGTGACATGGTCTCTGAATTTGATGTGAAGGTGTCAGAAGTTACCAAGCATGCTTATTTTCCCAGTAAGATGCTAAAATATATGCAAATAGGGCTAAGAGTACAAGATATTAATTTCCTCTTTTGTAGTACATTGTATTTTAGCGCAGATCAACGCCTTCTTACTACATAGTTCACATCTCGCGATCTTCCAGAGGATCTGTTGTCTTCTCATCACCTATTTAAATGGAACATTAGGTACGTCCTAGTCTGAAACACAAGAAAACAAATTATTTGCATATCTATAATTAACCCTTTGTGTAGATTAAGATTTCCTTTAGTAACTGTCAGGTTTCTTGGCCAGTTGAATAAACAGCTTCTTGCATGGCATTTCAATTACTACACTTCTGTATTGCTAGTGAGACTGAGCAACTGTTTCTTGGAGACAGTCTTAATTTAGCAATTTCATTCACATTTTTATACAGGTACAGTGTCCCAGCTATGTAATTAATTGTGCTGTCTCAGCTTTAGAGGTGGTTAGAGAATTAGAAATCAGCATGACAAATACACGAGGTATAATTCAAATTTGAAGCCATGTTATAACCTAAATTATTTTAATACCACAGAATCCCAAACTGCTTTACAGAGTATATGCAGATTATACATAGTGCAGACCGTTCTCTCCTCAGAAAGCAGCAGCAAACTGGACAGTATCTGACTTGGGATGGCTTAGTCATGCCCAAAACATGATTCTTGTCAATAAGACATATGCTGTCTTTTGTACTAGGAGCAGGCAGGACTTGAGGGCTTTTGTGTCCTTATTGGGAGGATTTCCTTATGGCAAGCTAAGTGAGCCTTGCAAGGTGAAAGATTGCACTCACCAGTCTTAATAATGTAGCCAAATTCCTACTAAGCGAAATACTTACATGTACAGTTGTATATTTTGAAGTTTCAGCAGCATTTGGAATGCTCTACAGGCAGAGCTGTGCTCTGATGGACACCTGCAAAAGCAATGGGATAAACTGCGCTAGGGCGATTTGTAAATGAGCCTTAGGTCATTTGTAGTTAGGCAGAGAAAACCTTATTAGAAATAATTCTCACTATGCTATTGAAACTAGTGTTCAGCTTTTTGGCTGGATTACTTCAAAGAGCACCTTGGAGCTTTTGCTCAAGGAAAGCAACCAGAGGTATTCCAGGGTCAAATAGTAAAACAGCATCAGGGAAGGTTAGAGGCATGCATTTTACAAGTCAAGACGACATTGAAGGGGATCTAATTATAGGCTTAATTGCTGTAGGTAATGACAATTCAAGCTACTATATTTAACATAGCCTAGATAGTATAACTGAGGTCATCCAACAAATGAATCCAGAAATCCAAAGCAGATTTTCAAGAAACATTTAGTAAGAAATAGAAAGTGTTATATCAGCTGAAGCCAAGAAGACTTTTATCAGTGAGTCAGGTTTTCCAGCAGAGCCCAGATTTCACCCTGTGCAGAGAAGGACTGCAGCCTTTGTTTCAGAAAACATCTTCAATGTGATTATTCATGAATTTCTAGTAATGTATGTGCTTACAATTTTGCTGGAGCGGTGCCTATGGTAGGCTGTGGGTTTGAGAGCTGGAAGTTGAGCCAGGTTACTATGGTCCCATTACCAAATCCATCACTGGCTTGCATGGTGGCTTTGGCTGAGGTACATGTGAATGTTTTTGATTGTTTGTGCCCAAGTCTCTCCACATCTAAAGTACCTGTCTTCATAAAAAACTTAAACATGTTTCAAGAATATATAAGTGCAGTAACTTGATGTTTTCAAGGAGGACATAAACAAGGGCCAGCAAGAGAGTTGACTTAGGTTGGTGAAGGTAGCTGTATTCTCTGCATTCCTACTTGTCCATTTTTGCAGTTCACAAAAGTGGAAACAATGTGGTATTAATTCATGGTCTATAAAAAAAAAAAAATCACATTTTGAGTCTTGCATTTCAATCAGTCTCATTTTTATGAACTTTGCAGTTGTGTTTCACTTGGGATGTATTTGGCTCCTTGACAAAGTGACTGGAGATTTATAATTCCTTATTAGTAACTCAAGGCTCTAAAGGGAATAACAGAGTACTTATTTACTTTTCTAGGTCAGACTCATGATATAGGAGTTTAATGAACTTCCGCTAAACAGGAATTGAAGCAGAATTAAAATCTTGGAGTCCATCTGTCCAATAAGGTTATTCATCTTATTTTCTATACAGTAGATATTTTTTCCTTGTGCAGGGCTTTAGGCTGCACTTCCAAGTAATCAGCCAAGAATATGAGACTTTCGTATAGAACCTGGTATTAAGTCAATGCACTGATGTGATTTTGTTCTGAAATTACATTATGTCAGATAACTGTATTTATGTCTGTGTGCTCAGGGCAGTAAGATCCCAGTTCAAATGTGCTGAAAAAGAGTTTATGATTCATGTTAGCAGCTGAACTATTGCTGCAGTTTTGAAGCCTCTCAGATATTGTTTGAATCAATAAGGTGAACACTTCTCTGTCAAGAACACATTCAAATCTATGTTTAAGAGAAACAGTGCAGTATCTATGCTTCCCTGTATATGTGAAGGGAATACAATGTTTCATATTCTCATAGGAGATGCTCATTGAGATTTACCTGAACTCACAAAATTGGTGATGGAGATAAAGATGCATGGAAGAAAAACAAAATATGTTGCATAACCACAGCCATGCTTTGCACTGGATTTCAGTTGCAAGAAATAATACTCTTCTTTACTGAAGAGTATATATTACATTCAGAAATGTCTGTGAATCAAATGTGTCAAAACCAGTCATACATTTGAAGATCTTAAGTTTTTAAAGAGATATTCTTTAAGCCTTGGATGTATAACAGTGTGTGCCAGATCTCCTTGGTTCATGCAGTATTTAGTAAATATATATCCATTAACATATGTTTAAGATAGTATACAATTATCTGAGGGGGGAAAAAAAAAGAACCCGCAAACCAAGAGATAAAAGAAAACAATGAGTGAGGAGTTACGTCTTAAGTATCCTATCTTCATACTTATTCATAGCTCTGAAGAAACATCTTCCGTCACACTGCCCTAAATGCTGATGCTGAAATCAATTCCTCTGCTGTTTTCTCAAAAATCACAGATCAAGGTTAGCTTTGCAAAAACTATCTAATCCTCAGTTAAACATGAAGATCCTCTGCTTTGCCCTGAAGAGTAGCCTGGTAGTTAGAATGCTTATCTAGAAGGCAGAAGGCAAAACCTACATGTCCTCCTTGTTTGGAGGTGATTTACAATTCTTTCTCTTATGGATACAACCCTAATCTGTAAACAACAAATTAACGTGGGGGTTAGAGCACTTAGTACTTCTTGTTGGAGCTGTGGCTCCAGGCACAAAGAACTGAGCAAGAGGAAGTGCAAGCCGAATGCTGGGAACATCTTGGTTCAACCTTTGCCCCTCTTACTGCATATTATCCAATGGCCGTTTTACATAGTGGTTGCGAAAGTCCTTGGAGCGTTGACTAGCTTCTTTAGCCTTCAGGCAAGCATGTTGTACAGTCTCTGTTTGTTCACCATTTCTTCACAGAATCACATTAGATTTCTTTTTCTTTGGCTGATTTCTGCATGAAGTGATGGAAAGGAATGTTGAATTCTTCTTCTGCCTTACTCCATGTCAAACAAGTTGCCAACTGGAAGAGCGTGCAGAGTCCTAGTTACTTTTGGTGATACGAGAAAGAACCTAGGCTGACCTTTGGATCACAGGTGCTAAGAGATACATGGGAGAAAGACAAAATGGCTTTTTTATTAAATAAATCTGAGGTGGAAGAGAGGGAGGAGGGATTTTATATTTGCTTTTCTGGTTTTGACCAGAGAATACTTGGCTTGAGAGCAATAAATGAGCATTGTTCTTGCTTGTTAAAAGCACTTAAGAAGCGGGACTGTAAATAGTGAGATGAAGTTTCTATTTAATAGTAAAAGCAAGGAAGGCTTTAGAAGCATTACTGGTCAGTCTGATTTTATAGTTGGTCAGTGGGAGGACCAGGTGTAGCTGTTTGTTGGCCAAAAAGAAAGGCTAAAGAAATAGGAATTTCTGGAGCCTTTGAGGGGAATACCTCACACAGTGGCAGCAGAGGTTGTTGGCTTATTTAGGATGTGGATAGTGGGAATAATTTTGTCTGTGCTACTGTCGATGGTAGAGGGAGGAAATTGGGCACCAGGCTTACGCAGAGGAGCCCAGTAGACTTTTCAGAGATGACAAAAGGTATGATCATGGACTGGCACAGTTGTTTTGGAAGAGACTGTAATGTAGAAGCATTAATAAATCTATCTACCATAAATCTGATAGAATTTGGTTTGATTGTGAGGGGGTGCTGCACCTTGCCTAGTACAAAGCACTGCTTTACCATATGGCTGTGTCTCCGCTAGGAGTGCTTTTTTGGCATAATATATTTGTTTTGCTATAACAATAATATGCCTCTAGAATAAGAATGACCTAAGAATGGGAAGGGCTGAATATAGAGGAAGAGTGTCTCTCTCTTTGGGAGGGGTCAGTAGAGACAATAATGTAATAATAGCATTTCTATCCTATTTATTGATATGGATTTTTTTTCACTAAGATATATGAACTACCTTGAAAACTGGGTCAACTTAAATGCTGTCACATATGCTCATCACCAAGCATACATTGCTGCATACCTGTCACACTTGGCAGCTGGAACAAATTTTATGAAGAGACTGGGGTAAAAGGTGAAGCTCAGCAGCATTATTGGCTGTGAAGGAATTGCACTGTGCAGTTTGGTACAAAACAAAGGAAATGGGACAGAATTGTGCTGATAAATACAAATAGTATTTGTCTTTTTGTTTTTAAACTGGTATTTTCTCTTAGTCAAGTTCATTTGCATACATTTGGTAAGTGCAGGATGGTTCCCATGGTGGATTTTTCTTGCTGCTTAAGTCACTGAACTTACTGACATATCTAGATTTGGAAATTTACTGGGAATTGCTTGAAACCCTTTAGGGGTTGAAAGTTCTTTAAATAGTTCATTTCAGTGTAAAAATGGGATTGTTGGTGATAAATCACAGTATTACATATTTACTGCTGACCAAGGAAGAGCCTTTGAGAAGATGTTTGCTATTTTCTGTCAAAATGAACTTACACAGATGAAAGCCATGGTGTCCTCTCATGGCATATCTTTGCTCCAGCAACTCTTGATGGTCATAGTTCACTGCAGAAAACATAGGATTTGTGCTGCAGAACAACATTGTTTCATCCTAGTTTAGCTGTTTGGTAATGCTTGGGAAATAACAGCACGTAGGATTACTGTACCCTTGTGTTGCATGTAAGTAGGTAGCTTGTGAGCCTGGGGAGAGAGAGGCAACATCAGGGCCCAAGCCTGTATTTCCTCACTGTTTTAACACAAGCTGAAAGTGTCCCCTGAGACAGACCATAAGCTTTCCTGTGTGAGTTGCAAAATTGTAGGGAGCAGTAGTTAGAAGTTCAGGCTAACTCTGCAGCTAAAGTCTGCTCTAGGAGTAAGTGACTCTAATCTGCATCTATATCCATTCAGTCCTTGGCTTCTTCACTGAGGAGGATGCCAGAAGGCATTGATGGCTTTGTGGTGCAAATCAGTCATGCCAAGTATTACTGACTAAGGCAGCTTGTAGCATCTTTTATTTGGCAGGGAGGATTTTGCTGAGCATTTCAATGAGATAGTCACAATCTCAGTCCAAATTAAAAAAAAAATAAAATAAAAATTAAAAAGTCCATTCACGTTGAGTGACAATTCACATTGTCACTCAGAGTTGTATGTGAGTGCCAAGAGCTGGACAGAGAGACTGAAATGCTACAAATTTGCTCTCCCAGGGTGAGCAGTTCTTGCCTGCAAGAATGAGTTGAAGAGTCATTGGATTTTTCTTCAGAGGAAGGCAAAAGCAGAGAGGACGAGAGTGGTCCAAATGACTGTACTGTTTTTACCAGCACATGTGGCAGGTGACTCCTTAGTGACCTGCTCTTCAGAAGGAGAAATGGAAGCAGAGCAATAGAGTCTTTTGCTGAAGTGGGAAGAGTAAATAAGTAGAGACTCTGTTACATCTGTTTGAGTGAGAGGGAGTAGGAACAGACTCGCTGTAATATGTGGCATGTCATGGAGCACAGGGATGGAGCCAGCAGTGGGGTGGCCAAGCAGATAGGAATTGCTGTGATGCTGAAGGCATATTACCCTGTAGAAACTTTACATATACATGAAATTCTCAGGTTTTGCTGCAGCACTGATTTTGGGGGAGGAGAATGTAATAACTGAGGCAGAGGAAGTGCTGGGCTTGCTTAGTTTGAGGCAAAGCACATGAAGCACTCTTCTCCAAGCCCCAGCTGGGAATCCTGGCACTAACAGGGCTAAGGAGGAGAATATTATGCAACACTTCCAGTGAGGACTACTCAAAACTTCTAGGTAGAGAGTAGATACAGATTAAGCAGTATCAGATAACTGCAGGAGTCTGAAGTGAGCATATATATGACCATCCTTCACACATTCCCTAGATAGAATAGCTGAACAGTCTAACTCAAACAGTCAGAAATTGTGTCCAATTAATATATTGGATTAAAAATCATAAGCTATAAATACCAATATTGTATTTGGAGTTTGTTTTTTAACTTTGCTTTTGAGGTTTCATTGTGTACTTTACATTACACTTTCCAGTTTCTTGGCCACTCAGAGAAACTTGTTCTTTTCTAATTCCATCACTCTGGGAGCTGGAGATTTAAGGAAAACATGCAATGTTATGAAATAAATACTAAAATTGTAACAATTTGCAGTATGGTAAGAAAAGTAAATGGATCGTCAGTCTCAGACTGCTATATGCAGTAATTCATCATTCTCAGTTGGTGATGTGTGAGTCAAGAAAAGCCTTATGTGATTGCTAGAAGGAAGGTTGTCTACGAAAGTCCAGAAATGCTGTTAATTTGCAGGTTTAAGTCTTAAGCAATCATCACTTTATTACTGAGTGAGGGGGGGAACACACAACCAAAAAGCCTAGACCTTGAATTTGTAAATATATTGAAGTTACCAAAATAGGCTTTATTAAATTACTGGTGATATGTTTTTAGTGAGTGAGAAATACATACAGAAAACACATTTTATAATCTGTCCATAGGCTCCAGTTTGTCCAGATGAAGTCTGTGATAATCCTTTGCTGATAGAAAATACAAAATAAAGAGAAGAAAGATTAAAATATATAGCATGCTCAGCAGATTCCTATAACATCCTAAAATTCACATTCACATCCCTGATTTTTGATGTTCTCCCTTCATCCTTCAAAACGAATTTCAGGAATCTTTCAAGTGTATTTTTAATTTGCCATGTATGTTTAATTTCTGTTTTATCACTGCAGTGGCAACTATGTGGCATAGAGATTTTAGCTTACAAAACAAAGATATACTGGGGAGTGAGCAACCATGAAAGAAAGGGAAAAAAAAACCACTGAAAAAAGTGCAGAAGATTGGTGCAAAGGAGGCAGCCGGGGTTTGAGAGAACTCGCTGATGCCAGCCTGCCTTTGAAAGCTTGCTGAAGTCTGACAGTTGGAAACAGAGTTGTAACGGGGAAATTTAATCTCCTTCTTAGACAGAGAAATCTAACTGATCCTGGATAAAGGGGAACCTCCTGTGATGTTCTATGGCTAATTTTCACAGAGACTGTTAAATTCTTTCAGATATTGCAAGACTGCATTTACAGAAATTGCTGTTTGTGAAAATCCGTTTAGTAAATGTTATTTTGGAGGAAGTTGGCATCTTACACAATACTGGGGCTTTATCCACTTTTTAGTGGACCTGCTAAACAACTGTAAGTTTTCCTTCATTCAGTATGCTTTAGCTGTATTAAAATCCCTACCAATTCTTAATAGAATAGTCACACAGAAAAGACATGGTATTAAGATGAATGCTTAATATGTGAAAAACTATTTAAGATAGAAATATTCTGCCTGCATTTCTATTATTTTTTTCAATGCATATATAGTGCACAATTATGGTGTAAAAGAGTTACGCACATCCATGTGCAGTAGACTACATGGTATCTACCAAAACTTTACACTGTAAATAATTCACATTTATTGTCAAGCTGAATCAGAATTTTCCAATCTCAGAAGAAAATAAATTCTTGTCAGGCCATCATGTTGTCATTATTACTGAATGCCTAGTAACCATTTCCACAAATGTAAAAGTCTAGACATCCTACCTCTTCTTGGATGAGATAAGTTGATTGATTCCCAGAGCCAATCTGCTCAAGATGCAACTGTCTTTCTCAAACTTGATGTAGCATTTGCTCTGGGTAAGAAGAACAAAGAGAATGCTAGTACTTGTTTGTGCTTTGGGCTAATCTTGAAAGGGCAGAATATTTTATTGAATATTTTATTTTATATACCCCCTGCCACTACTCTTGCTAGCAGGGAGAAAGGAGGCATTTTTCTACTGTAATACTCACAGTGCTTAATTAATACTCACCAGAGTTAAGCCCTGCAGAGAACCACAGATAAGGTTTTTTTCTTCTTGAAAAGGAGAGGCTGACCAACTACTAGGACCCAAATTGCCATGGGTAATGCAGGAAATATGAAATTATTTCTGATTAAGATGGTGTGTTAATGTTTTGTCTGTCTGTGGGCTTGAGTTGATTATTCCAGTCTTTTACTCAGGAGGGACAAACACATTGTAAAGTATTGCAAGATAAAGTTGGATAACTAGTCTTCGAATAGGATTAAAAGGCATCAATCAGAGCATACAAGAGAAAGCTGTTTCAGCATGCAAAGTGCACAGAACCAGATTGCTTTAGACTGTGTTAATCCCTAAATAGTAAATACATCTGTAATTCCATCACAGGAGTTTGCACAGTGCACAGAGCTTGCATAGCCTATGCTTCATAGGCAGATACTGTTGAAATAATTCAGGGTGGTTATCAGTCCACCTTGTGTTACCCCCTTAATTTGAAAATCCCATTTATAGATTATTGTACAAGAAAGTTGCTTTGGCCTAAAAAGATGTGCATTGAACTTGAATATATAGTTTGTCCGTGATACAAGTGCTGCCTCTGTAATGCAGATTTCCTCTCAAAACATCCACTTCAAAGTGTTATGCAAACTACTGCACTACTGCAGCAGCCATAGAAATACACTGCAGCATGTCCCAGCTATGACACACACCTGTCGAGCACAGGGATTGAAAAAGCAATCAGCCAGCAAGCACTGGATCACACTGGTACTACATTTTCTGCCCACTGAAAAATAGGATGGCGCAGTGTAATGTCCAAGTGAAGCCTTTTGTGGAGAGCAAACTATGGCATTATGCTTTTAACCTGCTGTCAGCCCAGAAGGAAAGATGTATCTGTTTTCTTTGTATTATCTGAGGTGCCACTACCTGGCAAACTCAGAAATGTCTTTCATTTATGCACACTAAAGTGAGCACTAAGCAGGACATATCTCTGTTGTTTCTGGAAAATAAATTTACTGTTCTTGTGGTAGCAAAGGCTAAGATTTATTACAACATAGTGTGGGAAGAAATCAGTCATCCATGATTTGGAGTAGGATATTTTCTATTTCACATGGTTTCTCTGTTTCTGCCTTGTAGGCTACTAGCACTTTCCTGCATTTTAGATTATGCATTTGCATTTTCAATTTGTATGTTTTCCTTTCTGATTTTGACCTTTATTGGCAACTAGGAGGAGAATAAATAGGAGAATTAAGGGGAAAGGTAGTGAGCACACCCAAAGCTGCAGCAGAATAGTTTAGGGAGAAGTGGTGTCTTTAGGTACTGCTGTGACATCTGGATACTTGAAAGGGAATTACATCTGTGCATGTGAACTAAACATAGAAATGCCAAGGTACTTGTAAAGGGCCCATTTTGCAAGTTGTGTGTCATTTTTGTGCTGAATAACTGATTTGTATTTGCAGTTAACACCATTTGTGTCTGAGATAGAAAAGGAGATGTAGTGACCCTGTTTGCTAGCAGTTCAGACTTGAGACTGCAATGTAAAGTATAATGTTGGGCAGTACCTCGCCTAGTCTGATTTATGGCTTTGAAACAGCTTGTTAGACACCCAGCATAGGACTGGGTGATGGGAGTAAAGAAACCCCCACCTTTTCGTGTGCCCTAACAGCAGATTGCCTGGTCTGCAGAGTTCTGCTGCATCAAAAGTAGATTAAATCTTTAGCCAAGAATCACAGGATGGTGATGGTGCTCTTAAACAGTGGCTGCTATTAAAATGTCAGCATTGCTGTCAGTCACCACCTAGTACCTGAGTTAGCACTGTTTCCCTTGATACTGAGAATGGAAAATAGACAGGTTGCTACTTAAAGTGAACTATTGTAAATGAGAAGCACAGATATGCCTTATTATCCATCTGTAAGATTAAAAATGTATGTTGTACTACTTCAGGGGTTACACTGACCTCTAGATTTCATGCTTCTGGATTTTACCGTTTCTTATGTACCGTTGTGGTTTTATTCCATATTTTGGCAATATCAAGGCTTAGTCATATATGTGAAAGAAAATGTAAAGTTACAGATAATGTGGTAATTGTCCATTTTATGAAACCTTTGGGGTTTTGTCTTGTGGTTATTGTCCAAAATGGCAGATATTGATATCTTAACTAATTATTCAATCAAGGGTTTGGCAGGTCAGTCAGTGGGAACCATGTACAATGAACTGGATTGATCACACTTCATTTCTCGTCAATTGGCAGAGCAAATGGTAGTTCAGATGATAAGTTAGGATCATTGCCAGTCAGTTTTGGGCTCATGCCTTCAGATTTTTCTTTCTTTTTTTTTTTTCTTCCAAATGAGGACCCCCAGACTCTTTGATGAAAGTGAATGTCCTCTGATGTTGGTGAATAAAGTGATAGAAGAGTTTTTGTAGCCTCTCAGGGACATGAGACTATTTCTGGCTCCATAATTGATGCTGCTGCATAATCCTATAATCACCTAACCTTATTGAATTGTCCCCATGTGAAGATTTGATTTCAAATTTAGTAATCATTATACATCATTTATTTTCACATAGATTACAGGTTCATCTGTAAAGTGACAGAATTTCACCCCAGAGCTCTTTGAATGTTCAGCTCTTCACTTTTACTCTTTTTGGATGTGCTTGTGACACTTCCAACTTAGATGATTTACTAGCAATTAGTAGGCTTCCATGACAGATTTATAGTAGCCTTCCAAAGAGTGATGAATCGGTTATGTGGCTACAAAGAAGTGGTTCCCTAGGACTTTTATTTAATACAGGAAGACAGAGTTAGATCCTGTGAGGAGCTTCGGTGTGTAAAGCAGGACTTAACCCAATTAAACTCCACTCCTAAACCTAAATGTAAAATTGCAGTTTAAAAAAAAATCTTTACTTAGCTGCTCCCTAGCCCTGAGATCACATAAACCAGCTCACTGTTTCTTCAGTTGATTTCCAGGTGAACTGGATGCTTACACTACTTCTGCATCTGATGAAGTCTTTGCCTGATTCCTGTGTAAGGCTGCTCAGGAATGAAATTAGAATTTCATTCTCCTAGATGTTCTGCCTCGTTCAGCAGACCCACCCTACATTCATACAGGAAGCCATGCCCCTAGAAGTGTAGCTGGAGGGGATGGTGCAGTCTACTCATAGGAGAGATTTCTTCATCTCTCTGTTGGCTAGAGGGCAGTTCAAACTTGGTGTGAGGTTTTTGTACACATTCCAGTTTCTGAGGTTGTGTTATTTTGTTCCTGTCAAAAAGGCAACAGCTTCTGGGATAGGGATTGATTCCTTTAGAAATGGTGAATATTCAAAAATAATTGACTTGTGACAAGACCAAATGTTTTTGCATTAAGAAGCTTTCTTTTGAAAATATATTGATCTGTTCTTTTTATTTGCTTTCCAAGAAGTCTATTGCTCAATACTGATTGATTAAATAAATCTCATTTCTGATGTTTTCTGCATGCTAAACAAATACATGTTGAACCAAAATTAACTATTATAATAACAACTTATTTTTTTAATTAAATGCAAATGTAGCATCCATTGCAGTCTGTTAAAGCAAACAAAACCCCCAGTGCATTTAGCACTTTAAAAAGATTTTTATGTTCACAGTGTTATACAGTAATTGCAAAGGAAACCAGCTAAGCTTTCAGAACCTGTCTCCTTCTATAAAATGTAATTAATTTCTGTTTAATTATAGTAGTAGGGCTGTAGTGCAATTATTATTTTTGAGGGATAGAAATCCTGCTCTGTTGCTGGATTTTATATTTTGGGAAGCAGGAACACGACACAAAGGGAATATTTGAACGACACTCCGGCTGTAATTAACGCTGACCCGTGGAGTGGAGTTTGGCTGCTTGTTTCTTCAAAGGTGGATTTCCAGGATGGAGTGCGTCTCCCAGCTGTAGTGTGCTACCAGGAGCAGTGGGTTCTCGTGGGAGGATGTGTTGTTTTCTCCTCAGATGTGCAAATCTGGGGCTAGGCAGGCCTGACACAGTGCAGACATTGCCCCGCTCAAGGTGAAATTCCTACTTCATTCACGCTGGGTTTAAGGATGTCAGGGTGCCAGCTGTCCTTAAGGGCTCTCCCTTGCCATCGGTTTGGACACTCGTGGTCTCGCCATGCCTGCAATCGGGCAGGTCGAGTCAGGATTATGCTCTCGTGCCATCTCCTGGCAGATTGTCAGTGTGTTTGCCCCTCCCTCGCTGTATGTGTCCCTTCGGCCCTGCCCTGTCCTCCGCAGATGTGTTTGTCACAATATGCAAGCCTTGTGAGAACCCCGTGAAAGCCAGTGGGGGTGCAGGGTGGGGAGTCAAGAGAGGACAGCACAAGGTAGAGGGACGCTGTGCAGAGCCCTGCTGGGGGTGCTGCGGGCTACAGATGTTACACCTGCACAGGGCACGTGCGGTAAGGTGGCTACAATTACTGGGTTCTGAGGCTGTGCCAAGAGTGTGAAACACCAGACAGGTCCTGAGAACCACCTGATACATGTGGGGGTGTGTGGGCAGCAGAAAGGCTGGTAAGGCATTCCCTGTTTGCTAGGCAGTGGAGGTTGGGGACTTGCAGGCAGTCTCCTTGCCTGTTCTGTGGCAGGGTGAAGCTGCCCCTGAGGGCAGCCCCCAAGAGCCATGCAGTAAAGACAGGATGAAGCACCTGGTCACGTCTTTGTTCAGTGGAGTGAAGCAGTTACAACTGATGAGTAGCTGGCCTTCCTCTTTTTAATTCTTTGCTGAAAGATTCCCATTCAAAAATGTTTCTCCCTTACAAGAAGAAATACCCTGCCATCTCTCTCAAGATGAAATTGTGGCTCTGAAAAGGTCTAGGCTTGTCAAAACATTTTTAGGTGGGTGGGCATTATTTGGGACAGTAAAGCTGGAAAGATGACCTACACGTCCAGTGCAGATAAACTACTTCAGAATATGGCTGTTGCTCTGAAGGAAGTGACAGAAGTTCATTTATATGAAAGAAGAATGCTGGGCTGTAGCCAGGCGTGGTACAGAGAACTCAGAAGCAAACACTGGTTACAGAATTTAAGATTTTGTGCTGAGAGGTATCAGTTAGATGTCAAGGCATTCAGTAATGGTGATTTGAAACAATAAAAGATTAAGAGATACTTGGAAAAACCTCTGCAGTCTAGCACTTCTTGGTCATGCTGCCATCTTCTCTTTCTCAT